>OU343220.1:9733302-10402705 GCA_910596185.1 Chrysanthemum makinoi
GCTTTGCGTTCTCCTCGACGAGAGCTTCGCAACGAGCTAAAGTATGTCCAAAATGGAGTTAATATGAATGAGATATCGTGTCTCAAAGTGGGGCACGTGAAACACAAAATTTGGAAAATAAACACATCCCACATCGCCTAGAAAAGGAAGTGGGAGTGTGTTTATATAGAAATCATGATATGGACCTTCAAAATAATTTGTTGGTTTTACTCCAACACCTACACGCGCGCAGGGGGGGTGCAGATTTTAGGATTTCTGGGCCAAAATGGGTTTGAAGCTTCTGAACTCATGCGAGCCCGTGCGACCTGCGGACACGTAATGCAACCAAACCTCGCATGCGTGCGAATCTTTTTGCTGCAGATTTCATTTCCAATTTTAATAAGTTTCCGGATTTTGTAATTCGTTTATTTTTAGAACTGATTTAAACTTTCGGAACAAGTTGTGTATATATAAATAAAAGATATCAAATCGTGTTTATAGAAATAACAGATTTGAAGAATCCTTTTATTTTAAGCTGATATTTATCTTGGAGACCAAGTTAGGTATTGGCTATATAATAAAAGTTTGCTCATTCAGTTTAAGACACAGAAAAACGTAGCTCCACTGCAACAGATTTCCAGCAGCCTTCTCGATCAGAAACGCACAGCTTTTCCGTGGAATTTTCCGGCAAGTTTGTCGGTCCGACGCGGCAACAAGATTGAACGTTGTACCCTGGGAAACAGACGGCGAATCTGTTTTAAGGGAATCGTGTTAAACACGAGCCTCGTTCATGACCTTTTACTGCTTTCTTTTATGTATCGCTATAGAGTCTGTCTTCTACTTCTACCCCATTCTGTCTGTTATTTATTTTGCTGTTTTTTTATTTCTGTTAATTTATTTATTGTAATTATAATCTGATTTTCATAAATAAAGTGTACACCGTATCCCACGTAAACTAAGAAATAGTCTTCACATCTAAACAAGTCAAAGATGTCATTTTTGATATCCGTAAAGTATGGTCTTCATGCACATCTTAGCAAGGAAACGTTTGAATCGATTCGGGCTGTGAACGCGTATCACATATCACAACACTTACCCCTAACCGAAATTCAGTTAACCATAACTTATTTGGTTCTATGTTGTAACACCCCCAAAAATGACTCAGCGGAAGCATACAAGTATTGGGTGCTACTAAATTGGTATCACAACATAAGCATAGAACAATTGGTTTTTCATAAATAAACTTTTATTTATTCTTTAAAATAATGTTTACATTATTGATTAGTGCGGAAAATGACCCATTATAAATAAGTGGTCCCAATACATAAATCAGAGTCGTCTATGACCATGCCATGCCTTTGCCTTGCGCCTCCAAAGATATGCTATCACCTCAAAACCTGAAGATACATGCTAAAAGGGGTCATCTTACGCTGGTGAGTTCATAGGTTTGTTTAAAAAGGGATTTCAGTACACTGTTTCAAATTTGGTTCTTGATGATCATTACGTCTTGCATAATGTCATAAGGTTTATGATTTCAATTCATAAAAGAGATTTCATTAGTGGACCATGAGTAGGGTATATGTACATTACAACGAATATAATGTCATATATTGAATCTATTACGCTAGCACTAAGTTCATACAACCGAAGCTACGACAGTTCATGTATGCACAAGGAAGTCATACAAATAATGAGCCCATGGCGAGTGTTTATCCCAATACACTCGGTCCCGACATGTTATATGTTTCTCCTTGACCCAAGCGGGGTCAACCGAACAGAGGAGTCACCCTCAATAGATCTATTTATAACATTCGCGCTTCCCAGCAGGAATTGACGGTTCATAAAGAGGGCAATTTGGGATCTAAGGACTTAGGCTAAGCTGCGTAATATTCTAGGTCAAACATTTTGGTATGCTCTATAAAACATCTGTGTATGATGAAAACTTTAAACATGTAAAAGCATAGTATGCATGGAATGCACAAGTGAAATGATTTATGTAAAATGAGCATGTATCTTCCCCCAAAACAAGTATAAAGCAGTTAAAAGTAGGGGCTATGAAACTCACCTTGGCAATGTGCAATATGAAGTCTAAAGAGAATTAAATCAAGGAGTGATGGTGCACGGCTCCGACACGCAACCTAGATAAGTATGGTGTGGTTTTTAGTCTAAGTCTTGTATTCAATAGCAACGTTGGTAAGTTTACCAGTATTTATGTTTTTGAAATGCTTGAAGTTCAAAAACAAAAGTATTTGGATCTTTAAAATGCTTGGAGTTAAGAACAAATATTTTGAATATTTGTTTAATAACATTTTATGTAAAGTTCCATAAATTATTTTGATTGTCGATAATGATCGAAAAGTGTAGTTGCGACGATGATTCGCACGTCTTGGCTCTTGGAAAAGATGGAGGAATAATGTATACAAAACTTTCGTATAAGAGTTGACTCGTATAGTGACTCAAGTATTCTCACGCCAAATAAGGAATAGATGATCGACACAGTCGAGAAAAATACTGGCGAGTACTCGAGTCGAGAAGGAATGACAAAAGAAGTCAAGGATATAGCGACAAAGACAAACATCGATCGAGAAAGTCAATTAGTATGTTTCGGTGTTTACCCCATGTTCCCAAATAGTTTGATAAAACACACATGTTTTATGGATAAAGGTAAGTTTGGATTAATAATTCAAACTTCAAGAGTTGTACGATATTTCAATACATTGTTCATCATTTGATGAATTTAAAATAAACGAGTTATTGAGAATAAAGTTTAAGTGTAGAAATTTTATAAAATTTCGTCATGACCTCTTCATTTATAGAACGTTCCCAAGTCATTTCGACTTACTAAAACTCATGTTGCAAAACAATATTTCTCCACAAGTTTATATTTTACAAGCCGTTATAGTTGAATAAGTGTTTATTGCATATTTTAGGTTTGTTACGAGTCTAATATATTAAATTCTTTACGAGTCTAATATATTGTACCGTCTCAAGTCCAAAATGTTCAATAAGGCTCATACAACTACAAACGTTTGTCCGAAATAATCTAAATCCAATTTTTAATAATTTACGTCCAATAACGTCCAAATCCAATGATCAAATCCAAGCATAGGCTTTAATGAATATTTCCAAGTCCAAAATATTTAATCCGTTAAGTATTTGTTTTGTCCAATTATCCAAATCAAAAACAAATCCCATATCAATCCCGAGTAGTGATCCAATAAGTATCCGAAACGTCATTGACTAAAATAAGGATAATAAGTTACGTTATGAAAATAGAATATCCGAAAAGTATAAGGCATATTAAAACAATACCTTTCGATATAAAGATATGACCAATTTGAGGTTATCTAAACCGTGCCAGTTTACCCGAAATTATTTCGTTTTGGCCAACAAATATAACCAAGTCCCCACGACACTTCGTGTGTCGTGGTACACAAAACAACACTCGCCGCGAGTGTCGTTAACTCAATGTTTTCACAACAAATTACCAAAGTAAATCTAATACTCCAACATCAATAATATTTATTCAAAAATTTCTTACGAGACCTCGACCCCGGCTAAGTGCCTTGGTTAACCAAACTAGCGGTTCATACCAACGATACCAACACCATCACTACAAGATATTTGGCCAAAACAAAGCCATGGCCGTGACTCCCATGGTCACGGATCAGCCCACCCATGGGAATAATTGCCCTGAACCAACACCTATCAAGTCACCTAACTTAAAATTCGTAACAAAAATAAAAATATTATCCAAGTTTGAGTCCACACCGGTCGACCCAACCGTTTACAAATCCGAATCAAACATAGAAAAATAGTAATAACAAGGACGAATACATAAGCTTGGATTAATTAATAACACAAAACAATTAAGAATCGGATATGAGTCAACTCAACTCGTGAGTTGACTCGGACGAGTCAACTGAATCGGTGATGAGTCAAACGAATCAAGAGCCAAGATTTTAGATCCACTCGTTTTAGTTCATAAAACATTAAGTGTTATTAGTTTTTATAACTAAAAACGTTTTTATTAGTTAAACACGATTAGGGTTTGAAGAAAAATGATGAAATATACGAAATAAGGGCGCGTGAGTCCTTACCAATGAAATAGAGAGGATGGGGAGGGTGATGGCTCACGGTGGAGTAGGGTGGTGAGCGGCGGTGGTACTCAAAACACGACCAAACGAGCTCCATTTGAACCCAAATGCTCCAGAAACGACATGAGGAAGACGATCTATGCGTTGGTAACAAGAAAATGGGTGGCCGGAATTTGGCCGGAACCGGCGACGGCGCCGGATTAAATTTTCCGGTGGTGGTGGTGATATATATAAGAGGAAGAACCCTAATTTGGGTCTTTTATATCCCCTGGAGGGACTAAACGTGGACAAATGAAAACTCATGGGGCGGTAGTGTAAATTAACAAGGGTAGTTTCGAAACTTTTAATAATCTTTTATAAATAACCCTTGTGGGCCCCATTTGACGTAGCAAACGACCGTTTAAAAATACGGGACTTGCGTCATTGCGTCCGAAATAATTTTTCTGATAAAAATGAGTATTCACATGTATAGTTTTCTCGAATTTAAATTAATTAATAAATCAAATTAATTCAAGAGTTTAAAGTCGCGCAAGCTCATTTATTTCGTAGTTTTCACGTTTCACGAGATATCCTCTCGTTTTTAAGCTCAATTAGGATTGGGAAAATTCGAAAGCAATGTCTTGAGAATAATGAATATAATTTATTATTAACATTAGTCTGGAAAATTTCGGTTTGTTGTTTGAATGGAGATAATTCCATAACGAGAAATGCAAATACGTATAAAACGAGTTAGATTGTGTATCGTTGTATAAAATGCGACACAATGAGAGTAGAAAAGAGTTGGAAGTTAAAACATGAACTTCCTCGAAGTTTCGGTATTTTATTTATGTTTTAAAACGTGAATTGAATATTTCGTTACACGTTGGAAACGGTTAACGTGTAAAATATGTTTTCGAGTGTGTTTTTATAAAAGAAATATAAAAACATCAATACTGATTCAAAAATGTGTTTATTAGACTAATACCATACTTTCTATTGGTCGGTTCGTGCGCGAGCTCGTGTTTTTAATAAAGTGAGATAACTTCTCGAAACAATGGTTTAAGCTTATGTATGCTTAAATTTTCTTTTTAACGTGGACAATAATAAATTTCACATTTATTATACAGATACTTGGTGGACAGGTATCACGTGTGCGGTGTCTTATTTATAAAAGAAACGAGATGACCTCTCGTTTTTAAATTTAAATATTGACATATGTCAGAAAATAACCGATTTGAAATTTTCTGACGTGATAAATATTATTATAATAATCCGAAATTTTACGGGTTGTTATAGTCTACCCACCTTACAGGAGATCCGTCCCGGATCTCAGTTTACGTTACCCGATAGGGTGTCGGGAACGAGGTGATGGTATTTGAAACAAGTTTTGAATTTTCCCTAGGTTGTTCTAGGGTTTACATTTTGGGTATGGGTACCTAGGTGTTATGCCAGTAGCACATCCTCTATCTGAGGAGCCATGATTTTCGGGGTAGGTTCATTGAGTGAAAGTTCTAATTCTTGTTGTTATGTGGTTTCACTATCTTGTTAATGTGAGAATCTCTTACTTCTCATGGTTTTATCAAAACGTACCCATTTCTGGTCTTCAATGGTTCTAAAGTATATGGGTTGATTCTTAAGGGATGAAGAAACATTTGTTTTCGAATTTCTCTTTCGACTAAAAGTTTATACAAGTTTGACTAAGACCAGATTTCAAAATCGATAGTGTGTAAAAATGACACATTTTCACAAGGATTGTAAAATTGGTTCTCAATTATGGGGTGTATAGGGAAGTTTTGTGAAACTTTTAGTGTTTCAGCATTTTGTATCATTTTAACGAGGGATTTGGAAAGTATTATTGTTGGATTTTAAAGAGTAATCCTCAAATTTGGAAATTTTATTGTAGTAAGAATGTGTATCAAGATATCACATTTACCCATGGCTACGAGTAAGGTTTAGTTGTCTAAGTTGGGTACGGTTGGAGGTTTAATAGTTGATGAACCTCATGGTTACATAGGGTTTTAAGCAGAGGTGTAGGATACATCCTAAGGTCAGGCTTAGTTATCAAGGAGGACATTGATCATTTGTGTTTATGGGGTATTAATTTAAAACACATTTCGAGAAAATAAGTAACCAATAGAGTGGTTCTGGAATACCTTTCAAAGTATTAAGGAACACTTTATTTTGGTAAGGTATGGGTAGAATTGTAGTTTATTTTATGATGAAATGGTAAGGTGGCAACTTGGTTTGTAGAATAATTCATGAGGTGATTCATGAAGTATTTTGATTATAATGGTTTGAGGGATAATCGAAAGTAGTTTGTATGAAAACTCTTTTGTTTGTAGAAGGGTAACAAGGTAGATACTGTTATCCTTGAGAGGTGGGTGAAGTTTCTAGGTATTTACTTCTCAAGGTAGGGAGTAAAGTTTTCAAGTTTCTGTGGGATTATAGATCCTTTATCATGCCCTTTTAGATTTTGCCAAAGGTTCATTGTATTTTCTCATAGGTGTTATTGAAAGGTTGCTCCTAGAATGGTTTGATTTGTCCATGGAGTGTAAGGTGTGGGGTAGGAGAGACTATTACATAACCCGATTGTGATATGGAATTATAAAGTTTATGATTAAGAAGTAGTATGACGCCAGTGAGTGGCTTATGATTTAGAAATATTGTGACGCCAGTGGATGGCTTATGATAGGATGATGCCAGTGAGTGGTTTATAACTAAGGAATGCCAGTGAGTGACTTGCGATTAAGGAATGTCAGCGAGTGACTTGTGATTAAGGAAATTCAGCGAGTGACTTGCGATTAAGGAATGTCAGCGAGTGACTTGTGATTAAGGAATGTCAGTGAGTGACTTATGTTTAAGGAATGTCAGTGAGTGACTTGTGTTTAAGGAAATGCCGATGAGTGGTTTGTGATTAGGGTATGCCGATGAGTGGCTTGTGATTAGGGTATGCCGATGAGTGGCTTGTGATTAGGGTATGCCGATGAGTGGCTTGTGATTAGTGTATGCCGATGAGTGGCTTGTGATTAGGGTATGCCGATGAGTGGCTTGTGATTAGTGTATGCCGATGAGTGGCTTGTGATTAGTGTATGCCGATGAGTGGCTTGTGATTAGTGGGTAGTGTGACGCCAGTGTGTGGCTTCAGGGTAACCGTCAATGTGTGGTTTATTGAAATGTTATATGTTTATCAAAATATTATCATCTTCTCTCTGGACATAAAGCTATTATAACTATCCTAAGTATTGCAAAATTCACCTCTGAGTCGGACATAGGTGATCAGGCTATGTCCCACTGTCCCTGGTTGAATATAGGTGATCAGTCTACATTCACCCGAGGTTCAATGAATTTTGAAATACTTAGCTTAGTTACGCTAGTAATATGTCACAATACTTTTAAAGGCTGTCTTGAAGGATTAGCACAATTATTCTCTTTATGTGGGGGAAAAGTGTAGTGTTGTGATACGTAAATATACGTATAGGGAAAGTAATTATAACCTACAATGAAACTAGGTAAGCAGTGATAAAACATGTATCTTATCAAGTATGATCTCAGCAGGATCATAAGTGAGGCATCAGCTCGGCACGCAGGCACGTGTCGGTCATAGGGTTTAGTTTTTGTAAAAGTGGTTATAGTCTAGGTTTTAAAAATACCCAGTTCTCTATAACCTGGCTCTGATGCCAATCTGTAACACCCCCAAAAAATGACTCAGCGGAAGCATACGTGTATTGGGGTGCTACTAAATTGGTATCACAACATAAGCATAGAACAATTGGTTTTTCATAAATAAACTTTTATTTATTCTTTAAAACAATGTTTACATTATTGATTAGTGCGGAAAATGACCCATTATAAATAAGTGGTCCCAATACATAAATCAGAGTCGTCTATGACCATGCCATGCCTTTGCCTTGCGCCTCCAAAGATATGCTATCACCTCAAAACCTGAAGATACATGCTAAAAGGGGTCAGCTTACGCTGGTGAGTTCATAGGTGTATTTAAAAAGGGATTTCAAGATTACTGTTTCAAATTTGGTTCTTGATGATCATTACGTCTTGCATAATGTCATAAGGTTTATGATTTCAATTCATAAAAGAGATTTCATTAGTGGACCATGAGTAGGGTATATGTACATTACAACGAATATAATGTCATATATTGAATCTATTACGCTAGCACTAAGTTCATACAACCGAAGCTACGACAGTTCATGTATGCACAAGGAAGTCATACAAATAATGAGCCCATGGCGAGTGTTTATCCCAATACACTCGGTCCCGACATGTTATATGTTTCTCCTTGACCCAAGCGGGTCAACCGAACGAGGAGTCACCCTCAATAGATCTATTTATAACATTCGCGCTTCCCAGCAGGAATTGACGGTTCATGAAGAGGGCAATTTGGGATCTAAGGACTTAGGCTAAGCTGCGTAATATTCTAGGTCAAACATTTTGGTATGCTCTATAAAACATCTGTGTATGATGAAAACTTTAAACATGTAAAAGCATAGTATGCATGGAATGCACAAGTGAAATGATTTATGTAAAATGAGCATGTATCTTCCCCCAAAACAAGTATAAAGCAGTTAAAAGTAGGGGCTATGAAACTCACCTTGGCAATGTGCAATATGAAGTCTAAAGAGAATTAAATCAAGGAGTGATAGTGCACGGCTCCGACACGCAACCTAGATAAGTATGGTGTGGTTTTTAGTCTAAGTCTTGTATTCAATAGCAACGTTGGTAAGTTTACCAGTATTTATGTTTTTGAAATGCTTGAAGTTCAAAAACAAAAGTATTTGGATCTTTAAAATGCTTGGAGTTAAGAACAAATATTTTGAATATTTGTTTTATAACATTTTATGTAAAGTTCCATAAATTATTTTGATTGTCGATAATGATCGAAAAGTGTAGTTGCGACGATGATTTGCACGTCTTGGCTCTTGGAAAAGATGGAGGAATAATGTATACGAAACTTTCGTATAAGAGTTGACTCGTATAGTGACTCAAGTATTCTCACGCCAAATAAGGAATAGATGATCGACACAGTCGAGAAAAATACTGGCGAGTACTCGAGTCGAGAAGGAATGACAAAAGAAGTCAAGGATATAGCGACAAAGACAAACATCGATCGAGAAAGTCAATTAGTATGTTTTGGTGTTTACCCCATGTTCCCAAATAGTTTGATAAAACACACATGTTTTATGGATAAAGGTAAGTTTGGATTAATAATTCAAACTTCAAGAGTTGTACGATATTTCAATACATTGTTCATCATTTGATGAATTTAAAATAAACGAGTTATTGAGAATAAAGTTTAAGTGTAGAAATTTTATAAAATTTCGTCATGACCTCTTCATTTATAGAACGTTCCCAAGTCATTTCGACTTACTAAAACTCATGTTGCAAAACAATATTTCTCCACAAGTTTATATTTTACAAGCCGTTATAGTTGAATAAGTGTTTATTGCATATTTTAGGTTTGTTACGAGTCTAATATATTAAATTCTTTATGAGTCTAATATATTGTACCGTCTCAAGTCCAAAATGTTCAATAAGGCTCATACAACTACAAACGTTTGTCCGAAATAATCTAAATCCAATTTTTAATAATTTACGTCCAATAACGTCCAAATCCAATGATCAAATCCAAGCATAGGCTTTAATGAATATTTCCAAGTCCAAAATATTTAATCCGTTAAGTATTTGTTTTGTCCAATTATCCAAATCAAAAACAAATCCCATATCAATCCCGAGTAGTGATCCAATAAGTATCCGAAACGTCATTGACTAAAATAAGGATAATAAGTTACGTTATGAAAATAGAATATCCGAAAAGTATAAGGCATATTAAAACAATACCTTTCGATATAAAGATATGACCAATTTGAGGTTATCTAAACCGTGCCAGTTTACCCGAAATTATTTCGTTTTGGCCAACAAATATAACCAAGTCCCCACGACACTTCGTGTGTCGTGGTACACAAAACAACACTCGCCGCGAGTGTCGTTAACTCAATGTTTTCACAACAAATTACCAAAGTCAATCTAATACTCCAACATCAATAATATTTATTCAAAAATTTCTTACGAGACCTCGACCCCGGCTAAGTGCCTTGGTTAACCAAACTAGCGGTCGCGACTCACCGTGAGTCGCGATTCATACCAACGATACCAACACCATCACTACAAGATATTTGGCCAAAACAAAGCCATGGCCGTGACTCCCATGGTCACGGATCAGCCCACCCATGGGAATAATTGCCCTGAACCAACACCTATCAAGTCACCTAACTTAAAATTCGTAACAAAAATAAAAATATTATCCAAGTTTGAGTCCACACCGGGTCCGACCGAACCGTTTACAAATCCGAATCAAACATAGAAAAATAATAATAACAAGGACGAATACATAAGCTTGGATTAATTAATAACACAAAACAATTAAGAATCGGATATGAGTCAACTCAACTCGTGAGTTGACTCGGACGAGTCAACTGAATCGGTGATGAGTCAAACGAATCAAGAGCCAAGATTTTAGATCCACTCGTTTTAGTTCATAAAACATTAAGTGTTATTAGTTTTTATAACTAAAAACGTTTTTATTAGTTAAACACGATTAGGGTTTGAAGAAAAATGATGAAATATACGAAATAAGGGCGCGTGAGTCCTTACCAATGAAATAGAGAGGATGGGGAGGGTGATGGCTCACGGTGGAGTAGGGTGGTGAGCGGCGGTGGTACTCAAAACACGACCAAACGAGCTCCATTTGAACCCAAATGCTCCAGAAACGACATGAGGAAGACGATCTATGCGTTGGTAACAAGAAAATGGGTGGCCGGAATTTGGCCGGAACCGGCGACGGCACCGGATTAAATTTTCCGGTGGTGGTGGTGATATATATAAGAGGAAACCCTAATTTGGGTATTTTATATCCCCTGGAGGGACTAAACGTGGACAACACAAAGTTCAGGGCGGCAGTGTAAATTAACCAGGGGTTGTTTCGAAACTTTTAATAATCGTTTATAAATAACCCTTGTGGGCCCCATTTGACGTAGCAAACGACCGTTTAAAAATACGGGACTTGCGTCATTGCGTCCGAAATAATTTTTCTGATAAAAATGAGTATTCACATGTATAGTTTTTTCGAATTTAAATTAATTAATAAATCAAATTAATTCAAGAGTTTAAAGTCGCGCAAGCTCATTTATTTCGTAGTTTTCACGTTTCACGAGATATCCTCTCGTTTTTAAGCTCAATTAGGATTGGGAAAATTCGAAAGCAATGTCTTGAGAATAATATATAATTTATTATTAACATTAGTCTGGAAAATTTCGGTTTGTTGTTTGAATGGAGATAATTCCATAACGAGAAATGCAAATACGTATAAAACGAGTTAGATTGTGTATCGTTGTATAAAATGCGACACAATGAGAGTAGAAAAGAGTTGGAAGTTAAAACATGAACTTCCTCGAAGTTTCGGTATTTTATTTACGTTTTAAAACGTGAATTGGAATATTTCAGTTACACGTTGGAAACGGTTAACGTGTAAAATATGTTTTCGAGTGTGTTTTTATAAAAGAAATATAAAAACATCAATACTGATTCAAAAATGTGTTTATTAGACTAATACCATACTTTCTATTGGTCGGTTCGTGCGCGAGCTCGTATTTTTAATAAAGTGAGATAACTTCTCGAAACAATGGTTTAAGCTTATGTATGCTTAAATTTTCTTTTTAACGTGGACAATAATAAATTTCACATTTATTATACAGATACTTGGTGGACAGGTATCACGTGTGCGGTGTCTTATTTATAAAAGAAACGAGATGACCTCTCGTTTTTAAATTTAAATATTGACATCTGTCAGAAAATAACCGATTTGAATTTTTCTGACGTGATAAATATTATTATAATAATCCGAAATTTTACGGGTTGTTATATATGTAATGCAGAACACATTATATTAGATCAAATTGCATTAGCAATAGAAATCCTCACGACAAGGAACAAAGTTATCACTGAAATTGTATTCTTTAACTATACTTTGTTTTGTTTAGCTTTGATTAACACCTAACATGTGAAAGATACAACTTAATGCGGCGCAAAGTCATTATAGCTATTGAGCCATCATTACAACCTTACATCTTGCACTCAATCTTTATACTTTATTTTGTTTAGCCTGTTAATTATTGACACCTAATTAAACTAGCTCAATCATGATACAAGATTATTGATAATCAAATAGTTAAGTTTATTGCAATCTTATATACTCCCTCCGTCTCAAAATTATTGTCAAGAGACAAAATGCACAAATATTAATAAAAGTGGGACCACTATAACTCTCAACCACTCAAATAGAATATTCCCTCATTATATTATCTTTTTCTTACTAAAATAGGAAAGTGGACAATTAATTTGAGACATCCATAAAAGGAAATATGGACAATAAATATGAGACGGAGGGAGTAATAAGTATCAGTTTGATATGCAAGTACATTTAGGTTGTGTTTGACGTGAGTCTTATAAGGTGGGCATTAAGTTGTTAAAATAAGTTAGCTTATAAAATCAGCTTTGTTTGTCACATAGACTTATGTAAGCTTTATAAGTCATAAGCTTCTATAAGCTCGAGTAAGTTGAAAAGAGCTTATGGGGGCTTATAGCTAGTCAAATTGCTTAAATACTATTCAAAGTATAATGGATTATAACGTAAAAGTTGGAATAATTTGATGTATTTTTATGCGATTATTAATAAGCTTCAGCTCTAGCTAATTCCCCTAACAGCTTTATAAAAATATATGCTACAGCTTTCGACTTATAATATAAGTTTCAGCCACAGCCACAGCCACAGCCCCAGCCTCGGCTCCGGCTAAAGCCCCAACTATAAAAGATGCCTTTCCAAAAAAAAAAATACTTTAGTTATTATACTAGCAAAACCATATTGCTTTCATGTCATTCAATCATTTCCAGTTTCCCACACAATGGATAGGATGATTGATCATCTGATAACGTTTTCAATAATAAAAAACAACAGTATTATAATAACACACATCTTAATCATGAGGAACATGAAATATATTTTTAGCATTTTTCCATCCATTTTATACGGACTTTTTACAAATTTAAGGTGGTATTACTACATTTTCTTTATACCTTCCTTTCCGCCATATTCCTTTTACATTTCTTAACTCTTATGAATCAAGTTTTCATATAATGTTTGTATTAATTACAAGTGATACTAATAAAGGATTGTTTGGGACTGTTAAAACATTAGACTAAGGGGCTGTTTGATAAAAAATATGATTTAGCGCTGAATGAATTAAAGCTGCTGAATGATTTCAATATGCTGAATGAACTTGATTCTGAGTGAAAATGATTGTTTGATAATTGTTCTGAATGAGCAACCTGAGTTGCCTGAGATTACTAATTTAACCTTCTGTTTGATTTTTTTGATAAAATAATTGTTAACTCAAATAAAAATATAATATAAAGAAAGTAACGTCGGACTAAACAAAAGAAAATATTAATGGTCTTATACATCATATAACAATTACGAACTAATTTTACGATGAATCACTTAAAAAATGGTATATAGTAAAATACCAAATAGTAAATGTTCTATACTTATGTATAATATAATAGATATATCAATGAAGTTATAAAGTGATGGGTAAAAAGAATTAATTTAACAAGTCTTAAAAATTTGTTGTAGTGAATAATGATAGATTGTTAAAAAAGTTGAATATAAGGATATATTAACTAAAGAATCAAACTTTTGATTAAAAGAAAAAAAAAGGTTTTGGAGAAATGCCGGCTACGAAAATAATAAAGAACATTTCATGCATATGCTAAAAGGGTAATTTTGACAAATTTTGATCCCTGAATCACTTTGCATCTATGTTAGTCAGAATGGTTAAGAACTATGTGGGACCACTAAGCATATCAAATTGTGACTATCAAACAACAAAGCCTCTGACCGACTTAGAGTTAGACACTGAATCACTAAATTCAGAAGCTATCAAACACAGCCTAAGTATAATAAGGGATGAATAGTCGGTCGCATGGACGGACCCACATGTATGCCGGGTGTGTCACGGGCTACACCCGATTCTAGGTCACGAAGTGCAAAAAGATTTCAAAATTGTCGTTTTTGTGGTTTGTGCAACCCACAAATTTTTTTTGCTACTTTCATTTCTTACGGTGTAACTTTTGTTAGTCCAACATTTCTTTTGTGCAACACCCTATTAAAAATCCTGGGTCCGTCCCTGGTCGGTCGGTCTTTTTATAAGAACTAGTCTCAATCGGTCGCCCTTATTACAGTAAGTCTCCATGAGTCGGCCGCACAAGTAGAAAATGGAGAAAAGGGTTGGTCAGCGGACCAACTTGTGTGCTTGTTTGTGTGTGTATTTATCTAAAATGTATGTTTGTGAGGTATGTTTTTTGTGATGTCGGTCTCCTTGTTACACTATGTTGGTCACGAAGTAGTCTTGGAGAGAGAAAGTTGAGGTAGCAGGGGAGATATAGATCACTTGCAGTTCCTTATTACACTTAGAGCACAAGGTGTCGTGTGCCATGGCTTGAGCCATCCCTGAAAACGCAACTCGATGGCACCAGGAGCACACCACAAGTGGCGTTTTCGAGTGCTGAGCCGTAACCACCAGCTGAGATGGTCCTGGAAAACGCTACTTGATAGTGCCAAGACCACACCACGACTTGAGTTTTCTAGTAATTTTATGAAGGGAGTGGTGTTTTTTGTACTTGACGGCACCATAAATGTGGTGTTATGGAGGGAGGGGTGTCTTTTGTGTTATGAGGTATTTTTGTGTTATGAGAAAAAGTGGTGATGTGGCAGCGTTTTTTCATAACACGAACTTGATGGCATGGTGGATACCTAGTGCTCTTAGAGGTCTAGGTACCTTGCGCCAAGAGTGGCATTTTTCACCCAAAACGTAACGCGATCACGCCAACCTCATAGCAGACCTTGTGTTTTCGGTCTCGCGCCGTCATGACCAGTCCAAATGGTCCCAGAAAATCGGCGCCAGCCACGTACCAGACCTCGCGTTTTCTCGTCAAATTGTCTCGTTTTTCACTCTTTTGTGTTATATGTGGGGTCTAGGGGTACACGACGGCACCATAATCTGGTGTTATAGGAGGGAATGATGTTTTTAGTTTTATGATAGAATTCTGATGTTATAGAAAAAAATGCTGATGTGACTGTATTTTTTCTTACGGCACGAACGACTTCAAAATACCTAGTGCCCTTAGTCGTAAGAACAAGTATACAAACAATTAAACAAGAAAGTGGAAGAAAAGGGTTAAGTTGGTCCCACTTAGCATGTGAAGAGCAATTGAGGAATATGGGGGAAGTGTGGACATGTAGGTCCAAACACCATCAAACCTGCTCATCATCATGCGTGAACCACCTTTTTCTTTTTCTTAGTTTTATTTTCTCCCAAACATAGCACATGCATGCACCAAACAATTAAGCTTGCCTGCCTTAACCCAATCTTAGTATTTTTATACGAATTTCGACCCTACTATACAACCCTTTAACATATACTCGATCATTCAACTATGAGTAGCTAGTTTGGTGGTGTAAAATCAAGACATACGCGCACTGGTTTAGTTCGATCTAAGTTGTAGCTAGTATAAAGTTTTTTTTCTGAGTATGCATGTTCGGCATGAAGGAAATTTTCACGATTTATGTAGAGAGGACGCTCTGCCATGGTTATCCATGATTCATTCTAAATAAACTCCTTGATGATCAAATCAAATTACTATAATTATCAGTAATTACTACTCGTAACTAGTACTAGTATATAACGAAAAATAGTACTGTAAGAGATTATAACTGCACAATTTAAGCAGAACCATTAAGCATTTATCATGTTTTACATATGTAAATACATATTTTTAAAAGTTATATTTAATTTACTTTTTGAAAATCTCTACCACCACTTTATGAAAGTTGTGCTAGAGTTTTTGCCTATAAAAAGAGAGGGAAAGACATTATGCAAAAGGGCAGAAACAATATAACATGGAGAAGAGCAGATCATTTCCAGAGTACTCATCTTCATACACAAATGGTTTCGGATATAATAAAGATCAACCAAGATCATATGCATTCAATGGCCCGATTACTAGTGACGGAGACATGAAGAGGAAGAAGAGAATCGCAGAGTATAACATGTTCACCACCGGAACTAAGCTCAAATCTACACTCAGAGATAGCTTCAAATGGATAAAGAACAAGTTTACAGATGTTCGCTATGGTTTCTGAATCTTACCATCATATCAGTATGTAAATCATGTCTGAGTTTTAACTTTTAACTTCACGATGCGCATGTTTCACATTCCATGAAATTGTTGTTTGATCTGTCATATTTTAATTAACCACGCGCGTTTTGCTACTTAATGATAGATGATATGTCTCTTTTCGATTTGTTTATCTTTATCTTCTGAATAACTCTCTACTCCTAAGGGTTTTACAAATGTTGACATCATATCTCGTTGTCGAAAAACATTCATAATAACGCGTATCAAACTATCTCAAGGTGGCCTACTCGTAAGACGGCCAAAAGGGGAAGGACAATTAGTATCAATTTAAGCTGTATCAGTAACAAACTGCAGTACATAGTTATAGGAACTGAGAATTTTTGTTTATTTTGATTCAATACATAGTTACATGAATACAAGGTTCAAGAATTTAAAAAGTAGAAAGTAAATGACAACCCTTTTTGTTTATTAATTAGGATTGTGTTATCAACAACATTAACAAAAGTTGGAATCTTGAATTTCATTTTACAAAACTTTACTAAATTTTAGTAAGAAACAAAATCATTAAATCAGTACATGGTCTTGAAGGGTTTATAGACTTGAAGATCTTTAATCACACCAGCAATAGAACCCGCAGCAGCACAAATGGATATAACGAGACAAGCTCCACTCAGTATTTGTAGATTGATCCATTTACTACTCCATTTCGGTATGTTATTCTGAGCAATGTACATTTCAACTGGAAAGTAAACCGTTAGTGGCCAGAACCCAATCGCTCCAAGGATCCCGACAACATCTTCAAAAAATGGCATCAACATAGCAACTATAGTGGTCATGCACACGAACATGGTTCTCCAGACCATTCTAAACATATTAAGTTTAAAAGGTTTGTAACCGGGAATTGGAACACATATCTCTTTTGTAATAAATTTGCTTTCGGGGAAGTATTCTGAAGTGGTATTTTCAACAAAGCCAAATATTGGTTGTGCAAATACTTGGTATGCACCAACAAGGTGGATTATGATAGCTGCATTTGCTATATCAACGAGCCAAAACGGATCATAGAATCCAAACCCGGTTAGAAGGTTGCCAGGAGCATGGTCTCCAAAAGCTGCATAACCGAAGCATCCACAAAGCATGTAGAATATCGTAGTTGTTATTACACTTATTAAAGTTGCAGTCTTCATTGTTTTCTGCTCCGTTGGTGGGGCTTTGATCGTGTCCTATTTGATACAGCACATTTATAAGTTTTTATTCCAAAAAATCTTGTGAGTCGTACTTTAAATGTAAAAAAATGTTTATATTTGATGACTTAATATTACCTGAATTTCAATGAGGACAGTGGAGTAAGAGTAGGCAAACGCAATGGCTCCAAATGCTTGGAAGCTCCTCCATACTTTTTGTGTTTGAGTCACTTCTCCAACACTTATACCGCTTAGGCTTCCCTTAATTTTCCCATTTTCTAGTGATTAAACATTAAAAACAGAATATAAAGTTAAAATTATCAAAATATATTTTGTACGTGATAAAACAAACATACTAAAACAAATTGGATAAACGGTCAAAACGTACGAGCAAATTTGGCGATCCCAAGGCCAAGACCGATGGCAGAGTAAGTGAAAGACATGACAGCAGCAACCATCGACAGCCATGAAATCTCATGAAAATTAGGAAGTTGAGATAAGAGGATCTCAACAGCACCAAACAGTACCATATATGGAGTCCCGGATACTCCACAAGGATGATCATGGCCTTTCTCATGAAAACAGCTTGCTCTTTTTATGGCCCTTTTTTCATCAACAACAAAGTGATTGTTAACGATTATTTTTATAAGAAGAGATCAATGAAAGGTAACGTTTATGATATGCATATCCACTCACATCATGCTGATAGAAGCAGCAATGGTGTACCCAATTGTAGTTCCGGTTAGATTGAAGTACTGAATGAATCCACAAATTTTGAACTTAAATCCACCTGAAATATGTGAACGTAAACTCACAAGTTCAGAGACTTTAAAAGACTTGTTTTGCAAAATAAAAAAAAAAACTAAATAGATTTCATACCAAGATTGGACTTGACAGCTTCCATGTACGTATAGTTTCGTTTGCCAGTCACTGGATCCCCAGTGCGGTAACATGATGCTAGAAGACAAGAACAGTAGTAAGTTACAAAAGAAAAAAGAAACAGAACAGTGGGTCCTGCGATCCAACCAAGCTGAGCAGTTGCCCATGCCAGTGCAAGCACACCGGAACCTATGACCGCCGTGATAATATGGGCACTAGCAGTCCAAAGAGTCCCTGTTGTTTCCAAATGAAAGAAAGCGGGTCATTTCAGTGTCTAGACCATAATGTGCATGTGAGTATTTGCTGTCAAAAAATATAATATCAGATGAAAGCAGTTTACCTGTTCTTTTGGGACGCCCATCGTCATCAAAGAACTTGGAGGGAGCATGGGATGAGAAGTCGCCAGAAACTTCAAAGCCTTGTTGGTAGTTTGCTGCGTTCTTTTCATCTATTTTCATTTTGATGTTTAAATACTTCAAAAAAATAACCTCTTAAAAAGACCTGCAGATGTGTGTGTGTCAAGCTAGTATATTAGCTTCGAGTGACTCTTGATATGAATCTGTTTTGAGATTGTGGTGATATAGAGAGTATATATATGTAGTCATTGGTGTGTTGGGCGTGAGAGACAATGGCAAGCTACATTCCAAATGGAGCATAAACTACAAAAATACTTGAATTTGAAGTTTAGTGATTATCTTTTTATGGAACTTAAACAAATTTCATCTTTAATATATCGCATTCTAAACCATATATATGTCTGTTTGAACATGTATGCGTGTCAATATTGCGATCAAACACGAGAAACACCACAATTGTGAAAACAGAACTTTATTTTAAATTCTGAACTCTCTATCAAGTTTCTAAAATGTACCGTATAACTTTCATTTCACTTTGAATTAATGCAAATGAATTTGGCATGACTTTATATTAAAAAGAGATTATGTTTTTTAATAAGTACACAAATATTATATAATTCATAAACTCCAAATTAGAATAAGATTCACATGATACAAAAAGATCAAAAACAAATAAAGTATCGATGAATAGAAGTTGAAAGTTGGCATATAATGAAACAGGAATCTCATAGGCCAGTCAAATGTGCAAATTCCCAACAAGTTTAAGCATCTCTTTCAACAATAATTAATGGATTAACTGAAAAAGAGTAGATAACAGGAAATGCACAAAATAGCTGACAGTTCAAATGCAGCCGATTAGAAGAAGCTGCGAAAATTTGTCTGATGCAAGTCTATATTTGATAAGTTCAAATGAAACGCATTTAGTATGACATTTTTAGGCACATGAATTTTGATCATAAACTGTAATAGAAAAATGTTCGTTTGATTGTCTTCATGCTTCTTATTTGGTCTTTTGAGATGTTCTATTTCGTTATCTTTGTGTAGTATTCATAAATCGTGTTTATAGCCTTAAAGGATGTATTAAATGTTTATGTTCAACTTTTGTTCTTCATTTTCTCGCAATTTGGATCCCAAAAGAAGCAAGTAAACGAAGGTAAATGGTTTGAGCTTGAACAAGTGATATGTGTTCTTCGAAACTAGGATAAGAACTCCGAACATCGAATCTAAAACTATAGATGGCCGATGAAATCAGGTTTGCAGGTAGGATTTCGAATGACCAAAGGGTCAACTTTGTTTTATATGAGCAAACATTTTAATTTAAGACTCTCAAAGAGAGGAGGACAAAACAGCCAAACACCAAGGACTCCAAGGTAGAGACCGAGCATACAATACAAAAAACACCAAAACCGTCAACTGTTGGTATCGGAGCAATATGGATTTAGCATTTCATTTAACGAACACGCGCATACTTACCAACGATTATATCAAACCTTGATGAATGTCAACCACAACTACACACTCATATCTGCTTCCTTAAAACATATGAAAAATTATATCGAAAAAATCAATGTTCCAATGAAGCATATATTTTTTTGGTAAATTTTACAGAAACAATAACGTAAAGAAGTTAAATACATATATAGATTATAAGAAAGGTATAAACACGTATGTAAAATGGTTGATCACTCCAAATCAAGAATGCCGAAATTGGAGAGTAGAATCTTGACTTGATCAACAAAGTCTGATCCAGTTGCGTACTCTGTTAACATCCCCACTGCAAACCCGAACATTGCCCATCTATATATACAATCACCAAATGTATCACACATTATAACATATCACAAAATAGGCATACAAAGATTAATAATCTATGATGACTGATAGCTCAAATGAACATTAACGTAAGGTTAACAGGTAAAGGCAACCAACCAACTTGGCTAGCTCAGTTGGCCACCAAGGATTCCTTAAGGTGATGTCTCAAGTTCGAGTCCCACCCGGGACTTTTACTTCTTCAGACGATAAAGGAGGAGCAGGCGGGTCTCAGGGTCAGCATACTGCTCAATTGGATGTCACTGCTGGACGAGAACCACTAACAACTAACAAGCCGTTCAAAAAAAAAGGTAAAGGCAACCACTGGGGCATTGCCCCGTTGGTAGTACTCCCCACAGCAAACGTCTAGTTGGCCGGTTAAGGAAGGAGGGATATGGAGAAATAGGTCTTAGGTTTAATCACAACTCCTGAATAAAGGTGACTACAAGGTCCAAAAAAGGTGCTTCAATGTGGTGTTGAAGCTATTTAGATTCATATGTTTAGCCTAAATCATAGTAATGCAATATTACAAAACTAAAAATATACTGTAATATTTAGAATAAGAAAATGAATAAGCAACCTGCCATTGGAGATTTCATTTTTGGCAATGAAACCAAAGAAAGGGCCTTGATTAGCAGCCTCCTCTAACTTTTTCTTTTTAAAATACTCTTGAAGCTCTTTTGCTCTCTGTCTCTGGTACTCCATGGTCACTCCTCCTGCAGCCGAAGCCGTTGCTGTTTCTGCCAACGGCTTCGAAGGAGGAGGAGGAGGAGGTGAAGATGGTGGAGTACTTGGAGAAGGAGAAGAGGGTGGTGTGGGCCTAGCAGGTGGAGTAGCAATGGAAGGTCTTCTCAAAGAACCATCAGAAGAAGAAGCACCACCAGATTGAGAGCAACGTATGCTAGTAGTAGTAACAACTATCCTACTAGGCTTACTACTGCTTGCACATAATCTAAAGGAACCATTAGCATTTGATGATGAATTTGAGAGTCTGATGCATTGGATAGAAGCCAATGACATTTTTCTAGTCAGGGTTTCATGAAAATGCAAACAAGAACAAGATAGTTTGGTTTAGTTAGTTGTATGTATGAGTTGTTGTTCTCAGGATCACAAGTATTGTTTTGTTTCTGGATAAGGTATTCCCAAGTGACAAGTCATTTTTCTCATCAAAGGTACCAATATTATCTTATATTAGTACTTTAAATCCTATTTATAATCTCAAGCAAAAAAACATTAAAACAAAAGCAAAAACATAATTGTGCATGTTTTCTTTCCGGTTTGTCTCAAATTAATTGTCTATTACTAAAAACACATAGATAAATTTGATCGAGTTTACTAAATTATCGTTACTTGAAATTATTATTAAAAATTTTAAAAATATATTAATTAATTAGTTAGTTATTGATAAAACTATCATTCGGCAAAAAGTAAAAAAAAAATGATAATAATTAGGTTTTTTTTACTGGTTTTTTTTTTCATGAAACAATTATTTTGAGACGAGTAAGTATTAAACTTATTACGAGTGCAACAACATACTATAAAAAATAACAGCACATTTTTGTAAGTAAACCATATGATGTTCTCTTTGCAAGTTCTAAGAGTGTCCGTAACAAGGACTTTTCATCACGTGTGGTTCACCTATACGGCTATACCACGTGTGGTCCGTTGATACTTCTTAGTCTTCACGCGTGGTCGGCGAAAAGAAGAAAACAGCCGGTACTGACCACCGGTCATTTTAAGAGTTTTGTGAATGTTTCGTGTGTTTAATGGGGTATATATAAATGGTAAATGATCGATTGTTAAAATGAAAGCTGACATAACAGTGACCAAATTATAAAAGTGTTTTCACCTTGTAGTACAATCTGTAAAATGCTCATCATTCTATTTGTAGCTAGCCACACAACTATGTAAATCAACCTCGCATGATAATTATCAAAAAGTGAAAGTTTGTTACCAGCACATGCTATTGTCCCAAAATATGATGACTGTTTATCAAATATAGTTGAAAATTATCTACTGTAAAAAGTTGACTTTTATTATTAGAAACATCTCTTTAAGAACCCTTAGACTTTGTTCAACTATGCAGAGATAACCCTTGAGCTTCTTAATATACATGATGCACCAGGTGAGCCAATGAAGCCCCATAAGCCCCAATAATCAAGTTTAAGGAACATTACAGACGCTATCGACTTGTAAGAAACAACATAAGCAGCAACATAAAACCTCAAACTTCCGAAATTTCCCATTACAAATATGCTGAACATTAGCACTTACAAAAAAGGACAATCTACTTTACACTATAATGAATATGAAAAAGGAAAAACAAACAGCGGTAATTATTATGAAACAAACGAACAATGCAATTGCATATAACAAAAAGGATTAAAACATAGAACCCTGAAATAGACAAAACTGAGATCCAAAAGTAATGGATTATAGACGTACGATGGAAACGCAACAGAATTGGTGATTCTGGTGGCAATAACTTCAGGTAAGAGAAACGGCGACCACTAAGAAGTCTTCATAACATCACAGGAACACAAACTACATTATGTTGCATGAGCATATACTTCTTTTCCCGTACTCAAATTCATCATCCGAGCAATTGTGTTCGCTACATTAATAGTGGAAAACATGAGAATGACAAGTATATCAAGGAAAAAATTATATAAAGATTAAACCAACGTGACATGAATCTGTAGTTTTTATTCTGCTGAGACGACTAAACTCATAAGATTAAAATGTAGTTTATAGCCGTAACACCCAGAAAATTATAAACAGGAGACTAACGATATACTTTGCAACCAAATCACTATGTTTTAAAAAGGTTGTGATGATGTTTAGCTTAATGTTCTCATTCTAGACTACAAATAAACACATTTTACCATTTAGCGGTGTTTGGGACTGCTTTTAAGGGTTTATGCTAAAAGCATTGATTAAAAACAGATAAGCAATCCCAAACACTCAATTGAAAGCCGCTTTACCTTCTTATTTTAGAAGAAATAACCACTTCAAAATAAGTATGTTGATGCAAGTTCAAAGCAGATAAGCAGTTTTAATATACATTCCCAAACATCCCATTCCCAAATATCCGCCATAAAATTACATATATTTAAACCGTTTTCTAAAGATGAAGTATTCATACCTAGGTTCAAATTCACGAATTTCATATAGGTCTCCCCCAAAAACATCCATCCATTGCACTTTCCTTGTATCACCAAATTCATCCTTGCATTTGCCATCGTTCACAGAAACAGAACCATCAACACTCGTTGCAGGTCTTTTTAGGCTGCTTACTAAAGAATCTACATTTTTGGATTCAACATTATCAACTACATCAACATTAACATCAACTTCAACGTCCTTATTGACTTTTTCCAAATCAGGAGAACGTTTAACATCATCATCGTGAGGCTGCTGGTGCTCGGTAGGGCCTACTTTCAAATGAGAAGAGGTCTCTAGTCCTGCGGCAGCGCGACCAAAGCAAATAAAGGAAGCGCAGCCGCGGACACAAGTTTTCTTTCTAGAAGCCAGCTGGAGGTCAGGGTCATGGATTTCTTGCAGCCCAATAACACAAAGGCCGGACGACGGTTACTATAGCAGAAATCGACTACCAACATCAGTTCTACTCATTTGAACACAACCACTATCAAGAAAACCGAAACAACCTGATCATAAAAGTCAATAAAGCACATGCAATAAGTCTAACTTTATCAACAATGAATTCCAAGATCCCTATATCTTCATAATGTCAACACATTCCTCAAAAGAATGAGTCTTTTTGTTTCTTTTTCAAATCATCAAGAAAAAAGTCAACAAAAGTCAAAGCAAAGAATCTTATGATTTGAGCAGCCTAGATCAAAAACAGATTAATGGGTATTTGCTAAAATGAACAAAAAGATCAAATCCAATGATAAAGTTACAAACTTTAATACTCAAAAATGAAATTCAAAGTTCAAGATTTAATGCAGTAAAATGAATGAGATGCAGAATTAAGAAATACCCATATTTCAATTGAATTCACATACTTTAAGAAAAAAAAGACTCACTTATTTGATCAGCTTAGTTGTCGGTGATTCATTCACCGGAGAATCTTTGTGTGTGAGATACAGTAGTATATGTTGGTTGGAGTAGTTATGTACGGTTAAAGTGGTGACTTTATAAAAGTTTACCGGATTTAGGGGTGTTTGGGGAACCTTTGAAAACGTGATTATTTGATTATCACGTTTTTAAAACGTGAATAATCAAGTTTTGGTGTTTGGTTGCAAACGTAATTATCACTAAATTTGCTTTCAAAACGTGGTTTCGAAATCGAAAGTAGAGACTTACTTTTTGAAAACGTGATTTTGCAAACGTCATTTGTGCAAAAATGATTTTTCCCCAAACACCCCGTTAAAAAGCAACTTTTTATAATATATAATTTTATTGAAATGTAGAAATGAGATATTTGAGGGTCGTGAATCGCATGACTTATTTTACATAAAAATATTACAAAAAAGAGTTAATTGCATTTTTAGTCTCTGTGGTATGACCAAATTACATATTTGGTTTTTAAAACTTTGAAAGTGCACTGAACGTCTTCATTCTGAAGTTTTCATTTCATTTTTGGTCTTTGTGGTATGGCCAAATTGCAGACTTAGTTATGTGGTATGGCCAAATTGCAGATTTGGTTCATGAAACTTTAACATCGTCTGGGTCCTAGGGACCAAAAATGCAACGGAAACTTCAAAATGAGGACGTCCAATGCACTTTCAAAGTTGTAAGGACCAAATCTGCAATTTTGCCGTACCACATGGACCAAAAATGCAATTAACTCTACAAAAAATTTATATCACCATTTGGTAGGTACACTTTTATAAGTGTTATCATGTGAGTATGTACCTTATAACACTCATATAATATAAATATTCTTTTTGATAAAATTCATATAACGCATCAAAAAAATACTTCACTCACTCACAAAATGATAAATAAAAAATAAAACCCATAACAGTTGTTGTGGCCTTGGCTATGGGATGTATAACATCGCTAGGCAGTGTCATGGACTTATGGGTGCCAAAAAAAAACCCTATGGCATATCATACGAACACTGCATCTATCACTAAGGTATGACTTATGAGGTTATAATCAGTAAAAAAGCTTCGCTATAAGCTTTGCTTGATCTTCCTACTCATCCTTCTAACAAAATGCGTCATGCATCAATTCTTTCTCTTAGTTTGATTCGAGTTTTTTCACTTGTCACAATCATAAAAGTAGGATGACATATATAAAATAACCAGTAGTTTCTGGTTGTAGCTCATACTATCAATCAACCACTAATTTTAAAAAGCATTAATATAATTTAATATGAACCACCTATTCTTACTTTGTAAGTATTTAGTCATATATGATAAACTAAACATTCATGGAAATTTTAATATGCACATGCATACCCATTTAAAACGTTCTACTAGAAACCTATCATCATATATCAGCAAAAAGTAGACTATCTTCACCTAAACTACAAGTTAGTCGTAGGTGGCAACTGCCTACAGTTACGAGGTCCTAAAGGCGGGCAATCAAGTCGGCGTTGTTAGCAAACTTGCGCCCCATCAAACCAATTTGAACCGCCGTAGTAGTATTAGCGTAAAGATCAGTAAGCTGGGGGAGCACACCTTTCATGCTATGTTGTCTTTGATGCTTTTAAAGCTTTGAGATGCTCAAAATCAAACTTTAAAGATCTTCATACCTGTCGACTTACTTGAAGACTGTATTGCAGCTTTTTATTGACCAATTTACTAATAATAATTGACCTTGGAACTCAATATTAGGTTGTGAATGAACGACTAAAACTTAAGGGTAATAAGATTCAGAAGGCTGGATGCTGATATTCCCAATCAAGAGCATTTTACCTATTGTCGAACATAACATGGCTCGTCATCCCTAGCTTTACCATATCTGAATCACACAAAGACAAACTGCGCAACTAGAAGTCAGATTATTGCTCAATAATCTCGAGTCTACTTAATTTTGGGTTACACAAGGCCAACATAACTGAAATTTAATGATCTAGCAAGAGAAAATTACACATAGTAGACAAAACAGTCTGGAAATCAAATCATTCATGGTTCAATACAAGTAAACCCACTTTACATAAACACGAAAAGATCCACACAAGTAGCATGATTCTATGATAATAATATAAAAGGGACTACGACTACTTCTTTGATGCAATTCAAGACCAACCTTCACCACTAGTTCAATTTCTGCAACAAGCCTTTCATGTTTGTGCCATCTTCATCGTGACCAATATTAGCATAAGCACATCAGAGAAGAGACACGACATTTCTAGAGAGTTTCGACAAATGCATGAACCTGTCAATGAGACGAATCATGATCTGCATCCATTAAAGAATCAAAGGAATCTCGATTCTGATGTTCATTATTCTTCACTCCATATCCTCCTTCCTGAGATATATGATAGTTTTGAAGACTGCGACGAACTGGGCTTGACAAAGCATTTGAGAAAATGTAGTTCCTTGGTTGCTGATCACTCTGCTCAGATCGAAACCCTTGCACACCGGTAGGAAAACCAGATGGCCCAGAATTTGTAAACGGGCTTACGGCTTGGGTATGCTGCTGCTGTGGAGCTCTTGGCCCTGATGATGGCTCTTCCACGTAAGATTCCAGCTCAGACTGCAAAGTAACGTACTTAGTGTCTTCACGAATAGATGAGAAAAACAATACACGAATAGTCACTACATACCCAATGAACTACTAATAATTTAGCCATTAACTCTACTTTACACTACAGAATGAACATCTTTAAGCAATGTGAATCCTGTTGACTCCATTGAGTATGTTGATTGTTGAATAACTGGTGTAAAACGTCAGACAGTTTTAATACACATGGTACCAAAACTAAACGAGGTTATAGTATACCAAAGGTGCAGAAGGCTATTATCACAGAGATACCAAGGTACCAGACATTCAAGCATATCACACCTATGACTCAGCTTGCAGATTCTAGACTGTTTCTCAACCATATTCGACAGCATATAGTTATCCTGAAATTTGGTAAATATTCATACACTGACATTTTTATCACAATGCTCAACAACTAAAATGTTGACACTGACACGCTATACACAAAGTGTGTGCTTTTAAAATTTTGGTTTCAATTAGACGAATGAAAATCAACAAACACCCATAGAAAAGGTTTGATAATCAGCACTCACAAAAGTCTTAATATCACTAATTAGAATGCACTAAAATATATGACTAGACCATGAGAACACCTTTCTAAGTTGAATTGCATGAACTAAGATTGTTGCATCTAATCAATATTCTGGACCAAGTACCAGTAAGGCAGTAACAACATAATATTAATAGTGGATTCAGGCAGATACGCGGGATAACAGATACTAGGTTAGGAAGATGTTGAAGATAAGTGTAAATTTAGGTATTTGGAACCATCATGCACAGCATATATAGAGAAGTGATTAACGTACAACTAGATCTTAAATAAGTAGGTACCTGAATATAGGCAAGTATATCATCGGAGGTCACCCTCAATCCTTCCGCTTGTTGCTTGGAAATCCACTGATAGAGCTTTTCCTGCAGAAACATACTGGTCAGATGATATGTTTGCTAAGAGCCAACAAGATTTGCATTCTATCAAACCTAAATCATATAAAATTTTATAGACCACAAAATAACAAAAAATGCAAATCGTTACAAAAAAGGACCTAGTCACAAGGCCCATCGAGACACAACTCTGGATCCTCTGTTTGGCTGTGGTTTGTTAGCTTTATCGA
The DNA here is from genome assembly GCA_910596185.1 of Chrysanthemum makinoi. Lineage (NCBI taxonomy): Eukaryota > Viridiplantae > Streptophyta > Magnoliopsida > Asterales > Asteraceae > Chrysanthemum > Chrysanthemum makinoi. The sequence continues at coordinate 9,761,652 of OU343220.1, forward strand.
AGTATGTGACTATGTGCCTTGGCTTTGAGGTGCAAGGTGAACCGCCACAAAGCCAGAGTGACATGGTCCATAACATAGTAATACGGTGGCATGTAACTCAAATGCATCAGCACAAGGAAAACTGGTCCACGAACCACAAAGTGTCACATGTGAACTTCATAAAGTAATTGCAAAAGCCATTTATATCATCAAACATAAAAGTATACAACTATGATGAAATTTAACTATCGAATGATTATATTTTAAATAAACACCGCATGTGAGGTAATGTCTCAACCAAGTTTTGACTTTTACCAGGTGTTTTGAGAAGCACTAGGCAAAGAGAGGCTAGCAGTTAATCAGTTAAGGGAGGATTATATGGATGCATTAAAGTCGTGCACAAAATACTAATACAAGTGGTGAGCTGTAATCTCAACCAAAATTGAACAATACAGCTATACAAGTCAATTGCCATAATCAGGATAGCTGACCATTTACTTGAACCAAGGCTCCTGCTTAAAAAGAATTTTAGAACAGTGTTGATAGCAAACTGCCAATGGACTGATGGAGTAAACATGTAACTGCTATCCTGCAAACTCATATTACGACATTGATAAACTGACGCGGCTAGTGTAGAACTAAGGCTCCTACCACGACAAACGAATACTACAGAAACATACGAAGTACTACAAAATCACATTCCCATCGACTGTAGAAAGTTTGTTCTTCTAAAAGGCCCCCAATAACACTTCATGTGGTCATATGTACTTCTAAATCAATAAACACCATATGCAATTTCTTGTTATCTTCCCCACATCTCTCAGTGATCCAAATATTACAAAAAAGGTCTTTGTTGTTGTTCAGCATCACATAGAACCTTTTCTTATCCTGATGCCGTGGTCTCAAACTACATGAGGTCAATTACGCACACTTTGTTTACAATAGCAGTAGATATGCCTTGTGCATCCATAGCTATGGATTCCTCCTATCATCCGATATGATCTTTCAAGAATGACATCAGATTATTTCAGTATGCCCTATTTCAAGTCTCTTCCACGATGTGTATACACACCTACTATTAGCATCATGAGTGATAATGTTCCCAAAATACTTTTCCCATTGAACTTCTCCTCCGTACTTAACAATATAGCCTCTCACTCATTCCTAAACCTCACAATTTTTCCATAAAAAGCTTAAAGCTTTCATCTTTAACAATATTTATGAAATTTGTGTTTCTTGTCATGAAAGTGTGCGTACGTGTACACCTAACCCTAAGGTCAGTTATGACACAAGTTTGGCGCATTGCCTTGGTTTAGGCATGTCTACTTGGATGAAGCATTGGGCTAAGTAAATGTTACACTGCCTCATCGGCTCATATACGCCTCTATGTGTTGTGTGTTTTTTATATCTCCAGAATCTGATATATTCTCTTTTGATAATATGTTAGATAAGCTGAAAACTAGTTCGATGTTGGTGGCTAGTATGCTGTTAACGCTAACTAATAATTAACATAGTATGTGAATCATCTCAAACACTTGCAAGGACAAAAACCTCGTTTGTGATGTTTTGGAGGGCTGTGTCTTCTTCTTAGAGACTACCCTCTCATACTAATGTTCCTTGCATTTCCCTGACTTAAGGTAAGGTTTATCCGTTTATTCAATTTTAGCATATCCTGCTTTGCTTGGCAAAAAGGATAATAGCCAACTTATGAAGCGGTTAATTAATGTTAACGGCGTCCATGTAATGTTTCTTGCCTTTCCTTGATTAGATGTAATGTTAGTGTTAATGGGTTTGTGTGATTATGTGTTTATTAATGTTAACGGGTTCGCGTGCTTATGCTAGAATACATTTCTGATGCATACATTAATCTTAACTAGTAATATCCACAAGGCATTATACTAATTAATAGAAAAAATAGTTATAAAGATGATAATGAATTAAAAAGATGAAAGATACCAGCGCAGTGCGTTCACCGGAAAGGAAGGAAAGCTTCTGATGACTCAAGGCCTGAGAGTATAATTGAGATAACGAATTCGCAGCGCTCGAAAAAGTCGAATACATCGTCCGATCCACTTCGTCTAAGCTACTCGCTATCGATTTCCTCTTCTTCGCCATTTATTCTCTTCTAAAAACCCTAACACAAACCTTTTCAACCAATCGAATAAATTAACCCTTTATTATATCTAATTTTAAGGAAGGAATCGGTGTTGTGTGATTGTGTAGGTTGTTGGTTTTGGTTTAACCTATATCTCTACGTATCCTCTGTCTCACGCGTTACATAGAAATTAAAAAGGGAAAGATACTGGTGAGGAAGACCTCCCTCCACTTATTTATAATTGTGGAGAAAGTGAAGGGGTTGTATATGAAAACTCTAGACTTGTCCAAGGACTTGGATACTATTTTTGGCGGTGGATGTGGGGTTAACTTCTTTTTTCTCTCTTCCATCTCTTTGTATTTTCCACCCAAGTTATGTAGAGTGTTCCTAAGAAGAAGAAGGGGTGTCATGACTTGCCCACTTCTCTTTATTTGGGTCTCACGTATGCCACATCACTCCAACACACTAAGAGCATGGGGTGTCGTGGGTTGCCCAATTCTCTTCATTTGGGCCCCACGTGTGCCACATCACCTCCACATCACTCCAACACACACTTAAAAATATCTCTCAATCACAACTAACCTCAACATCTTCACTTGGGCCCCATCCACCCTCACTTTATAAACAATTAAACCGGCTATAAACCTTCACCTGCAAAATAGTATTGTCTTTATTTGTGTCGTCTGCACGGCGAGGCACCTTGGTATGGTGGCGAGGGGTGGTAGAAACCGGCGAGCGTGACACCTAGGATTGGCGGAAACCGGCGAGCACCATACCCCTTGCTCTAACTAAAAAATACCCCCCAATCACAACTTACTCACTTCTCTTCATTTGGGTCCCACCCACCCTCTTTTTTTTTTCTTTTCCATATTTTTCAAACAAAATAAATTTCATTTCATTAAAATAAAATTAAACAATATTACGGAAAAAAACTACGTTACATTAAAAAAAATAAACACTTCTCACAAACACAAACACATCTCACAGCTGTGCAGCATCTTGGTTTGTCTTCTCTTCATCTTCTTGGTTTGTCTTCTACATATCTGCAACTGTGCAAAGATCACAAACACAAAAGAAATAGATTAACAGAAAAAGTGGTTTGATTTTGAAATTGTTTTGTCTTTTACCGTTTCGTTGTAACGGCGAAATGGCTTGTGGCGAGAGGCCATGGTGTCGTGGCGAAGGGTGAAACAAAGTGGCGAAGAGCCACATAGGATTCGGCGAGAAACGGTATCTCCCACACCCCTTGCTCTAATATCTTTTTAAAGAAACTATGAATGCACGATAACTATTTTTGTAGCGACAAAATGTTTTTCAGGGTCCAGCTGTGGTGGCGGCAATGACAGTGGTGGCAGCAATGACGGTGGTGGCTGACGACGTATATAGCTCGTCGGCTGAATAGTCGAAGGGCCCACTACATTACCGGAGGGGACGCCGGAAGACCAAGGTCCGGAGGACTCGTTGACCTGACAGTACCTTTGGCATCTAGTCTGGATACAATTCGTCTCATTCTCCTGGGTGTCAGGGATGACGCCAGAAAGCGGTCGGGCCGTGTCGCCCGACAACACCCCTGGTCCCATGAAGTACGGCGCCGGGGGACCAGATAGTGACATCAGGAGTATAAATACACACAGGCAAGAGTGGGGAAAATGTATCATTTTCTCTACACACATTTTTACACTACACCTTTCGGTAAAACACACACTTACTCTCACGCCGGAGTCTGGTCCTGGGATAACACCCGGGGCGAGACTAACGCGTTGTTCATCTTAGCAGGTATCCTGAGGACTTAGCTCGCAAGGCTGAAGGATAACTGGGAAACCTCACAAAAAAATACTTCGACATTGGCGCCATCCGTGGGACCCGCATTCAATCTACTAGAGCTATAGGATGACGGGTTCGACACCTCCGGTAACTTCTGAAGGAGGAGAAGGAAGTTCCACCCGGTGGACGAGAGCAGTTGGAAGGGTATGTAACTGCGCTCAAGTCTATGATAAAAGAACACAATAGCCGAAGGGACACCGTTGAGCCGATACGGTTGGATTTTGAGGACGGAATAGCTCCTGACAAAGGTGAACCGACGGGCAAGAAGAAGGAGATAGTGACCAGGAGTAAAATAAGAGACGATGATCTAGGGAAGCCCTTCAAGGAAGTCTCAAAATCCCCCTTCACTAGGCGCATCATTGAGTTCTCCGGAACGGAGCACAAGATGCCCACTCACATCAAGCTGTACGATGGGTTGACGGATCCTCAAGATCATCTCAATAGGTTCACCGGAGCCGCAGGGCATGGGGAATGGTCGATGCCAGTGTGGTGCCGCATGTTCTAGCAGATTTTAGACGGTAAGGCCAGAGGATGGTTTGACGGACTCCCTCCGGGGAGCATAGACGAATGGGCAGCTCTCAGGGACCAGTTCGAAACTCGTTTCTCCTTACACAAGGCTTGTGTTAAGGACCCCACTGAAATAGCGAAGATAGTAAGGAAGGCTAATGAAACACTACCTGAGTTTAAAGAAAGGTGGACTACCGAGACGGGATTCATACAAGGTGCGCCGGAGATCATGAGGATATCCTCGTTCATGAACGGGTGCAAATGTCCTGAGTTGGCTAAGCGGTTCGCCGATACAATCCCGAAGACCGTGGAGGAGATGATGGTCAGGGTGGACGACTTTGTATGATCAGAAGAAGCTTTCGCCAGCACCGAGTTGCCCTGGGGAGAGCATTACGATACAACCAGGAGAGCCTCAACTGGACCTTTCAGGAAGGACGAAAGGCCCGCTAGAGGTCACTACGGAGGGGATAGGAAGAATGAGGGACGATACGGGTATTCGGGAAAGGATCGCGGAAGCTCTCACCGCCACGGGGACAGGTCGGCACCTTACGTGCCCCATCGCGGTGACCACTTGAACCGAAGCAACCCCCGTCTGACGTTGGAATCGCTCATAAAACCACCAAAAGAAATCTTGGCCACAGAACACCAGTTGCGCCTACCTCCTCCGAAGCCGATGCGTGACCCACCTCGAAAGGAGAACCAGGACAATTACTGTGACTACCATGGAGAGAAAGGGCATTACACGAATGACTGTTATCAGCTTAAAAAACAATTGGAGCTAGCCTTAGAATCGGGAAAGTTGAATCACTTGATTAGGGACCTCAGGCAGAAGGGTAGGAGGGAAACACCTAAGAATGAAGCAGGAGCTAAGGATAAAGTCATCAACATGATCCGGGCGTGGCCCGAACGAAGAAAGGAATCGGTGTTGGGTGATTGTGTAGGTTGTTGTTGGTTTTGGTTTAACCTATATCTCTACGTATCCTGTGTCTCACGCGTTACATAAAAATTAAAAAAGAGAAAGATACTAGTCTGGTGAGGAAGACCTCCCCCCACTTATTTATATTTGTGGAGAAAGTGAAGGGGTTGTATATGAAAACTCTAGACTTCTCCAAGGACTTGGATACTATTTTTGGCCGTGGATGTGGGGTTAACTTCTTTTTTCTCTCTTCCATCTCTTTGTATTTTCCACTAGGCCTTTCATTTTAAAAAAGAAATTACTTTTTTTTATATATAATTTTGTTTTATTAATAAAACTGTAAGTACGGAACAAAAAATACATAGCAAAAACTATAAAAAATTAACTTGTCCTGTTAATAAAGTATGTAAAACTATCAAAATTGTACGGATCATAAAACATAAAGTTTAACAAGTTAAAAACAGTAAAATAAACAAGATACAGAACAAAAAATGATAAAAAAAATGTTTTGTTCTCTCAATAAAAGAAGTAAAAAGAAGAGAGTAATGGTATAAAGGGTAGGAAACTACGAATAGTACCACCAATTTGGATATCAAATTGATTCGTCTCATTTTTCGGATTAAAGTCGTTCAATTTTATATCTTTCGGGTTTACAAGATTCTTAATAAGATAAAATAAAATAATATGTCAATTAAATTCTAACATAAATCAGACTAATGTTAGAGTAGTTTCTACAAAATAAGACAACAGAACATCTCGAAAGCTCGTCACCAACAGAATTATAGGTTTAAATTTGCGTGCATAAGGCTAGTGTGATAAGGCACCTCACTACGTGTTGGTAATCCTTATAAGACCACCACCTAGTGGTCCCCTTTATTTTGTTGACAACTTGGTGGTGCAGACCATCGAGTTGTTTGAAAAGAGAAATTGGTGGGTGTTTACGTATGATATGTAAATCGGTATTAAGTATTAGTTGGGATAGTTTTGTTCATTGGTTCCCGATGTTAAACAGTAAGGACCCGATGAATTGATTGAGATCAAGAAGCTCGGGTAACATTTAAATAATGACCATGTGTAGACTGCGTGTGAGGCAATATTTGCCCAAGCGTATGAAACTTATGAAGTTGTGTGTTAAGCATTATATTTATAAAGAGGAAAGTACGGGTAAGAGATAAACCCTTGAGGGATGATCAACAGTTGTGAATAAGCCATGTGTTGATCATCCGAAGAGAAGACAAGGAGGACACGTGGCCTTCCCTCATTGGCTCGTTTAGGAGAGTGATTTGCTTTCTATAATGTTGGTTGTGTGTCTCCCACTATCTTATGTCAGATTCTTACATTTTAACCGTTAGTGACAGTTGTCTCATGCGCATATACTATGCTGCCTAAGAGATGTTACTAGATCTAGCTCAACCTAGGTTTATTGGGCTCTTGTCATGGGTTGGCTTGTGAACCTTGAGTGGATAAGCTTGATCCAAGCTTATATTTAGTTGGCTTGGGCCACTACGTTATCAATGGTATTTATTTTTGCGAGTATGTTGTGCAATATATTTTGTATATAAATATGTATGTTTGGGTAGTGAATTTGATGATGTTATTACAGATGTTTGGTGATGAAATGAAAAGCTGACATAAAATTAGACAGTAACTATGTTGGACATTGTTACACCCGGTCTAAGATTGAGTGTAATCGAGGGGGTAAGACGAGTCTTGGCCATTACACATACCTCATCCCCATTTACACATCCTCAAGCAACTCTTGGGAGATGTTGGTTGTTGTGATGATTAATTTGTGAATTGGTCGTTTGTGTGTGTGTGTGTAAGTTATGATGTTTAGGTATACAAGGTTCTAAAAGGTACGCCATGATGCAAGGCGTGACCTTAAAGTTACGAAATATACCATGGCGCCGACTCTAAGCATGGCGTGAGTTGAGGCGTAATTTGTGCCGAATATTTTTTCAAGAGTTTAGAAGATTTACTAATATTTGGGATCTGGTCTTGCATTTACTAATATTTTGGATTTGTTCTTGGATTTACTAATGCTTACCACTCATATAATTATGAAATATGATATAAGTTTATAAATACTTTTTGCCGTATTAATTCACATTTTAAAAATGTCTTGTTGCCACGTCATACACTAAAGTTTGAGGTTTGATCATGCTCTCACGCTATGTATAATCTTGGGTGGGTATATATATGTGGTGTATGCAATGTTTTAAAACTCGGTTCGACTTGGCCGGTTCAACCGGTTGAACCGGGAACCGGAGTGATGACCGGTCTGTTGTAAGCCGGGTTTTCACTAAAATTTAAACCGGATTGAACCGCCGGGTTTTGGTCGACCCGGGTCGAACCGCCGGACCGGAAACCATCTGGTTCAACATGTATTTAAGGAAAAGAAAGAGAATGATGTAACAATAGATGATGTGATCGGCATGTTAGTTGTGTAAATGAACCATACCCTTTCTAATCTATTGATCTATTGTTGTTTTGATTTTTGGTACGTCGGTGTGGAGTAACATGATACAGTGAGTCGATTGAAAATGGGGTTTATGTGTGAGGCGATTGAAAAAGGGGTTCACGTTCTGTATCTTGTGTTTTGTTATAATGAAGAAGAAGTGTTAGGTTTGAGGTGATAAGTGATAACTCATGAGTCAAACATGTGTTAATGTAATTTGATGACTCATGGTAACTAGTAGTGTACTAGTGCTTACTAAAAAAAATTTATTCGTTTTAAATATACATGATTGTCCTTGTTGGATGTCAAAATACAATTCATAATTAGTTTGATAATAGGCATTGTTGATACAAAAGTTGGACGTTCCTTATTTGGGTTCTGATTCCGTATCAATTGGTTCTTAATGCTTGAGACCTGCGCACTAAGAAAACAGAAAACACCGTTAGGCTTACCGTGGGATTGTCTCCCATGATTATCCTCCGGTGTGAGAGTAAGTAATCAGTTTAGGGTATAGTTAGGAATTAGGGTTTTGTAAATCGTACCTTTAATGAGGGCCGAGATGCCCTTTATATACACACGAAATCCTTGTTGGTTTCGTGTTCCTCAAGTTTCGGTGTATCCCGCCTAAGTCGGTTATCGGATGCTTATCTCCCAAGATAGGAGATATCCGATATTGTTACCCATAAATAACTTTGGGTTTGGGCCTTCTTGAGCCCAAACCGTTACCGGGTAGCCCATGCGTACTGGGCCTAATTGTTAGTATCGTTCATCGGTCGGGTTCATGACCCGGATGTAGACTATACGTCATCATGTCCCCCCAGTCTAGTATGCGTAGGGACAACTTGCGGATGCTAGACTAATTGTTGCAGCCCTTAAATTCTTCGAAACGTAGCAAATAAGCTAAAAGAATGAACCTAGGCGAAATATTTCAAATTCCCACCTCGTAAAATGTGGGAAAGTTACTGAAAATACGTCACATCAAACGATCCTAGCCACACAATTAGAGATAGTGGGATCCACGTGGCAGTCATCCTGTGGATGAAGAAACTTATATAACCCTCCGTCTCCTTATTACTGTGAGTATCACAGTAAATCATTTTCACCATTGTTAAAAAAGCTTCAACACGCAACCAGGAAACCCTTGATAGCTAAAAGGTAACCGCGCGTGCGCCACTAATAACTGTACCATGGTCCGTGGTCTAACTGATTTCACCTCCGACCTGATCGAGGCAGAACTTCTCGAGTTCTCTTCGGATTATTATATTCCATTTGCGCTGCATTCGGAAGTTCCGGATGCGCAGGCGTCAATTACAGACTTTCCCGAAGAGAAAGTAGGGGTATACACGCGTTTTTTCGAGTTCGCAAATCAACGGGTGCCCATATCCCTATTCTTGAGTGACGTGTTAAATTACTACCGTCTGCATATATCCCAGCTGCACTGCATAGGTGCAGCTAAAATAACAAACTTCGAGGTTAATTGCCGTATCCTGGCAATTAACCCGACTATCCACCTATTCCGTGCATTTTACCACATAACGTGGTCAAACGGGTGGGTATCGTTTGCTAAGCGCGCCGGTAGACTGCAATGTTACACGGAGAAACTGGACGCGCTTAGGAACTGGAGGGAAATTTTTTCGGATTGATAAGGCGGTCTTTCCACGGATTTTGATTTCTATACCGAGTTATTTGCCAAAGGATGAGCGCCCACCCCGGATCGCATGCTGAGGATGCTGATACAATAAACACAAACCGCATACCCATCAGTTCCTACCCTGAGGAATTTTTGGTGCATATGGGCATCAGTCGCAATTACTTTGGTAGACCTGAGGAGATGCCGATATTCTTGGACGTGGATGGTCAGGGTGGGTGCTCGTCCTTTTGCATACCTTTGATTTACTAATGTGAGCATTCCTTTTAATCCTTATACTTTTCGTAACCTCTTTGTTTATTTGTCTTTTGTTGCGCAGAGATGGATCTATTCGCGGTTGTTCAGTTGGCGAGGCCGCGCCAAGTTGCTGTTGGGGTGCGCCCATTGAAAGAGGGGGAAGAGCCCATTTTGGAAGCTACCTCGGGGTGTACCCTAGAAATAGAATTGGGAGAGACAGAGGTAGTTCCTCCGTCGCACTGGAGGCGACCCCTCTTCAGAGCGTGCCTAGCCCCAGGGGGCCTACCCCAGTAGTGGAGCTTTCGCATGCAAATGTGGCTGAAATCGTTGAAGAAGAGGAGGATGAGGAAAGCCATGGCTTGAAGCGTAAGAGAGCGCTTGGTGGCGATGGCGCAAGCTCCTCCAGGAAGAAGCGTCCTGTTGTCCATGTCGTGGACTCATCATCCAGTGATGTTGCCTCTCCTCGCTCCTCGGAGACAGTTCCACCCAAGTAAGTATTATTCTTAAAGCCCGTATCGCATTCCCTGTTGAGGTTATGAAGTAATCACTAATCCACTGTTTTGCGTGCAGTATTGAACAATTTGTGGAGTCGCCCCCAAAGGCTAGTCCTGTTCGCGCTGAGTCTTCGAAACAAAGAGCGGCTGAGCCATTGGCATCAGGGGATGCGCCAATGGATCAGCTTGTGGAAGATCTGGTGCTGGCTACTGCGCATCAAGCTAAGTTGGTTGCGCAACTAAAGGCTAAGTATTTGGGAGAAAGTAGCCGAGCGCAAAAGGACCAACAAATGGCGTTGCTGGAGGCACGTTTGGCCAGTGCCAAGGTTGAAGCAGAGGCTATGAACTTGTATACCCAAAGACTTGCTGAAGAAAAAATGGTACTGCTGAGCCAAATCAGTCAGGAGCGTACTGCATCAGCGCAGTATAAGGCTTCGTGTATATGGGCTCTGAAATATCTTGAGAAGGGGAAGGAAGAGTTGGTCTCTCAGTTGGAGAATTTTGGTGCAACTGTAGGAAGCTCACTGGAGGCGCAGGAGATGAAGTTGCGCAAGCTGAGCATTGAGTATGATGAGGAGTTATATCCCCAGCTCATGTCTTCTATTGCTGAGCGTAGGTGGCTCATCGGCCATGGCCTGCGCCTTGCTGCTCTCAGTACCCTGGAGTCGCAGGAAGTTGTTGATAATTTTGGGGCGGTGGTGCGGTGCGCGTTGGCGCGGGGAAAGTCAGAAGCTGTAGAAGAGCTTCATGAGGCTAATCTGTTGAAGGTGCCTGCCGATAAGGTACCTGGCTATAATGAGCATGCGTATGATGATCTGGTTGCGGCAATGGAAAAGATGAAGATGTTGGAGTTTCCGCTAATTGCTGAATTGGAGCGTGACCAGGATTATCCGATAGGGGTCATCATTGAGGGGCTAACCTTGGCTCGGCATCGTGCTGAAAATGCGGAGGCGCAACCTGATTATTTTTTGAGACCTGATGAGTCCCAGCTGCAGGTGCCTGTGTTTGCTCCCCCCCGCGACATCTTGAATTCCTTCGCCTTGAAGGAGGAAATTCCGTTAAAGCAAGTCTTGGAAGCGCATGCTACAAGACTTGCCAAGAAGGAAGGTATCAAAGGCAAGGCTATTTTGTGCGGCATTAGCGCAACTCATCTTCCTAGATCTGACGGGGTGCCTTTTAGTGTTGCCACGGTATCCCGTCAAGACTCTGATTTGCTGAAGGAACTAAAGGAGGTCGGGGACGCTGCCCGCCGTGTGGAGGGCTCATCGCATAGGCGCCGTAATAGCATGTAGATTGTAGCCTTAGTTGTAAATATCCTTTTTGTAAGAACACATGGTCCTTAATAAAATGTTCTTTTTGTTGAACTCGTGTTGATGTGGTTGTGGCTTATAATGTTTGTACTTAGTTATTCGTCTTTACGTAAAAAACGTTTTCATTGTCTAAGAATCAAACTCTTGTGTAAGCGCGAATAGTATGTGGAGTTCATAATCATGTATGAAAGTCACGGGATACTTGAAACATAATTTCTACGTACTCGTATCATAATTTTGTATGGTGTGATATGCAGCGTACTGTAAATATCATATCAAGGAGTCAAGTGTCTTGATTCCTAATTTGTTAAACGCGCACAGTATGCATTGTTGCGCACCCATCGTGGGATGCGCACCGAACTTATTCCAACGTCTTGAGAATAAGGTGTTTAACAAGGGTTCGTGATCCAATGTTGATGGGTTTGCAACCCTCTTACTCAACGAGTTATTTAGTAGGTTTACTCATCCTATTACCATCGTGGGTTTATGAAGTGCATGCACGCCATATAGGCAAAAGATAAACAATGTTAAGACATAAAGTATATAGAAATAACAAATTGAAATGTGTCACAGAGTTAGCTAGAAACCGCGACGTTTTATTAATACTTGCAAGTTTTTGTGAAAGAAAATAAATACTCCGTAAGATATTTGCATAAGTAAAACAAAATGTAAATACACGGATATTTATTTGACACTTCACTAAAGTGCGGAAATGTCTGTGTGCTGGGCCGTAGCCATTCCTAGAGGTAACATCGCTTAAGATTGCAAATGTTCCATGTGCGTTGTAGTTCACGACCATCCATGTCTTGTAGCTTGTACGCGCCCTTTCCTAATGCTTCAGTAACCTGTTGATCCCAGTTGAGCAAACGATCTAATATAGAAACTGACTTAAACAAACAACTTATTAAGTATCATGCGGAATTTAACACTTAATCTTAAGAAGAAGAACAATAAACATTCAACACCTCAATATTATTATTAATACGAATACTCTAACCAGTATTAGGGTTTTACAACCTTGAAGTGTATCGACCTTAGATATATATCATACCTCTCTAATCTAACTTAGGACCTCCTTTTATAGACAAAGGAGTCCTTGACATAATACAATACGTAACCTACAAGATAAATATCTTTTCCATATTTATCTAATACAAAACATTAAACCGACTATACAAAACTAGCAGTGGTTACAATACAATATCCGTGGTTACTCAACACTACTAGCCGCGGTTTGTCTTAAGAAGTGGATTCATTCTCCTGTCCGTGGTTTCATCAACTCTGTCCGTGATTTCAACACTTAGAATAATTCTTGATCCAAGGAACCAAAAACCCAACAATCCTCCCCTAAACTTGATACATTCAAATAGAATTCTCAAGTTTCTTTTAAGCTCAAAACATCTGAATTGGAGGATGTAGCCAAACACTTACTAGATTTAAGAATTTTCTCATATTTCAGCAACAAATTGTAAGCTTGACCATCATAGGGCATCAACATCTTTATACCACCAGGCTTTACCATCTGAGCAATAACTTCTGGATACTTATTCAGTTGAGGATAATCACCTTTTACAAGCATATGAATAACTTCTCCAGATACAGTTAAAACATGAACGCCACAAGTTTGATATAGAAACCATTGTGTAACTTGTCCATTGCAGAGTCCTTTCCATTCAGGTTCATCATGAGTAGGTTCAAACAGAATCTTCAAGTGATGATAAACCATTGTCTCATGATAATCATCTAGTTGCACATCACCAAATTTATTCCTATAAAGCTCCCAAAGATTCAGCAAATCATCTCTATCAAAATACTGAAGCATCTGTGAAAATTTATTATACTCAGAAACTTCATTATTGAGTCTTTGAATTTTCCAGCATCCTTCACTTCCTTTAAGCTCATATTCATAAAAGATAATTTGATTACTATCTTCAATCACTTTCAGTCTTTTAGAACCAGATGTCTCCTGAATCTCAGATTTTCTCTTTTGTCTACTTTGAATCCACTCTTCTTCCTTTTTAGAATTCATTGGATAGTAATTATCATTATTGATCCTCATACACATCAGATAAAGCTCATGAATTCTTTCAAATGAACATTTACTAAGATTGTCAGGAATATGTATGCCTGAATTCTTAATAATCTTCATCAATACATTCCTCATCTCTCTAATTGTAGGAGGTTTCTTTCTTATAACTTGATTCCTTTATTTACTAATCCTCCTTGCCCATTCACCTAAAAGTTTAGCTCTTTCCTCATCATCAAACAATGCCCATTCTTGAGCAGTATACTCATCCTGTATTTGATTTGAAGCTTGAAGATAGTTTTGTGATTCATACCATTTAGCTAACCATTTCTGACTAGCCTCCTCCTCTTCTTGCTTCTTTTTCTCTATTGCTGCCTGTTCTTCAGCTAGCATATTTCTTATATATTCTTCATCAAAGGCAATCTGTTCTTCTTTACTTTTAAACTTCAACTCTGGTTCTGCAATTCCTTTACCTTTACCAATGTCTGGTTGAGCTACTTTCTTCAAAGGCTCACCAATAATCAAACTTTTACCTCTAGGTTTAGTTGCAGCAAATTCAAGAGATAAAACAGGTGCAATGATGGGTGTAGGATTAGATGAGGTTTTACTTAGATTGATCAGTGTACTTGCAGCTTCTTTCTCAACCTCTTTTGATTTGGGTGGTGATACAGAGATGGTTGAAACAATTGTGGAAGTAGTTATGATAGTAGTGGGTACAATTGCCATGTCTGAAACTGCAAAGACTGGTTTCAAAAGTACTAGCCGTGGTTGCAGACACACTATCAGTGGTTATGTCCTGCATCACCTCATCTTCTACCACAGTCTTCAAACTTTCAAGAACAGCTTCATTCCCATCTTTATCAAATACTACAAATTGATCTCCTTTATCTCCACTATCTACATCAGTCTCTATATGCTCATCAACAGCCTCCCCTGAATTCATGCCTTCACTCCTCCCCTGTTTGGGTATATCCTCCATATTCACAGCTGGAGAGGAGTTTACCTTTCTTTTCAACTTCCTCATTTTCCTCAAGATAGCAACCCCAGGTCTTCTTACCTTCTCCAAAACAAACATCTTATGCTTCAGTCTCCTTAGCTCTTTACCCTGAAACACAGCCAACTCTTGAAGACTTGAGATTGTCACCTCCATCTTGGTACATTTAGCCGTCAATTCATTTAACTGTTCAAGAATATCCTCCCCACTTCGACCTGTGTTAACTGGTCCGAGAGGTGGTTCATTGGAAAAGTCGTCATGTACCATATTAGGATCCGTCAATTCATGATCATGTTCCAATCTATCCTCATCACTTCGAGCTGTGTTAACTGCTCCGAGAGGTGAATCCTTGGATATAGTAAACATAGCATCAGACCTTGCCTGAACATCTATGCACCCTGAGAAAGCCAGTTGGCTAGGGATTCCTCCACCTGTATTGAGTTCCAAGGAACTCTCCACATTAGGAGTTGCCAAAGGTTGGGTCATTCCACTATCCTGACCAACATCTAAGCATGTATCAGTAGTGGAAGCCCTTTCAATCATGTCACCTCCACCACCTGTGACAGCCTCATGAGCAACATCACTAGCACTAGCCTGAGGTAGCTTAGTGCCCTTCCTCCTCCTAGTCCACACAATGGGGTTAACAGTTGTTGCAAGTGTACTAGCAGTAGTTTGGGGTATACTAGCAGTGGTTTGAGATTCACCATCAGTGGGTTCAGGTACTAAGGGTTGGGCTTCAAGACCTTCATCAAACTCAGGAACAGCAAGCAAAGAGATCATATGTGGGAACAAAGGAACATCTCTGATTTGAACATTTGGCTTTTGATTCCTCATATGTGCAAACACCTTAGGAAGCATATAATGCACTTCATACTCCCTAGTATGCTCAACAGGTTCCTCTATTTGACTTTCCACTATCAGTTGCACAAACCTAGGATATAGATAATATTTTCCCTTCTTCCTAATGTTCTGCACAAATCCTTCATAAAGCATCCTAGACCAATTAAACTTCCTCCCCTCAGAAAAACATATAATAGCTGTAGCAATCTTGGAGGGAAAGTCATCAAAACCAGTGGTCTTATTACTCATACACATCAACAAGGTGTGTATCAAAAACTTCCATTGGGGGTGAAAACATGCTCTTAAAAAATTTTACCTTATCACCTCTGTGTGTATAGCCTAACCTCTCCAAACCAGCAAATATTTCAGCATCTGAAAGATTAACAACACCATCAGCATCATCAAACTTCAAAACCCTTCTAATGATCTCCTCATTAACCAAAATTGCACTCTCATCCACAACAGAACTAAACACTTCTACTCCATCGACCTCCTCAAGCTTAACATTCCCCCATAACTGATGTATGTATGCTTTAAGAATGGTTGATGTGACAGTTAAGGCAAAGTGAATAGGACTGTGAATAAGGAAATCAATCATTTGATGAAAACCTTCAGATCTATTGTTTTTGATGAGGTTAGCAACAAGGTTATGGGTTTGGGAGTACTGGTTCGGCATTGTGAGAAATGATGTGAGATTTGTGAATTAAGCAAAGTAAAGTGATTAGGGTTTATGTAGAGCGCCAAGTTGAAGTGATTTGAAGATCAATTAAATGAGCTGTCCGTGATTTGGGGAGAGATAACGTGTTTTCACCAAAGTTACCAAACAGCCCCTGAAGTATCCAAAAATTAGCAACCTGCTATCAGTGGTTTGACAGCCTCTATCCGTGGTTTGAAAAACACTAGCAGTGGATACATAATTGCACTCCAACCAGTTGACCATTAGATATAGCAAGCAAATCTGTGTCAAAATTAGTGATATCACACAAAAATATGAAGGATTACACAATCTTTTTTTTTAATCACTAGCAGCTAAAAACATCATAAGCACCAATGTACACAATCCTTCATACCTGCAAATCACAAACATAAACCAAACACAGAGAAGAGAATTAATGTTAGCAGTGGTTAGCAAAACATAGAAGTGGTTCCATAACCTTAGCAGTGGTTAGCCAATGCTAAAGGCTAAGTCAATATGGTCAACTTCTGTTATTAATTCATTTTCAAAGTCAAAAGACCTTATTAACTCTTCAACCACTGAAACCTTCCCCTCATTTACTCACTAATACCATATGCTCTATCTATAAAAAGAATCCCCAATTATCACAAACATCAATTAATCCAAACCCTAATTTCTCAAACATCCACAATCAACCATAATCAGAATGTGGAATCAACCAGAAGTCATCGATCTAACATCCTCATCCTCCTCATCATCATCATCATCATCAAGTGATGATTCTAACCCATGGCGTCTGTACCTTCCTCCACAAGAACCACGACCTAGAAAGTCCCCATTTCTTCCATCATCTGAAGATGATAGTGTGGTAGATCCTAGTGAGTCATCAATAGGATTAGATGATTCCACTGAGCGCCTAGAGCCAACCTACAATAGACTGGTGAATGAGGAAGCAAAGAGATCACAACCTTCACCATCTCAACCTCAACCAAGGCCACGTGCCAGAAATCCACCACTCCCAAAGAACAGAGAGGTGGTGCTTGGTCTTCCTGCACCAGGTTTTGGTGCTTTATCTCATATCGGTAAGGGAAAGGGCAAAAGGAAGATGGAGTGATGCTTTATGGTGGAACGAGTATATTGAACAACTGAAGAGTTCTCATCTCACAAAGCCATCTACTGTATTCATCTTCATCATCTTCGTTTTCATCAATCCATCCTTCCCAGCTTCTTCGTCGTACTGGTCATGCATATGACCAGCTTTTGGAATAGATGATATGAGCTAGTATAGGTTTAGGAAATCTTGTATAGAACTGGTCTTGTATGTTCATTTGAAGTTAATTGTAAGCTGTAAGCTGTAAACTGTTTCTTTGAATGAATGAACAAGTTAACTTCAACACTTCTTTTACCTCAGTTTGTAACTTTCATTTGTCTGCAAAATGGTGAGTGGGAATACAAAGAAACAAGCAGTGCTTTGAACATAACTATCAGTGGTTAGAACACAACTATTAGTGATTAGACCAAAAATAGCAATACTAAGATTACATAATAATAGTCCAATACTTGTACAAACTTTTACAAAACAAGTTGAGATTTAGAGATTAATCATTCCAATACTAACTACAAGGTACTGAAACCTCCCCACATCAAAAGCTTTAGTGAGAAGATCAGCAACATTGAAATCAGTATGGATTTTTACCATTTGAATCAACCTTTTCTCATTACAATCTCTAATAAAATGATGTCTTATCTCAATATGTTTAGTTCTAGAATGTAAAACAGGATTTTTAATTATGCAAATTGTACTGTTATTATCAATGTAAATCTTAGTATGCATAAAATTGTACCCAAAATCCAGCAATTGATTCTGAATCCAAAGAACTTGACCACATCAACTAGCAGCACCCACATATTTAGCTTCAGTTGTAGAATTTGCCACAATAGTTTGCTTTTTACACTGCTATGAAATTAGTCTGCTTCCCAAAAACTGACATCCACGGTTGTAGATTTCCTATCCAAACTAGCACCAGCATAATCACTATCTGTATAGGCCACCAAGTCAAAGGCTGAATCTTTAGAGTACCAAAGGCCCAATTTAGGATGACCTTTAAGGTATCTAAAGATTCTCTTAACAAAGATTCATGTGTGTTGAATTTGGTGTGACTTGAAACCTTGCACACACACATACTGAGAACATTATATCAGGCCTAGATGCAGTAAGATACATCAAAGATCCAATCATGGACCTGTACAACTTCAAATCAACTTTAGGACTTCCATCATCTGGTAGCAATGGTTACTGAGTCTCCATTGGTGTACTAGCACTCTTCACATCCTGAAACCCAAACTTCTTCAAAACATCTACTACATACTTGTCTTGACTAATGAAAATACCATCAGTCCTTTGTTGAACCTGTAGCCCCAAAAAGAAAGTGAGTTCTCCCATAGAACTCATCTGAAACTTATCATGCATAAGTTTCTCAAAATCCTTGCATAGCTCCTTATTTGTTGAGCCAAAGATAATGTCATCTACATAAACCTGAACCAGTAAAATATCATCCTTATGCTTCCTTATGAACAAAGTCTTATCAATCAGCCCTCTTTCAAAACCATTGTCCATCAAATAAGTAGACAGGCACTCATACCATGCCCTAGGAGCTTGATGCAATCCATACATAGCCTTCTTCACCCTGTAAACCTTGTCAGGATGATTAGGATCTTCAAAACCAGGAGGTTGACAAACATAAACCTCCTCATCAATAGTGCCATACAGAAAAGCACTTTTAACATCCATCTGATACACAACAAAGTTCTTAAATGAAGCATATGCTAAAAATAATCTTATTGCCTCAATTCTTGCAACTGGAGCAAATACTTCATCATAGTCCAAGCCTTCAGTTTGTGTGTATCCTTGACAAACCAGCCTTGATTTGTTCCTCACAACAATACCTCTTTCATCCCTCTTGTTTCTGAACACCCACTTTGTTCCAATTGCCCTTTTACCATTAGGAAGATCAACCAATGTCCAAACCTCTTGAAGTTAGAACTGTAAAAGCTCCTCTTGCATTGATTCTACCCAACCTTCTTCAGATAAAGCTTCTTCTACTCTCTTGGGCTCCTTTTGAGACAGAAAACAAGCAAACAGGCAATTTTGCAGATCTTTATGAGTATTTCTTTTGTGAAGTGATCTTGCAAAGAAACCTTGCTCAGGGAAGGTTTTTGTGTTCTGAACCTTGCTTCTTGTTTGAATTGGTGTATTCAAGTTTCCAAGTATTTGTTCCTTGGGATGAATCTTATGTATCCTTGTGGAAGTGACAGGACTTTCATGAATGACTGTTTCCAAATTAGTAAAATCAGCACTGAAGAAGTCATCCATGTCTTCATCATCAGTAGGAGTATCAATTTCAATCAAAGCAGGCATATTAGGATCATGTGAATACTCTTCTTCACCAAATAAAGGCTTTGCAGTTGGTCCAAAGAAAGTACTATCATCAGTACTTACAGCCGGGTTTTCACTTGTGATGACAGTGATAGAAGTTGTGTTAGAATCGTTGTTCTAGGTTTATTAGACCTTATCTAGGATAATCAATAAGCACAAATAACAATGAACAAAAATATGTATGCACAGCGGAATAATCAAACTATCATTGTTATTATTAAGGTTTCTTCGTCATCATCATGTGTTCTACAAAACACATCTACAGCCCCAATCCTAGACGATCAACTCTAAGACGGTTACTGGTACGCTCCCACACGGTCAAGTTTTCTAACACAAGCCGGCCACTTGTGAATGGCCGACCGTAAGAAACTTAAAACAGTCCGGAAACGAATGCAATGAAGATCAGGAGAGTATAGTGTTTCCCCGGGTCGTTATGTCCCAGCGAGCTATGCGATGAATCACCAAACGAATAGTGATCGAGAGATTTAAACGGAAAAGAGGTTTGAATTATTTCTACCTAAAGAAAAAGTATATAAACTACAGGGGCTTAAATGCAAATTAAAGAAAATTAAAAAGATAAAATATATTAAATAAACGCTA
The DNA here is from genome assembly GCA_910596185.1 of Chrysanthemum makinoi. Lineage (NCBI taxonomy): Eukaryota > Viridiplantae > Streptophyta > Magnoliopsida > Asterales > Asteraceae > Chrysanthemum > Chrysanthemum makinoi. The sequence goes on from OU343220.1 coordinate 9,781,692, forward strand.
TCACTATTTGCAAAATGATGTTTTTGATTTTTCTTTTATAAAATTTAACTTAAAAACTACGTGACGTACAAAAGAAAATGTGAAACTGAAGCAATATAAATCCTAAAAATATGAAAATGACATTTTTACAATCCTAATGATAAGAGAAAATTTTTAGAAAAATAAAATTATTTTTATGACTATTTATCTAATTATTATTAATTAAAAACTATTTTTACTTATTAAATAATAACCTAAAATATAAGAAAATATGAAATAAAGCTAGAAAAGTGAGATTATGACTTAGAAAAATCTAAAATATTATAAAACTTATTTTAAAACTGAAAATATATTTTTTAGACTTTTTATGTAATTATTATTAATTTAAAACTAATTTAAACTAATTAAAATTAAGAAAAATAACAAATGAACAGTAAAAATTATGAGACTTTACAGGAAAATCTAAAATATTGTTCTAAGCCTAGGAAAAATATAAAAAGTTAGATAAGCCCACTAATAAGCTGAATTGGGCAAATAAGCAGTTTGAATAAGCACTTGTAATAAGCTAAAAGCTAACTATAAGCTACCATAAGCTACTAAAGCCTAAATCTAACCTAAAATGAGCTAATGCAACTGATGGGAACCTAAAAAGCACAAGCTACAGAAAAAAAGCTCGAGACCAGATTTCAAGTCTCAACACGCCAAACGGCCCTTATAGCCCTACTTTAAGCACTAATTAAGCTAGCTAGAAAAATTCCTAAAAATAAACTAAAATAGCCATGATGTTCACAACCAACCAAATATCTTGTATCCCAAATTTGAGCTCAAATGGACTTATAATGAATCCGTGAAAATTCCACAAAGTTTGGCCAAAATCACTTTTTCACTTCTTTTTTTTTTTTTTTTTTTTTTTGTTGTTGGAAACTGAAATAAGGACTAAGATTAAGCTTTTTTTTTGTAAAAGACCCTTTTAAGAAACCTTCCCAATAAGCTGTTTGGTCTGGACAGATCCTCACAAACACACCCTTTTGCTACTGATTTCGGACAGATACGCCAATAAGCAGAAGGTGAGCCAAAATTGGTTCACAAATAAGCTATAACAGAATTATTTAAACTACTTTAAGCTACAAAGAGCTAGTTTAAGGGAAAAAAACAGTTGGCTAGAATGGCTAATCTAGGGAGTCCTAAGCTAACTAATGAGAGATTTAAGCACTAAGGTACCTACAATAAGCACTAAATAAGCTGCAAAGGAATCAATTCTACTGATTTATCTAAAGGGCAACAAAGGACCCAAATAAGCCAGCAAAAAGACCTAATAAGCATTCGACAAAAGGAAGTACAATCTGATGTGGAATGGTTGCTGTAACAGCAGTCCCAAACAGGCCACAGGGGTACCTTTAGAGCTTACTTTGGATAAGCTAGAGGGCGATATAGCTTCCGAACTTCTGAGCTTAAGGAGTCCACCAACCCACCTATCAATTACCCCCGTACCTAGCTTACAAGAGGCCTTCACGAGCTTGTAATAAGCTTGTGAAAAGGCTCCAATGGCTGCTGATGTGCAGGCTAAAAACAGCTTATGAGGCTAACTTGGAGCCTATTTTTAAGCTAAGAGATAGACTTCAAAAGTAGGAGCAAGCTACAAAAATCAGAGTTAGCACGGCAAATGTCCTAAAAATGCTAATTGGTGGGTAATAATGACCTGCATGACTTATAAATAAGTGTACAATGTGGCTTGGTGAGACAGAACCAAAACTCTCAAAGGGCAGATATCAAAATCTATTTTACTTATGCTAGAAGTGATTTTAATGCTTGAAACTGAAACCTAAGTTTGATGAGGTGACAAAGACTTAATAGAAACTGAATTTGCAAGATTTCAAAACCAAATAAGCTGTAGAAAGTGGGGAAGGAACAGCAGCAATGCTGCTGTTATGCACAGTTCAGAAAACTAGCTTTTTAAAAACCATTTGATACACATTTGAAGAATTACACTTAACCTAGTTAAAATGAACAATTTGGAACAAAAAGGAACTTGACTAGACTGGTCAAACGGGTAAAAATGGATTTTTAACTATGTAAGAACCTGACCCAAACACTGCTTTATGGCAGAAATAAGAAAACTGTTTTCAACAATCCTTGCTTGAGACTTTAAAAGCTTAATTTGCACCACTACCTGAAACTAAAACCGATCTTAAAACAACATTCAGAATACCTTAAATAAATTACTCAAACATGAACAATAAATTAAAACTTGCATAAAAGTGGAATGAACTGTAATGAAGAAAGTAAACAGAAATTAACTTGAATTGACTGAAATCAAAAGTACATTGAAATTAAATTGCAGGAAAACTAAAATGGGACTAGAACAATAATTTCTAGACAAAATTTACACTAATCCTACTTCTCCTATTTATACCAAAGATAACTTCTGTCTTCTCTCTTCATTCTTGACTTCTTCTGACCATTTTCCAACCCTTGGATTGAGTGGAAGTAATCTTAGCCCTTTAACTCAGTTTTGGCGGGAAAATGTGATAGTGGATTGCCAGTTGGATTGCATCCGTGAAGAGGGTCTTGGCTTATAGGAGGGGAAAAGAAAGATAGCGTGTAGCAGAGAAAAAGGCATGGGGGAAACATGGGGAGACATGATTGTTTGGTATTTCTTTTCTGGGTTTTGGGGAGGAGGAAAGGAGGATAGGGTTGGGTTGGGTTTATTGTATTTTATTTTGGGTTAAGTAATTTTAGGTCCGGTTGGGTTGTGGTGTTTACACAAGGACCAAAATTGCAATTCCACCAATCTTGAGGGACCAAAAATGTAATTTTCAAAAGTTAATCATAAGGACTATATTTGACAAGATCAATTTTCCCAAGGACCAAAAATGATAATTTTCAAATTAAAAATGTCCCGGGGTAATTTCTGTCAATCTTTGAAACTTCAGGGAGCAAAGTTGCCATTTTGCAAAACTGACTTTATAAGGCTAATTTTTGACACTTTGAAAATCCCTGAGGGCCTTTTATGAAAAATTACATTGTTTTGACTAACCAGGGACTAGATTTGACAATTTTCGGATAAAACACAGTCTAAATATTTTTTCTGTCTTTTTAAGACTTTTCAAAGTGTTTTTGACTGTTTTTGCAGTGTAGAAGGAACAAAAATGATGAGTATTTACACACTCATCAGTTACAATCTAACAGGGATCAATGATCCTTGAGGCTAAACACTATATGTCGACATTCACCAAAACCCTAGGCACCCCACGCCTGGGTTTTCCCACACACACATACCTTTGGTGTTTTACATCTTGACACACATAAACCTAATTCCCTATATCTCTTTATATAATAGAGATACTAGGGTTACAAATGACTACAAGGGACTAGATAATAAATACTTCTTTGCCAAGTAGATCCCTTGTCTTTCTTTGTCTTCAACAGTCCTTCATCTTTCATGTACTTTGTCTTATCAACTTTAAATATAGTTCCCAACAATCTTCCCCTAGTTGATAATGACAAAACCAAATAAGCACGAACAAATATGTCATGAAAGATAAACAAACTTCCCCTTAAACATGCAATCACCAAGAATCTTCAAGTTGCAATCTTCTATGTAAATATTCTTCCCCTTTTGGTCATCTTCAATTAGGGGTCATAAGTGAGCAACCTTGATCTTCACAACTATGAATCAATATCATACGTCCAATCCATCCTTCCAATGTTTCAAATTACCCACCATTAAGTTTTTCGCATCTAAAAATGAACTTGAAACAGTATAAATCAAAATCAGCAGTAGTAATAACAACTAGCGGTTGTAAAACCTTCACCTCGAATGATGCATACAAATGGTTAAACATTTTAACATTAAGCTTCCCACGAAACCCATATGTTAACCATTTGAAGAATGTAGGCTTTATGTAATAATTACTGATGAAGAAAACCAAGTATAACCAACTTGATACTGAAGTAGAACAACCCAAACCTGTGTCTTATATCTTGCACTAAAGATGACATCGAACATATACCCAATCATGGTGTATAGGGAGACCGCAATCCCTTGACAATAATCACTGAGCACAATAACGTAACTCCTTCAAGTGTTTTGTCAATTCTTTGTCACATGAACTCACAAACAAGTTATCTTAAAAGTGTAAACAGCCACTTTAAGATATAATAAAACACAAACCCAAATAATTCCACTTCATCTTCAAATAGGTGATAAACGCCTTTCTTCATAATCAACTATGACAATAAGAATGAGCCATGAACCTGTTAAGAACAAAAACCAAAATCCAAACACCATGTTTGACTTCCCCTCAAGTCCAAAACTCCTCGTGTGTGTGAAAATCATCCAAACTTCAAACTTATCCGAGAACCAAAAATCATGTGTTGACCGATAGCGAATGATATAAGCAGCGGAAACAATGTATATCGAACAACATTAGCAGTAGAAAAATGTTCTCAAACAAACAACACTAACCAGTAAATACTCATAATGTGAATCACCAATTTACTGATCCACTAGAGATAATCATCCATGACCCATCACATATTCACTATTTCAGCCATCTCAATAGTTTAAGAGTAGTACAAGCAAACCAATGAAGTATATATCGAATATAGTAAGTAGAAGCCACGTACCCATGAACCTTGGTCATGATATATTAAATAATGGCCAATCACAATCAGTATACCTGTTTACAACCTTCACAATATGCAGCTTTTGAATCCCATCGTACAGCAGTGGAAACCAAAAGACGAACAGTGGTAACAAATTAGGCTAGTAGTGGTAACCAAAAACACTAGCAGTGGTAATGGTTAAACTAGCAGTGGAAACGAGTAAACATAGCAGTGGTAACTTTCTTGAAGGCAGTGGAAACGAAACATGCTAGCAGTGGTAATTTTCTTGAAGGCAGTGGAAACAAAACATGCTAGCAGTGGTAATGATAACATTAGCAGGGGAAACGAGAAGCTTGATAGTAACTCGAATCGTAGCAATTGTTATCATATGATACTCTAATAATCCAAAGCTGCTTTCATCAAGGGGTTAGTAGACTCCAAACAATTATAACCAACTTTCATTAAGAATTTAGAACAAGTATGCACGAAATCAAAGAAGTTGAGATCATAAAAACCCTAAAATTCGACCTTGAAAAATTATGTCAGCAGCCAACTTCGACAGTAAATAACTTTCGCATAAAAGATTAAATCGACGATCCCTTCGGTGGAAAGTTAGATTGATATATAGAGAACGTCCACCAGAAATTTCAGCCCGATCCAACGGTTAACGAAAACGTTATACCTGTTTGAAAACTGACCTGCAGAAGCATTACGAATTTTTTTTCAGAATCGAATTTTTCTTCTTTTCGCCATCTTCTTCGAGAAACCTTGTAGATCCTAGATATCAAGAGCAACCTGGCTCTGATACCACATGTTAGAATCGTTGCTCTAGGTTTATTAGACCTTATCTAGGATAATCAATAAGCACAAATAACAATGAACAACAATATGTATGCACAGCGGAATAATCAAACTATCATTGTTATTATTAAGGTTTCTTTGTCATCATCATGTGTTCTATAAAACACATCTACAGCCCCAATCCTAGACGATCAACTCTAAGACGGTTACAATCTAACAGGGATCAATGATCCTTGAGGCTAAACACTATATGTCGACATTCACCAAAACCCTAGGCACCCCACGCTTGGGTTTTCCCACACACACACACCTTTGGTGTTTTACATCTTGACACACATAAACCTAATTCCCTATATCTCTTTATATAATAGAGATACTAGGGTTACAAATGACTACAATGGACTAGATAATAAATATTTCTTTGCCAAGTAGATCCCTTGTCTTTCTTTGTCTTCAACAGTCCTTCATCTTTCATGTACTTTGTCATATCAACTTTAAATATAGTTCCCAACAAGTTGGCTTAGCAGTGCCTTCATTGTTACTATCCGTGCTTACATTTGGCTTAGCAGTGCTTTCAGAATGCCTTTTCTTCTTTTCAATTTCTTCTACCGACATTGAGTTATCTTTCAATAACTCATCCTTATCTTGATGATGATCAACTTTGCCTCCAGAATTCAAGACATCATCAGTGGGACCTTGCTTATCAATGATGGGAGAGACAGAACTAGCTTTCCACTTTTCAAACAAATAGAACTCCTGTGGAGAATCAGCTTCCTTAGAAATTGTTTCTGCATCAGAATCCTCTTGTGTACCTGCATTAACATTAGTGGAAGTTCCTGCAATGATAGGCTCATAATTCATAGATTTGGTTAGAATATCAATGTTAAACCGATCACGGTCCTTTGTGCGAACACTAGGAGTCTCTTCACTAAAGTTAACATGTAAGTTCTCTTCAACAATCCTAGTTCTCCTATTGTATACTCTAAAGGCTTTGCTATTGATAGAATAGCCTAAAAAGTATCCATCATCAGCTTTTTCTTGAAACTTGCCTAGGTAGTCTATGGTATTCAAGTAAGTAACAGGACACCCAAAAGGTTTTAGGAATGCAATCATTGGCTTCCTACTATGTAACAGCTCATAGGGAGTCTTGTTATGAGGCTTCACTACCTTACTTCTATTCTGCACATAACATGCAGTGCCTACTGACTTCACCCAAAAGGTAGTTGGTAACTTAGACTCGACAACATTGTTCTAGCGGCCTCAATTAGTGTTCTATTCTTCCTTTCAGCTACACCATTACATTTGTGGTGTTCTAGCAACACTAAACTGTCTTTCTACACCCTTAGCTACAACCGATTCATCACATCATTCTTAAACTCAGTTTCATTATCACATCTGATTACCTTGACCTTATGATTTACTAGATTTTCTATCTTAGTAATGAAACTCTTGAGGATCTCACTAGTCTCACTCTTAGCATCCAAAAAGTATACCCAAGAAAATCTACTATAATCATCACTGATAACTAGGCAATATTGCTTATGGTTCAAACTTTTAACAAAGGTAGGTCCAAATAAGTCCATATGAAGCACAACACAGTGGTTGTGTGATGGTGTTGACTGTTTTGGTCTTACAAGAGGCTCTATGTTGTTTTCCTTTTTGACAAGCCACACAAAGTTCCTTACACTCAAAAACCTTAGAAGGTAACCCTCTCACTAAGTTGCCTTTTACCAGTTTATTGATTGTTGTAAAATTTAGGTGACCTAGCCTTCTATGCCATAACTTGGACTCATCAATTGATGCTTTAGCAAATAAAGAAGTTAAGGACCTATTAGGAATTACATCTGTTAATACAAATAAGCCGTAAAAACGTTTATTTATATTTTACGATCTTCTAATGTTTTGTCGATAACAAACGTAAAATCATATTAACGAAACAAATAAAATACGTAAATGGTTTGAACTAATAGTTTCTAACATATTCACATTTTCACATAAAACACTAAAACAAGTATAAGTGATTTTATGATTTAGTAATACATATGTACAACAACTAGTGTTTACATATTTGGATAAAATATACACATAACTAGTATGTAGTATATTGGGTAATATAAATGGGTAGAAACTTAAGTATCACAACCCATTGGGCAAATACATTGAATGTAGTTGGGTACAACCCAAAGCCCATAACCCATGGATCTTGACCCATAACCCATTGCATGACATCATGCTTATATCACATATGGATAATACCCATAACCCATGGATCAACCCATACCCAAGTGACTAAGTGCATTGCACTCAAAGATACATTGTATCTAGCCAAAGATCCATGGTTCAACCCATGACCCATGACCCATAACCAAAATACCCATGGGTAAAGAGGAGCGTTCCACGGATCCCTAGCTTTGTGCTAGCCGGATCCCAAGTGGAAGGGATCCGTGGGATCCGGGGAAAAGTAGGATTTTTTCTCTATAAATAGTGAGCCATTTCTTCATTATTGATCATCCCTTTTCTAACACACTTTCCCCCCTGAGTTAAATCTCACTAACCTTAGATCCAAAAGATCTATGTTTGTAGTTTTGTTTTTGTGTGATCTTTTAGGTTCCTCTTAAAGGCAAGATCACCACCTTTGAAGTCGAGCAAGCTCAAGTCCATGAGTTGCCATGCTTCCTCATCATCAAGGCTACTGAAGTCTTCTTGTTGATGATTCATTTCTTTCTTCAAAGAAGTGTAGTGTTGAAGACATTAGTGAAAGATGTCTCAAGTGTCAAGACGAAGATATTAGTGAAGGGCATCTATCGTCTATAGGATAAGCACTTGTGGTAGGTCCTTAGAAGTCAAGACAAAGAAGCATTAGTGAAAGGTGCTTAGAAGTCAAGACAAAGAAGCATTAGTGAAAGGTGCTTAGAAGTGAAGACACAAGACATTAGTAAAAGGTGTCTTGTAGATCTAGTCAAAGGCATTAGTGAAAGGTGCCTTAGATGTACATTCGATATGGTGTGTTTCGATGTACAAGATAGACTAGTATTAGATCCAAGGATATTGATATCCTTGATGATGTTGTAAAGGAGTAGATCTCCTTTGGGATTAGTCGTTGGTGTAGTGTGGTAGTAGTTCCTCCATTGCAATGGAACTAGGTGCTTAGCCTAGTACCTAATAAAGGGTAGGCGACGTTGTGAAGGCGTAGTTCACCTTGGAGTGAAAGAACTAGGTACTTAGCCTTGTACCTTATAAAGGGTAGGCGACGTTGTGTAAGTGTGGTTCACCTTGTAGTGAAAGAACCCGGTGGTTAGCCTAGCACCGGAAAAAGGGTAGGCGACGTTGTGAAGGCTTCTCCGCCATAAGGAGATTGGTGTAGTGATTACGAACTCTCGAGTTGGTGACTCGGGGAGTGGAGTAGGGCAAGGAAGGTGTCCTTGTAGCCGAACCACTACAAATACTCGTGTTGTGGTTTTGTGCTTCTTACTCTTATCTTTTCATTACTTACCTTTATATACTAGTTTATCAACATCCAACACACACATCCAAATAGATTGACATAAGCCAATCTAAATAGTTTAAAAGGAAGTTTTATTTGGCAAAACTATTCAACCCCCCCCCCTTCTAGTTTTCCACAATTGGTATCAGAGCTTCGTTACCAAGTTTCTTGAAGTATATTGTACTTTAAAAACTTGATACGATCCATGATTAATTGAAAACTACAAAGAAGGTTTTTCATAAAAACAAACACCATATCTTTTAAAACTATATGTTTGGATGTTGATTTAATAACAACATTTTTCTTATTTACTTTTTCATTTAATTGCACTAATCCTCTTTGTCATGTTGATTAGTCAAAGCTCATACCCACCAAGCTTTAGGAGTCGCTTGGTAACAAGAATACCTTCCTTAAGAAGGTATCTTAATCGCAAAGGAGCGGGAATCGTCTAAGTGACATTTGTTGTGTCATTTGTAAAGACATTCCTAAGTGCGCTGGAGGTATGATTTTCTTTTTATTTTGCTTGATAATTAAGTATACCTATTTAGGTATTTACATGATTATCTTTTGTGCTTATACATGTTTTACATGAAGCTTCATTAGGAAGCTTTTTTCTCACATACGTGTTTTACTTCTCATCTAAAGTCATGGTATATAAAACTTATGTTTTGTCTCTTTTAAAACCAATAATAAAACAAAACACGAATTTCAAAAATTCCTCCTTCCCTATAAATAACCCCACCGTCGACCACTTTACCAAACCCTCACTTTTTCAAATCCTCCAATTTCAAAATTCTCCCTTATTCAAAAACTTCATCTTCCTCCTCATTTCATCTCAACCGAAACCAAGAAGATCCATCATCAACATGGTTTACATCACACTCGTGCTCATCGCCCTAACACTCATCGCACTTGTGTTCCCTATAATAAAGTTCACATATGGAGACATTTACTTTGTGTTGTTAATTTACATTGGGATCATATACCCAATCCTTTGTATCATCCTTAGTATTGAAATGCAATATTATTAATAATTTAGTTTATCTAGGTTATTTTTATCATAATGTGTTTGTCACTTATTTTGATTTATATGTTTTATATTCTTTCGTGATACATTAGAAGTCATGTATGCATGCTAAAAGAAAATGTAGGATAAAACATATTTCGTGGTATAATAACTGTAAAACCTATGTTTTTATCAAATCTGTTTTTGTTACTACAGATCCACGGATCCCGGAAGATATACTAGCCGGATCCCTTTTGTAAAAGAACCGTGGGATCCGTCCTATTGGAAAACAGTCTTCATGCAAGATTAAAAACCAATATCTTTCTAAATGTAATAATCCACTAGAAAGTCAAAACCTTGAGTATATTAAAGTGTTAAATACCATTGTTAATAAAAATCTAGTAAAAACATTAGATTATCATAGGTTGACCACGAACATCTCTTTTTATTAACTTATCATTTTTATAGGTTCAACTATGACGCATGAATATGAGTTTGATTTTTCACTCACTAGCGTCTACACTCCGAACATCTTTCTCGAACCCAATACACCTGGCAATGATGTCCGTGGGTTCAATAATCTCAAAAACCGTCACCTTCATGAAGGACGTATTGTAGACACCTCTCTACAATTCGAAGAAGGTATCAATATCTCCTTCCGAGCCATAGGACTAGAATGCCTTCTTGAAATCAACGAGAAGATATGTCCAAGGTTCATAATGGAATTCTTCCGTCAAGTTGAACTCGTTCGTAACGAGGATCGCTCTCTATCTCTTTGGTTTTATATCAAAAACCAAAAGTTCACTCTAACCCTTGGGCATTTTGCTCACATCCTCCGGATTCCAAATCATGGATAATGTGCCTTCACCGAAGATTGGTCTCTTGATTCTCTCTTCAACTTTCGTGAAGAAAATAGTCCATATTGTTCACACATACCCTCTCCGGAAGATTTAAATCGCATAATATGCAAACCTCGACCATATTACTCCGATCCAAACATTATCTTTACAAGGGATATCCGAGAAGAGTACAAGCCTCTTGCACTCATCCTACGTGAAAATGTTTGAAGTCTTAGGGGAAATCGAGAAATTCTTCCCGCTTGTTGTGCTCACATGTTGTATTGTTTGCTAACACAACAACCATACAATCTCTCCTACTTCTTCGCAAGGCGAATTGCAAATCTTCAAGGCTCCAAGAATAAACTCATCCCTTATGGAATGTTCTTGACACGCCTCTATCATAATGTTATGCACTTCCATCCTCAATTTCAAAGTCCGTTGTACGTACTTGTGAACAAGATGATGGAACAGATAAAAATATCTCTCATAAAGACTTTCTTCATTCTTGATTCCACCAACACTCATCAATCACATAATGATCCTCCTAGCGAAAACACTCAAGGAAACTAATAGTATTCCAAAATAGGATCAAATCTCTTGTACTCGTGCTTTATCAATGTAATCCAATTTCTTTCATGAAATAAAACATTTTACATTTGATATCTTAGTATTAGAACTCTTTTTAGACTATCCTTGAGATATAATGCATTGTCAAGACCATTGCATACCTTTAGTAAAGGTCCTGCTGAGCAGATAGGCGGATCCCAAAGATTACACTAGACGGATCCCTACTCTTAGGGAACCGTGGGATCCGGCAAACAGAAAATGCAATTGCAAGCATTATATTTCAAACATATCCTTAGAACACCTCACACACTAAGCTATACATAGTGTCTTAAGGCAAAATTAAGTCCTTATCAAGATAGGTTGATCTTTCCTACTCATACATAACTCACCTAGATCACACTCTAAGACGATTGTAGATCTACCGTTTCGTTCTTAATCCATTACTCTTCCGCTCTCAAACTCACACTTCATTTTTTACTTAATTCCTCACTTTTAGTCTTAGAAATCTTTCGATTATGGAAAAATTGATCATAATTCATCCTTACCTCAAAATTGATCAAAGTTGATCAAACTCTAGTTTTCCCATCTCAAAGCTTCTAGGATATTTTCCAAAACACTATCCTAAATCACAACCTGATCTCTAGGATCATTTAGCTTCAATTGACACACCAAATCTTTAGTGTCATCCTTGCTCATCCATTGGCACTCTTGAAAGTCTCAAATCCTTCCATAAAAGGCAATCATTAGCTACATCACTCATTACCTTCAAGTACTTAAGAACCCCTTCATTTAAAACACTTAGGAAAACTGAAACACTCAAAATGTTATAGGTTTTAGATCTCAGAAACATCATTTCCACTCTTTCATAACTGCTGAAAGCCGGATCCCTAGGATTAGCCTAGACGGATCCCTCTGAGGAAGGAACCGTGGGATCCGGATGTCAGTTTATGTCAAATCTTGCTAAAACAATCATTTCAACTCATCTTTCTAACTCAAACACTCCATCTCATCTTAAATGAGTTCCTAGATCAGTGCAACCTCTGAAGTTGACTCTTGTGCATGTCAATCATCACATTCCAATGAATCCTAGTGGCTTAAGGCTTAAATGCACTTGCCAAATCTCTTAGTTTATAAACCACCTTGTTAGGAACTCTATAGTCATCACTCTCATCCTAACTTTCAGCTCTTGCAACCTCTTGAAATCATCTCATCATGAGGAAAACCCCAAGTAGTAACTTATCCACCAAAGAACCACCCATGAAAAGGGCTCGTGTTATACACGAAATTTCTTCAACCGAATCATCTCCCATTAAGCCAACAAATGATAGAATTCTTCATCATCCAATCAAACCAATTCCTAAAAGGATAGTACCCACAAAACTACCTATGCCAAACACCACCATACCTCCTAGGCCAAACAATATCATCTCCACTAAACCATCACCATTGGTTCCTAGAGTTATTTCATTTACATCCCCACTATCATCACCACACCTCTACAATTTAGAGGACTTGCCTCCTAGGCCATCTCATCCGCTTCCGCCAACAACATTCTCCTCATTAGGAGGAATAATGGTTCAAAATCAAGGTGTTGAGTCAACACTTGCTCCGGCTTCCTTTTCGCCGTTTCCATCATATAATCCCATTTGGATTATGAGAAATCATCAAAGTCAACCACCCGACCATATGGAAGTTGACACTTCTCTACCACCACCATCATTTTTGGTTGAGTCATTCTCAAATGCACCTCCACCAATCCCTCCATCGTTTGAAGCTCCACAAGCCGCTACACTTGATCCTTCGCATCAAGCCATTTCACTTCTTCCACCACCACTACCTAGCCATGACAAATATTGCTATCATTGTCAACATGTTGAAAGTTTGATACATGAAGTACGAGAAGACCAACGTTTCATGTTCTATCATCTCCTCGAGCGTTTCGACGAGATCAAACCTAAACAAAACTTGAGCTAGAAGATTTTAGTGGTGTTCTAGCGTCAAGCGATAGTTGGTTTAGAAATTCCTAGTGATGTATTTTCTTATTTTCTTAGTTTTTATAGTCATGTATATCATAACTCTAGTTTTATTAAATGAAATTACATGCTACTTGTTATTTTGTTGAGCATATGATTACTTTGTATTCATATCTTATTTTTGTGATAACATTACTTGTTATATCACCTTAGCTGTAACTAAACAGCTAATACGGATCCCTCATAATTGTCTAGACGGATCCCTACTAGGAGGGAACCGTAAGAGAGAAAACTTTCCTTCTACTAACTTGAATCACATTTACAGGAAATTGTCAATCATACTTGCTTTCTAACCTTTGTTTTGTAGTTATTCAATTTACATATGAAGACTTTGAAATCCCAAAGCTAGGGAAGCTTTATGTCAAAGCAATACATTGCAAATTACTTGCAATACTAGGTTTACATTTAGTGACATCCCCTTGCAAAATTGCAATCATCAAGGGGGAGCACATTCATCTCTTAGACGATATCTTTTGCAAACTTATTTGCAAACAAACTAGATTAGTATCACTTACTTGACGCCTTTACATAGGGATGGACTCGTCAAGGGGGAGTAAAGACGAGATCCTTTCCCGTTATCTGCTCTCAATTTCTTTTTACGTCTAATTCTTTCACATGTTTTTCTTAAAAACGATGTGTTGTCTTCCTTCAAACACTTTTTGTTTCGACAAAAAGGGGGCGAAGAAAGTAAAAACTACAAATTCAAACTTTTACGAATTTTAGCTTTTCCTTAAAATAATTTTATGTTTTGTCATCAACAAAAGGGGAGATTGTTAATACAAATAAGCAGTAAAAGCGTTTATTTATATTTTACGATCTTCTAATGTTTTGTCGATAACAAACGAAAAATCATATTAACGAAACAAATAAAATACGTAAATGGTTTGAACTAATAGTTTCTAACATATTCAAATTTTCACATAAAACACTAAAACAAGTATAAGTGATTTTATGATTTAGTAATACATATGTACAACAACTAGTGTTTACATATTTGGATAAAATATACACATAACTAGTATGTAGTATATTGGGTAATATAAATGGGTAGAAACTTAAGTATCACAACCCATTGGGCAAATACATTGAATGTAGTTGGGTACAACCCAAAGCCCATAACCCATGGATCTTGACCCATAACCCATTGCATGACATCATGCTTATATCACATATGCATAATACCCATAACCCATGGATCAACCCATACCCAAGTGACTAAGTGCATTGCACTCAAAGATACATTGTATCTAGCAAAAGATCCATGGTTTAACCCATGACCCATAACCAAAATACCCATGGGTAAAGAGGAGCGTTCCACGGATCCCTAGCTTTGTGCTAGCCGGATCCCAAGTGGAAGGGATCCGTGGGATCCGGGGAACAGTAGGATTTTTTCTCTATAAATAGTGAGCCATTTCTTCATTATTGATCATCCCTTTTCTAACACATTTTCCCCCTGAGTTAAATCTCACTAACCTTAGATCCAAGAGATCTATGTTTGTAGTTTTGTTTTTGTGTAATCTTTTAGGTTCCTCTTAAAGGCAAGATCACCACCTTTGAAGTCGAGCAAGCTCAAGTCCATGAGTTGCCATGCTTCCTCATCATCAAGGCTACTGAAGTCTTCTTGTTGATGATTCTTTTCTTTCTTTAAAGAAGTGTAGTGTTGAAGACATTAGTGAAAGATGTCTCAAGTGTCAAGACGAAGATATTAGTGAAGGGCATCTATCGTCTATAGGATAAGCACTTGTGGTAGGTGCTTAGAAGTCAAGACAAAGAAGCATTAGTGAAAGGTGCTTAGAAGTCAAGACAAAGAAGCATTAGTGAAAGGTGCTTAGAAGTGAAGACACAAGACATTAGTAAAAGGTGTCTTGTAGATCTAGTCAAAGGCATTAGTGAAAGGTGCCTTAGATGTACATTCGATATGGTGTGTTTCGATGTACAAGATAGACTAGTATTAGATCCAAGGATATTGATATCCTTGATGATGTTGTAAAGGAGTAGATCTCCTTTGGGATTAGTCGTTGGTGTAGTGTGGTAGTAGTTCCTCCATTGCAATGGAACTAGGTGCTTAGCCTAGTACCTAATAAAGGGTAAGCGATGTTGTGAAGGCGTAGTTCACCTTGGAGTGAAAGAACTAGGTACTTAGCCTAGTACCTTATAAAGGGTAGGCGACGTTGTGTAGGTGTGGTTCACCTTGGAGTGAAAGAACCCGGTGGTTAGCCTAGCACCGGAAAAAGGGTAGGCGACGTTGTGAAGGCTTCTCCGCCATAAGGAGATTGGTGTAGTGATTACGAACTCTCGAGTAGGTGAGTCGGGGAGTGGAGTAGGGCAATGTAACACCCCCAATTCTACGTATGCGGAATTCAAACTGGGTATTACTTGATGGCACAACAGTCATAATAATAGAAAACGATCTCTAAAAGAGTCGTTTTAAAAAGGCTTTATCATTCAAATATATCAGAGTTTACAAAATAGGTCCCAGTTGGTTCCATTGATTACAAAAGAAATCAATAATAAGTTTTCGATGCTTTGTGAATGATAAATTATTTATGTATAGCCTTCTTGATCTTGCCCTTCCGTGCCAGCTTCCGACTTTATGGACCGAAATACATGCTTAAAACTGTCAACACAAAGGTTGAGTGAAATTCATAGAGTTTGTTTAATGGTTGAACACATTATGTTGGTAGTGTGAGTTAATTTGACTCCCACATAGGTTTTGAAAACAAAACAGTTATTATTGCATTAAGCTCATGATACCGAAAACGTTAACAGTTGTCATAAAATAGTAACCGATGCCCTAATAGGTAATTTGCCAATAAACCTATAGATGTTCAAATATAGTGCGTTTGTTTGCCTATCCGGTCAACACAAACGGGATTCGTCAATCCCAATAGGCCTATCCACAATATTCGCGTTCACTCGCAAGTGATTAATGGTTCATGATAGTAGGGACTTAAGATTGGCAATAGTGGTACTTAATGCAAATAATACATTCAGATAAGCATACAATTTGAAAGTAATGTGTTCGGTTTGAAATAAAGCATGTATCTCCCCCAAGGGTTTGTAAAACAATTAAGTAATAAAAATGGGGCTATGAACTCACCAAGAGTTGATGACGTTAAGTACTAACGGATGTGATGGATAAGTCGGAAGACTTCTACGTGCAACCTAAAAATGAAATGTTGCGACTTAAGTTTGGAATAATGTTTTAGGAAAACATAAACCATCATATATATATCCCTATGTTGATCATGATGTAGTCAATTTTCATTTGATGTTTATATAAAGATCTTTAATATGTGAAAACGTATTTAGTTTATAGATATCGTACTACCGTTCGGGCCATCATAATTCAGAGGTCATGCAGTAAACGTTCGAGGAGCTAGGACACTTTAAATCGTAAATCCAGAACTCGTCGATACGTTTTACTCAAATGAAACCCCTCACATGAAGCTCCCTACTATTGTATCACTTAGTAAATACAACATATGTTTTGAGTGAAGATTGTTATAACATAAAGTTTATCATGTTTTAATAACTATCTAGTTTTTACAAGTTCTCGTCGTTTCAAACAAGCCTCGAGGCTTTAGCCATGGTCTTGCCGTGACTTTGGTCTTGACTACCATGGTCTTGAGACTCATCCTTGACCTTAGCCGTAGCCGTGGTCTTGGCTTATGGCCATTAGGCCTCTTGGTTTGCTTTTAGTTGTGACAAAAGTATAGTTGTGAGACTATTTTTACGGCAGTTTCTGATTTTGAAAGATTTTTGGCCTATTTAAGCGTTTTCAAGGTCCGAGCTTCTTTGTTATTGAAGGAAAACGTCGTTCCGGACAACTTTCGCGTTTTAACTTTTTTATGATTCGGACCATAAGTATGACTTTCAAAATGGCAGAACCAAACAGTCCCCATATGGCAGTTTTGGCGTTTAGGTTTCGCTAACTTCTTTTGCCTATAACTTTTGACTCGTTTGTCCATTTCGGGTGATTCAAGTTGCTATGTTTACCTTATTATCTTGTCTACCATATTATGTAAGTTACATAGTCCATATGTTACTGATTTTAATGGTCTCACATGTATAGGATATGACTAGTTTTCTAGTTTGTTACTTTTATGACAATATGTAAATTAAAACAAGTGATTGAGTATATGTACATCATGAATCAACATAGTAACTATATATATAGCATGAAATAGTTAAGATTATGAATAATAAAGATGAGATGATGGTGGTGATAAGTTGCTTACAACTTTTGGCTTTCAAAATAGAAAGGAGTAACTTAGTAAGGATAGGACTTTGATTGATCGGGTAAGACTTTGTATTGAGCTAGCTTTCCACACCTTGGCACCCTTGCAAACTTGAAGAGTTGGTGATGAAGTACTAAGTGACTTGAGTGGATTTAAACTCAAGAGGATCACTTAAACTTGCTAGAGATTTGATGAAGAAGCTTGATCTTTGGAACTTCCTTGCATAAACTTGGAGTTTATAGATCAAATGATGGAAGATGTGAGTGGTTTAGGGTATGAACGACCAAAATCAGTTTGTGAGGGAGTTTATGATGTATTTCACTTCCTATTTATAGGAGGTTAAGTTTGGTTAACCATATATTGGGTTAATTATTAACCAGGGTTAAGTTATGACACTTGTAATGATCAAAATGATGCATGCTTAGGATCAAGCCACATAAATGGTGACTCCCCACCCTTAGGTCGGTTTTAATGAATGACAAGGCTTAGATGATAAGCCTTGGTCTTATCTTGAGGTTTAGAGTAAGTTTTGGTTCCGTTAAATGCCAACCGTAAGTCGTTAAGCCATAAAACGTACAACCGGGTATCGTAAAAATACGAAACTTACAGGAATGATGAGACTCATCATTATACTCCATTTAAAAATATAAAATGAGTGATAAGTCTCATTGGGTGCAAAAACGCCGCTTAAAGCTGGAAATACGGGTCAAAAACGCGTAATTCGCGTAAAACGCAGAACTGAAAAACGTAAAATTCCAAAACTTGTGGAATTGTCATAAAATGGTAGAAATACATATTTTTAATGTTTATATGGTTTACTGGACATATCGGGATGTCCGAATGACCTTTTAACCCTAAAGTAGTTCTCGGACACGGTTTAGGTGAAAACGGTTCTGAATGGATTCAACGTCGCGTCGGACGACTTGTCGAGTTTATTTATCTTGTCATGATAGTAAAATATAAAAAAAAAATATTTACGATATGAATAGTGAAAATGAATAGTAAATGTGAATAGTAAATTCTCGAAAATAAAAAGTAGCCTGAAAATGCGGGTGGTTACAGGCAAGGAAGGTGTCCTTGTAGCCGAACCACTATAAATACTCGTGTTGTGGTTTTGTGCTTCTTACTCTTATCTTTTCATTACTTACCTTTATATACTAGTTTATCAACATCCAACACACACATCCAAATAGATTGACATAAGGCAATCTAAATAGTTTAAAAGGAAGTTTTATTTGGCAAAACTATTCAACCCCCCCCCCCCTTCTAGTTTTCCACAACATCTTTAAGATCAAAACAATATATGTTTTCCTTCCTAGGTACCCTAAGCTGTATATACTTTTCATCAGGCATCTTAAAGTCAGGTGACAACACCACACACTCAGTTTCCCCAAAAAGTACCCAGTTTTTCTTATCACACATTTGAGAAACACTGAATAAATTATACTTAAGTCCCTGTACCAGATAGACCTTTTCAAAGTCTAAATTCCCTGTTCCGATTGTGCCTCTGCCAAGTATCTTTCCTCCCTTTGGATCATTACCAAATGCTACATATCCTCCATCAAAAGCTTCAAAATCCTCCAGGTTGCTCCCATCCCAAGTCATGTGCCCAGAGTAACCACTATCAAAAACTCCTTTATCTTTTAGCTCATCTTGTAGATTGCCCTGCACATGAAATTAAACAAATTAGTTCCTTTTGTGGACCCAAGCCAATACTGACTTGGGTCTGCTCTGTGCATCAACATAATCAAATTTCTTTAGGTCCATTGATACACAGTTGACATGGTCTAAAACCTTGGTCTTAAGCTTCCATTGCCAACTAGCTGAGGCATTTACAGCATAAAAATGGTTTCCAACCACTGTGTCAGTTATCACATTTGGAATTTTTAAAACTTCTTTTGAATCAGTGGTGATATTTTGCTTAGCAGTGGTTTGATTTTGCTTAGCTGTGTTTACATTTTGCTTAGCAGTGGTTGGAACCCATTTGGGTGCAGTAGTAACAATTGACTTTGTATTACCACTTCTCATTAAAACTGCTCTAGGAATCATGTTTCTGTTAGGATGAGGGTTTGTTTTCTTTGAAAAGTTTTGGTGATTTACCCTCCTCCAATGATTCCAAACTTGTGGTTGGTTTTTATTACAATTTCTCTGTAAGTGCTCAAAACTACCACATTAAAAACAAGCTTTCTTAACACATTGAAACTCATCACCTAACCTGTTAGAAATTAGGCCATTAAAGTTTCTCTGATTTCCCCTAGGCATATATCTTTGCATCTGTTCCCTAGGAATCTCCTTAAAATCTACCACTTTCCTAGAGATAGGTGCTCCAAATCTAGGAATGAGGTTAGCTTGCTTAGAATCAACCTTCTTAACATTTTCTATCTTCTCAGGCTGTGTTGATTCAGATCTAACTTCTTCAGAATCTTATTCCCAATCTTCAATAGTGGGAGCATCAGATGACTTTTCAGTACCTATCTTAGGTGATTTATCCTTGCTAGTCTCACCTACAGGTTTATTAAAACTAAATTCACTGCTAAATGACAGTTCTTTTGCAGGTGGTGCATGTTTCATAAGAGGTAATGGAGGCATATTATTTTAACCAAGTCCAGTACCCTCCTTGAACAATTTTTGACCTATTGGCTTATTTACTAGATCAAAAGCATACTGTGTTTTAGCAACCCTAACAACATGTTTTTCTTTTTCTACCAGGGATTCTTGTTTTACACTCTCTGCATCTTTTAGTTTCTTTTTAAGCATAGTAATTTCTCTGTTCTTAAGGTTAATGTCACCACCTAATATATTTATCTTATCGACATACTCAAACTCACATTTAATGCAGTAATTAAGCTTTTCTTCAATACTTTGTAGAGCTACCTTATAACCTAAGTTATCTAGAGACAAACTTTCTACTTCTTTTCTCAGCTTCTCAATAATAGCATTCTGTGTATCTAAGGTATCTTTACATGATTTAAAAGAACAAGTAGAATTTTTAGAATCACAAGATACCTCAGAATCTGAACCAGAAGATGAAGCATAGGCCATAAGAGCAAAGTTATGCTCTTTTGAAGCTTCACTAGAAAGAAAAGTTGCATTGGGTCCTTCTTCAATTTCATCACTCCAGTCATAATCACCAATACCATCTTGAGCCACCAATGCTGAAGAAGGAGCAGTCTCTTCAGTGGTCTTCTTGATGCCTTCAATCCTCTTAGGTGCTCTACACTCCCTAGCAAAGTGCCCCTTCTTTTTGTAGTTAAAGCACTCTATCTTACTTTTATCAAATCCAGCTCTCCTTTGACCATTATACTTAACCTGTCTTCCAGTCCTCCTTAAAAACTTAGTGGCTTGAAGTGTTAACATTGCCATTTGCCATTGAAGGTTTATCTCTTCAAGATCATCAGGATCAATTTGATCTAGATCTTGATTCAAAACAGTAACACTGGTAGTTAAATCAGCCAGAAAAGCACAAATTGCACCATCACTGACATTATCACTAACAGTGATATTGTTAGCAATAGCGATGGTTATACCATAAGCAGCAGTGGATACATCTTGAGGACTCATGTGGTTTGTTGAAACAAAAGCAATGTTTTGTGTAGATGAAGATGAACCGGCAATGTTATTTTCGACTCATAAACCTTCAAATTGTTGTAGAGATTGTCCAGAGTCATCTTGTCAAAGTCATATTTGTTCCTCCACACAAGTATGCATAGCCCGGTCGGTGATAAACTTCGATGAACTTTAGATTAATATCTTCTTGAGCAACTTTGTAGTCCACTGACTTCAGTTGGGTGATGAGCTTTTGAAGTCTGTTATAGGTGCCATCAAGTTTTTCTCCACTTAGAGCAGTGAAGTTTTCAAGCTGATGCTTGAGCATATTTTTCTTTGATTTCTTGGTAGCTTCATTACCAGCAAACCTTGTTTCAATAGCATCCATGAGCTCCTTAGCAGACTCATATTGTTCAAAGTCCAAAGCATATTCATTAGGTATTCCCATAGAGAGAATACTATGAGCTTTAATTTCCATTTTTTTCTTAGCCTTGTCAATCTCACTAACAATGGCTATATCTTTGCCATCCTCACCCTTCTTGGGAAGAGTATCACCTTTTTCAACAACATCCCAGAGAGCATAATCAATCATACGAATGTATTGCCTTATTCGCATTCTCCAGATTTGGTACTCTCCATGCTTGAGCATGGGCACCTTGGAAGCAGTAACCATGTGTGTTTCGTCAGACATCTTAACTTACTTAAACAGAACGTAACAAAGCTTCTTCTTGGTTTCAGTTTCTAGATCACAAGCTCTGATACCACTTGTTGATCCCAGTTGAGCAAACGATCTAATATAGAAACTGACTTAAACAAACAACTTATTAAGTATCACGCGGAATTTAATACTTAATCTTAAGAAGAAGAACAATAAACATTCAACACCTCAATATTATTATTAATACGAATACTCTAACCAGTATTAGGGTTTTACAACCTTGAAGTGTATTGACCTTAGATATATATCATACCTCTCTAATCTAACCTAGGACCTCCTTTTATAGACAAAGGAGTCCTTGACATAATACAATATGTAACCTACAAGATAAATATCTTTTCCATATTTATCTAATACAAAACATTAAACCGACTATACAAAACTAGCAGTGGTTACAATACAATATCCGTGGTTACTCAATACTACTAGCCATGGTTTGTCTACAGAAGTGGATTCATTCTCCTGTCCGTGGTTTCATCAACTCTGTCCGTGATTTCAACACTTAGAATAATTCTTGATCCAAGGAACCAAAAACCCAACATAACCTCATAGGGTCCTTGCCACTTCGGTCCTAGTTTACCTGTGTCTTCTGCGTGGCTCGCATCATTGGCGCGGTATACGAAGTCTCCTGGTCTGAATGAAACACTTCGCACTTTAGCATCGTAGTACCCCTTCATTTTTGCCTTGGATCTCGCTTCACATATAGCTGCGCGCTCGCGTTTTTCTTCCAACAGGTCTAGGTCGATACGCCGTTCGTCGTCATTGGTTGCAACATTGACTTCAGCGGTCGCGAATAGTTGGCATCCCAATTTCGGCCGGTATGGCGGCCTCTCGTCCCATAGACCGAGAGAAAGGGAGTGTCTCCCATGCTAGTTTTGATTGAAGTGCGGTGTGCCCACAGAACATGTGATAATTCTTCCACCCACCTTCCTTTGTGCTTGTCGGGCGTGCCTTAATTCCTTCACCCAGGCTTCGATTTGCACGCTCTACTAAGCCGTTGGTTTGTGGGTGTTTAAACGAAGTCGTGTGATGTTTAACTTCTCGCACCAGTCCTTGAAAGGGTTGTCACAGAATTGTTTCCCGTTGTCCGAGATAATTTCCCCAGGTAGTCCGAAGTGGTATACGATATTTTCCCAAACAAAGCATTTTACCTGATTGCCAGTAATTGTTACAACCGCCTTTGCTTCGATCCACTTGGTGAAGTAGTCTATGGCTACTATGAGGAACTTCAATCCTCCTGCTGCAACAGGGAAGGGACCTGCAATGTCGATACCCCACTTGTAGAACGGCCATGGCGTCGTGATAGGTGTTAGCTCCTGTTGTGGCTGGCATGGAACCGGTCTGTGAACCTGGCAGTCGCCGCACTTTCTTATTAAGTCCCGCGCATCACGGTGCATAGTGGGCCAGTAGTATCCCGACCGTAAAGCGTCGCCACCACGGACCGTGGTCTGAATGCATGCTGCATGAACCGCATGGATTTCCGAGTACATAGTTCGCCTGCAGGGGGCCGCAGTGAGCCATGGTTTCGAGAAAGGAGCGTCGATATAGTATATCTTGTCGAAGTTCAAACCTCTGCTGGCGCCGTATTCTTCGGGCTTCCTTCTGCTCTTGGGGCAAGACGCCCTTGCTTATGAATTCCCTTATTGGTGTCATCCACGTAGGACCTTCCTCCTCTATTACCGTGGATATTTCCATCTCTGAGATGGACTTGCATTTCAGCGTCTCCACCAACACTTGTTTTGACAGGTGTGGAAAGCTTGTGGATGCAATCTTTCTTAGTGCATCCGCCTTTCGATTTTCCCCTCTAGGAACCTGCTTGATGGTAAACCTGTCGAAACTCTGGATTAGTGACTTGGTTTTGTCGAGGTATTGGATCATGTTTTCTTCTTTAGCCACATACTCGCCCAACACATGGTTAGCCACTAGCCGGGAATCCACATTTGCTTCCAGGTTACGTACGCCCATTCGAGCTGCAATGCGTAGTCCGACGATTAGGGCTTCATATTCTGCCTCATTGTTTGTCGCTGTGAATTCAAAACGCAGTGCGTAAGTGAATTCCATTCCCTCTGGGTTTGTGAGGATAAGGCCTGCTCCTGACCCATCCACGCATAAAGATCCGTCCGTGAACAAGATCCATGGGTTTTGTGTTGCCACCTTACATTGTGAGGGTAAGTCCTCATTATCCGGTTTTTCGATGATAAAGTCTGCTAGTATCTGCCCCTTAACCGCGGTATGTGGTCTGTAGGAGATGTTATGCTCACCTAGCAACACACTCCACTTCTGCAATCGTCCCGATGCATCGGGTTTGGAGATGATTTGCTTGATCGGTTGGTCCGTGATAACTGCTATTGGGTGCGCCTGGAAGTACCTGCGCAGCCGTTTGGCGGCGAACACTAATGCCATGACCAACTTTTCCATTGCACTGTAGTTAATCTCTGTTTTCTTGAGTGCCTTGCTTACAAAATATATCGGTGTTTGCACTGAATTCTTGTCAATCAACAGATACGACGCTCCCGGGTCGCAGATAAATACATAATTAATTCTTCCCCGGTGAGGGTGCGACTAGCTTGGGGAGTGTTGCTAGGTGTTGTTTAAGCCGTATGAAGGCTTCTTCCGCTCCGTGGTCCAGCGAAAATCTCCCTTCTTCGATACACTTCTTGGCGTTTTGAAGAGAGGAAGTGACTTTTCTGCCGATTTGGGACAGAATCTGTTCAAACCAGCTAGCTTTCGTTCAAGGATTGGACCTCCTTCAACGTCGCGGTGAAGGTAGGCTGGATGACAGATTCGTTTTTTCTCGACACGGTTTAATGCCATCGGGCTCTATCAAATATCCAAGGAACATGCCTTATATAGCGCCAAAAGTGCATTTCTTAGGATTTAGCTTCACGTTGATATCTCGTAGTGTCTTCGCGTTTCCTCTATGTCACGCACCAATTCCTCCTCGGTGTGGCTTTTTATGACCGGTCGTCAACGTACACCTCCGGTTGCGGCCCACATGTTTTTCAAATGCGTTATCTACCGGTCGGTTGGTGGCGCTGCGTTCTTCAAGCCAAAGGGCATTTTAGTGTAGCAATAGACACCCTGGCTTGTGTGGAAGGCCGTTTTTCCTCATCTTCCTTAGCCATCTGGATTTGGTGGTATCCTTTGTATGCGTCTAGGAAGCATTTGAGTGGGTATCCACACAAGGACTCTACTTTCCATTCTATCTCAGGTAGCGGGTAGCAGTCTTGTGGACATGCCTTGTTGAGATCTGTGAAGTCCACGCACATCCTCCAACTACCATCGCTCTTCTTGACCATCACTGGGTTGGACAGCCAGTCATGGTAATAGACCTCTCGCATGATACCTATGTCCACGAGTTTGTGCACCGCCAGAATTGCTTGTGCGCGCTCGGAGCTTAGCGGCCGCTTCTTCGACGTCGGGAGTATCCTTGTCGGATTCTCAACTTGTGTTTAGAATTGAGAGTGGTACACCGGTCATGTGCTTTGGTTCCCATGCAAAGATATCCGATTCTTTTGCAAGAGTCGCAGACACCCGCCTTTATCGACGGCGATCCCCAATCGATACTTCTTAATCTGGGTAGTCAGGATGAATTGCAATCCTCAGGTTTGGTACTTTAGGTGCGCGCTGTTCTGGAATGTGCGCCGTCTCACATGTAACCGTGTTACATTCTCTAGGTGATACAGTGGTATTGTAGAGGGTAATAATGCCTCCTTCCACTGGGAATTTGAGCATTCCATGCGCTGTAGACGGTACCGCGCGTATGGCTGAAATCCCTGGTCTTCCAATAATGCCATTGTATGGCGAAGGGGATTTGATTACCATAAAATTCATCCAAGCTGTTGTGGAGTGCTCCTGATTGCCAACTTTGACTAGAAGGCGTAGTTGTCCCATGGGCCATATTTTTTCACCTGTAAAACCGGTTAGCGATGTCTTGGCTGGGAGCAACTGACTTCGTATATCAGGTCGCAATCGTTTGAAACAATGTTCATACATGATATTTGCGGATGCTCCTCCATCAACATACATGCGGTGGATGTCGTGACCCCCTGCATTAATTTCAATGGTGAGCGGTTCTACCACTGCGTTGTCCGCAGCCAAGGTAGGGAAGGAGATTTAAACCTGCGGGAAAACTTTTGGCTGATCTTCTGCCTAGTCATTCGCTGCCATGGTTGTATCATGTAGATGGTATCAGCTTTTTCTTTAGGTACTTCTTTCTTGTTCCCAGTCTTCTGCTTATCTTTCCCTTCTTTGATGCTTTTAACCAAATGGTCCAATCTGCCTTCTTGCGCATCGGTGGAGGCCTTGGGAAATTTGCGCCTTCTGTTGCAAATATCTCCTTTGGAGTTTTGGTTAACGGAGTATATTTGTCATTATCTCGTCCGCTCCCTTGGCCGCGGTAGTTTTTGTTGCGGTTGTTACTCTGGTCAGTGGATTGTCTCCGGGGCTGTTCTTGTGACCTATAGTTTGAGTAGCCCTTCTGCTATCCGCTGCTTCTCCTTGGATAAAGGACCTTGTCCGTTTCATAAGTTCATCAAAGGTGCGGGGACCTTGTCGTTTAGTCTTTTGATGAGTTACGGGTTATTGATCCCATTCATAAACCCGAGATCTTGATACTTCGGGCATGATTTAACCTGTATGCACTCATCTTTGAAGCGCTCTACGTAAGCACTTGTAGATTCCCCTGTTTTATCCTAGCGAGTTCGACAGGGTTTTTGGCGCACTTTTTCCTCTGAGTGAAGTTTAGGCGAAACGCCTTTCGTAATTCTTCAAAACCATCGATGCTTCTGCGTGGAAGCTTGCTGAACCAGTTTCGAGCATTACCTACTAATGTGGAATTGAACATATGGCACCACACGCGTGGCCAATTTTCTATGGTAGCAGCTGATTCGAAAATTTTTAAGTGATCGTCGGGGTCACCTGTTCCATCATAGGTTTTCACATTGGCGGGCATGCGCCTTCTCTTATTTTTTGAGAAATCACTGATGCGCCGAGTGAACGCATCCACCTTTTGGCGGTGCCAGGGAAGAGACATATCTTCCTCCTCCCGGTCGCGATATCTTCCCCTAGACTTCCGGTGTCAGTTTAGTTATCCTCGTTGTCCGAGGAATCACCAGAGAACGTGCTTTCTCTTTGCCTGGCCGACCGTCTAAGGAGTCTCCAGGAGGATGAACTTCTTCTCTTTCGGCCTTACGCCTATTGTTTCGAATCAACTTGAAGGGCTTCCACTGGGAGCGCGTCGTCCAAGTCATCATGAACCCTGCGGCTTCCAAGCCTATCGTGGACATTGGTACGCCGTCCGTCCTCGTCAGATTCTTCCAGGTACTGCAGGTCAGCTGTTGTATCATTCTCAACTCTCTTCCCAATCCTGGTAAACACTGGAGGCCTGCGGCTATCTTTCCCGCGCCTCTCCTTCTGAAGGCGCGATGGAGATACCTCATACTCTGTGTCGAAGTTTAGTCGGGATTTCAAGCTCTGACTCGACCTCTTTTTTGCTTCCTCTTGCATGAGAGTAACCAAGGTTTCGTACTTTTGAGACACAAAGTCACTTGGCGCTAATTCAGGCGCAACTCCTTCTAGCGCAAAGGCATCTGTTTCCATGTTTGGGCTCCTGTTTCTGAGAGGCGCGCCTGGTGTTTTTGTGAGATCCTTTTCCAGTAGGGGAGTGGTAAAGGGGTTACGCGGTGGATCTTCCGCGTTGGTTGTTGTTGTGGTGGCATGGGTTGTCCTCGCATTTGTTCCACTGTTGGGAAGACCAGATCTAAACCTTGGTTTTTAGCCACGCTGGTTGTTCCAGAGGCTTGTTTGAAGGTTGATCCGCTTTGCTGTTTCTTCCCTTGTAAGTCGCCATGAGATCGCTGACTTTGGTTTCCTTGTTTCGTCATTCTAGTTCTTAGTGTTTGGGTCCCACGGATAGCGCCACTTGTTGATACAAAAGTTGGACGTTCCTTATTTGGGTTCTGATTCCGTATCAATTGGTTCTTAATGCTTGAGACCTGCGCACTAAGAAAACAGAAAACACCGTTAGGCTTACCGTGGAATTGTCTCCCACGATTATCCTCCGGCGTGAGAGTAAGTAATCGGTTTAGGGTATAGTTAGGAATTAGGGTTTTGTAAATCGTACCTTTAATGAGGGCCGAGATGCCCTTTATATACACACGAAATCCTTGTTGGTTTAGTGTTCCTCAAGTTTCGGCGTATCCCGCCTAAGTCGGTTATCGGATGCTTATCTCCCATGATAGGAGATATCTGATATTGTTACCCATAAATAACTTTGGGTTTGGGCCTTCGTGAGCCCAAACCGTTACCGGGTAGCCCATGCGTACTAGGCCTAATTGTTAGTATCGTTCATCGGTCGGGTTCATGACCCGGATGTAGACTATACGTCATCAGGCATCCTATTAGATACTGTAGTGTTCTTGTTATCAAAGTAAAATACATTTCCCTTTTCTGTAATACACTCCACATACGGGTAAATTTTGTCTTTTGGCATGAGGACCGGGTTGACCCGGCGGTCTAACCGGTTGAACCGGTGACCCGATGACTCGATCGGGTTGATTAAAAACCCGGGTTTTAAAACATTGGGTGTATGTGTTGGTAGTGATTTAATGAAAAAATATAGAAGGATGAAAAATGATTGTGAGCCAATCGAGAAGAAACACATAAACGAGTAGTAGTAGGAAGAGCGGGGTATATCGTGGGGTGGTGGACCCTTCTTGTTGTTTACTATTCTCTAGAAATAACATTCTCCCTCACTCAGGTCTTTTTCACTCAAAAACACAAACAAAATCACCAGCCAGCAGGATCTCTTTCTTTATTTCTTTGTTTCTGTAGATCCATTCCCATTCACACTTATCAACTTTTCTTTCATCTAACCAGTAAGTTTTTACTTTTTATATATTAGATAGATCTCTATGTATCTGTATAACTATCATGATCCACTTAACTTTGTGCATTTGCTTCCTTTTTAACTCAAAAAATTTTAAGCTTTCATCAAGGCCTCCATCATATTTGAGGACTATGGACATGTTGATCTCATACACTAATGCTAGCTTATTTTAAACTCTTTATTAAACATGGAACTACTAACCTACTATAGTTAAAGCAGCTTTTATTTTAACTACTACTTTTTTATAAGCAATAAGTGGTGCTTGCGAGCCTGTTTCGCTAACCATTCAACCCTTTTGAATGTTTCAGAAGATATCCGCAACAAGAAAGTTAATGTTGGACCGAGAAAACTAAAAAAAAAATCACAATGGCTGCATCAAGTAAGGCTGATAAGAAGGCAGCCATAGATGCTGCCACATGGATGTTCAACATAACTACTTCTGTCGGCATCATCATCGTCAACAAAGCCTTAATGGCGACTTACGGTTTCACTTTCGGTAACCCTTTCTTCTTTTTATCCGCCTGTCCTTTTGATATGCTGTATTACCCTTTATGGATATAGGCTTGACAATGGCAATGATCGTTATGTACTTTTTTTTATTAATGCTGATGTGGAATGCCCGTGATATGAAGTTGGATTTTTACTAGCCTTTTTACAGTTACAGATATGTAAATATGCATATTATCTAATTATATATTTGTATGCAGCAACAACATTAACCGGGTTGCATTTTGCTACAACCACTTTCATGACTGTTGTTCTTAGATGGCTCGGTTACATCCAACCATCTCATCTACCCGCTTCAGAACTTTTCAAGTTTGTCCTGGTTGCTAACTTCTCCATTGTTGGGATGAATGTCAGTCTAATGTGGAACTCAGTCGGATTCTACCAGGTACGTTTTTTAAATATCATTGCTGAACTCTATGCGATTGGGATGAAAGCGTGATTTTTCTTTCCAACTGTTAATGTCAGATAGCAAAACTGTGTATTATCCCTGTATCATGCTTGCTTGAAGTTGCGTTTGATAAGATTCGATATTCAAGAGACACAAAGCTCAGCATTTTGCTTGTTCTTGTGGGTGTTGCCGTCTGCACTGTTACTGACGTCAGTGTTAATGCTAAAGGTTTTGTTGCTGCTTCAATCGCAGTATGGACTACGTCCCTCCAGCAATATGTAAAGTTTCTATACCTTCGCTGAAATGTTATTTAAAGTATAACTACTTTGAGTGATAACTTTTATAGTCGTCATACTTGCAAGAATTGTAAAAGAGAAACATAAAATTATGTACGGTAAGAATGAGCTCTGCTACTTTGGACAAATTACACGAATGTATATGCAAATATGACCATCTTACTTATAAAATGTAAGATGTGTTTGTCTTTTACCTTTATGGATACAATGGGTAGTTTGAATAAACATAAAGTCAAGTAAGATGGTTCAAATAGTTAATTACTTGACTGCAGTATTATTGGAACTTACATGGACAAAAGTTATGTTGTATTCAGTTGAATGCTGTTGTTTCTACTATCCGCGTGTACTTTATTCTGCTTGTGGTTATTCTGAAACTAGTTTCTAATGTGCAGTACGTTAATTATCTTCAAAGGAAATACTCATTAAGTTCTTTCAGTCTGTTGAGGCATACGGCACCTGTCCAGGCCGGATCTTTGCTATTAGTGGGCCCGTTTCTGGATTACTGGCTGACGGACAAGAGAGTGAACGCCTTTAATTATGATGTTGCATCTACAGTAAGTGTACATTTACTTAATATACAGTTGTTCCATTAACTTATCCTTGCTTTGTGTTCCGTTGTTCAATACATGCATATATTAGAGTAAATGTCATTTTGTCAACTCCCACTAATTCGACACACTGGTACCTTAACACATTCTTACCTGTGCAGATGCTCATACTCTTATCCTGCACAATTGCAGTAGGGACTAACCTCAGCCAGTTCATGTGCATCGGAAGATTCACAGCTGTGTCCTTCCAAGTCCTCGGCCATATGAAAACCATACTTGTTTTAATACTGGGTTTCATCTTTTTCGGGCGAGAAGGGCTTAATTTTCACGTGGTGGTTGGGATGATCATAGCCGTAGTTGGCATGATATGGTACGGAAATGCCTCTTCAAAACCTGGTGGTAAAGAACGTCACAACCATTTGCTTCCCAAAACCAATCAGCAAGCTTCAGATACTAGTGACAAGCATTAAGCATATATATATGCACATAACAAGAGTTAGTTGATAGCCAGAATTTGTTTTGCGGAAAGATCTGTCATCTTATAGCTAAATTATTACATATTCTTGCTAATCTTTTGTTTTTTTTATTCCTTCTGATATGAGGAATACAGCTTAGTTTCAGTAATGTTTCTTTCTTTCTTTCTTTTACCTATGATTATAAATTTGTAGTGATATTTTGTGCCTCAATGTAGTAACGAGTGAGAAATTGGTGGATATATGAAAATCCTGCTATGACACCATTTTTTTATGTCAGATACTAGATGTGGTTCACTTTTCTACCTTTAATGCTTTTGGGAGTAGTAGCACTACATGAAGGCACAAAGAGTTCATAAAAGCCAGGACGACTGCTTACGACCGAGTATCCAATATAGGTTTAGGTGTTAAAGAGATTGATTCAACTTTTGTAAAGCATAAACATAATTTTCAACTCTTCCTAGTTTTAGGTTACTTTCTACATGTTCTGTTGGTCTAAATATCCATGTATATGTCAACTTTTTAGGCTTAGTAATTGTTAAATAATCAATAATGTCAATCCACAAATATTAACCTGGTTACTCAAATTACACAAAAAAGAAACTTCAAACTCCTAAGAAAATCACATACGGGAGCTTTTGTTAAATTCTTGAAGCTCAGAATATTTGATGCAACGGAAAGTATCGGTGATCAAACACAGATATAAGACTAAAGCTTATGCTAATAAAATTGTGGAGACAAATATGTAAGACAATGAGAAATCTAAAAAAGAACATAATGACTCGAACTGATTTTAAGACCCCGTCAAAGAACTCACTAAGCCACTTGATGGTTTGAGACGGCATTAGACCTCTGCCCATTTTCGCCCTTTATTCAACATCATAATCTTCACTAATCAAGACCATAGAACACTGCTCTAGTAGTCTTAATTTTTGAAATATCCAAAAAGTTAAATGATTTTGAAGTTTGGCTCAGAAAAGATAAACGTTCTTGCGTTTTAACATAAATTGACAGAAGAGGGAAACACAACAGCAGGCACTTTGAACAAAAACAGAAAGTCTAAACAAAGGCTTAAGAATTCAGGAGAATTTTGTCAAAAGTAAATCCAAATTACGTCTAACAATCTCAAAATCAAAGGCGTAGTCCATCTCTATATATTTAAATAAAACACAAACACACAAGTCTCCAGAATTAAATCAACAGGGCATCATGCTCTCCCTGTTACCTTTCATTGTACAACCCATCATAGGTTTCGTTCCTTCTTTGGCCATCTGATCCATCTGTCGAGTAAACTTTTGGGGTTCCATGAGTTTCAAGCACATGATTAAATGGATATTGAGCACCCCAATTCCTTGGCAACAGTAGCGAGATGTTCAATTGGCTGTCCAGTTGCGATCCGACTATGAGCTTCCCAGGTCAAACACCTCCCTAGGTCTGCTTCCCAATTGATGCTGTCTGCACTCATGTACTGATGTTTGCTACTTATACTGTTGGCTTCTTCACCACTTGTTCTTAACACGCCAACATGCAAAATGGCTCGGAGAACTGAAATGCTGACGGTGCGGACATGAGCACTCGGGTGAGAAAGGCAGCGTACAGTGGCTGGCAGTCGACACTGTCACAAGCACGTAAAATTATATTAAAGGCATACTTTTTAGACGAGACCATTCCCACTGTAAAAACACAATCTACTGTCCTGTCATTTGTGTTTTAATGCTAACTAGCTTTAGAAATTACATTAACATGCAATGGTTCATCTTTATGGACTACTGAGAACAACTGCTAGTTCAAATGTTATTATTAAAGTTTGCTTTCTTTATTTACCTTGAGAAGATTTGAGAGACCATCTGCAACTGCCAATCCTGATTCTCCCCACGTAAGCACCGGGTGAACAGCTCTAGCTGTAGCTTCCAGAAGCTGAAACCAATAATTTGGTTGGAGTATAAATATTACAGTACCCCCAATATTGAAAACAGAAAGACAAACACATGTTTATCCAAAGTCCTGACTATAAAGTTTCATCTTTGATCATAGTAACCTTATGTGAACCGTTCCTAGTTATTTATGTCAAGTATAAAGTTTCATCATTGACCCCCCCCCCCAAAAAGCTAATCATTATTGTTTTTAACAAAAATATTAGATTGTTATGAGATGGAGATAGTATGACACCTCAAGTTGTGGTAAAGTGCATGCTTCTCCATCGACAAGCATCCCATCTGTGGCACGGAGGAGGAGGTCTGACGCACTGGCCAATATAACCAGTGACTCAAGGGTGTCGTGCTTTCTCATTAGCTCCACTATCAACTTCACAATGCGCTGATTAATTCTCCACATTGTTTGACCAAGATCATCGTCTTTAGCGATCCAAGGCTGTAATTCCCTCTCGGCCTGACACGCAAATACATAAAACCAGGAAAGTGACTAAGCAATAAATGAATTGCAAAGGCTAGTCCTGCTAATGCCAAGATGCTAATGAAGGAATACTTTGCAACAAATATTTCAAGATTAACAAAAGTTGGACCTGAAAAACAATGGCGGTTGTGGCTATTGTTGGTGAAGCTGCCACCACATTGCAAAGTGCATCAACCACCTGTGCAGACATACAATTATCAATTATGAGAGTTGCAGAACTACGCATCGTTGACTGTACCAAATGTATATGCACTGTTTGGAGTCACATAACAAGCATAAAAGTATCGTCTCTTCAAAGACGATATCACCTTTTGGTGGATTTTGTATATCTAAAAAAAACGGCGATGAAAACATCAAACTCTTCAGACAAGTATGTGTTCCAGATTATTTTTTTGCAAAGATATCGACTCTAAATGTACCTATCTTCAAGAAGTAAAGCTTTATGATTAACATACATGAAGGCGACATTAGGGAATTTAGATGTGCCACAACGGAAGCACATATGGATAAGTGATCACGACTCAAATGACCAATTTGTATTTTATTCTCAAGCATCAATCATTAACTTTTGTGTGAAGATGAATGCTACTGAATAACTGGATAGGAGTATTAGAAATTATTTTCAGCCTGACATCACATGGTATGACATTAAACAAATCACCTGTCTCCATCCTTGCTGAGCAGAGGTGCTTTCTCCGGTAAGTTGCGTTTCAGGTGACGCGATCATCTTGTGCCAGAGCAATGAAACAACAGAGAAACATAGTTCTTGTTTCTCTGTCAGCACCGATCTTAAAAGGACCCGTGCGCTGCACGTAAATCCAATATGCCTGTCCATAGTGAGAAAGTTGGCCAACTCTGAAGCATTGAACGGGAAATTCATTATTCCTTTATTGGAGCTTCCGTCACCGTCCTCACATAACTTAGAAACTTTGTCATCCGTTTCTAGAGAATTAACAGTCGCTGGGACTTCAAACTGGGAGGTTGACAGCTGGCCTGTTTCAGAGCAGCTAGCATTTGCACAATCATTTTGCCTTTTACCATTTAAGCATAGATGTGCATCCAGTGGCTCGGCTTTGTTGACAATCGATGCAACAGCTTTGCTGTGAATATCAATTAAATTATAAAGTGAACAGGCTGAAGTGTAAATTTGCTTGTCTCACCTGCACCGCATCAAAACAGAGAGGGCATGCATGCAAGCCTTTGACCGTCGAAAGAGATCAGAAATATGAGCTGCAACCATAGCAGCAGCAACAATTTCGTTTGAGCTGTAGCTCCAAGAGGTACCAACAGAAGATGGCTTCAGGGAGAAAAGTGCCTCTAGAATTGCCAATATCCGCCGAGTATGATTAACCGCAGAATTAATACTATTTTGGAAACCATTGGAAGACTCGATTGCCTTTGCAGATTTTGCGCCGTCCTTCAAATTTGAGTGATTACTTGCCCTTGAAATCAAAGGAAATAGCTGAAGTTCGCAGGCAAGAGCACAAATTGCAGCCAGAACATAAGAATCAAAAGCTGCTACTGGACCTTGTTTATTTGTTCTTTTACCCCTTAATTTTCCAATAGACAATCCTTCCAATTCCTCGGTGGCATCGGTATTTTCGCCTCTTGGCTTCTTACCAGCATGAAGCTGTGCTTCATGACTGACACATACAGTCAATATAACAAAAAGTAGCCGGGACGAAAGCTCTACAGTGGCACATGATTCTAAAAAGAGGGAGTGAACCATTGTGCGAAGCTCTGCTACAGCTAGATTTTTTGAGGCAGATCCAAAAATATATTTTGTTTTTCTGGCGTGTTCAGACGAGGACTCTGCTGGAAACGTTCTCTGAAGAATTGCTTCCACAGTGGCAACAAATATCTTCATGAGACAAGCTTCAGATGGACTTCCACGCGGAAGATACTCGAGAACTCTTAGGAGAGGTATGTACAGGTTCCAAGATAGGATGGGAGGTTGCAAAGGGGCTGCAACAATTATATCAGGAAGATCGATCAAAGATGAACTCAAAGGAATTAAGCCATAAGCAGCTTCCCATATGGTGCATATTCTCCATTCCACCTCAGGCCCGTGTGCACAAAGCATCGAGGCAATCCCTTGGGCAGTAGCTTCAATGGTTGCTTCAGCAACTGGCATTTGTCTCTGAATAACATGTGAGGTTCCGTTTAAGTAGATTGAAGGAATGAATATTATCATTAAGAAAGTTGATGAAAGTTTATACCTGCTTTTTATGGGTTGACACATAATCACCCGTAGGTTCTTGTGGTACTTCAACTCCTTCAACTTGGCTAAGTGGAGGAAAAAGCAAGGCAGGTTGGGATAGTATTCGGAAAAGCAAAGCAGCTGCTGCGTCTGCTGCAATGCCTGCTCTCATGGACATCGCAGTGCCGATTGCACGCAGGAAGTGCAAATGCATCCAGTTTCTAGGAAGCTATAATAATATATCAGTTACATAACTCTACTGATGATATATCCTAAATAGATATCCGTTATTTTTTGTAATAATGCCAACAATTAACTTACCCTCATGCCAGTTGCATAATCTTCTGCTGCTCTGAGGAGCTCTACGAGTTGAACAGCAGCATCAAGAGCATCTGGAGCCCATGACGGTGGTGCTTCTAAGAGTCCAAGAAGTAGTCTTTGGGTGGCACTTGGACTGGCAATAGCATAGTACCTAAACCATGAAAACATGAGATATATAAAGAGCGATGTTTAGAGGCTTTGGTAGAATACCAAACAATATCAAATATTGTGCAGTATTTATTACCTGTGAAACAATCTTGCATAAGGCTCTAAAGCGGGAAGGCCTGCAACAAGGTGCTCATCCATTGCTGTTGTTGGAGGAGGAAGTAATAGGGCGGGAACAGCCACTGCAGTTAGAGTGGCAGTTTCATAACGAGTAACTTCCTCATCACATACACTCAATATTACACCAGCACCATTAGCTACAGCCCACCTTGGAGTAGCTGGCATTAACTGCGGATGCTTTCCAGATCCACGAGAAGAAGCCATAACTGAACATATAATTAAGTGTATGTTATACATCTTTCAACAAGCAATAACATTGCACACTTCTAACGAGAACATATAAACAATACAGTACATATCGGATAAAATCAAAAAAACTAAAAACTGACATTAGCAAGAAACTATTGTCAATAAGCTGATAAAACAAGCATTTTATTATTTCAACTTGGCAATTATCTTGAGCAAATTAGACTCGCCGAAAGCAATATCCCTGGGAGGCCCGCATCTCTTGAACAAGCCATACTTAGGTAGGAAGTTAACCATAGATGTATTAATCAGTATCGAATCTAGGCATGCAAACCAGACACTAAGCATTCAAACCTACCCTTTGGCTCATAAAAAGCTGAACCTAAAATCTAATCTAAACATAGCTTTCGCACCATGCTGCACAGACAAACCCACCAACACTGAACAAGAAATTTCACATTTTCTTTTCTCTTGAAGAGAACATTGGATAAGATCAATAGATTAATAGTTAGATATGAGAAAATGCATGTTCCAACCCTTTCCCGTGTTCCTTAACACAAGTATACGACTCTTACCGCAAGGCACATATCCTTTTGATATATCAAGACTTGTTTTTCTGAACTTGTCATATTTCAAAGTTCAGATATTGTTCTTTACCTTCATTGCAGCTCCTAAACCATTGACACGCTGCATAAACACTCTGACATGCCTTACTCCTTTATGTAAGATGCAAAACTGTGACATCTGACGTCAACCTTAGCTTACAACAAAACCCCACATAAGTTTCATACCCTGACGAACTTGGCCTGTAAGACATGATAAATCTTTGAGAGGCATCTTTGTGCAGACAGGCTATTAGAGGTGAGAGATCTTTATCAACTATGAGCTAGGGATAACTTTTAGTTGTTTTACATTATTTCTGAAGGAACTTACCACAGCTATATGGTGAAGGTTTGCATGAAATTGGGTTAGGTGCTATTGCAACACAATATGAAGAAAGTATAGTTTGAATCTAAGGCATATTTTAATGTACCAACTCAAAGCATTCTAGTTTTACAATACGCACATCACACATCAGATAGATAAAGACTAGTCCACTTACCAACAGAAGGTGGCTTGAGTTCCCCTCCAGCATATTTTCCCATGACACCTCCACACCTAGGGAAAAAAAACGGACGAGCTAATATAATAAGGGACATATAATACACAAAGAAAAGAACAAGTTGGAAATGTAGAGGTAACAGCAACATTGAAAGCATTAAAGGATGGACAGTAACAAGCAATGAAATGATGCATGAGTATGGCTGCAAAGAACGCAAGCCTTGAAGGAATTTGTCAGTGCTGCAACAATAACAAAAGGTGCTTTCTGGATATACTAACAACTATAAGTTATAATCAAAAAGTTAACCCTACAATGATCAGACTCCCCGTGTGACCTTGTTGACAGTATAACTTAGGCTAAAAGAAGTGTATGTTTATTTCTTGTGATGACCTTGAGACGTTATACTGCGACATAATGACACCATAGCAAGCTATATTAAACACCCACTTACCAGCGGAAGTAGTCACTTCTGACACCTAAAGGAGCAGCGAGCAACAGATCAGTGATCCAAGGAGACAAAGGCCTTAGTGGTTTACGTTCACGCTGCACAGATGGCGAAGATGATTCACCATCTGTAGCTTTACTTGTCGATGCTTGGCTGCCACTGCTACTTCTATCTGCTTCACCATTCAGACGTTCAACCTTAAAGATTGGTCGATTGTAATGAGTTAACATTCGTAAAATCTCTACACATGCCAGCGCCCATTGTTCGGAATACTCATTCTGCATTTCAGGAGCCGTATCAGAAATCTTTATTGAGCGTAGAGTTGACAACAATGTAGCAAGAGCGTTGCAAAAACACCAGACTCAAATAGTTATTAGGGATCTGATACGGGTTTAGTGTACGTCAATCTTAGTTGTGAAATGATTCTTTCCGAATTTTGCTGATCATATGGAAATGTGTCATACATCAGTTACTTGCATACCAAAAGGCTTGCTGCCTAGCTGTATACATGAGATACTACCTAACCAAGTGATTGTTGGTTCAAGTTCCCTTGTGTGAGATATTTGCAATGTCTACGCTGTGAGATTGTTAGTTTGTTTTTCAAAAAAACAAAACATAAGTTACTTAGATATATGAACAAGACATGAAGCTGATAATCGTCAATAGGCAAAGCATGTTAAATCCCATTCCCTAACAGCTTATCACACCATACTTTATTTGTTTATTACATATTTGGAATCCTTTATGACCTAGGCTAAATCTCTTCTAGTGATACAGTTACTCAGATTTAAAGAAAAAGTTGTTTTCCCTAATCTGTGTATTTTTTTTTTCAACCTTATCAAAAGAAGTTGCGCATACTGCCTTAACTTATGGGCAGGGAAATGACAAACTTTACAGTCAGTTAAACGACACACTAACGCAGCAATTAGCTATACAGCTGATTTAAAGTGATTTACTTACATCAGTACTTGGGCAGATTAATGAAATAAAAGATGCAAACGGAGGAGTGCTTCTTTCATACTCAATTGTGCCATCGATGATGCACGAAATTATGGGAAGCATGACAGCATCCCCATGCTCCGGATGATGCAGGACGAACATTGCTGGAAAGTTCAGATTGGTTAGAATATATGTTGCTACGAAGTCCAAGTAAGAAAAATTGCAGTTTCAGAAGCATGAAAAACAGTACCCAAGACATCGTCAATGAGCCGTTTTTCACTAGATGGATAACGATTGCGAACCAACTGCACAATAAATAAATCAGTGAGTACTATGACGTCTGCCATGAGCACTACATTGATTGTATTCAAATTTGCACAAGTGTGAACTTTTCGTGTCTCTCATATAGGGACAAAAGAAGTACCTCGGCGATATCTTCAGGAAATTGCTCTGATGTGAATTGAGCAAAGTAATCAACATATGCCGTAATCTGTGCCTGGATACAAAAGTAAGATAAAATTGTTAGTTATATTTATAATCAGTTGTTAGCTAGTAATAATGTCAAATCAATGTATATATTACACACAAGCTTAAGGCAACTATATATATGTGCTGGTACCGAGGAAAAAGGAAAGGGTCATGAAGGTATATATTGTCAAAATCCAATACACGTTAAAGTCTCTAATTTATAGATACCGTTAATACCGTCAAAACTGTGAGCAACGCTTTTATCTGGTTGTTGGTGCTTTCTCGAGATTCTGTGTCATGGTATCACATTTCAGTACCATAAAACAGAATAGTAGAAAGCAACAACAATTCACGCTCCATCTAGAATCAATATGATGAGGCTAAGTATTATACCTTGCGCTGGTCTGGATCTTGTGGAGGAGGCCGAAACAGTGACGAGAATTGTAAACCGTCGATCCACCTTTCAGACGTAGCAGCCATAATATTCTTATCAAAAGGCTCCACTCAGGCTGCAAGAAGCTTCAAAATTTGCTGCTACCAATCAAGAATGAGAAGATTGTAATTCAACATTATATATACGTACACCAGGCTGCTGCTGATGTCTCGTACTAAGCAGTTCAATTTACAACAACAACAATTGTGAGGCTAACCAATAGCCACGCAAAATCGCTCTTAGTTGCACTGTGGGGTCCAACAACACTACATTAACACCTGAAACGATGGAATCAGGTAAAGTAGGTTTTACAGGCTATACAATAAGCATCATCATAATGAAACAAAAACTTATTTGCAATTTCTCAAAACAAAAACATGACAACATAAACGAACTATAGAAACTAATAAATAAAATAGTACAGTACATAGTAAGAGCACTCGGTATGGCAAGTTATAGCCCAATAACCCAGCCCTATATGGCTTGACACCACACCCCCCATCGCGTTATAAGTCCTCGCGCCAAAATTTTCCAGCCGAGTTATGGGGCTTTTCTATTGTGTTTATTTGTGTTTTATTATGTTAAAGTGAGGTGGCAATTTGAGACCCATTGGTTAACCATGGGTCTAGTTGGGTAAATATCTAGTAAGGGGTAGGTCTAGTTGGGTCTCCCTAAATATCATAGATGGGTCTAATTGGGTTTTTGATAAAAGTGCAATTATATAATAATTACCCAACGGTTCTAGGCGGGTCTAGCAGGTTAAAAAAGAAATTTATTTATTTTTTTCACTTTTTTCATATTTTACTCAAGAAAACAAAAATAATTGTCGACTAGACCAAAACCCATCTAGACCCATGTTTCTAGAAGACTCATCTAGACCCGGACTCGTGTAGACCCTAACTCATCTAGACCCGTGACCCAAACCCGACCCTGCCCACCTATTTTGCCACCTTTAGGTTAAAGTGTGGCCAGGGGGTGTGTTATAACTTGAGTGATGGAGGGAGGGTGTTTTGGGTTAAGTTGCACGTTCTAAGTTATAGGGGGAAAGTGTTGAGGTGGCATCACTTTTTGGTATAACATGAGCCCTACCGCTCATAGGCACCTAGTTCAATAAGTATGGTAATAATAATAAATAAATAATTGAAGAAAATCACTAGTGACACTGTTCTAAAAGGCTCGCAAAGGCGTGAGGCCACGCCATGCCGCCTTATGCCACATGTTTTTGTAAACTCGATATATATGAATTATGTTATAAATATACAAATATTTTCATACTTTGTGCTGCCTTATGCCACGCCTTCTTCAAAGGCGTGAGGCTTCACGTCTCGTGCTATTTATAACCTTGACTAGTGATAATCAAACAGACACCACATGTTCATCCCTAAAATCTGGAAATGTATTAATCTAAATTTAGCTACCTCAAATAATCTAATATAATCTAATTTGAATAAATAAAAAAAAATGTATTCTAAAAAAAATTATATCTCCTGTAATTTATTCTAAAAAATTAGGAGATCATCATAACATGCAATTAGAGAGAAGATATAAGTACCTTGAATACGCAGTAAAAAAGGGGGATTTACAGCGACTGTAAAAAAAAAATCTGAGAGATGAAGAAAACTAGAGAGAGAAAATGATTTAGTTAGAGAGAGAAAGAGATCTTTAACTAGGTTGTAGTTGTAGTGTACTTGTAGCTGTGTTTCAAATCTGCCTGCATACGTGGCACCGATATTTTCCTCTCATCTTAAGCCACCCACGTCATCCATCATTTCATTTCATTATTTGGAGAAAAGTTGACTATCATTTTTCAAACTACACCATTCGTCCTTGTGGTATACGTTGACCATCAAAGATCGTTCTTTGACAAAAAAAAATGTACCGCCCGTTAAGTCGAAACGCTACTCAGCCGGTCCCTCACCCTAACCTGGCGTGAGAACGCTAAGCAGTTCTATTTAAATCGAGAGTATTTTTGTCTTTTCTCACCCACACCACTTTTGACTTTTCCCACCCACACCACCACATGTAATAACATAAAATATCACACATAACCAACTTATCCATCCAAATAAAAACACCCACAGATTCACCTTCCTCATCTTTCTTCACACTGCCATCACCACAGATCTCCGATGGCCATGTTGTCGTCATCTCATCACCAAAAACCAACTCGCAACCACCAACCAACTCCACCGGCTACAACAGCAGAGTCACCACCATCATCGCCGGAAATATTTACAACTTTAATTTGTTTTATTCTTCCATCCAAACACTCGCTCTAAAAACTGATACCAAAACCATAGATATGTTGAAGGATGGCGACGGCACTCTTTAAATCTGTGTGTTTGTTTGTGCGCGTTGAATTGATTAGTGGGTTTTGATTATTTTGTGTTTAAAGTTGTGTGTTTGGTTTGTTAAATAGTACAAGAAGATGGTGATTACAATTGTGGTGGTAGGAGTTTTGTGGTCGTAGCCGGAAATATTGGTGATCAAGATGGTGTGTGGACATGTGGTTGGAGATGATGTAGATGATACTGGCTTGGGGTTACGTATCCTATTGATTATTTGTATTCAGCAACCATATATTCATAGTTTATGTTATGTATATGGCTATTTTCTGTTGGGATTTTAGAAGCAATTAACCAGTAACCTCTACGAGTACGCAGCGGATAATGGATCTAGTTAATACAATTATGTTAACACGTAAATAATAAATAAATAATTAATACATTATTAATTAATTAAAAGGGAATAAAGAAGGCTAACCTTGCTTGGCAATTGAACTCTAGTAACGAAACAAGAAACCCTACGAAACCTTTAAGTATCTAAATTAGATACCTCGAAGAGTATCACACACAAACCCGATTAACGTATACGTTCGATTGTTGCTAGTCAAGAACGTAAAATATAAACCAATCAACAAGTGACCAACTTGAATATAATATATATAAACAAGAAACCTCCAAGACAAACTTGATTCCTGCCTATATACTCCTGTCCAAGAAACAGGAAAACGAATCAAGAAGCTAAACGCTTCTATACCCGATATCGGACAACACGTCCAATATTGTGTTCCTTCTTTGTCCGATATAAAACTCACGATCAGGAAAACAAAGAAACATTTACTTGCTACTGATGCTATTCGACTTGGAAACCAGGAGCAAGAAACACCAATCTATTAATCCTTAAACACTTGATTCGAAGCAAGTTTAAGATAGAACAAAACAAACAAAACCCCAATTGATCTTGTAAACTGTCGACTGGAATTTTGTAGCATGGATAGAATTGGTTTTGTATAGTTTAGGTATAATGATGCATGTTACAACAAGGGGTAGTTGGCTTATATAGGGTCACAATCCGTCCCTTGTCTAGGTTACCTAGACTTGGTCAACAAGATATCAACCCAAGCAAACCCACATACCTTTCTTTACCCGATCAGAGAACCCAAGGCCCAAGGCATGTTCATATTCGACCCATGTTCAATCCATAACATCCCATGGATCTTAACTGTGATCGGGTCAAGCTTGCATGCATGAAACGGGTATAATATTCAAGTATAATTACGTTCGACACGTATACTCGTGTTTATCGCGTGTGCCCCCATCGGCTCATACACGTTTAGTTGTTTTGTCGTGTTTTAAAACTCCCACAAACCAACATTTTCAAGATTTGTAAATGGCTATTTTCAAGATATGAACTTTACAAATGGTAAGGGTTGTTTTTTCCAGATTTAAAAATTATTGTGAGTTTTAAAGGTGTTGAAGAACATAAGCAATAATGTCTTGTTGTTCTAAGTCACGGATTTATATTCACACGATGTAAAATTTTCACATCTATTTTTATTTCACAACCATCATCACTATATATGAATAAAACCAAAAAAAACAATGGATCTAAAAGATTCCAAGAGAATTGAGAAGGCTTATGCAAGAAAAGAATCCAATCTGTATAAATTGAAAAAGACAATAAACTTTATACATAAATCTGTATAAATTCCACATAAAATAATTCAATCTATAGAAATTAAAAAACAGTATCGCCCATGTATTCCAAAATAAAATTACAAAGAAAAAAAAAAATGCACTTAAGTGGTGTGGGTGGGAAAAGACAAAAGTGGTGTGGGTGGAAAAAGACAAAAATACCCTCGACTTAAATAGGTTTAACGCCCGTTACTCACGCCAGTTAGAGTGAGGGACCAACGTTGAGTAACGTTTCGCACTTAAGGACTAACGGTAC
This sequence comes from Chrysanthemum makinoi, assembly GCA_910596185.1. Taxonomy (NCBI): domain Eukaryota; kingdom Viridiplantae; phylum Streptophyta; class Magnoliopsida; order Asterales; family Asteraceae; genus Chrysanthemum; species Chrysanthemum makinoi. Next base: position 9,825,639 of record OU343220.1, read on the forward strand.
ATTTTTTTTTGTCAAAGGACGATCCTTGATGGTCAACGTATACCACAATGTTATTAAACTAGACGAGTACCCGCGTCTGGCAGCAACGGTTCTTAGTGGTAAACAATAAAAGATATGCGATATTGTGGCAAGTGTTTCGTTTAACATTCAAAATATAACGTGAAAATATGAAAATGTAATTGCAATAATAAAGTAATACTCATAACCAACAGTTAATGATTTAAAATTACAGTATAAACAAAAAAAATAATAGTAATACTTATGAGCGTACTTTTCGATAATATGATTGATAGCAATGTTTTTAAACCCGGGTTGACCCGGCCGGTTGAACCGAGAACCGGCTCGGACACCGGGCCGGATAGGACCGGGTTTTTGCTTGTTTGAAAATCGGATTGAATCGCCGGTTTTTTGTTGACCCGGGTTGACCCGGTTTTGATAAACCCAGGCAGGTCATGATTTTTTATTAAAAAATTTAACAATATGATTTTTTGATTTTTTATTAAAAAATTTAACAATATGATATTTTCTTCCATACATAATTTTCAAGTTACCATACATAATTTTCCAAGTTACCAAAAATAATTTTCCACATTTTTCACTTTTTCACATTTTCACATTTTGACTTTTTGACCATTTTTCTATTTTATGTAGTTAAGATAAAGAGAAATGATAGGTATGCTTAAAAAAACATGTCTAATTATATGACTGACACTATGTGGCAAGAGTTTATTGGTTTTGCTTTGCCACATAGTGTTAGTCATATAATTAGGCATGTTTTTTAGGCATACCTATCATTTCTCTTAAATAAAATACTACCTCCGTCCCATAAAAACTGTCAACTTTGACTTTTTTAAGTCTTTCTATTTCAACTTTGACCTTAAATAATTTTGTTTACATTATATAATACTTGATGAAAAATATATGAATGGATTGAGATTTAAATGTATTTTCTTTGGTATGATTTTCACAAAATATTATATAACACAAACAAAAATAGTTAAGGTCAAAGTTGAGAAAGAAAGACTAAAAAAAGTCATACCGGACAGTTATTACGGGACGGAGGGAGTAATAATTATCTTTTAATAAAAGTATATTTTATATACTTTTGACAACCTTTTTTGTCTCTAAAATAACTCAGTTGTACATACATGATATATGTATGCTATGATGATATGATGAAATACTAAATTTTCCATTGTTAGTTTCACAGGATATTCGACCGAATGCTAAAATATTTTAATTCTCATACAGTGACATTTTGGTATCAAAAGAATGAAAGTATCAAAGGAGCAGTAATAGGTAGGGATGACACGATTTGAACCCGTGACATTTTGTACCCAAAACAAACGCGCTACCAAGCTGCGCTACATCACTTCCATTGGTCTACAGTGTCATTGTAGAGAATTCTTGTCTTGTTTTCCACATCATTATCGCCTCTATTAAAATCTAGAATTTTTATGTCCATTTCGTCTTTTTTGTCTCATTTAACATATACCAATAGTAAAATACTTCTATCTATATAGAAATATGGAACGGAACCCCTAGAGTCTTTTGGGGGAATATTGGGGAAGAAAGGGACGTTTTTTCTGTATTTAACAAAAAGTAAATATTATTTACTGGATGATTGTACATTTACCAATTTTTTTAAAGGCAAATAAATATACATATATTAAAGTATTAAACTTAAACCATAGATCCAACCTGCCACGTAGACAACACATGCCCCTATCTATAAGAAAATAGATACAGGGGCTGGAGACAAACTACCAAAACCGTAGCAAAACTCACGACCAAGCAAACACAATCATAAGAAAACTGACATGGCTAACTAAAACTATGAGTTAACCCGAAGAAAGAAACAACAATCGAAAGTACATAAACAAAACAAAACACCATTTAACTTCTTTACCTATCTCTGTTGTTTAAGGTTAAGGTTCCTGATGGCGCGTGTCATGACTAAAGTGATTTATCATTTTTCACATTTCTAAATATGCGATGTTGTTGTTGGGTTCATTAAAAAACTCAACATGCCATTATAAATTTCCCATTTGTCAGGCTCTTTATAAAAAAAAAAAAAAAAAAAAAAAAAAAAAGTAACAACTCAACATGCCACTATAAATTTCCCATTTGTCAGGTTACGCAACATGAATTAGCCGATTGATTAATCATATCTTGGCTTGCTATCTCCCGGACAAACTACTCTAGAAGTCAAAAGGATATATGTCTTCTTCTCACCGCTTTTTCCCATCCATCCAGGCCTGCGCTACTTGCATATTTTGTTGTAGGTATGTAAGCATCCATTAGTTAAGTGGTTGGGGGTACGAAGCGCAAACCGCTCTTCGATCGCCCAGCAAGTCAGCCGGGAAGAGACATATATCATTTTTTTATTTTCAAACCGAGGTCATACCAATTATTTACAGTAAAGTTTAATAAATACTTAGCATTATAACATAAAATCATACAAAATGTTAACAATTTTTGTTTACATTTAACTCTAAGATCCCCAACATATATAATTGATTCTTCATTTAGCCAGTCGAATGAGTACATTCGAGGCATGTTTAAGAAGGACCAGACCTAAATACATAGGTGGAGTAAGATTCTTATGGTTGATGGGGACAAACTTTGATAATTTTCAGATCTCTCATTGCAAATTTGTTTGTTAAAAAGGCAAATTATAAAAAATCGCAAATATTTTAAAATTTTACTCTACAATTTTTTTCGCTAGAAGACATAAGCCCACTTTGCCTATCCTATCTCCAAATGCAAGCTCTTTGTCACAAATCTTGATTTTATTACCTTATTTTAATCTTTTGAATCAAATAACGCATCATGGCGACAATTTATGTTTATTTTAATTATTAGGCGTGTACCCGCACATAGCAACAAGATTTTATAGCGGCAAGTAGTTATAATTGAGATATTCCGCTTAAGTATTTCGTGTAACATTTGGCAATTGACGTTGGGAAGTCTTCATCATCATTCGATATGACAACAACATTATACCAGTGATTGAAATATGGATCTGAATTGAGAACGAGAATGTGATGAATTTGTAAAATAAATGTGAAGATTGAGTAATTTAAAAAAAAAAAAAAAAAACAACTATTTTGAGGCAATTATTTCAAAATTAGTTTTTAAAAACATATTTATGTAAAAAAGAAAATAAAAGATTGAAATTTAAGTTTTTAAATGATATTTTGAGGATTAAACATTATTCATTAATAAAATTTTAAAGATTAAAGAAAAAACACTTTTACATTACATGTAATAGAGATAAAATGACAAAACCCACACTACATATGGTTTGTTTTTCGTTCATAAAAACTCGAGCTTGTACAATTAGCATCTTTCATAGTTCACATTTAGTGCATATTAATCTCTAGTGAATTTATCTTACTTTCTTTAAAAATTGTTATTCAGAAAACAAACACGAGGGAAGTTGCTAGGAACCATTCATAGGGTTGGGTGTAGTAACAAATGACCGACGCCAAACCAAAGATAACACGATGCCAAGCCGGCGCCGCCATACCTCCTCTTGCGCCAAGCCGCGAGTAAGTAAATTGGCTTTCGCCTAAAAACATTTTTTTGTTTTAATTAGTTTTTGTATTGAGTTTGTTTTAATTGAGTATGATAGGTCTTAAAATTAGGGTTTTGGCTTGAATGATTAATACGAGTGTTTTCAGGTGTATGAGCGATAAAAGAAATGAAAGAATAAAATGCTAAAATGACATGACGAGACACAACTTTTTAGCTTTGACTCAAGCCACCACACCTAGCGACTCGTAGGCTAACTTTACGTGGCGGCTATTGCTGGTTGACTTGGACTAATTATTTTATTTCTTGTTGCAAATCATCTCCCACACAAATCAACCCACTTTTTTTAGTAGACACAACACGGGCTTCACCTTTTAAATTCTGTTTGACTGTTTCACAATAAGAATAACATGTTATTTTTATCATACTTTTACTAGATTTCAGAAACATGTTACAAATGTAAACAATTATTCAACAAAAAGAATTATGAAAGTTAGTTATATTATATAATTCCATTAGCCACCATAACTTGAGAAGTCTGTTATAATGATACTATGTGCAATTTTGTTTGGTAACCATGGTTTTGATATCTCATTAGATTAATCCATGATATTTGAACTCACCGTCACACATACTCAAACTAAGTAATTAAAACCTTCATTTTTCAAAAAATTGGAGTAACTATTTCAGAATTGTTTGCACCTAGTAAAAATTGAACTTGATTTCTCGCATATTTTAATTTGACAGTTATAAGCCTTTTGGCCACTAACCACCCCGGAGCGGTTACTACTATTTTTATGCGAGGATAAAACAATCTTTGATATCTATTTCCCGATCACTCGCCTATCCGTTAAATAAATTGGGACCAAAAACCTAATTGAAGTTTTCTAATCCAAATCCTTCGATTTTTTCCATGATAAGCATTAACGCACATCACTTATTATGATTGGATAGAAGCAGATATTTTACATTGTTAAGCTGGTGGGAGGCAATATATATAAGCCACAAATATTTTGTTCTGTAACAAGTTGCCAAACTAAAACAGTGACACTTTTGTTATCAATATGCAAACTTGATATCCTTTCAAGTCATTTTCTCATAATTGAAAATAATTGTTCTAATAAATAAAATAATTGTTAAAAAGATATACTAACCAATCAGCTAAGATCTAGTCGGAATAAACTTTAAAATGAGAAGAATTATAAGTAACTTTAACCACACATTTAAGACGAATAAACTTGAATTAGACGCGTCTCTATTTATTGAGATGCATCATAATTAGTCTCGAAAATGATTTTAAATTGAAAACGATACAAATTGTACTAACAACGCATTTAACGCGCAGAAGACGTAAAATATATTGAATTCGCTTAACATGAGAAAATGTATCTAATATATGTATGTCCATGTAGTGCGTAACTCTTAACCGATCAATAATAAGCATAATAACTACTTAGAACGTGGTCACTATTTTCATATCAACGTCACATCATTATCATCATTTAGTTACACTATCAGCTCACCACCTTTTACTCACTATGGTCACTATTTAACTCACTAGCAAACCAAAATATAAAAATATCTCACTTTATACAATAATACATCATAATATACCGCACACACTCACAAACCCAAAAAATAATAATATTAATAAACACCCACACTTTTCCTTAGTTTGCTTTCAGTGGTGCATACCACCAAAAAGAAGCCAAAATCCCACCACCGCACATGATGGTGGGTCTTTTTTATGGTGGACTGTCAGAGACAGAATCATGACTAAATATAACTGAATGCATAAATTTTTGAACCGTAATATAATACTGTAGATTAAAAAGTGAATTAAAACAAAGATTTCGTTAAAAATACTAGAAACATATTTTGATGGATCGGATACATTTAAATGCATTTAGAAAAAATCGATGTGTTCTATAAAAATTAACACTACGTTGAAAAATCCATAAGTGTCCCGAGACCGCACATAAGAGCGAAGTTGAGGCAGTGCACTACCATCTATTGTGTTCGGCCTCAGAATCCATACAAGTGGTGTCTTCAGTGGTGCACATCAGACGGCAGTGGTCATGTGCAAGACATAAATATCTAGCAACTTGATACAAAAGATTGTTCCCATTAACAATTAATAATGTTTTGATACACAAGATTCCTTAATCACTTAAAACTAAACTAGGAAGAGTCTCTATATTTTACTAACCGATGGTTAGTCCCTTGTAGTTTCAAAGATAAGTTTATCTTAGCAAAATGAGGAATTTGAGTGAAACAAATAGCGAATTTACGTGAGCCGTACAAGATGGCTCGAAGAGGAGAAGGGAGGGGATTTAATTAGCCAAGTCGACAACCACAACATATAGGATTAAAGGACTAAACACCCTAGAAACGCCATTAAACACGAGGGTTGTGGATCCAACTACTTTGATTAAGCTTCAACGAGCACACATGTTAGCCAACCAAAGTACGAACAATGTAGCGTTAACAAAAGTTGATACGCTTGCATTAGCAAACCAAGGTTTTAAAACTAACGTACGTATTCACTTAATCATCGTTATGCCGACGAGAACTCGTGATTTATTTCTAATAAAACACAATTCGCTTGGCCGACGAGCACTCGTGATTTATGTCCAATAACAATGAAGCTTTAACTTTTATTAAAAAAAACACAAAACATGAAATACATAAATATCTAGCACCTTATTTTTTAAAGAATTTTGCTAACCACGACCCTGTAAGTTGTGTTTAAAAATGTCTTTTGTGTAAAATTACATTTAATGAACTCGTTATTTCCATACTTATAACTTAATGATTATAATTATAGAAAACGTTGTTAAACATGAAATATTTATGTTAATTAAATGTTGATTTTTCAATTATAAAAAGCTTAAACACAACTCATAATCATAACGTTGTGGTTAGAAAAACCTTTTTTCTTAAAAGCAATGTTAGCTTTTATTGAAAAACAGAAAACATGGAAGAGAATAATATCTTGCAACTTGATACAAAAGGTTATTTCCATTAACGATTAATAATTAACTAATAATTTAAAGATATTTAGCTAATCTTTTAAAATTATTTTTGTTCTCATGAATAACGCAAATGTTGACATAGAGACAAATCTTGCTTAAAGTTGATAAGTTTGTCTTAGCAAGATCAGAAATTTGTGCGAACTGAATAGCGAATCCACGATAAATTAAGAACCAACTAGTTAGTCACACAAATCGACAAATTAAAGAACTAAGCACCCTTGAAACACCATTAAATTAAGAACCAACTAGTTTCACGGAATAGCCAACCAAAGCACGAATAATGTCCTCATTAACAAAAGATAATACGCTTACTTTAGCAAACCTAAAGTTTCAAAAGTGACATAGATATTCACTTAATCATCATATGCTTATCAAATATCTTGCATAAAAGTTATAGAGATCCGATATTATGAGAAGGGTCTTTATAATGAAAAGTCTGGGAAGGATTGTGGTTGTGTCACCTCATGCCATATCACCACTCTCACCCCCAAATTTTTTTCCGCCAAATTTTTATCGCATCACAGTTATAAAGTTACTGCATCACAATAATAATTGTGATGCAAGAACTTTAGTGCATCCGCTAGTACACTTGAAACCGCCGTTGGATCTCAAGCATTAGTTATAAAAGTTACCGCATCACAATAATAATTGTGATGCAAGAACTTTGGTGCATCCGCCGTTAGTACACTTGAAACCGCTAGTTATAAAGTTATCGCATCACTTGGTGCATCTGCCGCTAGTACACTTGAAACCGCCGCCGGATCTGCCGTTATAAAGTTATCTGCATCACAATAATAATTGTGATGCAGAACTTTGGTGCATCTCCGCCTATTTGGTAGTACACTTGAAATCGCCGGATCTGCCGCTAGTACACTTGAAACCGCCGCTAGTTTGAAAGAATCTACCTGCTTGTGATGCAAGAACTTTTATAACAATGATGCACTAAAACAAATTTGGTCGAAAAAATTTTGCCCCAAAATTTTCGTATTTTTTTGGCGGGAATTTTTTTTCCGGGTGGGGTGGGGGTGGGGGTGGGTGGTGACACGTGTCATATGACGTGGCACGATGATGTGGCAAAGTGACACATGTCACCTCCACATTCCTTCCTACCCTTCTCATTATAAGAAACTTTTCATTGTATCCCTACAAAAAGTTATATTACTATTTTATTAAAGTTATATTCAAAACCGTTATTGTAAGGCCAACGCTAACATCTGTTGGGATTTAATACTCATAACAATTATATAAATCAAATAACATCATCAAAGCATGCAGCGGAAGTAAATAGGAATAATATATGTAACTAATTAACTGAACAAGAAAGTGCGTACCTTTTAGCAATTCAAGAATCAAACTATGATTAAACAAGAACAAAACCCAAAACCCTAATTATAGGGTTTATGTAATTCGACCCAACCAAGAAGTCGACCACCAAGATTCACAAGCTCAAGCGTACTTGTTCTCCGTTCTTGTACACACGTACTATTAGCGATTTGATGTGAAAAGCTAGTTTCTTGAATCACAAATAAAACCAAATACTTAATCTTGAGTTAAGCAAATCGAAACCCTTATGGTGATGGTGGAACCGATCGGCCAAACAAAGAAGGAGGAGAGGAGAGGAGAAATTAGGTTATTGGTAATCCAAGATTAAGTTGTGAATGAATACAAGGAATTGTATTTATAGTTAACTTAACTTGGTGACCAAGTTTGTGTGGGTTAGGGTTTGGAAACCCAAACCGATCGGCCAAAGCATCCCAAGGGGATTCCAGAACTTTCCCGACTTGTAATTTCATCTCTAGTCCTTTTAGTTAATATTTAACGACCGTTAACCAAACCTCGTTAATTATTTAACTATCGTTATGTTTTATTTCGTGACTAATAATTAATAATAATAACGTTTTATTTATATTAATTATTTACATCAATTCTCATACGTAATGTGTGCAATCCCGAAGTCTCGAGTTCGAATCCGGACATACTATTATTTAAATATCCATAAAACCTTTCAACATCAACAATACTCCAACCAACCGACCTCCCAATCGAGTTCCTCCCATTAGCTCAACTGAATGCAACCGAGTTCCACTCCAATTTTTTCAATTTTTCGGTTAGCTACTCAACCAAAAATTTCATTTTGTTTGTGTGTAGCTTTTTTAATTATTTGGTTTTGTAGGATATGTTTTTGGTTATGATTGCGTCACTTTTCTACTTATTTGTGGTTGGAGTGTAGTTTTGCAGAAAGAAATATGAGGTGATGCTGATATTGTAAAGATGATCATGATATTTGTGATTGTCATTAGCATTAGCGCTCACGGTGTTTTATGTGATATTGAAAATTTCAAAAGGTAATTGACTTGGCCGACGAGCACTCGTGACTTATGTCCAATAACAGTGGAGCTTTAGATACATTAATGGATGAGATCTTTCCAAATGAGTCGTGGCATATTCTTGATCAAAGTTTTATATCTTCTCTTCACTTGTACCTACCACGAGTGGTACCCACACCTCCTCATGGTGGAAAATTACATGCATATGAACATGACTACATGACCATCATTGCCATCATGCATGCTATACTTACGAAGTTTCTTAGGTAAATTCTGTTCTAAGTAATTTTATTTGTTGACAACATGGATATCCCTAAACAACTCTCAACCTACACCTAAAGCCTCATTCTGAGATTGACACTATAAACATAACCCCATAATTAACTTTTAAAACTCTCCCTTCAACTTTCAATGATTCGAAATTTTCTTTAGTAAATTAATTGTGATTGCCACTTTATGCAGATACAATGCTAGCATATATTTATAAGCTAATTTGGAAATAAATCTTGGGTTATACATCATGATACAGAATTTGCAAATCATCTCAATTGGGATGATTATATAACCTATAAAAGTTATAGAACCTATAAAAATTATAGAACCGTAGTGGAGGGTGAATACGGTTTAACTTATTTTAAATTTAAATAGATTAAGAGTCAAATTTGCATGCAAGTGAGTGTAAAATATTAAACAATATAATTCGAAGTAAAGCAATGGAAAAGTTAAGGGAAGAGAGAATAAAACAACGATTTATTGGTTCGGAATGAGAGATTTATATCATTCGTACGCTCAGTTTCGAATCTACGACACCTATACTATTTACAAAACCATACACTGATCTACACCTAAACCCAAGCTAGCACCTAACAGAGTCCACACCCGGAACCACCCAAAAAGACCTAGCGAACTCTACACACTAATACAAATACTTCCACACTAGGAAGTCCCAAACCCCTTGCTTGACCGCACCCGGTACAAGACTTTACACCCTTATTTCTCCGCACACGAAGTAAGACTTAACACACTTGCTTCTCCTTACTTAGAGTAAGACTTGACATTTAGGGCGCGCTTGGTTCAAAATAAGGAATAGGAAAAGGAAAGACAAAGGGAATGCTAAGAAAAAAGAAAGGTTAAGGAAACCATTCCCTTTAATTTATTAGGTAATGGGTCATTGCATTAGACCCAACCAAGCACCATATTTCATTTCCTTTCCCATTGATTAGGCCTTATACCCCTCAACCAAACACCCCCTTAATTACAATATAGGGAGAATTTCATCTATATCCTTAAAAAAACCTTTAATTACATCAATATCCTTGTTAAATTTAATATTACATCAATATCCTTTTAAAAGTAAACAAATACTCATATATGTCCAAATATAGAATTTAATCATTATTAAATAACTTTTATACATAACAATATATTTTAAATATTAACTAATATGGATATTACTTTTTTGCCCTCAAATATCCTAATTGAAAAGTCACGTTATATATTCCAGTGAGCTCGTAGCTTCAAATCACTAAAATGAATCATCTCCAAAATCAAGGCCCGGAAATAGACAAAAAGCATTCAACAACAATACATTTTTAATAATAAAAAAGTAAATTAATCGATTTTGGAGAGTTGTAATAAGGTCTATGCTTTTGGGGTTTCCTCAAATGTTTTTTAACTTTACCCATCAAATACCTTATAAAGGTTGAATTTATTAGGAATGACTATAATTAGTCCTAAAATAGTGTATTAGGTTAAGAAGGAAAAGTCAGTGTGTAGATGAAGAAGAAGCGGCAAATGAAGATTATTCTTTTTTTATAAATTAATAAGGGTAAAAGAGTAAAATCCTCATTAACTAATGTTTATAATAATTCCTTAAATTTAAAGCTCATAAAATATTGATTAAATTATATATTTGGACAAATATGAGTATTTTGTATTTTTGAAAGGATATTGATGTAATTTCAAATTTTATAAGGATATTGCTGTAATTAAGGGTTTTTGCCAGGATATATATGAAATTCTCCCTACAATATAAGATGAAAGTTAAAGTATTGTGATACAAGAATATAACAAGACTAGAAGAAGATAAATGAATAAGAAGACTATAGACAAAGACACAAACGTGTATTAGGTTCGTTAAGAGAGACAAATTATAAAAATAACCAAATATTTTAAAATTTCACATTAGCTCTGTATATCGCATAAGTTCTAACGTCTAATTCATAGATGTCCTTTACAAACAAGAACTTTTTTTCTTGTTAAACTAATCATGCCAGGTGTTAAATTAAAGCTATTCCACGATATAACAAAACTCCTTTAAACAACGTAACGTGCCAAACTCCATTGCTTTCGTCACATTGAGTTCTACAACGACCATCACCAACAAAGAAGCCAATATTATATATATAAAAAGATCCATTGTCCAATAAAATTATCTTGACATGACTTTGTGTTTGTAAGGCTACCCTATAACAACCATCAACGACCCTCATTTTTCTTGTCACATCAGTTTTCTTTCTCCTACAACCTACAAACAATATTTTAAACACAGTAAGGCGATTTACACTATAAAAAACATATCTCACAAAAATTTCTTTTTAATTAATTAAACTACACATTTTTGGCTCACATGAGAGTTAACCGAATATCATAATCGGTTGAGGGTGACTTGGCTCTCAACCTCCTCCAACCCAAATACTCACAACAAAGACAACTTCACGCAACCTCCTCCAACCCAATCGGTTGAAGGCTTATTGGGGGTAGCCTAAAACTTAAACAATACGTATTTCGTTTCAAAATTATTATATGCAGGCAAAAAATATACGATTGAAAAAAATAAAACTACTACATTTGTTAACTAATCAAATATCATCACCGCCCACTAAAACAAAAATGAAAAATAAAATAGAACAATAACTTGTACAACAAAAACAATCAAACTTAGTTGCTTTGAAACAATGAAATTAGTTTAGTGCTTAACATATTTTGCAGAAGACATTTTTTTTTTTTTTTTTTTTTTTTTTTAATTTTCTTTAACACGAAAAAAATACAAAGTAAAATGATGACCCATAAGAGAGAGTCGGTTAGGCACACTGAATAAAAAAACGTTGTTGGTGGAGATAAAAGTCGGTACAAAAATTCCAAAAATTATCATAGGAATGACAATAATGGTGATTAAAAAAAGATGTGACAATAATTAGGTGGTTTAATATAACCTTAAGTGAATGGCGTGGCCATTTGTACATCGCACACGTGGTGAGGTCAATTCAAGTGACGAGGACTCAGCCAAACATATTTTGGACGGTTTTAAGGTTGAATTTTCGGTTACAAATTATTGGCTAGCTAGTGACATATATACTAGGCATGTTTATGTTTGATTTGACATTTCAATGTTGACGTGTATATCACTACTACTTATAATGCACAAACGACTCTCTCTCCTATTTAATTTTCAGACTTTTCAGACTTGAAAGTAATAAAGCATAACGTACAACATATTAAAGCACAAAATTTCAGACTTACAACCACATATGCATAATATACAACACATTGATACACATATCAAATATAGAAACTACATTAATGCATACAATTAATACACATCATCACCAATTAATACAAAATGTAAAGCACAATGTACAAACCTATTTACTACATCCTACTTATAAAGCATGTTGAAATATCCGAACCTTTAAAAAAAGAACAAAACTAAATAAATTTCATTCTATCTTTCGTTCAGATAAGACCCAATAAAAATATAATACCGTCATTTTGCCGCAAGCATAACTTTTATTAGCTACTCAAATCAAGTTACCAAATGCTATATTTAAATATATAAATACACATTAACTTGGAACATCATTAGCTATTGACTTGAAATATTTTTCACTACCTTTACTTGGTGCAAAAATACAAACCCACGTCAAGATTTCAACGGGTACCGACAAAAACTTTCTTTCATCTACACGAAAGAATATCTTCACAAATCATTTTCGAAGCTAAAGCTTCCTTTATATTCAAAAAGAAAAAAAGGTTCATAACAATTATGTTATAATCTCTCTTTGGTTCGTTCAAAAATAACAACAAAAATGAAAACAATACAAGATGAACCTACCCAAGACCCTCCAAAGGATCTTGAAGCCATTAATATGCTTTCTTGATTTGAATTGAACTCAAATGAAGAAAAGTTCATGGATCGGTTGTGCTTATGTTTGTGTCGTTAAAATTGTTGGATTTGTGATTTGGTTATAATTCATGATGGTGAAGACGATTTGAAGAGGATGAAATCGTGAGATGAGATGAGTTTTTGATGGGGGTTGTGAAAAGTTTAGGTGAAAGAGAGGAGGTAGGGGCAATGATATCCGTAAGTGTGTGTAGGGTTAAAGAAAAAAATGTTTAGGTTTTATCTAATATTGGGTTTGGGATTGATACAAATGTTTAGGTATTATTTTGGCCCCTGGTCTTTCAATTCATATGACGGGCTCAACATCTACATTAAAAGAGACTGGACTGGGCTTTCATTAAATATCCAAAATGGTTGTTATTGAGCTATTGTTATAATAGTTTAAGTTTGTTTCCGGTTGTTGGGTTAAATGCTATCCGTATTTTTACTACTTGAGCTGAAAAAGTTTGCTTCACTGCAGTGGTGTCGGTCGCTGAGGGTCGAGACACAACTCCGCCTCCTTTTCACCGCAACAACACGTTGACAATCACATAACCTTTTAACTACTTGCAATTATACTATTGTCTTATATAATTTTATTGTTATTTGTAAATTAATTGTTAAAAAGATATGTCCGCATAACATCACACTGCAAGAAAATATAGTCACAGGGTACCCGCCGCCGCATCGCGCGGGTACCCTGCTAGTAATGTATAATATAACTTGAACTTTCTAATCGCCTATAGGAGGTTTCGTCGAGCCTAGAAACCAAACATATAGTTTCCATTTTAAAAAATGACTTTGAAAATGAAAATTATATTTTGGATATTGTAATCGATATTTGTGGGTTACAGTTTCGTCTGAATTGAGTAAAAGCTACTTCTATTACCTTAATTTACCAACATACTTATAAATTTTATTCTGATTTCACTCATATGATCGGTTTATATTAAAATAATAACTGAAATGACTATATTACTCTTGTCTTCTTTAAAATTTGTTCCGACTTCACCAACGAATTTTCAAAATTTGATTATGTGAGTTTGAGACCAGCTGTTTGCATTTTACATATCAAAATTCGTGTTTTTTTTTTTTTTTTTTTTTTTTTTTTTTTTTAATGTAATGGAGAGTGTTTATAGAACCAATTTTAGTTAGCTTTTGTGGAACATTATTCTGAGTTACATTACTATATGGCTTTATGCTCACAAAAAAAGTCATTTCAGTCCAATAGAAGTTCATGAATCACAACAATAGAACGGTGAAGAATCAACTTGGGTTTGGCTGTTATCAACTTATTGTTATCAAGGGACAACAATAGAAGTTCATGAATCACATGTCTAAAGCTAGGAATGAATTTTTATGCTCTTACTGAACGTAAGCAGGAACTTATTAGTACTCGTATTACAGTAGTCTGTTCACCCAAGTCACACGAAACAAAGATAGCCAATAACGGCTTACGGAAACAAGATTCAAGACTACAAAAATTTATCTCCCTCAATCTACCAGACTAATAATATACATGTGTTTCCAATAGTCTTTAGGTCAAAAAATAAGTTAAAGTCAGCCCATTGAACCCCCTGGCATATTTTTAGGTTGATAAACCGTCTCCAAACATTCCTTCGCCCTGTGAACCTTCGACTGCAAATAAAAACTACCTTTTGTAGCATTCCGCTCGAATAACTTATCATATTTCTGTAAAAGATGCAACAAATGTGTCAGCTGATTCTTCTAAAAACATTCCAAAAAATGCAATCAGAATTTAAGAAAGATGCAGAATTTTATATGCCTAGAGGTAGCACGATAAACAAGTTAAAACACTGGGTGTCAGAATTTCTTATGCCAGGGTAGGCTGTGGTCAGGTTGTAACAAATGGGTAGATCAGACCCGTAAAAGGTCAAACTAGTGCGGGTCAGTTTTTCCAGGGTTGGTTTCGGTCAGGTTGTAACAGATCTTATAAAAACAATTAACTTATTACTATGAATAATTAGTGCGTCATATATGATTTAAGGATATTTTTTATGCAATCAGTGTCATATATATTGTTAAAAAATGTTTTTTTTAATGATAAGATATTAATACACTATTCCAAGTTTGTATGCGTTATAAATATTAAATGCACATGAGTACTAGCCTGTGCAATTTCTTCCCATGATGACTTCTCGGCCACACCAAGAATTTGTCTAGCCTCGAGTTCAGTCATAGCTTTGCTTCCTCTACGAACAGCATTCTGTAACGTTTCTTGAGCGACACCAGTCTTTGAGGCATCTGCAAGTATTACCACAAAAATATATGAATCATATTATAAGCTAATAGTAAAGGAAAATAAAGGCACTAATGCTTAGTGTAAAGAACAGAAGTAAACTGACACCACTTTTAAAAGGCAGTTAGATATAGCGATAGAGGTGGGCCAAATATGTGAACGGCATCATGAAAACTAATGTTAACTACCAATGTAGTAGAATTGGATATTAATCACCTCAGTACGAAAGCAAGTTATCTAATGTAAGCCAAAAGAAGACAGTATTCTGAGAACTGTGTTTCTATACTTGAATACTAGGGGGTGTTTGGCTAAGCTTATATGGACGCCAAATCCTCTTGAAAGAGAGGAGTGCCTTCGGGAACGCGGACACAGGGCTTATGAGCTCATTACCTTACATGACTCAAATAAGTTATAAGCCTAAACTAAGTTTTTGGCTAAGCTTATATGAGTGGGCTTATGAAGGGTTTTGATAAGCCTCAAAATTGTGGCTTTTAAAGGTGGGGTTGGTCTTATAAAGCATCTAAGACCATAACCTGATAATGTTACATACCAAACGCTGCTTAAGAGATAGATTGCGACATACTTTAGGCATCGATAGCTCCTAATTTCATGTCAATGTCCTTTATACCTTCGTCATCTGGTTATGTATAGCTTATTTATTCATAAAACTTATAATGAAAAAGAAAGAATATGACAGCATATCAGACATTGATTTCATACGAAACTGTAACAGAATCACATAGCTCATACGTTTCCTGATGTGATAAAAGGATACTGCATTTAGTAGAAAACCGCAGCAATCTATATATGTCCTTATTATACATATAAAATATACTATTTCCTAACATATATACCGACTCAAATCTAACTAAATCTCCAATTTTTATGTTTCTTGTTATCATTAACATTTTAACGGACCGTTAAACCTCTCTTGTTTCATTAAAATCTTCACAAAGTGTTTTTCCTTAAAAAATATAAGACCTGTTTCTATTGATATTGAGTTGTCATTTTTCGTTAATTTCCCAGTTACGCCTAACGTTGGTTGATGGCTTGAAGTATCGTGAGACCATCCAATTCTAAGTTTTTAGCCCATTTTCATCTTCAACTTTAGAAAGAATTTTATAAATATAAAGCTTTAGTTAAACACATGAAACAATGGAAAAGAAAAATGCAAAACTAAAATTGGTAAATCGTTCTCAAGGTAAATATAAACAAACCAGCAACACTACCTACATCTTTTAGATTCGTGATACGTTGAAATCATGCAGTAGGGAAGGGTACAATCGACTTAAAGATAAAATTAGAGTAGAATAGATATATACGTAATTATAAAGTTGGGTTTGTTATATTAAATTGAGAAAGTACTCCGTATTAGAAAAGTGTTATACGTACTCTGAAGTGCCTGGCGATAAGCTTGAACCATTCCCCTAGCCAAAATGCCACCGCCCAATACAAGCAAATTTGCAAGAATCCTAGCCGCCTGCACAACCATGCATTTCAAAATCATTACAGTAGTATTTATATGCTCAATTGTAACAAGGCATTTCACAGACAATAATAAGGCAGGTGAGTCTATTAAATCAAAATCCCAGCTAATGCATGTACTTCAAACACAAATAATCAAATAAATCATACGTACTTTTTATAAATAAAAGCAATTAGTAGAAAAGATGAAATTCATACCATAATAATAATAATAATTGTCCAAGATAGATAGATGAATTAGAAGCGCAACTTTATAATTTAGGGTTTTTGTTGTTTGTTTAATTTATTAATTGGATGTTATAAACTTTATAATTTAGGGAGGCTTTCTTCCTTGGCAACTTGGGGAAGAAGCCGGATATATATGCAAGTAAAATACTACAATCTTTTCAAAACCGGGTCACAGTCAGGTTTCAAAATACTATTAAACTAGGGCTGAGCGTGGTCCAAAACCGACCCGAATCGATAAAACCGAAAACCGAAATGCATGAAAAACCTAAACCGAAACTGAACTGACGGACCGTTGGGTCGGTTCGGTTCGGTTTAGGTGTATTTTGGTATGTTTTTGTCGGTTTTAGGCTGAACCGAACCAACCCAAAACCGAAAACATGTAAAACATGAAACCGAAACCGAACCGACGAGCTGTCGGGTTGGCTCAGTTTTTGTCGGTTAGGTCGGTTTTGTCGGTCCGATTCGGTTTTGGACCTTTGATGCTCAGCCCTATATTAAGGGTATGTTTGGCGACGAGTAGCAGTAAGCAATAAGCAGTAGCAGTAAGCAGTAAGCAGTATCTGTTTGTTAAGCAGTAAGCAGTAGCATTAAGCAAAGAGCTGTTTGTCTAAAAAACGTGTTTGGTAACGTAGCAGTAGCCGTAACTATAAAGTGTAAAATTACGAAAAAAGTCATACACATGTTAAAACAAAAAAATGATTAAACAAATAATTAAGTTATTATTTATACGAAAACGAATGAGTCGAGTTCACAATTTATGCAAACAGGCTGGAAGTTATAACTTATAACTAGTACATTTAACTAAAACTTACAAACAAATCGCATAATGTTATAAATTACATAACTCATAAATTACATTTTTTAATATAGCAAATTCATCTCATGACTTAAGAATTGTCAACCAGGTCAAGTAAAACAATATACAATAGTAGCGTGTATTCCTATCTATAACCCTTTATTAAAAAAGTTCGAATAGTTGTTAGTATATATCATCATTTTAACAGTAGTATGTACTCCTACCTATAACCATTCATATCTCTTCAATAGACAAATATGTATGCTATCATCGAATCCCAACCCATTAAATATTTGTACGTGGTAATATTTAAGGGTAAATATGTAATTTCTTAAACAAAATGCTAGGAGCAGTAATGAAATGCTTCTTCATGAAGCAGTTTAATTTGGAGCAGTTGGGCTAGTATCAAACGCTATCAGAGGTGTTACCAAACAAGCTTTTCATTTAAATGCTCACCGCTTGTCGCTTATCGCTCTTAAATGCTTCCTTACCGCTTGTTGCCAAACATGACCTAAAGGAAACCGGAACCAGTTTCACGGGTTGATCCGACCGGGTCGAACTGGGTACTAGGAATATTTTTGTGCAAATTTAGGTCCTTGTAACAACAAATTAAGTCCTTAGGCAGTTTGGGGTGTTAAGACAACTCGCAAGTTATTCGAGGTTGATTTAAATGAGTCAAGCTCGAGCTACTCGAATATACTTTTGAATCGAGTTCGAGTTGCAATACTCAGCTATGTGGCTCACGAGCCTTATCAAGTTTTTACTAAATTACAATTCTTACTTAATTTTGCATAAAATCTAGTCGAGTTGAGCTTTATAAACAGAGTATTTATCGAGATCAAGCTTGAAATGTTGAGGTAATCAAGCTCGAGTTTTAGATGACGAGTCGAGCTCGAGCTTGAAATCCAAAGCTCGACTAAGCTCGAGTTGAGTTTCAAGCTCAGGTTTTAGTACTCGAGTCGAGTTTAAGTTTGACAGTACTCGACTCATTTACACCGCTAGTCAATGGCAATAACACAAAATGAGAACTGAATGCTTATGCCAGAATGCATGAAATTCTAACTCGAGTTGGAATAAGATAACAAAACAAACTTTAACCTTCGTCACACCAACTTTAACATTTCACCGTAACTCACAAAAAAAACACCCATTATCATAACATTCACAAGGTTAAACCTTAATTCACCAACAATTTACAAAAACAACCCCTCATTTAGGGGCATAAATGAAAAAAAAAGAAAAAAAAGGCCCTTAACGCACGTTATATGGTTAACCCCCAACCTTTAACGCCACGTTAACATGGACAAGGGTGTGATTAACGGGCTATAACGCCCGAATGTTAACCTTTAACCTTTGTTTTCACGTTACCATACCAAGTGCTATTATATACCAAAAGAAAAATGTTTGTCATTAACCATCAATTGACACCCATTAACCTGGCCATTAATCTTGTTTAATATTAAGTAGTAAATCCAATTAATGACCAATAGTGGAGTTCAATTCTCAGTTGTCACGACTTTGACTTTGTCAAACAATGTTAACAACATTTAGCTTTTAATTTAATCCCAACTTAGCTCACTTTGGAACTCGATATCTCATTAACACTAGCTTTATTTTGGACTTTTGTTATATCGTTACGAAACTCTCATCAAGAGTATGTAACCCAATAATACGTTATCCTTATAGACATTTCGAGTCTATAATTAATCGAGTCCAAAGTTTGTGAAAACTCACATTTTCACCCTTTCATGTTAAGGATTCATTTGAGCCTCTCACATTGTCTCAAGGGTACTGTTTTCATGAGCCACCAACTCGTTGAGTCGTTGCATAAGCAAGTTAAAGTCATCGTGGCTCTTCATGAGATTGAGTCTTACATAACGATCATCGTCACCAAAGGTGCTTCCAGAATAACCAATGATATTCCCTGCTTCTTGTATTGCACCACAATCTACATCTTCATCTCGCTCACATATAACCCATGCGTAAGCTGCAATGCCCAATCCGAGGTAATTAATTTGCTTAACTAGTTTATAGTAATGTTACACGAATGAAATAAAATTACCTGGAGATGGTAGCCTAGTTTCGTTAAAGAAGTTGCAGTGTAAAGGATTTCTCTGTTGGATCGAAAATCTTGACGACTTTGCAAAGACAAGAGTCAACCTCTCCCAACGGTCCCTCATTGTATTATAACCAAATTCAAAAAGCGATTTTCCATCGTCTTCAACAACTACTTTTAAAAGCTTCAAAGCTCTTAACTGCGAATCCTTTGAAATCCCCAAATCGGCCACTTTGATATAAGTTGACACCTTGTCATAGACATCTTTATCTTTAATCAGTGCCCACCTATAACATTTATATAGAACTTAACTTGTGTATATAAAATGAGACTGATATGAAAATTTCATTTATGCATACCCAAAACGAATACCGGCATGACCAGTGAGTTTGGATAGACTAAAGATCATGACGTCTTGATCTGAAGGGCCCGGGATTGGTGTAAAATGTGGCCAAAAATAGACATGATCATATATTGTTTTCCCTCCAAGAACCGGTGCCTTAAATTCCCCACCCGGATTACTTGGTGATGTTACAAATTCAATCACATCCATGTCGATCGTCACTAGAATTATTCGATTGCCATGAGTTTGCATCTTCAAAATGAGAGTTAAACAGCACCGATTGATACTTGAAGAACTGAATTAGAAGCAACAAATCTAGATCAGAAAATCAGACATAAACTAAAACAATTACTCGACTAAGTGGACTTCAATTCATACTTGATAGAAGGGGGCAGAAGCAACAACTGTGGGAGGCGAAGAAGAATTTTGGGAGGAAAGTGCATATACAGCTGCACTAAGGAGTTGGATTGCGCCGAGACCAAAGACCAAGTATCGTCCTTCAGTGTTTGCATTCCCAACAAGAGAATGCAGTTGACGGATGTACTTTTCGAGCTCTGTTGACATCATAGTGCCGTCATTGTACCAGTAACTCAGCCTGTGCCATCCGGATATGACGACTGCACTATTCTCTGCATTTTGCATCCAGAACTCCTCCATGAATATAGGATCCCCACTACAACATATATAAACCTCAATCATACATAGTTTTATTATATTAACTTGATATTATGTCCAAGAACACCAACTCGTACTATTTACTCATTCCTTTTTCTAAAGGTTTAACTCCTTAATAAAAGGTTTAGTTAGTCAAGTTTCACTGTATTGTAATGTTAGATAATTTGTAAAGTAACTATCAGGTAATCAGCTTCACAATACATAAACAAAACGGAAGCATGGTTTTTTAGGAAATTGCTAAAAAGTATTTTCCGTGATCATCGAACTTAAGACAATGATTAAATTTGATTACTATTTAAGAAGTGCTTAGTTAAAGCTTATTTGACTTGTTATTGTGAAAAATATGGTCACTGAATTTTCACACTGTGACTGGTGTTAAATTTTGGGGTATTAATATGTGGCAAACATGTCATTCTATCAATTGCTAATGGCTTCTAAGTTATGTTCAGTGCAGGGTTATTACAGGGGTTAATCATGGACAAATAATAAAAGGTTTAAAGTTCCAAGATGCTCGTTTCTGCTGAAGCTATTCTCAATTCTGCTGATGAGTCATTTATAGCCGTTAGAGGGGTCTTAGTGTAACTTAATCTCCTATTTAATAAGTCCCTTAATCTAGGGTTATAGACACTTGTGTGTGCAGTCATTTCTCACACACTCTTCTCTTCTCTTTGATTATTTCACTGATCTTGTCTCTTCTTTGTAATTGTATGATTATTGTCTCATTGACATTAATCTAATCTTGTAACATTTTGGATACTATTGTCGATACAATCTAAGCCGACTATTGAGGCTTAGGTTTGAATAAAAGTTCTTCTGTTTACTTGTTGTTGTTGATACTTTCCCACATGGTATCAGAGCTTCAGGCTCATAATCATTATTGATTCTACATCCAAGGGTTTCTTTGTGGAAACTTGGGGACATCTCTTCAGCAGCAACTTGGTGGTTTGTGGTTATTGCTATTGGCATAATCTGGTTATTTCTTATTGTGATTTGTTCTTTCCGCTGCATATTGCTCTGTAAGTCTAAGTCTAAACTCTTCTTCAAACAAACAAGTACTTAAGTCTTTGTGGGTGCAAACGGGTAAACTAACATCTTGATCTGCCACCTCTGAGTGGTATGAATACCTGCTCTGGTTTACCCCAGTTCACAGGCTTGGTGCTTGTTGTTTCTTAATTACAAAGTCTTATTTATTTCTTTATCTGTCTATATGCTCTTGTGTTTATTTCTGTCTGTGCCTTTGTCTATCTTATCATATCTGTCTATCTTATTGTTTGTATTATGGCTATTGGTGATGATAATATTGGTGGTGGTGGTTCTTCCACTGAAAAAAGCTTATCCTTTGGTGATGCTTTGTATTTACACCCCAATAACACAAATGGTACACCCATTATTACTATCAAACTCACTGGAATTGAAAATTACAAAATATGGAATATGGCCATGACCTTTGCCTTAAGGAACCATAATAAGTTAGGGTTTATTGATGGTACTTACATAAGAGATGATTCGAACCCTAGTCTTGCTAATCAATGGGATACTTGTAACTCTGTTGTGGTTACCTGAATTCTTAACTCTCTCACCGAACTATTTCTGGTGCTATATATGCTAAAACTGTTTATGAAATGTGGAATGATCTTAAAGATACCTATGATAAGGTTGATGGTTCAGCTATCTTTAATTTGCATAAAAATATAAACTCTCTTAGTCAAAGTGGGTCCTCTCTTGCTGATTATTATAACAACCTTAACTCTTTATGGAAACAATTTGATTGTATGATTAGCTTGCCTCCTTGCACTTGTGAGGTTGCAAAACATTTTGAAAAACACAATCAGCTAATCAAGTTAATGCAATTTCTTATGGGTCTTGATGACTCCTATGTTCCCATCAGAAGCAATATTTTAACCAGAGATCCTTTGCCTAATGTCAAAATTGCTTTCTCTGTTGTCTCGGAGAAGAATCTCACGAAATGTTTCATCCGGGAATAGCTCGCTAAACCCAATTCTACGCCTTTTGCTGCAAAAACTTCGATGGTGGAAAATTTTTGATAACAAAAAGGATTTAACAACAATTTTAAAAATTCGGTTTTAATGCTGGTAACAGTACTCAAACAACAGAGGACCAAACATGAATCTCAAATGTACTAACGCAAAAAACCGGTCACACTGTTGGAGATGTTATGATCTGGTTGGTTATCCTGCTGGATATGTTAAAAGGAATATTAATTCCAAACCCTTCAGCAGTAACAATGTTTCACGACACTAATCTTTCCACTAATAATGGAGCTAGCAACTCTCCTGTCTCTTTGTCTAATGAACAGCTCTCCAGACTTATGAGTCTGCTTAATGACAACAATGTGTCTTCTGCTAATGCCAACGTAGCAGGTAAAATTTTTTCCGGAACCTTCTTTAATGGCAGTGTCAAGTTTAACATAAACTTTGATAAATTCTTTAACAACAACACTAAAACCTTATCTGGAAACATAAGTCTTGGTTGGATTGTTGACTCTGGTGCAAATCAGCACATGACTGTCTCTGCAAAATTTTTAATCAATGTTGTTGACATTTCAAATCTTGGTCTAACCGTTGGTCATCCCAATGGTACTCAGGCCTTAATTACTAAAATTGGTGATTTAAAGGTCAATAATGACCTAACTCTTTTGATGTTCGGTTGTTCCGAGTACAATGTCGGTCTCTGTCTGTTCATAAGATTGCTAGAGACAATAAAATGTTTGTTGGCTTTAATGAATCTAATTGCTATATACATGATTTACATCAAAAAAGGATTGTGGGATTGGTAAACAATGCAATGGGTTATATATGTTTGATATTGATTCCACATGTAAGATTGCTTCTAATAACTGCATTTTTGTTTGTCATGTTTCTAGAAATCTCTGGCATCAAAGACTTGGTCATCCCTCAGACCAAGTCCTTCATATACTTAAGTCCACACTTAATCTTGATGGAACCTCTGAATCTGACCATCTTTGTGATACTTGCAATAAAGCTAAACAAACCAGGGAACCATTTCCTTTAAGTGAACATAAATCAACTAAAATTGGTCAACTTGTTCATCTAGATGTATGGGGACCATATAAAGTCACTAGCAGAGATGGTTACAAATATTTTTTGACCATTGTTGATGACTATTCTAGGGCAGTCTGGGTTTATATGCTTAAGGGAAAGGATGATGTTTATGTTTCCATTGTTAACTTTACTCATATGCTATCAAATCAATTTGAACACAATGTTAAGATATTCATAAGTGATAACGGGACATAATTTTTCAATAACAAACTTCAACACTTCTTTCATGAAAAGGGAATTTTACATCAAACCTCTTGTGTTTACACACCTCAACAAAATGGTATTGCAGAAAGGAAACATAGGCATCTCCTTAATGTGGCTAGATCCCTTATGTTTCAGGGGGAATTACCTCTATATCTTTGGCCTGAATGTGTTCTAACTGCTGCTTATGTCATAAACAGGTTACCCTCTTATGTGTTGTCTGGCAAGTCTCCCTTCTTCCTTGTGTATGGGCATGACCCTTCACTCTCTCTCCTTAGAGTCTTTGGTTGCTTATGCTATGCCACCATTCTCAACATCTCTGATAAATTTGGTAGTAGGTCTGAAAAAGTGTCTTTATTGGCTATTCAAATGAGAAAAAAGGTTACAAACTCTTGAGCTTAGAAACAAAAAATATTTTTATTCCAGAGATGTCAAATTTTATGAAACTGTTTTTCCCTTCAAAATGAAAAATTCTTTGTCAAAACCTTTTGTTGAAACTTATGTGCCTAAAGATTTAAATCACAAAAATTTCTTTGACTCAAAAATAAGTCCCAATGATGAAGGGAGAGTGACATCCTATGATGATGGCACTGTGGTAAGTCATCCTACTAGGATTGATGAACCGGTTGCAACATCTATAGATGATAATACACACCCTGAGGGCACCATATCACATGAATCACATCATGCTGATGCATCTTCGATTCTGCGATACATCACCGATTCTATGAACAAGAAAGAGGCTTGCCACCACTCTTGTTAGAAGGTCAACCAGAGTTTCTAAGTTGCCCAGTAATCTTAATGACTTTATTGTAGAAGGGAAAGTCAAATATGGTGTTGAAAAGGTTGTTAATTATTCTAATTTAAACAAAGATAATTATTGCTTTGCTTCTAGTCTTAATAAAAGTATTGAACCTACCTGCTATGAAGAAGCTATCCTTGATAGTAATTGGGTTGATGCTATGAACTCTGAAATTGAGGCCTTAAATAAAAATCATGCTTGGGATATAACTGATCTCCCACCTAATAGAACTCCCATTGGTTACAAATGGATCTTTAAAATCAAATATAAAGCCAATGGTGAAGTTGATAGATACAAGGCTAGATTAGTTGTTAAAGGTTATAATCAAAGGGAAGGAATAGACTATGATGAAACCTTTTCTCCTGTTGTGAAAATGTCTACTGTTAGATGTCTTATTGCTTTAGCTGTGAAAAACAAATGGCCTCTTTTCCAACTTGATGTTAACAATGCTTTCTTGTATGGAGATCTTGATGAAGATATCTATATGACCATCCCTAAGGGGTTCTGTAATGAGAACAATAAAAATAAAGTTTGCAAACTTGTCAAGTCCCTATACGGCCTAAAACAAGCTCCCAAGAAATGGAATAAAAAACTTGTCAGTGTTTTAAAGGAAAATAATTTTGTTCAATCTGTCAATGATCATTCTTTATTCACCAAAACAGAGAATAACAAGTTTATTGCTCTGCTTGTTTATGTGGATGATATAGTCCTCACTGGAAACTGTATTGATGAGATAAACCTATTCAAAGAGTTTCTAAAATCAAAATTTCATATCAAAGACTTGGGAAACTTAAAATACTTTCTTGGTATTGAGGTTTTAAAAACTGGGAATGACATTTGTCTCTCCCAAAGAAAATACTGTCTTGAACTCCTCAAAGAATTTGGTCTTCTTGGGTGCAAACTTGTGTCTACTCCTATGGAACCCAACTCTGTCCTTCCATACATTCCCACTGCTGATGATACCTTACTTGTCAACATCACGGTTATCGAAGTTACTTGGGAAACTTATCTATCTCACCCATACAAGACCTGACATCTCATACTCAGTTCATTGTCTGGCACAATATATGCATTCTTCATTAAAATCTCATCTAGAATGTGCCCTCAATGTTCTGAGATATCTAAAAGGAGCTCCAGGAAAAGGTCTAAGGTACAATTTTAGCAACTCTGAAAATCATCTTGAAGGATATAGTGATGCAGATTGGGCCAAATGAAAGAAAACCAGAAAATCATCACAGTTATTGTGTTTTCTTTAATGATTGTTTGATCTCATGGAAAAGTAAAAAACAAAACACTCTTTCAAAATCTTCCACAGAAGCAGAGTATAGATCTATGTCTACTGCTGCCTGTGAAATCATTTGGATTCAAAAAATCTTAAAGGATCTAAAAGTTGATATCAATCTTCCTGTTAATCTTTTTTGTGATAACAAATCTGCTTTACAACTTGCTGTCAATCCTGTTTTCCATGAAAGATCAAAACACTTTGAAATTGATGTCCACTTCATCAGGGAAAAAATTGCAAGAGGAGTTATAAGTGCCAAAAAGATTGGCTCTTCAAACCAAACTGCAGACATACTAAAAACCTCCCTGTTTATCAGCATAAATTCTTGTGTGAAAAATTGATATTGTTTGATATGTTTGCTCATCAGATTAAGGGGGAATGTTAAATTTTGGGGTATTAATCTGTGGCAAACATGTCATTCTATCAATTGCTAATGGCTTCCAAGTTATGTTCAGTGCAGGGTTATTACAGGGGTTAATCATGGACAAAGAATAAAAGGTTTAAAGTTTCAAGATGCTCGTTTCTGCTGAAGCTATTCTCAATTCTGCTGATGAGTCATTTATAGCCGTTAGAGGGGTCTTAGTGTAACTTAATCTCCTATTTAATAAGTCCCTTAATCTAGGGTTATAGACACTTGTGTGTGCAGTCATTTCTCACACACTCTTCTCTTCTCTTTGATCATTTCACTGATCTTGTCTCTTCTTTGTATTTGTATGATTATTGTCTCATTGACATTAATCTAATCTTGTAACATTTTGGATACTATTGTCGATACAATCTAAGCCGACTATTGAGGCTTAGGTTTGAATAAAAGTTCTTCTGTTTACTTGTTGTTGTTGATACTTTCCCACAACCGGAAAACAAAGAAACATCCTGGAGTAATTAATATAATGTAACCACAAACTCAACATGAAATTGAACATATATAGAGCAAATCAAGAATCACCTTTCATCGTCTACTACACGTCTACACATGAGCCACCTGAAGAAAACTCAGAGCAATCAACACCACTATAACAATCATAGCACTCACATATAGGTTGACCTCCAGAAATCAGACCGTCTAGGAAAGCTCTCCCATGGCCCGAGCACGAGATTGCTGCAACCGCCTCTGCCTCCGCCGCTGCTTTCTTGCTCCAACTCAAACCAATCTCTTCATTCTCCTTCTTCTCTCTACCTATATACATATTATTTATGCTAAATAATATGTTGATTGCTATAGATATTGTTAAAAACAACTTATAGCAATATTTCTTCATTTTATTTTTCAAACTTACTTACTGCAGACTGACCTATTTATGTACTAATATAATAATCTTCAAAACAAAGTGATAGATTAGTTAAATCCCATGTGATTATGCTTGTCCCTTTAATTAGAATATGGTTGTTTTATAGTAGTATAACCTAAACAAAGACCAATACATATTATAAGGGAAGTGATTTGTACACTCCATCATTTGATTTACACACTCAAAATGTTTGTATTACGACATTTATACCCCTACATCATTTAGTGAAGTGTTCAAATCAAAAAATAAATATTAAGGGTATAATGGTCATCACACAAACATTTTGAGTGTACAAATCAAATGATGGAGTGTACAAATCACTTCCTATATTATAATGGTGTAACCTTTAATTTGGCTCATTTAGCAAACTAACAAACCTGAACTATTAATAAATCTTTTGAGCCACAACAAGTAAATTAGCAAAACCAAAATTTTAGCAAACTGAATTTTTCTTAATCGAAAGTGACTTCTTAAAAGTTATCTTTATGCCTGTAGAAGACTTAAGCTGGCCGCCCTTGTTGACAGTTTATTAAATTAGCTCAAGAACAATATGATAATGTAATCATGATTAAACAAAAAACATGAGAAAAATCAAACACGTGATACTCTTAAGGAATAAGATTCCATTGGTCTGTTCCATACTTATTAAGTTATTTAGTGCCCATCTCCTTGCACGATCTATATTTAATAGCTTAATCTGGCCGATAAGTATTCATCCAAGTCAGGTCAACACAGTACCTTTTAGCTTATCGCCGATCAAGCATACTATCATGGCGTCCTCCACTGGTATCCAGGTCGAGTCCATCTTCCATCCACCCACGTTCAAGCCTCCTAGTGCAACCAACACTTTGTTCCTCGCAGGCGCAGGTATTAGTTATTGTTGATGCATGTTTATTGAAGATGGAATCGTGTTTTTTGTGATATTTCTTTTCTATCACGTGCAAGCTAGGTGCTAGATATATTGAAAAGGAAGGCAAAGTCTTAAAGGTTACCGCAGTTAGTGTGTACTTGGAGGATAAAGCTATTCAGTCACTTGCTGCTAAGTGGAAGGGTAAAACCCCTGCAGAGTTGATGGATTCAGACGAATTTTACAACGACATTGTTACTGGTAAGCGGTTAAAACAGAATATCTTCAATACCTCGATATAGTAATATGATTGTGTTTATGCACTTGTACAGGCCCCTTCGAGAAACTTACTCAAGTTTCAATGTTAGTACCAATACCTGGCAAAAGTTTCTCTGAAACGATATCCCAATTATGGGTTGGGATTCTGAAAGCAAATGGGACCTATACAGACGCTGATGTCACAAACATTGTCAAGTTTCTCAATGCCTTAAAGGACGAGAGCTTTGCACCCGGTGCATCTATTCTATTCACATCGTCGCCTGCAGGATCAGTAACGGTTAGCACAATTAGATATTCACCTCGATATAATGATTTATAGTCTGAAAAAAGTTATAAAAAGAACTTTACCTGTATTTGTTTGTATGCAGGTCAACCTCATGAAAGATGGCATCATATCTGAAGCTCCAATCGTGGTGTTTGAGAACGAGAAATGGGGAGCAACGGTAATGGAGTCGGCAATTGGGAAGAATGGTGTTTCTCAAGAAGCGAAACAAAGTTTGGCATCAAGAGTTTCAGATCTTTTGAACTAAGCAAAATGGTTCATAGAATGCAAAAATAAGGATCTTAAGAAAAAAATTGCATAATTTATTTACACGTATGAAAGGCTGCTTGATCTCATATCAAACGATTAATGTATTCGAATAAGTATGGTGCAAAGTTTATTTCTACAATCACTTGGTATTTGATGTCACTAGTATTATTTTGTTTGAACTTGTTATGGTTTAGTATACATACATTTGGAACTGTGAGTACATATTTTAGAAAACCATAACGCGAGGAACATACATGTATTGACGCTATCAATATACAGACGCAACGATTCACTCGAGTTTTTTACAATACTAGTTTATCACTAGAGTCCTTTAGACTGTATTGACGCTGCCATTTTCAAGAGATACTAGTTCGGTGAGTCTTTGCAAAAGCAACTCAAAGTCGTCTTGGCTTTTGATGAGACTAAGTCGAACGTATCGATCTTCAGCACCAAAGCTGCTTCCACTGCGACCTTTGATATTTCCTGCATTTAGTATCACCCCACAGTCGTCTTCTTCTTCTCGCTCACATTTTACCCATACGTATGCTGCAATTGTTGTTGATTCAAAGTAATTATTTGCTTAACTATTGAACGACATGTTAATGTAAACGATATTTTAAGTCAAATTAAGGCGATTTTATGTCTACGACATGTTAAACTAAACGATATTTTCAAATGCGACACAAATGAACTAGAAGTACCTGGAGATGCTAGTCTAGTTTCATTGAAGAAATTACATTGCATAGGATGTCTTTGTTGGATCGAAAATCTTGTTGACTTTGAGAACACAGGAATCAACCTATGTAAACATATAATCTCGCCATTGCTTCTAACTCAAAGGACCATACTTGCTCGTTTTAAAGTTGCCAACCGAATAGCGGTTGATGGCAGTTATTTAACCACCAAGCGGTTATGATAGGTAGTTAAGGAAAACGGTTGTAACCGCCAAAAACGGTTACTTCCTGGAACCATTGCAACGTTTGGGAAATGCCCTCTCGTTTAGTATAAATACGATGTAAATGTTTCATTTATAAGTGAGACGATTTAGTTATTCAAAGATCCATATTGTTATTGTTTGCATATTTCATATCGACTCACAAATCACAGCGTAGGGACCAACATTTGGCATCAAGAGCCTGCCTACATCTCGTTACACCATCATTCTCATCACCAAATTTCCTGTTTTAACGAGGCAACACATCAAAACCTGAACCTTGTTTCAACAAGACAGAATCATCATCAAGAAATTGTTAACGAGATATACACATTCCAGAAAAACCCAACGTTGAAGAAGAGAACCAAGACAGAAAACAAGCACTGTTTGGTTCAGGAAGAAGAAAGAAACGAAACTTTGTTTCAAAGAAGAATACTCGCTGAAAACCTTGTTTCAGGAGAAGGAGAAGAGAACGTTTTTTTCCTGAAGAAACGTTGTTACTTGGATAACTAGGACATAAGATAAGTCATATACAACTTGTCTTTGTGTCGAAATTGCAAACGGAGAGGACACCCATTCCATTGTGGTGTCGTTTTTTTTCTGTTGTGAAGCATCAATACGCAACAACAAGAAGAAAAGAAGGAGTTACGTAACCAAAGAAAGAAAGACGCGTTAGAAGATACCTTGTATAGTAGACGGCATATACAAGAAGAGAAAAGAGAAAAAGGCGTTGCTTGAAAGAAAAGTTAGACCGGTTAAGAAGAGAAACAATCAAATATTGTTTTGGAAGATAGACGTTAGCAACACAAGATATTGAACAAGAAACGCAACCTGATCAATTGTGTTTTATTGTTGGAAAATACCGAAAGGTATTTTGGGGTGAAGCATATACGGTGTGGAACAAAAGAAAAGAAAGTGTTGAGGAACGCGAAAGGCAACGTAGGACATTACCATTTGTTGGTAAGGAAGAAAGAACAAGTAAACTAACTTGTTTTGTTGAAAATACCGAAAGGTATTTTAGAAGAGATTGTGTTCGGAAAATAGCCAAGACCAAGAGTTCAAAGGCAAATCATTATTACATCGATACACAAGAAAGGAGAAAGACAACGTGGGGAAAGAAAGAACGTAGTTGGTATCATACTCAAGTACCGACAAAGTGGGAATACGACTGTGTTTAATACACAACAAAGAGGTCACAAATTCAAAACTTTGGATTTCTCTTTTATACTTTAAATAGTATAGATCGTTATTTACATTACTAGGAAATCCCGAGGACTATATATTGATCCCGTATTATTAGATTCCCGGAAAACTATTTCTGTTCCCGTAGTATTAAGTATACCATACTTAGTTAGAATTCCCATAGAAAGTGAAGATCATAAGAACTATCAATATGCCTGGTGACGATGCAAGTGGCAGTAACATTGCACCAAAACCCGTAACCCCTATGACACAGTATCAATGCCCAAAACTCAAAGCCACAAACTACACAGTTTGGACTATACAAATTAAGGTGATACTAGAAGCACAAGGTTTATGGGAAGCAATAGAACCTAAGGCTGATATACAAGTAGATGCTAAAAAGGATAAGGCAACAACCGCCTTCCTATATCAAGCATTGACCGAAGATGTGATCTTACAAGTAGCAAGCTGTAATACGGCAAAGGAATTATGGGATTCATTAAGAAAGAGACACGTTGGAGAAGAGAAAGTGCAACAAGCACGGTTACAATCATTGATGATTGGATTTCAGACCCTTCAAATGAAGGAGGATGAAACGGTGGATGCATTTACAGCCAAACTGAACGGCTATGCCACAAAGGCAAAAGAATTAGGAAAAGCTTTGGATGAATCACTTTTAGTTCGAAAACTATTAGATTCTACACCCGATAGGTTCATTCAAATAGTAGCATCCATAGAACAGACGAGTGATCTCGATGACATTACGTTAGATGAGATTGCAGGAAAACTTAAGGCATTCGAGGAGAGAATAAAACTCCGAAAGGGAGGACAACTAGAAATCCAAGATAACCTATTATTCGCACAAGGCGAACACTCTAAGAGACGATTTACCAAATATAGGGGTAGATCAAACAATTCACGAGGTAATTGGCAGAATAAGGGAAAAAGAGATAACTCGAATGGAGGAAACTCACCTCACAATAAGAATAAAGGTGAGTGGGATAGAAAGAATTTGAAATGTTACAATTGCGGGAAACCCGGACATTTCATAAGAAATTGTAAAAGTCCACCAACAACTCAGGAACAATCAAACCTTATCTTAGAAGACGATGAACCATCATTATTAATGGCGATACAAGAAACCGAAGAAGTCTTGTTAAATGAAGAACAAGTACACCCCCGAAAATATGCTACAACAGATGCTAGCATATGGTATTTAGATAGTGGTGCAAGTAACCATATGACAGGCACCAAAGGCCATTTTAAGGATATTAACGAAAACATCACTGGACGCGTTCGATTTGGAGATGGATCGTATGTAGAGATAAAGGGTAGAGGTTCAATATTATTAGGATGTAGAGACTTACAGCAGAAACTGATTTCAGATGTTTACTACATTCCAAACCTCAAGAGCAACATACTTAGTCTAGGACAACTTACAGAAATAGGTTGCAAGATCATCATGGATGGAAATTTACTGACTTTGTATGATAAGAATAAGAAGTTGTTGATGAAAGTAGAACGATCTAAGAATCGACTTTACAGTATTAGATTACATATAGTAGCACCTATATGTCTCTTAGCAAACGTAGACGACCAAGCATGGTTATGGCATGCTAGATTAGGTCACCTGAACTTTGATGCAATAGACAAGATGACAAGAAAAGGTCTAGTAGACGGAATACCTAGAATAAACCATGCAGGACAAATCTGTGAAGCATGTTTATTAGGAAAACACATCAGAACACCTTTTCCAAACCAAGCTAAATTCAGATCAAAGAACCCGTTGGACTTAGTATATGGAGATCATTGTGGTCCCATAAGTCCAAAGAACACACTCGGAAAGAAGCTCATCTTCTTATTAGTAGATGACTGTACACGTTTTATGTGGGCTTACTTTCTAAAATCGAAAGATCAAGCATTCAAAGACATTCAAGGAATTTAGGCAGCAGGTTGAATCAAAGTTGAAGTTGAAAATTAGGATGCTAAGAACGGATAGAGGAGGTGAATTTACATCACACGAATTCACCAAATACTGTAAGGAGAATGGAATAGAAAGACAATTGACAGCACCATACTCACCGCAGCAGAATGGTGTTGTAACACCCCAACCCGACAAGGGTAGAAGTGTCACAGTCTGGTGTCATATCAGAACATACAAGTAAAATTTTCAAGCGGAAGTCTTTAAATAATAATGTACCAAGTCATAATAACCCAAGATTTACAAGGGAAATTACAAAATCCAAATGTTAGAATAAAATGAAATCTCAAAACAAAAGCCCGCCAAAACAAGTCCAAATAATAAGGTAACTAGGGTTAGTCCACTCAGATAATCCACCTCTCAGCCCAATCAAAGCCCATCTTCAAACCTAAAACCTGCCGCAGGAAAAGAAATGCGGTGAGCTTAAAAAGCCCAGTGAACAGATATAACAAAGCGAAAGCTAAACAAAATCTGAAATGAAAAATGAAACAAAAGAACGGATAACAAAGTCGTAACAAAATGAGAGTAATGAGTCAAAGAGGATCCTGCAGAACACAATTATACAGATATCCAAAACGAACAGATAACAAGGAGGGCGAAGCGAAGCAAAGCATCGATGACATATAAACAAGCACATACAAACCAGACATACAAGAACTGAAACATAAACAACATAGCAGGCGTAGCATCCACACAACATATATGTCATACAATCAATTCAAGAAATCGGAGACATACAAGCCAAACAAATGTCTACAGGAAAAGCGGAAGCAATTAATAATAAGTGAGCATGGCAATTCACACAGGTCAAAACCCTTAGTTGAAAACATTACCAGTATCATAACAAAGCGAAAGTACTAACAGATCAACACATGGCAGTCACACGTAAGAAGTAAGAATACAACATACGATATAATTAAATGAATTAAAGACATAGCAGGGCAACTAAACAAATTAACAAGCCGGCGTCACAAGTGAACCATTTACCCAATCAAACAGTAGCATAAACCGAAATGCAAACATGGCAGGTTAACAACAAGCAGATAAAGAAACTATCAGATAATCATAGTCCACGAATTTATCAGAACAAGTACACGTAATAAACAGACAACATTATCGATTACACACTAGCATGATCACCAGACAATACAGAGGGTCACATAATAGTGAGATCACATATCATCAGTTAGAAACAGGTAACTCAAATAACCGCATATTAATCACATCATAGCAGGATAATCAATGGTCACATAAAACATGAATAGTATCATCCAATTCAATAAGCATATAATAACCCGGTACGTGAATGGAACCATAGTCTGAAGTAACGGAATGAAAGTGTGACAGATCAATATAATGGAGTATCTATATCTTGGTACAAGTAAATCATATAAGGGTATTGAGTAATGAACCAGTAATACAGATTATGGTGCGTTGGGAAATACAGAAAGTACAATATAGGTTTATCAAAAGTGTAAGGGTTATCAGAATTCTACCCGAGCCCGGAAATATATCATATCATATCATATCATAAGTAGCAATTGTATTCGGAGGGGTGACCTCGGAATACCATACATAATAGGAGGGGAGACCTCAGTAACAAATGGAGTAGCTAGCTCCCAAAATTGTGAAGACGCGGATTGCACCCGACATCATTCACCAAACAAAGCTCCAATCAGATCAAATCCCTCGAACATATCAAATCTAGGATGCATCCATACGCCCCCCAAAACATATAATGGCCAAATCATATACATATAGTGAGCTCATAATCATATCAAAATGGGGACGGTGTGCAACATCACTCGTGCACACTGGAGTCATGCCATTGGTGCATCAATGACACGGTCAGGTTACCTTCCTGACTAGGAAACATATTTTGGCTCGGGTATCAAACTGAAGGGTCGAAGCATATTCATATCATATCATAAGGGTTCATATCAAAATTCATATCAAAGTTTCATATCAGAGTTCATATCAAAGTCCATATCAAAGTTCATATCAAAGTCCATATCAAAGTTCATATCAAAGTCCATATCAAAGTTCATATCAAAGTCCATATCAAAGTTCATATCAAAGGTAGCATAGCAGAGTCATAGGGAAGCCCTAATAAAGAGGCTTAGAGTAAAGCATAACATATCAAGCTAGAATCGAACGATGAATACGAATCATGAGAAACCTTAAGAGGTAAGGTCAGAATATCTGTACCTTATTCGGAGCAAATCACAATGAAAGTAAAATCAAGAAAGAAGATCAATTCCGCGCCGGAACCTATATGAATTAAATAACGTTCTATAAGAATCAGATTACTCGTTTAAGACGGCTTTCCATTTTAGAACTCTTTCCATTTTAAGTACTTTCTATTTTAGGTAACTTTCTATTTTAGGCAGCTTTCCATATTTAGCAACTTTCCATAATTAGCAGGTTTCCATATTTAGCAGATTTCCATATTTAGTAACTTTCCATAATTAGCAGGTTTCCATATTTAGCATATTTACACAACAAGCCCTTAAGTGTCCAATTTTACATATTACACCCTCATTATCCTTATTTATACGAAATACCCCCAAGTTTCCAGAATTTACCAACAAGCCCCTCTATTTTTACTAATTACATTTCGGTTTACAAATTTACCCGATTTACAAAATAAACCCCTAAGTCACATATTTTACGAAGAAGGTCCTCATATTACATTTTATACTAACACCCCCTGGTCCAAAGTATATTACAAAAATAATCCCCAAGTTTTATAATTTACGAAATAACCCCTTTTTATTTTGAAAACTCAATCGGCAATACAATAAAATCTTCAAACCCTAACCCTAATTCCCCAAATAAAAAACAATCATTATTCCATCATTAAGGTCAGATCTAGACCATAACATAAACCCTAGGTCGATCCTTAA
Source organism: Chrysanthemum makinoi (assembly GCA_910596185.1). NCBI lineage: Eukaryota > Viridiplantae > Streptophyta > Magnoliopsida > Asterales > Asteraceae > Chrysanthemum > Chrysanthemum makinoi. Next base: position 9,861,861 of record OU343220.1, read on the forward strand.
GGTTTCCTTATTTTATTTTCCCTTTTCCATAGATAGCGATTAGGATAAATTCATATAACATGATCAAAGCTTCAAAATTCGAAACACCATTTTTCAGAGTTAATACACATTATATAGAGTCCAAGAAAAATAGTCTTCATGCCCAGAAAATTCGTTTCTAATTATTTAGGGTTTTAACACGTTTTTAGGGTTTAATTCTCCAATAATTCGTATACCATGCATGGTTCGTTTTTATTATTTTATTTGGAACTTATAGGACGAATATAAGATGATAAAAAAATACCATATAAATTTTAGAACGTTTAGAACACGCTGGATGAAATTATTCCTCTCGGTTAGGATAAAACGACTCCAAAATTCCAAAGAATAGAAACGCGACTCCAAAAACCTTGAAATCAATTTTCACAGATCACACATGATGTAAGGAACTCAGGAAAAATGGAAAATGAATTTATGGAGGGTCGTATGAATTATAATGAGTTTTACCTTGCGTATGAACAAAATTCGACAACAAATAGACCAGGCCTTCAAAATTCGAATTGGGAATTTTCTTGGCTTCCTAGCAGTTTAGAGATCACAGGAAAAATACTTTTAGAATTTATGGCGGCTTGTATGATTTTTTTTGGAGAGCAAATGTGATAATAGGGTTTTTGAATCTTTTATTTAAGGTAATGTAGAAGATAAATGGAAACTCTTAAAGGCCATGAATGGGCGTGTAACATACTCCTCCAAATCAGGGATTTGGCACTCAAAGGGGGCCGAAATTTTGGAGAGGATCACAATAAAACGACTTTTCTAAAATTCATAATATACTTTTATTTAGTTGTAATTATTTAAATGTGCATACTAATTTTCGGCCAAGTACATTAATAAGAAGTGTGTTTTACAAGTTCATAAGTGAGTCGGACTCATTTAATAATACACGTTGTAGTCCCGTTTCTCGAAGTCTCAAATTGTTTCTCGAGTACGAGTGTTATTACTTGACGATCGTTATGGATTTAAGTTTGATGATATTTATAAGCTAGGTTAAAATTATAATTAATGAGCTCGACATATTATTCGCATTTTATAGGTTTATATAAGAGGGGTAACATGGTCATTTCAGAAGTTTTGGATTTTACGGTTTTACAGGTGTAGTAGAGAGGAGAAATAGAACAGTGTTATCGACTACTAGGAGTATGATGAAAGCGATGAAGTTACCCTTAACTTATTGGGCGGAAGCAGTCAGGCACGCCATTTACATACTCAACAGGGTACCTACGAAAGCCCTGATAGATAAAACACCATATGAAGCCCTCTACAATAGAAAACCAAACTTAGAATACCTAAGAATATTCGGATGCACAGCTTATGCTAAGGTAACCATACCTCACTTGAAGAAGCTAGATGATAGAAGCATTCCAATGATTTACTTAGGAGTTGAAGAAGGATCAAAAGCATTTAGGCTATATGATCCAGTAGGAAATAAAAAACATGTTAGTAGGGATGTGAAGTTTATGGAAACGAAACCGTGGGATTGGAACAACAATGAAGAGGATACAAACACAGACGATACGTTTTGGACTAGCTTTATGGTAGATGGAGTTGACTATGATAATCCTACACCAGTCAACTTAGAAAACACTGATAACACGTATCAAGAACAAGAACCAATACCAGATCCACCCTCACCAATCACACCACCATCATACACTTACAACCCTAACTCAGAAGATGAAGAAAGAGCTACTATAAGTTCATTAGAAAGCTCAGATCCTAGATTTGATCATAGACCTATACAAGGTTTAAAGGATATTACAGAAATTTACCAAACTGCACGTGAAGTAGAAGCACCTAGCTTATTTTTCACAGAAGAAGAACCCCGTAATTACAAGGAAGCATCAAAAGACGAGAAGTGGATTGAGGCCATGAAAGTTGAATTAGATTCAATTAACAAAAACAACACATGGACCCTCACCACGTTGCCCGAAAATCAGAAGGCAATAGGACTTAAGTGGGTTTATAAAACCAAGAGAGATGCACAAGGAAGGATAATAAAGTATAAAGCAAGATTAGTAGCAAAAGGTTATGTACAAAAACAAGGAATAGACTTCGATGAAGTGTTTGCACCAGTTGCTAGGATAGAGACAGTTCGATTGATATTAGCACTAGCAGCATATCATGGATGGCAAGTACACCACTTAGATGTAAAATCAGCATTTTTACATGGAGAATTGAAGGAAGAAGTCTATGTTACACAACCTGAAGGTTTCATACAACAAGGAAACCTAGGAAAAGTCTACAAGCTAACTAAAGCTTTGTATGGCTTAAGACAAGCACCTAGAGCTTGGAACGTGAAGCTTGACCAGACATTGAAGTCCCTAGACTTTAAGAAATGTAATCTCGAACAAGCAATCTACACAAAGAGAAGCAAGACTTCTACACTTATTGTTGGAGTATATGTAGATGATTTAATAATCACGGGTACTCCAAAAAAGGAAGTAGACTTGTTCAAGTCCCAGATGGAAGATAAATTCGAAATGAGCGACTTAGGTTTGCTAGCATATTAACTTGGGATAGAAGTTACACAGACAGGAGGAGAGATTACAATCAAGCAAACTGGATACATTAACAAGATCTTAAAAGAGACAAGCATGACGGATAGTAATGATACGAAGACACCCATGGATCCCGGCACTAAGTTGGTCAAGGCGGAAGATGGAAACCCAGTTGACGCAACTTATTACCGAAGCCTAATTGGAAGTCTCAGATACTTACTACATACAAGACCAGATCTTAGTTACTCAGTCGGACTACTCTGCAGATTTATGCAAGACCCGAAGGATCATCACCGAAGGCGGTGAAACAAGTAATCCGATACATCAAAGGAACGAAAGACCATGGAATAATATACAAGAAAGAAGGAAGCTGCAAGATTACAGGATACTGGCGGCAGTAGTTATGGAATCAATACGATCAAGGAAAATGAACTACGGCATAGTATTTTACTTTGGAGAGTCACCCATTACCGGTGTACTCGAAGCAACCGACAGTAGCACTCTCATCATGTGAATCAGAATTCATGGCACTCACAGACATGTCAAGCCTTATGGCTAAAACGATTACTCGGTGAATTAACTGGATTAGAAGAAAAGAAGATAACGCTTAGAGTTGACAATATATCAGCTATACAACTCGTAAAGAACCCAGTTTTTCATGGAAGGAGCAAGCACATAGACATTCGCTATCATTTCATTCGTGAATGCGTAGAGAATGGTCATATCAAAGTGGAACACGTAAGTGGAGAACTACAAAGAGCAGACATCTTAACGAAAGCTTTACCAAGACTCAAGTTCGTAACTATGCGACAAATGCTCGGAGTTCAAGACTTAGGACGAAGCAACGATCAAGATTAAGGAGGAGATTGTAAACATATAATCTCGCCATTGCTTCTAACTCAAAGGACCATACTTGCTCGTTTTAAAGTTGCCAACCGAATAGCGGTTGATGGCAGTTATTTAACCACCAAGCGGTTATGATAGGTAGTTAAGGAAAACGGTTGTAACCGCCAAAAACGGTTACTTCCTGGAACCATTGCAACGTTTGGGAAATGCCCTCTCGTTTAGTATAAATACGATGTAAATGTTTCATTTATAAGTGAGACGATTTAGTTATTCAAAGATCCATATTGTTATTGTTTGCATATTTCATATCGACTCACAAATCACAGCGTAGGGACCAACAACCTATCCCAACGGCCCTTCATCATATTATAAGCAAAATCGAAAAAGGGTTTTCCATCACTTTCAACTACCACTTTTAGAAGTTTCAAAACTCTTAACTGAGTGTCCTTAGAGACCCCAAAGTCGAACAAGTGGATATAGTTCATAACTTTATCGTATACATCTTTATCTTTTATCACTGTCCACCTATACCATATATACATATCAACTGTCAAATTGTCAATATAATTTGTGTAAATATGAGCGTTATGGTACTTTGCTATTATATGGAATTCTCACAACAAAAAAGGACATAGAAGCTGTTATGTATTTAGTCTTTATCTTAGCTTACGAGTGTCTAGAGGATTAAGCGTTAAGTTTCCTATTAGTCAACTAGTCCTAGGATATCAATAAGGGTCGTTGGGTCGGTTTGTGTCCCAAGCCCAACCCGTCTGTATTTTCCTTATTATCACAACCGACATAGGTGATTTGTTAGAGTCGGTTTTTCATCCCCCCTCATCTCTATAAAAGGAGGTGAGGGGGGAGGGGTCTTGTACGCATTCTTTCAATAACTAATCTAAAGATCGATTAGGGTACTTGTGCAAAGCTTCCATTATTGCTGCTGATTGTTGTGTGTTGTCTTCGAGATCGTAGTAATCCGTTTTCTAAGTAACCAGGTTGTTACGGATCGAATCCTAACAGAAGCATATACATACATACCCAAAACGCATACCGGCATGACCAGTGAGCTTAGAAAGAGTAAAGATCATGAGATCATGATCTGAAGGACCCATGATCGGTGTAAAATGTGGCCAAAGATAGGCATGGTCGTATATCGTCTTCCCTCCAATAATTGGTTCCTTTAGTTCTCCATCTGGATTGTTTGGTGAGGTTACAAATTCAATCACATCCATGTTGTTTGTAGAATTATTTAATTTCCACAAGGTTGAATCTCCTTCGAACTGAAAATCCTTGGAGTTGAGTACCACCGTCTGATCCTTGTACAACTATAGCTCAAAAAACAACACATGTTGTCAATAAAAATCATAACAAAAATTGGACATTTCAAGTGACGAGAACTTGTTACCGAAAAATGGGGGACGGAAGCAACGACGTTGGAAGGTGAAGAAGAGTTTTGGGAGGAAAGTGCATAAACGGCTGCGTTAAGAAGTTGGGCTGAGCCGACCCCAAAGACTAAATACCGTCCTTCAGTGATTGCATTTCCGATGAGGGCATGTAGTTTACGAATGTACTTTTCAAGTTCTGTTGACATCACAGAGTTGTCAGCGTATCGGTAACTCATGCGGTGCCATCCAGAGATGACCACTGCACTGTTGGCTGCATTTTGCATCCAGAAAGGCTCCATGAATATGGGATCCCCACTGAAACATGATATAATAATCATTAGGCTAAAACTTCCAGTTGCTAATGCCCATTAACTCAACATGGAAACACAAACAAATGTTGTTAAAAATATACCTATCAGCATCTACAGCACATCCAGGATTGAACTCAGAGCAATCAAGACCACCATAACAACCATAGCACTCACAAATAGGTTCACCTTCATAAATCGGACCGTCAAGAAAAGCTCTGCCATGGCCGGAGCATGACATTGCTGCAACCGTTTCTGCCTCAGCAGCTGCTATCGTACTCCAACTCAACGCTGGCCTCTCACTAATCTTACCTACATACAGATTAACGCTAAGCAAAATATTGATTGCTATAGAAACCAACAAACAAAGTCCATAACAATATTTCTTCATATCCCCCATAGTTTTGGTGGTTTGTTTATGTTTTTAGATATGCTTGATGAAATAGGAAAAAACAAAGCTAATAAAGTATATGGCAAACATCTATAGTCTTTTAATTCAACTTGAGGCAAGTGAAGCCCTTAATTAATATTACAAAACGAATGCGGTACATTAATTATGTCAAACATCTATAGTCTTTTGGTATGTATATGACAACAATCCAGTTAAGTTTATTCCCTGTGCTTTCTATTTTATTAGTGTCCATGTGATATTGATGGTATGTGATTCTTTTATCAAAGTATGCATGTTCTATAAAATACCAAACAAGACTAATACAAATATGTAAAATTTATAGCTTCAAATCTGTAAATCGATCTCTTAGACATAAACTAGTCGACTGTAAATGTGAGTTACGAGGCATTATTTGGTATTAGATTAACGAGGTTCTACGTGTATGAAGTGCTTTCGGGGAAAGGGAAGATCCTGTTGTTTAGATATATAGCAGATAGATGGTGCAATGTTGTTCCACATTATCATGTTCAATCAAATACATACATTTATTTGTATACACGAACAAAGAGCTTTGGCTCAGCTGGTACCCACCTCCGAGAAACCTATGGGCCCACTGGAGATGGAGGGATTTTGTGGATAAAAGGTCAAGGGTTCGAATCTTGGCTCGTGCTCACTCCAGTTGGTGCCCCACTGGGCCAGGAGAGTAGTCGGAGCTATTCCTTGTGGGGTGGACAATGGCTGGTGCCAAAAGGCACCCGGGGTCAGGGTATTCCCTCCAATTCACGCCTTTTGTAGATTTACGTACACGACATCATTTCTTTTATAAACATTGAAACTTTACACATCACACGAAATCAATTATTTCCCAATTACTGGCAACGAGATAAAGATTGCCTGGTAACCCAACGATCGGGCTTATATTACACAAGTGGCTAATAGACATAACCTTTCTATTATTCTTGAAATAACTATTTATTTGAGCCATTCACATCGTCTCAACACCACCATTTTCAAGAGACACTAGCTCTGTGAGTCGTTGCAGAAGAAACTCAAAGTCGTCTTGGCTCTTGATGAGACTAAGTCGGACATAACGATCTTCGGCACTAAAGTTGCTCCCACCACGACCTATTATGTTTCCTGCTTCTAGTACTGCTCCACAATCGCTTTCTTCTTCTCGCTCACATTTTACCCATGCGTAAGCTACAAATGATTGTTTATTAAAACATGTTTACATACATAATTTGATGGGGCATTTACATACATCCCCACTCAAACTTCAATAATTACATATTTTCCCAAAACATGCTTTAATAGCATTGTACATCATGCATTAAAAATTTGTGTTTTGGGGAAATAAGTAATTTTTAAAGTTTCTTTGGGTATATATGAAATTCCCCCTAATTTGATCATAGGAACTCTAAATGAGCCCATGATTTAACTGCTTGACCTTAAAAGTCAACGCTCGACTAATGAAATAAAAGTACCTGGAGATGTTAACCTAGTTTCATTGAAGAAATTGCAATGCAAAGGATGTCTCTCCTGAATGGAAAATCTTTTTGACTTTGAGAAGACAGAAGTCAACCTCTCCCAACGACCCCTCATTTTGTTATAAGCAAACTCAAAAATAGGTTTACCATTGCCTTCAACGGCTTTTTTTAAAAGCTTCAAAACTCTTAATTGCGTGTCCTTTGAAATGCCCAAATCGGCAACAGAAATATAGTTTAAAACCTTCTGATATACATCTTTATCCTTTATCACCGCCCAACTATAACATATATAAAGTCAGCATAATGTAAGAACCAAAGATATGGTGAGAACTATTAAGAAATGTGTTTGTATAACTAAACAAATAAGGTTAGGGAAAATTAACAAAATAACTACGACTTATCACTTTCCAGGCTTAAAATTTTCAAAAATCCAAAATAGACAAAGGGCGACTTATTTTTTGGTCAACTCGTGTCTACATTTGACACGTGTCCTTAAACAATCGAATAAAGATTAATCCACCTACAATACTTGGACAAAAGTGATAAGTCGGAGGGTGACTGGTTTATTTTGGTAATTTTCCCATAAAATTATCACATATAACTACTTGTGAATGTATTGCATATGTATAAAATCTGTATACAAAAAGAGAACTACGAAATATAAAACACACATACCCAAAACGGGTACCGGCATGACCAGTGAGCTTAGAAAGAGTAAAGATCATGAGATCATGATCTGAAGGGCCCGTGATTGGCGTAAAATGTGGCCAAAAATAGGCATGATCATGTTGGAATTATATAACATGACTAATCATAAATATAAACAATAAACATCAAAGTAAGTGCGGAAGCGTATAGGAACATATAATGAATAATTAATTAACTAAAGAATAAAGTATGCGTACCTTTCTTGATTCTAGCCGAACAAGAATCAAATCCACAAACTAGCAATTAGGATGAACCCTAATTAGGGTTTATAGGATTATGTGAATTACCCCTTACCGTTTTGTAATTCAATCCAAGATAATAACAAAAGTATGTTATTACTATGTTCTTGTACACACGTACTAAACCGAATTAAAGTAATGCTAGTTTTTATAAAACAAATAACTTGGTTTATAGGAAAAGAGTAGATCGACACCAAGAGTTGGTGTACGATCGGTTTGGATCAAAGAAACACACACAAAACTGTTTTTAGGGTTTAGCTTATGAGCACAAGAGATGGAAAAATAAAACCCCTAGCCTTGTATATATACACAAGCAAACTTGGTGAACAAGTTGGTTTTTCTTTCCTTGTATTGTGTCCCTAGGCCGATCGGTTAAGGATATCCCATAGGGATTCCGGAACCTTCCCAACTTTTGCAATTAAGTCCTTTTCCAAATACCTTTAACGTCCGTTAGTCCATTACATTAATTACTTAACGTCCGTTAGTTATTTCGTTTAATAAATAAATAAATATAACGTTTATATTTAATTATTAACTTTAAATTCTCATACGTAAAGTGTGCAATCCCATAGTCTCGAGTTCGATCCTAACTCACGTCTATTAATTTATTGTCCATAAAACCAACAGCTCCCACTTGGACATATCTTAATAGAGTGATCACATTCGGTTAGCGTCTAGCAACACTTCGATGCCTCTAGTACAACTCGAGCAAGGCTCCTGGAAAAACCTTTTAATGATTTCTCATTATTATTATCCTTTTGTTTCTAATACCATGTTAAATAAAGATATGGAATTAAGTCATTCTTTATTCAACCATTCTGTTTTTCGTTATTAGTGATTGAGCAAGATTACCAAATCTTCGAACATATTCGGGGAGATTTTGGGTGTGGCCACACAAACATCTTGTCAACCCTACGAGGGCCAAGATATTAAACTCCAAAATAAATTTGAAGGAACAAATTCTATTTTGACTACGAGAATAACCCACAAACTTTGTAACATTTCTGAAAATAACCCTTATGACTACCATTCATTATAGCGTTAAGTTGCTCCACAGAAGTGCACTACATTCATGACACTTATCCTGGTATCTCAAGTCTGAGGATAACTATTTATGATTTACTTAATAACAATATCCATAAAGTAAAATCATGTAGTTGGGATAAGTCCTATATTCAATTCATTGAATATCATTCGAAATTGGTATGCATTCTCATCAATATACTTTCAAGTATATTCTACCATATCTCTCCGATTTGTCTTAGTTTAATGATACTCCCATATCATTAATTGACAACGGACGATTTAGAATAAATAAATTTATTCACGGATTAAACATGCAAATATAGGATACAATATATTATAAAATCAAACATACCAAGTATTTGATTTATTATAACAATTGTTTAACATCCCTTATCCAAATACCAAATAGATCAATGCATGAAAATTCCAGTTGATGAATTATGCCTCAAGTAATGACAATCATACTTGTTGACAAGGCATAAATCAACCAACTTGATCTATCATAATTTTGAGAATACTTATTTTAAGAATTCAATTAATGAAATTCTTGTATGTGTGCATTCACCAATCCACATAGTAATTCATAAAGTGTGTGACATCCTCTATCACCAATTTATGACAATTTAAACTTTCAAACATTTTAAAGTTTAAAGTATTCTTATTCTTTTAATGTATAATGCAACTGCGCTCTTAGTAGCACAACTAGTTCACATGGCCATTAACAAGGATGTAATCTTACCATGACTAGTATTGAGTGTCATCTCAATTAAACCAGCATCATTGTATACAAACAACAATATGCTTATTAAAACTCCGTAAACTTTAATATCTCATTGTGTAATGTTTGATGCTTTCCTAACTTTCAAGTTTAAAGCTGATGACAATTTTCACAACATTTGACATATTGTTCATCTATAGAATCTAGGAGCAATTCCAGGTTTTGAGGATGTAATTCTATTAGAATATTCATTACACAAGTTATCTAATAACTTTTAATTAGATATCAATGTTGTCAAATCATCTATCATTCAAGAATGATACGACAATTTAAATACACTACATGATGTACATGATGAATCTTCATGTCAAACATAGATTTCATTCATGTTCTATCTTGTCAAAAGATATTTATCAATTTCCCAAATGATATATCATGTTTTATTAGAATCATTTATTTTACTGCACATGTTTATTAACAATAAACATATATTTCAAGGTTGTATGTTTTAATTCTTAAATCTTACAAGTGAAGTTTCATTCCAATCTAAGACTTAACATTTAGCTTACAAGGAATGTTACTTCCTATATGTTATACAACATATAAGATTTAAAAACCTTAACATAATACTCCCACTAGCTTTCAGGAATACTTAAAATTTATCTTATTTCAATTATAAATCAAAATTAAGATTTAATAATTAAACATAAGAATAATTTCATAGATGCATGCATTTATCCATTCATGAATTATTGCACTTTGTACACATCCAAAGATTATATATATATGAACTCAAAAAACCTTTCAATTACTTACCGTCCTCGCTCAAGTAATTTCTCAAGAAAGAGTTTTGATATTCCATTGTCATATTTCATATTAATGAAAACAAGTATGACCATTATCATCTTTATATATTTAATGTGTTTAGAAAAGAATATTCAATCACAATTAATTGCTTAAGTATGATTAATAATCTTGTCATGAAACATGCATTAAATATGTGTACAATATTGTCCATATGATTTCTACATAGAAATTCAAACCACTAGGGTTTTTCATCTTTTTGAAGAAACTCATTTCCATTCTCTAGTCTAACTATTAAGATAAACCAAATTTCCAAAATTGATTATCTTTATGGACAGCATCTTTAACATTCATAGTATGAGTAATTTACCCAATTCAATATTTGGTAATCCATCATAATGATTATCAGGTTTAGTATAATCCTGTAACTCATACTTCTCAGCATATATGTCAAATATCTGAGATATCCTTGTAGATTTATGAATGAAAATTCCATCATTATGAGGTTTATCATTTACATGTCTAACCTCATCATGATATTTACTAGTGTGTTTTAGAAGATTATGTATCTTGTAATTTTATCTTTCAAGATAAAAAAAACTCCCACTTGCCTTTTGTAATATATAGACTATCTATATATACTTAGCAATTAGAGCAAAACTACATTGTTCTCTTTTTGGGACATTACAAATACACATTGATAATTCCTGACTTAAGTTTGTTAACAACCTATTCATAAGTAGTTTAACAAATTCAGAATCTTCAACTTTAAAACTTAATGTGATTCATCACATTCCATAATAAAATGGTGTTTTATTAATCTTCTAGGTTGGAGTCATATTGAGTATATTCAATCCATACTCAATATTCTAACCTTGTTACTTTTTAAGAAAGAAGTTATGGTTATCTTGAATCAAACAAATCAAATATACTTTGATTCTCCTAACTGAACATACCATCAACTTGTGGTATTCATTAGAATTAATATTGTAAGACAATCTAACAATATATAAGATAAACATATTCCTTTTGGCTTACCTATTTACCAACTAAATCCACTTAAAGGTATAATAGACTTTCCAAGCCAATTGCATGCTTTATAACACAAGTACCTTTTAACCAAGTCACTTCATATCCATGTTTCATCAAGAAACATAAACTGTTATAATCCCATTATACGTTATAAATCATTGATCAACTCAATGACTACATGTATATGTCTTAATTAAAAAAACATAACAAGTTAACGTCTTACTTTATTATAAGTCTTAAAAGACTTTATGTTTATGTCTTTACAATGAATCATAAACATGTTTAAATAAAGTAATTATGAACACAACTCTTAGTTTCAATAGTAATTTCAAGTTAATTTATATTACTTCATAATAATGTAGGACTACATTATTTTTCATTTATGTCATTCCAAAATACATAAATAAACAAATTGAAGTAGTATTAGATTACTTCATTTATTTATGTCATTCTAATAATACATAAATATTTAATTTGAAGTAGTCTTATATCTATCATCTTGACACATATTCTAAATACTTGTCTAATTAAGAAACTGCAAATATGTCCATGCAAGATCTGACTTCACATAGAGATTTACTTTGTTATTGCAATCTCGCCAAGTTCTGACATGACGTAAATTACAACACCAAGTGTTTCTTGAATTAGATATGTACAAGTTATATTAGAATATTGGTCTCTTACCTTGCAGTCAAGAGAATCCTTTAAATCATATACCTATATGTTGTACCTTGCACACAATATAGATTTCTCCCACTTGTGCATGGAACAACATCATGTAGCAGATAAACAACACGACATATGTTTGTTTATGTGACTAATATGATTGTGTCATTGATATTAGCATAACTAGTAGATGTAGAACCACTTCATTGTCTAATAAGGAAACGTACATGACTATCCTTGAAAACATAAGTGTCTACAAGTGGAAAGTAATTATCTTAAGACATTCTAGAGATAATCTGGGTTACTACCAAGATGACAAAGCTTGTAACTCCCACTGAATAAGAGATCATTACATTAATTCCTTATTCATTAATAAGAACAAAATACTCCCACTGGATTTGACAACATTGTAAGTGTTGCATTAACCAGTGAAAGAAAATAGCGTTCTATTTACTTCCCTACACCTTTGAGAAAGTCCATACATAACAATTACTTATGTACTTAAAAGAATGTATTCTACTATGTAGATGATGAATTCATCCATCATTGCTATTAACTTGAAAAATTGGGCATGCAATTTCTTTCTTAATAGTTCTACTATTCCAACAATTGTAAGTAGTACTTTTAAATGGTCAAAGCACAACAACTAGATAAAATATGCTAGTTTGTCTTTTACCAATTATACAGTAATTAGTCTAGCTTCTAATTTAATAACTCAGAACATATGCAATTTTCTTAACTATTAAAATATGCTTACGAGTTATGTATTTAGAATTTAGACAATTCTAATTGTCCTATCATACCTTTCTTCATTCATGAAAAGGAATAGGATCGAATCTCACTCTTTCTTATATAAAGAGGACTAGGTTTATCCTTTTAGCAAAGTTGACTCTACCAAAAACCCTTACAGGTGTAGATCAATTTACCAATACAGGAATAACCTTCGTTTACGGTTTAATGTTGCATTAATACATTTAAAGAATTAGCAAAATTTAATTTCAGTATTTTCGATAATTAAACTTTTCAAGAAAATAAAATACCCAAGGTAATATTCATATAACCATAGAATTTTCTCGAAAACTAGGATCCAAATTATCATAGGTTCATTACATCAGTTGATCTGCTAGCAACGAACGCATATAATAAGGTAATCTGTCGAACATTAATTGGCAAACAATTTCCAACTCCTAGATCATTATGGGATTTATATTTTCCAACGCTATTGCAAATATAAACATGTTTCATCCCATCTTATGCCATTGAGTCCAAGATCTCACTTCCTACTCAACTTAAGTGTCTAACTTAAAGAACTGCAAATATGTCCATGTAAGGTCTCACTTAACATAGAGATTTACCTCTCCATCACAATCTAGCCAAGTACTCTCATGACTTAAATTGCAACTTCAAGTGTTCCTTTTAATTAGATGGCATATACCTTAATTTAAAAGGGTACTAGTTTTGATTTTATGTGGTCAAATCAAATATGTACAAAGATGTCATGCATTCATCTTGTAGCATAATTTTAATAAAAAAACTTTTTATTACCAATTCATAAAGATCAAATTATCAAAGTTTTGATTGAGGTATTGGGTTCACCAATCAAGGAATTTAGTGTTAATTATCATCTATTATACCGTACTTTTGCATAAGTGTAAACACTTAGTGTTTCGGGTAATTACCACCGAAGTGGCGCATGGAATTAAAACTAATTCGCCCTTAAGATGAGCTTGTACATTTATGGCTTACTTAGTAGCTCCATTCGAACTTACAGAGGGCAGATGACCAGGTAAGCGCAAACGCATAACCTTAGACATCCATTCAGTGTGACTGTGCGCACTTCTTTATTAACCCCTTTATAGTTCGTTCTAATGGGTGAGCCGTTCAGTCATTGTACCAAAGTCACCAATCAATTAAACTATTGAAAACTTAACTCTTCCAAACAAATCAAATTTCGCCATTGTTTAGTCCGTATTATTTTTCTATTCAAAATTACCCTTTGCTTAAAACTGTCGCACATAATAAACAAACAAGTAATACCAATAAAAAATAAACTATTAAAAAACAATGCGCACATAATAAACAATTTATACGTGTAAACAAGTAGCCACATGCAACTTATTCGATAAAACTCTATTAATAATCAATGTCTAGATTAAATTAACGTATATATTAATTAGGGCTTTCACTCTCTCAATTGAAAGTGAGCCACATACATCGACGAATCGATTGCGTAAACCCATAATTAATTATATACCAAATTGCACATAATTGATTCATTAATGTATATAATTGGAGTTTTCCCCAATTCAAGATTTATCATAAATATACATGTGTATAAAACTTAACAATTAATCCAATCTTAACAATTAAATAATCAAAGCAACTTATCCATGACTAACATGCATGTATAATCATGGATACATCATAACAATTATACAAATAGTCACAAGATAGCATACAATTCCATGTCACATAACATATTATTCATGAATTAATCACGTAATCAATATATTAATTCTAGGTTTCGATATAGATAACTTAACAATTAATATAAACCCTAAAAAAAATTTAAGAAAATCGATTAAAAAAATTTAGGGTTTCCACCCATAAAAAATTTTCGATCCATAATAGATTTTTAAAACCAAATTAGGGCAAAAGCCCTAACCCTAAAATTAGGGTTTATATAATCATAACCAAAACCCTAGAATAAATCATATCAAACACAATACAATATCCGTTTTTTACGTGTTTAGTAATTAATTACTCATTAAAACCAATGGCTCGTGATGCCACTGTTGGAATTATATAACATGACTAATCATAAATATAAACAATAAACATCAAAGTAAGTGCGGAAGCGTATAGGAACATATAATGAATAATTAATTAACTAAAGAATAAAGTATGCGTACCTTTCTTGATTCTAGCCGAACAAGAATCAAATCCACAAACTAGCAATTAGGATGAACCCTAATTAGGGTTTATAGGATTATGTGAATTACCCCTTACCGCTTTGTAATTCAATCCAAGATAATAACAAAAGTATGTTATTACTATGTTCTTGTACACGCGTACTAAACCGAATTAAAGTAATGCTAGTTTTTATAAAACAAATAACTTGGTTTATAGGAAAAGAGTAGATCGACACCAAGAGTTGGTGTACGATCGGTTTGGATCAAAGAAACACACACAAAAATGTTTTTAGGGTTTAGCTTATGAGCACAAGAGATGGAAAAATAAAACCCCTAGCCTTGTATATATACACAAGCAAACTTGGTGAACAAGTTGGTTTTTCTTTCCTTGTATTGTGTCCCTAGGCCGATCGGTTAAGGATATCCCATAGGGATTCCGGAACCTTCCTAACTTTTGCAATTAAGTCCTTTTCCAAATACCTTTAACGTCCGTTAGTCCATTACATTAATTACTTAACGTCCGTTAGTTATTTCGTTTAATAAATAAATAAATATAACGTTTATATTTAATTATTAACTTTAAATTCTCATACGTAAAGTGTGCAATCCCATAGTCTCGAGTTCGATCCTAACTCACGTCTATTAATTTATTGTCCATAAAACCAACAGATCATATATTGTTTTCCCTTTAAGAACCGACGTCTTTAATTCTCCATCTGGATTGTTTGGCGATGTTACAAATTCAATCACGTCCATGTTATTTGTCGAATTATTTGATTGCCATGAGTTTGTATCTCCTTCAAATTGAAAATTCTCCGAGTTAAAGAACATTGTTTGAAGCTTGTACATCTTTTGAGCACAAAACACAAAATCCAGCCAGTGAAAACATAAAAGAGGAATTGAATAACTAACATTTAGTGAACATATTTTGTTATTTACCGGATAGAAAGGAATGGAAGCAAGGACGTTGGAAGGTGTAGAAGAGTTTTCGGAGGAAAGGGCATAAACAGCTGCATTAAGGAGTTGGGATGCCCCGATACCAAAGACCAAGTATCTTCCTTCTGTTACTGCATTTCCTACAATGGAATGCATTTTACGAATGTATTTCTCGAGCTCTATTGACATAGTAGTGCCATCAACGTATTCGTAACTCATGCGATGCCACCCTGATATGACGACTGCACTATCAGCTGCATTTTGCATCCAAAATGGCTCCATGAATATAGGGTCCCCGCTGCATCATAAACGATATGTGCATAGAGATAGTAAAGACCAATTCTTAAGAGGTGTTACATGCATTATGATAAGTTTATTTAAGCTATAAAGTATATTATAAAACTCACGTATTGGCATCAGCAGCACATCCAGGAGATAACTCAACACAGTTAGCACCAACATAACAATCATAGCACTCACAAACAGGTTCACCTTCGTATATCGAACCATCAAGGTACGCTCTACCATGCCCGGAACACGAGATTGATGCAACATATTCTGCTTCAGCTGCTGCCTTCGTACTCCAACTCAAACCAACACTACTCTCATCCTGCTTCTTGTCACCACCACCTACGTACAAATTTATGCTAAATATTATATTGATTGTTATGGAAACTAAGAAGCAAAATCCATAACAACAGTTTTTGGTTTTGCTCATTCTTTTTTGTTTTTTTTTTTAGTTTTAACGACATTTCTAGCAATCTTATACGTAGTAGTATATATATCATAAAGTTATCTCATGACCTGAATCCACAACATGAAATACCATTAAAACACGAGACATTTGTTTATTCATTCATGTGGTATTACTAAAAGATATTTATATTAAAATATAAATAATGTCACAGTCACATTTAGCTATTGGTGGTTAAGATTCAATAGATCCTAGAATGTGTCCCATACACACATGACCGACCAATAATAACAATAAAAATCAAAATCATGCAGCTATAATAGTAAAAAAAAATCAAACCCATTATGAATTCTCAAAGTCCTAACATTGAAAGTTTATCATAGTTCTATATTTGGGCGAGCAATATTTGTTGGACCTTAAAGCTAGATAATAGGAAGTTTCAAATTCTTGAACTTGGTACACAGGAAAGAATATAATAGGACACTGGTTAATTTTCTTTGGCTTAATTGACCGGAGCATGGCATTGCTGTTGGATTATGGGAGTTGGTTAACACGAGAATGACTAGAAGTGTGTGATCTTATGGGGGCACACATGTTAAACACGAAAGTACGTTTATACTTGAATTAATGTACGACCCGTTTGTATATTATTTGACCCTTTTTATTTGATCCGATTTGAGTGTGATCCAAGGCCCATTGACCGGCTTCCATGGGGCGTTTGGATTGGGTTTTTGACTTGTGTTTGGATTAGGAATGGATGTAACTTGGAGCTCAAGTTTGAGCCCAAGGAACATAGGTTTAGGAGCTTATATATACTCCACCCTTCCCCATTCATCCATACGACTCATAATATCCCTAAACTTCACAAAGTAATCGATCAAACATCACAGACCTCCAAGATCAATCGGATCTAAGTTCATCCGATTAGGGTTCTTGGATTTTTATTGAAACCCTAAACTTGATTCGTTATTATCCAAGTTGATTGTGTGGTTTCTTGTTCTTGGTTCTAAGCTTCTCCAAGTTGAATTGTTGCTGCCAAGAGTGGTTATTATTTCTGTGTTTACTCGGGCAGAATAGTCACAGGAAGATATCGGACAGTGTTGTCCGATATTGGGTAGAACTAGCTTTGGTTCTCGGGTTGTTTGCAGTGATCTCGAACAGAAAAGTAAAGACAAGTTCTTGGGTTTTCTTTGTTCATGATTGGTTCAAGTATTCAAGGGTTGATTGGGTATTCAAGGGTTGATTGGGTAAACGTTCTC
The DNA here is from genome assembly GCA_910596185.1 of Chrysanthemum makinoi. Lineage (NCBI taxonomy): Eukaryota > Viridiplantae > Streptophyta > Magnoliopsida > Asterales > Asteraceae > Chrysanthemum > Chrysanthemum makinoi. The sequence goes on from OU343220.1 coordinate 9,879,809, forward strand.
GACTAGCTTTATCGAACGTATTCGTGGTTAAGTGTTTGTGTGTGGAATCGTAGAGGTATTCGTTTTGAATACTTGGTTTCTTGTTCTTTAATTACTTGCGGGCGACTACGAGGGTCAGTTTTCTTTATCCCTTTTATTTATAATTGTTTATTAATTATGTGTTAACCTAATTGCAAAAACTAGATCCAATTCCGCTGCGTACTCGTTGCGTTACTTGGTTAACTAGATCTTAAATCCCAACAATGGCATCACGAGTCAACTCGTTTTTGTGATTATGAGTTACACGCTATAATAAACATGTTAAAAGGCTGTATGAAATCTAATTAGTTATTCGTTTTATTTTTGTTTTGACAACTATAATGCAATACTTGTCAATTATTAATAAAAAAAAAATAGCTAGACAGAACTATTATATTAAATTGTTAATTAGAATTAAAGTGTTAATTAGAATTAATTTGTTAATTATAATTAATTGTTAATTAGAATTACATATTGTTAATAATACATAAAATAGTATAATTAATTGTTAATTAAGTTTGCCATGACTTTTATGTGTTTTTCCGGCTATAAGACTCACTCAATTACTTTTTGTGATGTATGGGGCGATCTAGGTTTCGCACCTAGTGACGGTCTTATGGTTCTCTTTTTGGGGAAGACTCGCGAGAGAACTCGAAACAATATGTGTTTATTAATGTTTTATGTTTATATGTCTGTGATTCCTTATGTGCATAATTGTTACTTGTATTTGACAACTAATTGTATGCAATATGGAATAATACATATCGTAATCATAACATTAATAACGGTTTTTATTTACACGCCTAAATATCATGCTCATTGTGACCTGCTATTTGTTTCGTGAAAATTTGTTTTTGTTAAATAAAGTGACCTAAACTATTAAAACAAGTTTTTCATGAATTTAAAAACTAGACGCTATGGACACTTGGGATGTATGGATCACCCACTAGAACAGACTATAAAGGGGGTTTAAGGAGGTGCGCACATTCACACCTAAAGGATTTTCGGTTATTGCCTAGCGCTGACCTGGTCCTCTGCCTCCCTGCGAGTTTGATTGGAGCTACCGTGAACCATGATGATCACTACAGTGTTATTACCAAAAGTTTTTAAAATAAGTGTTACAAAGTTGTTTTGCATGCTTCTTTGTACACGATTTTACCACATTTATGTGAATACCATATGTGTATAATTTTAAGTCTATGCCAACCAATTATGAACACGTGCATTTGGCTTGACCTCTTTGGTCAGACCTTAGGGCCATTCCAACCCATGGTGATTATTACTCATTGGTCAGACCTTTGGTGATTTTTGCAAGTTCTTACTTGGTCGACTTATTTCGAGTATGCTTGGTCATACCTTGGACCCGAGGCATAAGATGAGAACTAAACATGCTTTTGACATTATTACTTGTTTACTAATGCCTTAAACAGTCTCATAAAGTCTAAGAGTTGCATTATGCAATTAACGCTCGTCGCTTACCTTTTGTCCTACTTAGTTACCCATTGGTCAGACCTTTGGTAAATAAGTGGGAGTGCAAGATGGATCTTAGTCTTATTAGTAATTAATTGGGTAGTTAATTCTTTTAAGAAGTTAATTATCGAAAATACTAATTATTTGAACTTTTCTAAATTGTAGATGACTACCTTAGTCGGAAACAATTCGATACTCAGGAGTTTCTTTGAGAAACAAAAACTCACTGGACCTAACTTCATTGACTGGTATCGCCAGCTTCACATTATACTATCAGCTGAAGATAAAGAAACTTATTTGGAGCATCCCATCCCTGCTGCACCTATTGCAACTCCTGGCCACCCTATCCCTCCCGAGGCACTTGTAGCTCACACTGCTTGGGTTAAGGGCTCAAAGGATATAGCTGCCTTTATGCTCATGACCATGGAGTTAGAGATCCAATGAAATCTAACTCATCTTGGTGCTTATGACATGCTTCAGGAGTTGAAGTCCATGTTCTCCCAACAGGCATAACAGGAGCTTCTACAAACTGCATGTGAATTTCACGCGTGCAAGCAGGAAAAAAGTCAATCTGTTAGCTCACATGTTCTAAAGATGAAGAGCTATATTGACAACTTGGAACGTCTGTGTCACCCAGTTAATCTGAACTATGGAGTTAGTTTGATATTAATTGGTCTTTCTAAAGAGTATATCTCGTTTGTGCAGAACTTTAATATGCACAGTATGGGGAAGACTGTAAATGAATTACATGCTATGCTTAAGCAACATGAGCAGACGTTGCCAAAGAAAGATGTTGCACCTACACTACATAACATACGTGCGGGAAAGGTCCAGAAAAACCATAAGAAGAATAAATCGTTTAAGGCTACTAAGGGGATTCAAGGAAATGGAAAGTACAAGCTGGCGTATGCTCCTGAGTATAAACCATCTCATGCTTCCAAGCCTAAGATTCCTCCACCACCCAAGAAGGATAATCCTGCTACGGACGCGACCTGCCACCAATGTGGTGAAGTGGGTCATTAGAGAAGGAATTGTCCCCAGTATCTCGCCGAGTTGATAAAAGAGAAACAATCTCTTGCAGCTAGTTCTTCAGGTATTTTCACTATAAAACTCTACTCTTTTCCTAATACATCCTTAGTATATGACACGGGTTGTGGTACTCACATTTGTAATACTACTCAGGGTCTCAGGGGAAGTAGGAAGCCGAAGCCAGGAGCTTTAAGTTTGTACGTGGGCAATGGTCAACGGGCAGGAGTTGAAGCTATTGGTGTTTTTAATTTATGTCTCCCTAGTGGATTAGTAATTGTTTTGAACGATTGTCACTATACTCCCTCTATTACTAGAGGAATTATTTCAGTTTCACGTTTGTATGACGATGGTTTTGTTAATCGTTTTGAATTGAATAATGCAATTTCAGTTTTTAAGAATAACGTTGTTTATTTTACTGCTATTCCACGGAATGGTATTTATGAAATTGATATGTCTTGTTCAAATACAAATGATAGTTCTATGTTTGCTGTAAGCAATAAAAGAGCCAAGTCTAACTTGGACTCTGCTCTCTTGTGGCATGGTCGTCTTTGACACATTAGCAAGAAACGCATGGAGAAGTTGCAACATGATGGACTTCTCAACTCAACTGACATTAAGTCACTTGAAAAATGTGTTTCATGCATGTCTGGTAAGATGGCAAGGAAACCCTATATACATCAAGTGGAAAGGGCTAAAGATCTACTTGGACTAATACACACAGATGTATGTGGCCCATTTAGAATTGTGTCAAGACAAGGAGCAAGTTACTTCGTCACTTTTACTGACGACTATAGTTTGTATGGTTATGTTTACTTGCTGAAACATAAACATGAAGTGTTTGAAACATTTAAGATGTTTCGAAAGGAAGTAGAAAACCAACTCGGGAAGACCATTAAGTCACTACGTTCTGATCGTGGGGGTGAATATATGAGTCAAGCGTTTTTGGATCATCTAAAGGAGCATGGGATTATTGCCCATCGAACTCCTCCTTACACTCCACAGCATAATGGTGTGTCTGAGAGGAGAAATCGAACACTGCTTGACATGGTTCGCTCCATGATGAGTCAAACTACTCTTCTAAAGTCCTTTTGGGATTATGCCCTTGAGTCTTCTGCACGCATTCTCAATATGGTTCCAACTAAGAAGGTTGACAAGACACCATACGAAGTATGGCATGGGCAAGCCCCTAAGCTGTCTTATTTAAAAGTATGGGGATATGAGGCACTCGTCAAGCGTGATACACTTACCAAACTTGACAAAATTGAACCCAGATCTGTTAAGTGTATCTTTGTAGGATACCCAAAGGAAACAATGAGATATTCTTTCTACCTTCTATCAAAGAACCAAGTTATTGTTGCTCGAAATGCTGAGTTCTTTGAGAGCAATCTCATGGATCAAGAAGCAAGTGGGAGTCTAGAAGATCTTGAAATAATTCAAGATGAAGATACAAATCCTTCTTTAGACACTATCTTACATCATGATGAGGATGATCAAGAAATTGATGAACCTCAAAGTGATATTATTCCAGTTCGAAAGTTCGCAAGGACACGCCGTGCTCCTGATCGTATGTGCTTATACATCGATGCTGAGGAACATGAGTTAAGGGATTTTGGTGAACCCAATAACTATAAAGCTGCATTTCTGGATCCTGAATCCAAGAAATGGCTTGATGCGATGAATGTGGAAATGCAATCCATGAAAGACAAAGATGTCTGGGTTTTGGTTGAGCTTCCTCCTAACTGCAAGACAGTTGGTAGCAAGTGGCTTTTCAAGAAGAAAACCGACATGGATGGTAAGGTATACACCTTTAAAGCTCGTCTCGTAGCAAAGGGCTTCACTCAAACTTACGGGATTGATTATGAAGAGACCTCTTCTCCTGTTGCAGACATTAGAGCTATAAGGATTCTCATAGCAATAGTTGCGTTATATGATTATGAGATATGGCAAATGGATGTCAAAACCGCCTTCCTCAATGGACATCTTTACGAAGAGGTCTATATGGAGCAACCTGAGGGTTTTATTGATCCTAAATATCCTAACCGTGTATGCAAGCTCAAGCGTTCCATTTATGGACTTAAGCAAGCATCTAGGCAATGGAATAAGCGTTTTGATGATGAGATTAAGAAATTCGGATTTTCTCAAAATCAAGATAAGCCATGTGTATATCCGAAAGCTAGTAGGAGTTATGTCACTTTTGTAATTCTATATGTTGATGACATATTGTTCATGGGAAACAACATTCCAATGTTACAAGATGTAAAATCCTGTCTTGGAAGATGTTTTGCCATGAAAGATTTAGGAGAAGTTGTATATATTCTTGGAATCAAGATCTATAGAGACATATCTAAACGATTGATTGGTTTATGTCAAAGTGCTTACATTGAGAAAATCTTGAAGAGATTTTATATGGAGAATTCCAAACATGGAACTATCCCAATGCAAGAGGAGCCTAAGTTGAGTAAGTCACAAGGTGCTAAGACACCTGCTGCGAAAGATCGCATGCAAAGAGTTCCTTATGCTTCAGCTATAGGATCTATTATGTATGCTGTGAGATGTACTCGTCCTGATGTTGCGTTCGCCGTAATGTGACAAGCGATTTCAACAGAATCCATGTGAACTTCATGGACTATCTGTTAAGAATATTCTTAAGTATTTACGCAATACTAAGGATTTGTTTCTGGTTTATGGAGGGGAGACGAAACAAGAGCTCAGGGTCTCTTGCTACACTGATGCTGGATATCTGACAGATGCTCATGACTTAAAATCTCAGACTGGATATGTGTTCGTACTAAATGGAGGTGTTGTTGATTGGAAAAACACAAAGCAAAGTATTTTTGCTACTTCATCTACAGAAGCTGAGTATATAGCTGCTTGTGATGTATCTAAAGAGGCTGTATGGGTTCGCAAATTCATTTCTGGGCTTGGCATTCTTACCACAATTGAAGAACCCATAAATATGTATTGTGATAATACTGGAGCCATTACTATAGCTAATTAAAGCGGAATCACCAAGGATGCTAGACATTATCGCGCAAAAGTTCATTATCTTCGAGAGACCATTGAGATGGGAGACGTGAAGATATCAAAGGTTCACACAGATGACAACCTAGCAGATCCATTTACGAAAGCTTTAGTGTATCCTAAGCATTCTAAACTGACTAGAGGTATAGGTTTAATACCAGCTAGTAGTCTCATGTAAATCTGTGTGTTAATTAGTATTTGGATAATTTTGGAATTGTAAGACAGGTATTACTTTCTGATAAATAAATATACGAGGTATTTGTTATTTTATTCATATAATCTGTTATTCCATATTTGCATGTTTAATCCATGAAATGATTTATCATTCTAAATATGTCCATTGTCGGTTCACAATATGAGAATATTGTTATGTAAGGCAAATGTGAGTGTTGGTTATATTCTAACGAGAATGTGGATTGTTCCCGCCAAACTCATGTGTATTCACAAGAAATGCATATTGGATAACCCAACTTTCAAACATTTACTTTTGGATCCTTGTCATAAGTAAAATATTAAAAATGGTTTGTTAAATTCGTCCTTAGACTTGAGATACAAGCAAGTTCTGTTATGTGTGGATATCACTTTTGTAAGTATAAGCCAAACGCTATCCTGAATAAGGTAGTTATAAAAGCTATATTTCAGAGTGATGTGAAGCAGTATCCACAACACTTGTAGTCAATAAAGGATTTGTTACTCCACTTGATATGTGTAGAAAGATACCATGACGCCTTTCCAGATTTAATCAGATAATTGTTTGGCCAAACCCAAAGGGTAATGCAAGATGATTCTTGATTACATTTGGTATATCTGAATTGAAATCTATAACGAGATTCTAAATGGTTAAACTATATGGAATGAGTTAGGATCCATATCCATGGTTTAACGGTATCTATAACGAATGATGATTAAAGCAAGACATTGAATGACCATGCTACTGAGAAGATTTTATGAAACTATATCTCAAACACTTTTAGTTAAATAGCGAGTGAGAGCGTTGCTAGGTGTTTCCGTCATTGGTCTTTGTGCTATCCGGTACTCCAACTCCCAAGTGGGAGCTGTTGGATTTTGGGAGTTGGTTAACACGAGAACGACTAGAAGTGTGTGAGCCTATGGGGGCACACACGTTAAAAACGAGAGTACGTTATGTACGTTTATACTTGAACTAATGTACGACCCGTTTGTATATTATTTGACCCGTTTTATTTGATTCGATTTGAGTGAGATCCAAGTCCCATTGACCGGCTTCCATGGGGCGTTTGGATTGGGTTTTTGACTTGTGTTTGGATTAGGAATGGATGTAACTTGGAGCTCAAGTTTGAGCCCAAGGAACATAGGTTTAAGAGCGTATATATACTCCACTCTTCCCCATTCATCCATACGAATCATAATATCCCTAAACTTCACAAAGTAATCGATCAAACATCACATACCTCCAAGATCAATCGGATCTAAGTTCATCCGATTAAGGTTCTTGGATTTTTATTGAAACCCTAAACTTGATTCGTTATTATCCAAGTTGATTGTGTGGTTTCTTGTTCTTCGTTCTAAGCTTCTCCAAGTTGAATTGTTGCTGCCAAGAGTGGTTATTGTTTCTGTGTTTTCTCGGGCAGAATAGTCACAAGAAGATATCGGACAGTGTTGTCCGATATCGGGTAGAACTAGCTTTGGTTCTCGGGTTGTTTGCAGTGATCTCGGACAGAAAAGTAAAGACAAGTTATTGGGTTTTCTTTGTTCGTGATTGGTTCAAGTATTCAAGGGTTGATTGGGTAAACGTTCTCGACTAGCTTTATCGAACATATTCGTGGTTAAGTGTTTGTGTGTGGACTCGTAGAGGTATTCGTTTTGAATACTTGGTTTCTTGTTCGTTAAATACTTGCGGGCGACTACGAGGGTTAGTTTTCTTTATCCATTTTATTTATTATTTTTTATTAATTATGTGTTAACCTAATTGCATAAACTAGATCCAATTCCGATGCGTACTCATTGCGTTACTTGGTTAACTAGATCTTAAATCCCAACAATTGCTGCAACCGTTTCTGCCTCAGAAGCTGCTATCCAGGGACGGAGCCAGGATCAAATATAACCGGGTGCACAAAATCTTTTAAACCGTAATACTGAAAACGCATTTCAAAGGACCGGGTGCATTTAAGATGCATTTAGGAAAAACCGGCGTTTTTTTCAAAAATTAACACTACATCGAAAAAATCCATGGGGTTCCCGGGCACCCGCGGGAACCCCCTAGCTCCGTCCCTGCTGCTATCGTGCTCCAACTCAACGCTGGCCTCCTACTAATCTTACCTACATACAGATTAATGCGAAGCAATATACTGATTGCTACGAACAGAAATCAATTAACAAGGTCCATAACAATATTTCTTGATATTCCCCATACTTTTCTAGGGTTGTTTATGTTCTTAGATATGTCAAACATCTATAGTATTATATGACAATAATCAAGCTAAAGTTTATTCCGTGCACTTTCTATTTTAGGGTTGTTCATGTGATTCTTTTATCAAAGTATGCATGTTCTATAAAAGGCCAAACAAGACTAGCTAATACAAATACGTAAATTTTATAGCTTCAAATCTGTAAATTGATCTCTTAGACATAAACCATTGGACAGTACGTAAATAAATGTGAGTAACAAGGCATTATTTGGAATTTCAGGTATTAGAATAACGAGGTTCTATGTGTTTGAAGTGCTTTCGGGAAAGGGAAGATCCTGTTGTTTAAATATATAGCAGATAGATATATGGTGCAATGATGTTCCACATTATCATGTTCATTCAAATACATACATTTATTTACTCGACATCATTTGTTCTATAAACACTGAAACTTTACACATCACAAGAAATGAATTATATTCCAATTACAGGCAACGAGATTAAGATTGCCTGGTAATCCAATGAACAGGCTTATATTACACAAGTGGTTAATAGACATAACCTTTCTATGTTTCTTGAAATAACTATATTTGAGCCTTTCACATCGTCTCAACACCACTAGTTTCAAGAGACACTAGCTCTGTGAGTTTTTGCAGAAGCATCTCAAAGTCGTCTTGGCTCTTGATGAGACTAAGTCGGACATAACGATCTTTAGCACTAAATTTGCTCCCAGCACGACCTTTTATGTTTCCTGCTTCTAGTACTGCTTCACAGTCGCTTTCTTCTTCTCGCTCACATTTTACCCATGCGTAAGCTACAATGATTGTTTATTAAAACATGATTACATACATAATTTGATCATAGGAACTCTAAATGAGCCCATGATTTAACTGCTTGACCTTAAAAGTCAACACTCAACTAATGAAATAAAAGTACCTGGAGATGGTAGCCTAGTTTCGTTGAAGAAATTGCAATGCAAAGGATGTCTCTGCTGAATGGAAAATCTTGTTGACTTTGAGAAGACAGAAGTCAACCTCTCCCAACGATCCCTCATTTTGTTATAAGCAAACTCAAAAATCGGTTTACCATCACCTTCAACAGCTTTTTTTAAAAGCTTCAAAACTCTTAATTGCGTGTCCTTTGAAATGCCCAAATCGGCAACAGAAATATAGTTTAAAACCTTCTGATATACATCTTTATCCTTTATCACCGCCCAACTATAACATATATAAAGTCAGCAAAATGTTAGAACCATAAATATGGTGAGAACCATAATGTATAACCAAGCCAATAAAACATAGATACCCAAAACGTGTTCCGGCATGACCAGTAAGCTTAGAAAGAGTAAAGATCATGAGATCATGATCTGAAGGGCCCGGGATTGGTGTAAAATGTGGCCAAAAATAGGCATGATCATATATCGTTTTCCCTCCAAGAACCGGTGTCTTCAATTCCCCATCTGGATTATTTGGTGATGTTACAAATTCAACCACATCCATGTTATTTGTCGAATTATTTGATTGCCATGAGTTTGTATCTCCTTTAAATTGAAAATTCTCCGAGTTAAAGAACATTGTTTGAGCCTTGTACATCTTTTGAACACAAATTATAAACAAATCTAGTCAGTAAAAACAGAAACATGAGTACGAAACATATAGTTAAGTCCTTTTAATAATTACCGGATAGAAAGGAATAGAAGCAAGGACGTTGGAAGGTGTAGAAGAGTTTTCAGAGGAAAGGGCATAAACAGCTGCATTAAGGAGTTGGGATGACCCGATACCAAAGACCAAGTATCTTCCTTCCGTTACCGCATTTCCTACAATGGAATGCATTTTACGAATGTATTTCTCGAGCTCTACTGACATAGTAGTGCCGTCAGCGTATGCGTAACTCATGCGATGCCACCCTGATATGACAACTGCACTATCGGCTGCATTTTGCATCCAAAATGGCTCCATGAATATAGGGTTCCCGCTGCATCATAAATGATACGTGCATAGAGAGTAAAGACCAATTCGTAAGTGGTGTTACATGCATGCAATTCTTACCGGGTCAAATTGGTTTAAAACTGAATCATTCTTTCTAGACGGTTTAAAACAGAATCGAACTAATAAAAACCATGGTTTACCACCCTTAAGATAACCTAACCGAACCAATGAACACCCTTAAGATGTTTAACTATAAATGCATTAATATATTTGGTGCATCACCAATTTGGGTTTCACATTACAAATTCCATGGGTTTCAGATGACATATCCCATCGACCCATCACATGGTGTCCTGCTTAAAACTTTAAAACTTAAAAATGAGTAATTAAAACTTAAAAACATAAAAATAAATAGGTGAAGACTGAATTCAGTTAATTTACTTTTTCAGATTTACCGAAATACGTAACATACTTTATAAATATTTTTTAAATACTTGTCAATATCTAACTTTCCATGTGATTTTACTAAAATACCCTTCAAGAACAATTTCAAATGCGAAAATGACAAGGGTATTTTAGTCAAAATTAACATGTTAAACCGGTCATATTAGTGATATTGACAAGTATTTGAAAGTATTTTTGCGATACTGATAATTAATAAAATATGTTACGTATCGGTGAATATGAAAAGGTAAATTACGTGAATTCAGCCTTTATCCAAATAAATAACGTTCAATTCTCAAAATACCCTTTGAATATTTAAATTTAAATATTGATAAAATGTATGATATACAAAAATGTTTGATTTTATTGTTGAAGAAGTTTTAAACCAAAATGAGGTCAGCATAATTGTGATATTTTATTTTTTGCATTTCTTGCTGGGTTTTTCTAACTTGTGCCATGGTGGCACAAGCTTAGAAGTGTTTAATGAAGACACATATTTCTTTAAATAACTTAATTTATATATAAAACATGGGTAATTTTGGTAGATATCATAAATTTTGAAAATTATTAATATCAACGAACATGAAAATATGGTAATTTGAGTTCATTTAACACCTCTTAACCTCTACCACCGTGGCACAAGTTAGAAATTCCCTTTCTTGTTTTAATCATCCGTATCCATTTTTTCTGTATTTTACAGATTCATCACACTCTTGCTTTTAATCATGATCCATACTTCAATTCAATATCACAAATACAAGTGTTTCTTATTATAAAATTTTGTTGTTATGCATGAATCGCATGTTATAATTTAAATGCACGCTAACTGTAAGCATTTACCAAATATGATAATTTTGAACAAATAAGTTTTTAAACTATTCTAATCTAAGTCAAACAAGTAAGTTTTTTTTGAACAAATCAAACAAGTAAGCAGGACTTACTAAAAGTCTTAAAAACAGAAACGAATCAAATTATAGTGACGTGTTTATTATATGATAAGTTTATTTATTATTGTTAAGCTTTACAAGTAGATGATATTTTTATTAAGAGATAGTGATATATACCGGCCGAACCAGCTAAGACTCGTATCAACATGGAAACATAAAACTTACCTATCGGCATCAGCACCACATCCAGGAGATAATTCAGCACAGTTTGCACCAACATAACAATCATAGCACTCACAAACAGGTTCACCTTCGTATATCGAACCATCAAGGTACGCTCTACCATGGCCCGAGCACGAGATAGATGCAACATATTCTGCTTCGGCTGCTGCCTTCGTACTCCAACTCAAACCAACACTACTCTCATCCTGCTTCTTGTCACCACCACCTACGTACAAATTTATGCTAAATAGTATATTGATTGTTATGGAAACTAACAAGCAAAATCCATAACAATAGTTTTTGGTTTTGCTCATTTTTTGTGTGTGTGTGTGTATGGAAATGGAGAAATGAAAGTGACCAACGTTATTATGTATGGTTAGATGCGACGTGGGTCCAACGACTTTAACAACTTTTTGAAATAAAATCTAAGCCATAAATACTTTAAAAATTGTTGAACATCACGTATAGAATATGCGTCTATAGAATTTTCTTTGCAAAGTATTAATATTTTTTATATGATGCGTGCTCATTTAGCACATTGACACACTCGTCTCGTATGTCATCAGTGACGATCATTGTTGCTATCTTAGCGTTATATCATTTCACTAAGTTTTTACGAATTTAATCTCATAATGATCACTACTCACCGCTTATGGCTTTTTATTATTAAGAACAATAAAGAAAAACAAAGCAAATCTCCACCACAGTCGGCCTCGATCGTGACCATGAGGAGCTTGAGCACAAGTTTAAGCCGCTCGATATCGAGCAAACACGCCCCGTTGCAGGTGTTCTAAAGGGGTTTTCAACTATTAAATTGGCGTGTGGTTCACACTTTACATTCTTCTAAGTTCTAACAATTATTCATATCCAAAGTTATTAATCCATACTCAAACTTATAACTCAATCATTATTATATTTTTGTAGTAATATTTTTTTAGCGACAATCCCAATTATCTTATAGTATAAAACTATCATAAAGTTACCTTACAAGTGTTATAGACTTGAATCCAAAATATGACATACCATTAAAACACGTTTATTCAGTCATGTGGTATTACTAAAATATATGTATATTAAAATATAAATAATGTCAGCATCATATTTAGCTATTGGGTGGTAGAGATTCAGTAGATTCCAGACGATGTGTCCCACACACACATGACTACCAATAATAATAATAAAAATCAAAATCATGCAGCTTAAAAATCATTGGACGGTACTAGCAAGGATAGTCTTGTCATTTATATAGATATGTTTTTTCCACAATTGGAATTGTAGTGTTTGGTGATAGCTAGGTAAAACATTTCATAGTGTCCAATAGTATTAAGTATTAACATTGAAAGTCTTATCATAGTTCTATTTTTGGACGAATATTTGTTGGACCTTAAAAATAAGATAAAATAACACAACTTTAAAGCTTATATATAGGAGGCTTTTATCAATAGGAAGTTTCAAATTCTTGAACTTGGCACACAGGAAAGAATATAATAGTGCACTGGTTAATTTCCTTCGACTTAATTGAATGTCAAATAAAGAATATAATATTTTAGAAAACGATAATGAGAGGAACATACATGTATTACTATACTTATCATTTGCGCGAACAATGATCCAACAAGTTTATTACAAACACGATCAATATACTTAGCACCAAAGCTGCTACCACTACGACCTATGATATTTCCTGCATTTAGTACCAACCCACATTCGTCTTCTTCTTCTCGCTCACATTTTACCCATATTGGGGTTTTCATCCTAATTTGCATCATAGTGAAATGTATCATTCCTTACCCGTGTTTTTTTGCTGTATTGGCGTTTTTCACGTAAAATCCGTGTGTCATCTTTTACAATATTTCATATTTTAGTAATGGGTTTGTTTCAATCCGGTGTCGCACTTTTTAACATTGCCTAGTTTATATCAACTTTTGGCAAATGAAGTCGTTAATTGATAGTGTCCATGTGATGCATATTGTTAGTATGTGACTCTTTTATCAAAGTATGCATGTTCTATAAAAGGCTTGTGAACATATAATCTCGTTCTTTGCTTCATATGTAAACAATAAACAAACGAAGGACCATTATTGTTAGTTATGTTAGTTAGTAACCGAAAAGTAGTTATTGGCGGTTACAAAAAGCTAGTTAATTTCGGTTATATACCGAATAGACACAATAGTTCCAACATGTCGAATGGAAACCTATATATATGTACATTTGTATTCGATTGAAAGAGTTAGACGAAACAATTATTCATTTACAATTTTCAACTCATATTTCGACTCTAGTTTGGGACAACAATTGACATCAAGATCAAGTGGTTATACGACTCGTTTTGGATACCAAAGACATTAACGTGAACAACAAGAAGTACAGGAACGCACGTTGTTTTTCTTTTCTTCCAAGGGAGACAACGACTTGAATAAGAAGACGCAAAAAAGATAGTGCATGATCTATTTTGTGTGGGGTTGCAAACGTTTACATCAAACGATATTGGTGGGACAAAACTGCGTTGGTCACATCGAAGGGAAAGGAAGGAAACTCTTGACGTAGACAATGGAACGTGGAACAAGAGTGAGAAAAGAAGCGCTAAGAGTCTTTTGTGGTATGCTATTAACGTGACACAGGAAAGGAACAAACACATCGTTTGTGAAGGAAAACGAGTGGGATAGTAACTTTGTGAAACCGGTTAGAACAAGACACAAAGAAGAGAAAAAAATGCGGGGATAAGACGCGAGGATTGAAGGTTGTTGTGGAAACGGTTTGAAAATAACTGAGAAGAACAAAGGAGTACTCAAGAAATTTGTGTGGAAAACGTGTCGGGGTGACACAAGGAAACAACAACAACGACCAGCAAGTCAGAAACAAACACATAGTTTGTTTCGGTGTGGGATACCGAGAGTGGTACCAAGATTGTGTTTAGATCATTTGGAAGGAGACCGAGAACAACGTTTAGTTGGAAGGTTACCGTGAACAAAGGAAGGATCTAGGAAACGTTTTGTGGAAATGAAATCAAGACGACACACAAGAAGGAGATAGCAACGTGGAATAAGTGTGGTTTACCGAATAGAAGGACTAGTTTTTGGTTTGTTGGGATAGAAGCAATTCGACAACAAAACAAAAAAGGGAAGTCGTGGTTTTGTTACTTGTTTTTACGAATTGGGTTGGAGGCAAAAACAACAACGAGGCAAGCAACAAGGAAAAAACTTGGGTAAACAACGAGTTGTTGGAAGAACGGTGATAGTAACACGGAACAAAGGGAACATACTTGTGTTTAACACAATATCGAGGTCACAAGTTAAACTTTTCTGGATTTCTACTTTATTAGATAGTATAGAAGTATTGTTTTGTACTATTAGGAAATCCCGAAAAACTAATTATTGATCCCGCAGTATTAGGATTCCCGGAAAAATTGTTGTATATTCCATACCATACTAGTTAGGATAATTCCCATACGTAATTAGAAAGTGAAGATATTAAGCACTTTTAAGATGGCCGGTGACGATACAACAAACACATCAACTACACCAAAAACCGTAACACCTATTGCACAATATCAATGCCCTGAGTTGAAAACCACAAACTACACAGTTTGGGCTATACAAATTAAGGTTATACTAGAGGCACATGGTTTATGGGAAGCAATAGAACCTAAGGAAGACACGCAAGTAGATGATAAGAAGGATAAGGCAACGACGGCCTTCTTATATCAAGCGTTGACCGAAGATGTGATTTTACAAGTAGCGGGTTGTAAAACGGCTAAAGAACTATGGGATTCGTTAAAGAAAAGACACGTTGGAGAAGAAAAAGTGCAACAAGCACGGTTACAATCATTGATGATTGGGTTTAACTCACTTCAAATGAGGGAAGATGAGACAGTGGATGCATTTACGGCTAAACTAAATGGCTACGCCACGAAGGCAAAAGAATTTGGGAAAACTTTGGATGAATCACTTTTAGTACGAAAACTATTAGATTCCACACCAGATAGGTTCATTCAGATAGTAGCATCCATAGAACAAACTAATGATCTCGACGATATCACCATAGATGAGATACCGGATCAAACTCAAGGCATTTGAAGAAAGAATAAAACCCTCCGAAAGAGGCAAGCGGAAAGCCGGAGAACTTATTATTCGCACAAGGCTAACACTGAAAAAGAAAACGTTTTATAAACGCTGAGGAAGATCAAATTCTTCACGAGGAAACCGGCAGAATAATAGAAACATAAATAACTCACAAGGAGGGAACTCAAATCACAAAGGAAACTCGAATAAGAATAAAAGTGAGTGGGATTTGAGTAAAGTACGATGTTTCAAGTGTCAGAAACTTGGACATTTTAAGAAAGATTGTAGAGGAACATCGACATCTCAGGAACAATCAAACCTTATCTTAGAGGACGATGAACCATCACGAAACTGAACACGAGGAAGTGTTGTTGAATGAAGGCCAAATTCAACCAGGAAAATATGCTACAGCAGACGCAAGCATATGGTATTTAGATAATGGTGCAAGTAACCATATGACGGGAATAAAGAGTCATTTTAGGGATATTGACGAAAGCGTAACAGGACGAGTATGTTTTGGAGATGGATCGTATGTACAGATAAAGGGTAGAGGCTCTATATTGTTAGTGTGTGGAAACCAAGAACAGAAGATAGTAGCGGTTGTATACTATATACCAAACCTCAAGAGCAACATACTAAGTCTAGGGCAACTTACGGAGATATTTTGTAAGGTCATCATGGACGCAAAAACAAATTGACTTTGTATGATAAGAGCAAGAAGTTGTTGATGAAGGTTGAAAGATCTAAGAATCGAGTTTACAGTATTCAACTACAGATAGAAGCACCTATATGTCTCTTAGAAAATGTAGATAACCAAGCATGGTTATGGCATGCTAGATTAGGTCATCTGAACTTTGACGATATCAACAAGATGACTAGGAAGGGTAGTGGATGGTATACCAAGAATAAATCATGTCGGACAGATTTGTGATGCATGTTTATTAGGAAAGCACAGTAGAACACCATTTACAAATCAAGCTAAATTTAGATCAAAGAACCTATTGGACTTAGTATATGGAGACCTCTGTGGTCCTATAAGTCCAGCCACACACTCTGGAAAGAAACTCATTTTCTTGTTAGTGGACTGTACACGTTTTATGTGGGCTTACTTTCTGACGTCAAAAGATCTGGCATTTAGTACATTCAAGGATTTTAGACAACAGATAGAAATAGAGATGAGAATGAAATTAAGGATGCTAAGAACAGATAGAGGAGGTGAATTTACATCTAATGAATTCACCAAATACTGTAAGGAAAATGGAATAGCACGACAGTTGGGATTAACATCTCCTTACTCACCACAACAAAATGGAGTATAAAGTGGAGAGAAGAATAGACGTTGTTATCAACTACATTTGAGTAATGATGAAAGCAATGAAGTTACCCTAAACTTTTTGGGCGGAAGCAGTTAAACATGCCATTTACATACTTAACAGGGTACCTACAAGAGCCTTGGTAGATAAAACTCCATATGAGGCACTCAACAACAGAAAACCGAATCTGGAAAACCTAAGAATATTCGGATGCACAACTTATGCAAAGATAACGATACCTCACTTAAAGAAGCTGCCGACGGACGAAGCATACCAATGATTTACTTAGGAGTAGAGGAAGGATCAAAAGCATGTAGGTTATTTGATCCAATAGCAAAAAAGAAATACGTTAGTAGGGATGTAAAGTTTATGGAAACAAAACCGTGGGATTGGGATAAAGATGAAGAGGATACAAGTACACAAGACACATTTTGGGCTAGTTTTGTGGTAGATGGAGTTGACAATGAAAACCTTACACCAGTCAACATAGAAAACGATGATAACACGTATCAAGATCAGGATCCGATTCCTGATCCAGTTTCCCCAATCACACCACCGACATACACTTACAACCCACACTCAGAAGAGGAAGAAGAGGCTACTATTAGTTCGACAGAGAACTCAAGTGATAGATTTGATGATACACCAGTACGAGAATACAGAGATATGACGAAAATATATAAGTATGCACGTAGAGTTGAACCTCAAAGTCTACTATTTATGGAAGAAGAACCCCGTAACTATAAGGAAGCATCAACAGACGAGAAATGTATTGAGGCCATAGAGATTGAAATGGATTCAATCAACAAGAATAATAAATGGAATCTTACAACATTACCAGCAAATCAGAAGGCAATAAGACTCAAATGGGTTTACAAGACCAAGAGGGATGCAAAAGGAAAGATCATCAAATACAAAGCACGGTTAGTAGCAAAAGGATATGTACAAGAACAAGGAATAGACTTCGATGAAGTATTTGCACCAGTTGCTCGGATAGAGACAGTATGGTTGATATTAGCACTAGCAGCTTATCATGGTTGGCAAGTACATCACTTGGATGTAAAATCAGCATTTTTACATGGAGATTTGAAGGAAGAAGTCTATGTTACACAACCTGAAGGATTTACTCAACAAGGAAATTCAGAGAAAGTCTATAAGCTTACTAAAGCTTTATATGGCTTAAGACAAGCACCAAGAGCTTGGAACGTGAAACTTGATCAAACCTTAAAATCATTAGATTTTAGGAAGTGTAATCTCGAACAAGCAGTTTATACAAAGAGAAGCAAGAATTCTATACTTATAGTCGGAGTCTACGTAGATGATTTGATAATCACAGGCACTCCAAGGAAGGAAATAGAAGTATTTAAATTCCAGATGAAAGACAAATTTGAAATGAGCGACTTAGGATTGTTAGCTTATTACCTTGGGATAGAAGTTACACAGACAGGTGGAGAGATTACAATCAAGCAAAAAAGTTATATTAACAAGATCTTGAAATAAAAAAGTATGACGGATAGTAATGATACAAAGATACCAATGGATCCCGGTACTAAGTTGGTCAAGGCGGAAGATGGAAACTCAGTTGACGCAACTTATTACAGAAGCTTAATTGGAAGTCTTAGGTGCTTACTACATACAAGACCAGATCTTAGTTACTTAGTCCGACTACTCAGCAGATTCATGCAAGACCCAAAGTGTTAGGATTTAGAAAATCCAGTCATTAAAGAGTCGGTCACCTCATGTATATGTAATCGTTAGAAAGCTTGTAGTCGTAGATTATTTAATGTTAAGTAGTATTTACTTATGTAACACCGTGGAGGACGGACGGGTCTTTACCCACTGTATGCCTAATCCACAGCCCGTAGGTAGCGATTTATGTAAGAACTATAAATACTCTCTACCTCCCAGGTAGAGTGGAGCTCATAATAATTTTCATTTTCTCTCACTAAGTTCCCAAACCTCTAACTCTTTCTCTCTCTAAAACCTAGTATACGCCTATCTTGATCATTGGTTTGGTGGTTCCAATATGTTACAATTGGTATCAAGAGCCATGGTTTCATCATCTCTCTTCATATCCTTGGATTTCTAGTGGTTTTAGGTGGTTTTTGAGTTTGAAAAAGTTTAGTGTCTTTTGCATCATTTGGATCATTACTAGTGTTAAAGTTTAAATTTTGGGTGTACTTTTGTGTTTAGAATCATTGTAAGTGCTTGGGTTTTGATTTGGTAAGCTTGAATCACTGTGGTTGAGCTTGTTTGGATTGAAAAGTGTGTTTTGAAGTTTTTCTTGCTAGCGACTTGGTTCTCGGTGTGATTTTCATCGTAGCGACTTGCTTCAGAAAAGTTAGCGAAGTTACAGTTAGTTGTTAGCGACTTGTCTATTGAGACAAGCCAACAAATAGTACAAGTTAGTGGATTCTCCACTAGCTACTCTGGTGAGGTTAGCGAGTTGCTTCCGGAATTGTTAGCGAGTTGTAGTGCAAATTGTTAGCGACTTGATACTAGCGACTTGGATCTTAGCGAGTTTTTCTTAAGCAACTTAACTGTGTCTAGCGACTTGGTGCTTAGCGACTTCTCGTCATAATTCTTAGCTTATACTTGGTGTACTTAACTTGGACCTAGCGAGTTGCTCTTTAGCGAACTTGACCTGTAGCGACTTGGTGCTTTAGCGACTTGTATCTAGCGACTTGGGCTTAGCGACTTGGTTCAATAACTCTTAGCTAATTTGTTGATTGCTTGTAATACTGGTTTTCTGATTTAGTAAAACTCGTGAAAGAATCTATTTCCGGCTTAATCATAGAGTTATAAATCCCGCGGTAATCTGTTAACATGTCTACCAACGTACCTAATCATCTCCATCGCTGTTGGATGTTCAAGCAAATGGTTCTAATACTCGTCCACCCATGCTTGATGAATCCCACTACGACTCTTGGGCCCAACGAATCCCATTGTACTGCTTGGAAAGGAAAATGGGTCAACATTCTCAAATCCATTGATGAAGGACCTTATCAGATTGAGACTACAAGAGATATAATTGATACTGCTGCAGATGGAACCATGATCTTTGGATTGGACAGACTAAAGACATATGATGAGCTCAGTGATAAGGAGAAAAAGAGATTCGATGCTGATATAAGGGCCTCAAACATCATACACAGTGGTCTTCAAAAGACATCTACAAGCTGATCAATCACAACACCGGGCCAAGGCGCTTGGGATAATGTCAAGATGCTTCTCTCAGGTTCTGAATTAACCAAGGAAGACAGAGAATCACAACTGTATGATGAGTTTGAGCACTTCAAGATGAAACCATGAGATCTGTTATAAGTACTACGAGATTCCATAAGCTTGTAAATGATATGAGGAATATCAGAATGACTATGCCAAACATTCAGCCGAACTCAAAGTTTGTGAACAACATGAATCCCGAATGGCACAAGTTTGTCACCTCTGTGAAGCTAACCAAAGGATTGAATAACACCAACTATGAGCAATCAGATGCCTTTCTCTCCGTGAACGAGACATGATGTGTTTGAGAAAAGGATTCTAGAACATAAAAAAACCAAGGAGAAACAAGTTCCTCAAATGACTCAACAGCCTTTTACACAAATGTTGGTATTACTACCAAAGCTTTTCAAGTCATTCCCATGGGTGATGGTAATTACAAACTCATCCCTCATCCAGATATAAGCCTCCAGACCCAAACACATTCATGGAAAACTTCATCAATCAACTGTCTCTCATGGTCATTCAAAACATGAACTCTTTCCAAACACCAACAATAACCTCGAAGAAAGATCCAATCCACACAATCAAGCAAACTGCAGATGGGAAGGTTATGGTGCAACCAGTTCAAGAAAGGCTGTATGAACAAGGAAGAGGAGGAGTTGGTAGAGGATATGGGGTAAATTAGAATAGGGGAAGGAATGGGAATCAAGGTTAAGCAAAGCCAATTAAGTGCTACAACTCAGTGGTGAGGGACATATTGCTAGGAACTGACATCTCCAAAATGTCCTCAGAATGCACACGACAAGATGCTTTGTGCAAGCTCAGGATAATGGAGCTTTGGATGAAGAGGAGTTGTTGTTCCTTGGTGGAAATGCCCGAACCTATGATGCCGATGTTGATGAACACCCATTCAGGATATAGGTCATAATCATCAAAATGCATTTCAAGTAGCTGACTGTGATGCATTTGACTATGATGTCGATGATGAACCCTTCCCAACAATCTTCATGGCTAGCATCTCACCTATGGTCTCTCCAAAGGTCTCTCCACCACAACAAGCTGGTCCATCCAAAGACAAAATCATTTCAGAGGTATTAAAACTGTATGATGATATTGATGAGGAAAAGATGCATAATAAAGTACGCCTCTTGAAACTTATGAATCCGATATTGAAGATGTGGGTAATAGTAATATTGTCCCATATGATCAATATGTGAAGCAAATTGAAAATGAGATTGTACCAAGTAATGCATCTTCGGCAACAATGATGATTATGTTTTTGATGAATACCGCATGTGCCCCTGATGATACCTATCTCGAATCGAATGCCTATAAAGAACAAGTTGCTATTTATGAACAACGTGCTAAATTTGATTTGACCACCCGTGAGCGTGAAATGGATAACCAAATGCGCAATTATTAGAAAAGTAACTTTAGAGAAGAAGTCTTAAAACAAGAGTTAAACTCCTTACAAGAAAAGCTTTCTAAAACTTCTAAGCAAAAACAAGACCTTTAAGAAAATTTTAAAATGCTTAAGCAAGAATTCAATGCTAAGGAATCAAAACTTTTGAATGATTTTTCCAATCTAAAAACTTTGAAAAACAAGCTCGAAAATAAGTTGTACGTACAAGGGAATACCATTCAGACTGCTCACTTGATCACTAAGCATAGAGTTTTAAGCGATAAGCATAGCATTCCCCTTGTTGTGGAACCTAATCCTGAGGTTGTTAAAAAGGCTAGAGATACTCATAATGTAATCTATGATGGTAATGAGATTCTTAAACCTAGGCAGAAACCTAGTTGCGTTGAGTAACCGAGGAAGATAGAAAATTAGATGATGCATCTAGGGAGAAAATGAATAAGAAGCTAGAAGATCCTAAATGTAAAGAGAATAACATAACGATCAAACCCCATGATTACAAGAAGGAAAATTGGATTTCTTTGAACAAGTTTAAGCCTCAAACGTTGTTAACACCCGAACAAGTGTTCTAGAAAAAGGATTTAGATAAGCAAAAAGCAGATAATCTTGTTGTAACAAACTCCTCTTAGTAAAATGCCTTCACCGACTGTATCCTCCAAATACACCAATGCATTTAGTTCCTAGAACTATTGCCACTATAAGCAAGACCTTAATCACTAATATTATTTTTCAATTATTTGTTGATTTTGAGAAAACTTGTAAGAAAAGGATATCACCCACTGGGATAACTGGGGGGGTTTTGAGCAAACTAAGGAATGTTATTTAACTGAGGTCATGCCTTTCTTTAAACAACTAAAAGATCAATTTGAGAGTCTTAAAAGGGGATGGATTTAGATATTAAAGAAATGGAAAAGGAATTTGATGCAATGATAGTTGAGGTTAGTGATTATGAGCGAGAATTAAAGTATAATGAGATTGAGAGGAAGAACTTGCACACCTTGAATGAGAATCTTATTTCTGAATGTATTACTCAAGATGTGATTTAAACCGCTACAATTGTTCCATTAATGCTTCTCAATTTACATTATCTGCTGCTCTCGAAAGTCTCTCATGATCGTGTCATTGAGCTTGAAAAACTAACTCTAAACTGCATGATAAAGTTGAACAGGATGATCATGATAGCCTGGTGAAACAGTTTTCTAAATTGGAAGTTGAGCATCTTGCTTTGCAATTAAAATATCAACATCTAAAGAAAATGTTAAAACCTCAAATATCAAGACATCCTTGGATGCTCCTCGAATTTGATGCGCTTTTTGAAATTAGCAAACGCGGATGAACAGATTCGAGCTCATTGTAACACGCATCGAAAAGCCTAAAGCCCAAATCTCTCAATTAAAGGGTGAAAAGAACAATGCGACTGGCTCCCAAATGCCTCATCCTTTAGATTCTCAGATTCTCAAACTTTTCATCTTCAAAACTTAGTTAATGCCTTACAAAAGGAAAAACGAGAGTTTTCTAGAAGAAAATGAAAAAGTTAAACGACACTTTAAAGAGTTATATGATTCAATGAAAGTCACTCGTGACCAAAACAACGAAAAAATAACGTCTTTACAAAAAGAAATTGAGAATCTAAGGAGTCAGGAAAAGGGAACCGCCACTTGTTTTAATGAGAATGTTGCATCAAAGTCACCCTCGGATCGCAAATATATCTGGATCATAAATACATTCCTCCTCATCTTAGGAATAATGAACCAGTGTTTCATGACTATTGTGCTCACCTTAAGGATAGTCTAGAATGTCTCCGTGAGATTGCAACATGTCCTAAATCCTTAGGTGCGAAAGGTAAAGCTGTGATGCCTTGTTCCATGCCTAGTGCCAAGCATACAAATCATTCTATGCCCAGTTTTAAGAAAGTGAACACTAACGTGCCTTCAAGTAGTTCGATCCCCACATCTAGTTCGGGAATGCAAAAAGTAGATCAACCAACTAATGTTCCCATAATTCCCTCTAAAGGAGTAATCAGTGACATTAAAGCAAGCGGGTCAAAGCCTCCGGCAATACCAAGCAAGATAGGACCTCGCAAGCTAAGAATGTGCATTGGAAGAAAGTAGAAGATCACCCTAGGAATATTAAGTTTGAGTTGAATAAAACGAATAGCGTTGATTCTAGTATTAGCTATAAGCTTATATAATTAATTCACCTACTATTCGCAAACCATGTAATGATGACGCTTGATTTCTTTACTAATCATGAATGTGGTGTGAATGTTTTGTCTAATGTTGTCAAATGCCCGATAAAACGTTAATGTTAAAATTCAAGCTAAGAAGGCTAAAAGGCAAAGGCGAAAGAAAGTTAGAAAAACAAAGGAAACCCACGGAAGGAAATTTAGTAATATAGGTTATCAATGGATACGCCAGCGCAACGTTAGCTTTTGCCCTAAGTTGCTAAATCAATGCCCACTAGAAAAATGGATGCCCACCGCAACTACTATTCAAGTAAATACCGAAATAGTCTGACCGCAATGTAATGCTGCCGACGGTTGTCACAGAATATAAATGGCTCGATATGGGTTTTGTCACTGCATTGACTCAATTTTCCATAAATATTGTCACGCTCACCTCATCACAGTATCAGCGTTAATCGGTCATGTTCAGCTGCCAGTTTAGATGCCAGTCTGGTGCCCACAACTTGCACTGGCATAAATCTATCGCCGCTCGGTCACGTCGTAGTTGGTTCTGGTATCGTTAACTGGCGAGGCCACACTCAATTGCGGGTTTGCGCGTGAACGCAAACACGCGAACATAACGCACCGGTTAGTCGACAGTCAAATGGTTTGGTCGAGCAAGTCAAATAATACGCTAAAGTTTATCAGAATGACTTCTCCTTGAAACAACTGTGATGCTTCCCTAGACCTTTCTTGAGTATTCCCAAGTTCTCGTGAGTATTGTGTGGAATGAATGTAAATGTCGGAATTTGGGGTATTTATAGTCGGTCCGGGTTGATACAGATGAGTTAACGCCGAATCTCTATTCCGTCGTAGCACTAGATTCTAGTACGCGAACCTTATAAGTGGTTACGCCGTAGTCTTCAATAATCCTGGTTACGCCGCAAAAGGCGCAAAAGAGCGTAAGTATCGCGAAACCTCTTTTGACCTAATGGAGTTACGCCGTAATCTTTGGAAGGAGTTACTACCGTAACCTCATGAGTTGGACTTCGTACGCAATAGTTACGCAGAATGTGAGAGACTGTTTGCCGTAACCTCTTCGTAATAAGCATACCGTGATAAATCCTTAGTAATGTTTCCATTTCCGCATCTCTTTAGCTCCAATGCTGCAATTTACCGAAAGTGTAAAACAATGGAAAACAAGCGTAAATCCATATAAATGATATAAATAACGAGCATTAACTGGGAAAATTGACACTTAATATCGTGACTATTTGATGTTATCATCACGATACTTACCGTAATTCACCGATCACTAAGTATCACGTAACCTGATTATTGAAGACTATCACGCGTAACCACTTATTAGGTTACCGTAATTCAGCGATCTAGTGCTTTTACCTTGAATAGAAGGTTACTGCCAGAACTCATATATTGTTACGCCTGCAACCTGCATATAAATACCCCACCTAATTCCAAAGATTTCTATTCATTCCATTCCACACACAATACTGAGAACGGAAAATACTCGGAAGGTTAGGGAAGCATTAAGTCGCTTCCAAGGAGAAGTCACACTATTACGATAAGCTTTAGCGCTTATTATTTCTTTTACTTTCAATTCATGTATTTCGTACCTTTGAATATTGAATTGATGCGTGAGCGGGCTAAGCACCCTTTGGTGCTAGCCTAGTTATGATTCCTTAATTGTTTTGTTTACGCTACTTTACTTTCGCATAATTATTTCTAAGTGTATGCATGCATAGTTCTTGGTAGTCACCCCCGCCTGAGTTTTGAATGGCGTGAGGCCAATTGCCTAGGAGATATGACCAACCCGCCCTAGTGAGCCGATCGAGACGGGAAGAGTAAGATATGACCAACCTGACTTTCGCTTCTTCTGCGCGATTGACCAACCGATCACCTATCGCTGGATGAACTTAAGAACGGGGTGTAGTGTCTAAGTTCCTAACCGCTCACTATTTAGAATCTAGCATGTAGCGGCACTTAATGACTCTGGCTTAGGGACCAGTGAACAACGGACTTATGACGGCTACCTGATTCCCGGTTGTGGTATCTTTGTTGATAGGTTAGCGATCGACCAAATGTTGTCCTCTCTAATTTGACCCCACCAAGTAATGGAAGTAGGTAGACGAGACATAACTAGTTGAGGATTAACTAGGTTAGCACCACTATTCCTCTATTGATTTCCTTTCTACCATTTAATTGCTTTTATATTCTACATTAGTAGTTTAATTTATTATAATCCTATCAAACCATTTATATTCTGTGACAATTAGACTTAGTAATTATCCGACACACATAGCTCTTGGGACGACCTCGGCTTTACCATTTACTACACTACACATGACCAGGTACACTGCCCGTTAGTGCATTAGGGTAGACCATAGGTATAGCGAGACACTATAAATATTAAGACCTGGTCAGTAAAACCTGCATCAAGCGGTGTGGAACCTCTTTTGACCTAATGGAGTTACGTCATAACCTTTGGAAGGAGTTACGCCGTAACCTCTTGATGAGTTGGACTTCAGGGTGGTCACGCAATAGTTACGTGAATGAGACTAGTTACGTAACCTCTTCAAAATAAGCATCTGTGATAAATCCTTAGTAATGTTTCCATTTCGCGTCTCTTTAGCTCCAATGCTCTAACTTACCTAAAAGTGTAAAACAATGGAAAACAAGTGTAAATCCATATAAATGATATAAATAACGAGCATTAACGGGTGAAATTGACACTTAATATTCAGGACTATTTGATGTTATCAAGAAGCGAACATACTTTGAATAGGTCAAACACGGACACTAGCACTGCATCTATTTCTAATGAGTTCATTGTTTCTACCTCTGATGTGGGTGTTCCAATCAGCACTAACCAAGTGGAACCCATTCTTGCATGGGGATCCCAATTATCCAGTTATCCATTTTTATCTGTGTTCAACCGCATCGTTCAAATCGCTTCGGGTACTTGGACTCAGTCGCTCCAAGCATACGGACCGAGACCTGACTCATGAACTTGTGAGTAAATTCATCGGGACTGTTAGATTCGGGAACGATCATTTCGGTGCAATTATGGGTATGGAGATTATGTAGTTGGCAAAAGTGTAATCTCCAGGTATATTATGTTGAAGGTCTTGGTCATAACTTGTTTTCTCGTTGGTCAATTCGTGATTCGATCTAGAAGTGGCATTTAGAAAACATACTTGTTTCGTTAGAGAACTCGATGGTGTGGAACTATTAAGAGGAACACGTGGTTCAAACCTATACACCATCTCTATCGAAGATATGATGAAATCTTCACCCATCTGCTTGTTGTCAAAGGCTTCCAAAACTAAGTCATGGCTATGGCACAGTCGTCTCAATCACTTGAACTTTGGTACCACAAACAATCTTTCCTGAAAGGACTTAGTAAGAGGATTACCCAGATTAAAGTATGAAAAAGATCATCATTGTTCAGCATGCCAATTGGGAAAAAGCACGAAATATTCCCATAAACCGAAACCCACAAACTCAATAATGGAAGTCCTTCATACCCTTCATATGGATTTGTGCGGACCAATGAGAGTACAAACGATAAATGGGAAGAAATACATTTTAGTCGTTGTTGATGACTACTCTCGATTTACTTGGGTAAAATTTTTGAGGACAAAGGATGAAACTCCAAATGTCATCATGTCACACCCCCAAATTACCTGTTTTGCAGCGGAATGGAATTCCTGGGGGTTGACTGTCATAGCATCACAATCACTGTTATATTGAACGACCTAAAGTGTCGTTTGGAAAAACACATCGTTTGATTTAATAAAGTAATCAAAGTTTACAAAGTATAGGTCCCAAATGAAAATCAATTTGTGCGGAAATAAGTTTGTTACAAGTCAAACGATGTTTTTAAAGTTCATAAAACCCAAGTGAGACGCGTCGTCACCGCGAATCTATGATATGTCCACATGCATGCCATGAAGTGAATGCCTTAGATACCTGAGATCAAACATGCTAAAAAGTGTCAACACAAAGGTTGAGTGAGTTCATAGAGTTTGTGTTGAAATGTAAAGCCTTTAAAAATCGTTTATGCAGCAAAGGCATTGTAAATCCACTCAGTTCCAAGTTCCGCCCATACAAAACTTGCAACCTGTGTGTTTACAAGCCATTGCCAAAATATGTATAGTTTATGTTCAAGCGCATGATGGCAAATGAATTCACATAATAGTAGATAACTTAGTGTATTAATATTCAATTGATATAACACATATGAGTGTTGTTTCAAATAGTTTCAAGACCATTAGTTCATGATTGTACCAAGACCATCAGTTCAATGATTATACCAAGACCATCAGTTCAATGATTATACCAAGACCATCAGCCCAATGATTATACCAAGACCATCAGTTCAATGATTATACCAAGACCATCAGCCCAATGATTTATGATATGACAATTCTAAGCATGGTAAAACTGTTACTTCGTATGACTAAACATTCAGTTCAGATAAACATATAGTTGCAAATAATCATGATTGTCATAAAAGTTGTTGAGCATGTATCTCCCCCAAAGAGTTTAATAAAAGTATTAAAATAATCGAAAATGGGGCTATGGAACTCACTTGGTACAATGATGCGATGACAAAAGTGAGTACACCGAAATGAGGCGCAATCTCTAACTGCGACCTATTATGAATGATATGTTCTATGATAAGTTATGATGTAACATTATGCATGCAATTCGTATGATATCTATACCACTTGTGAATTTTTGAAAATAATACTTATCGTCGAAAAATAATCTTATAACGTCTTGACCATTCTTAAATTATTTTACATGTATTTACGTTGAAATAATATCCTACGATAATCATTTAGTGATTTATTATGAAACTATAACTTTTCGTCGTAAAATAATGTCATTGAAAATTTCATGAAAGTGACTAAGTAGCCTTGAAAAGCAAGTCGTAAAATGGTGCACGTCGAGTGTTAGGAAACAAACTCAACGGTTTTGGAAAGCTTATATCATTATCTCAAAGTTTTAGCATTTAAGTTTTTGTCCTAGAGGTCTCGATAATAAAGAAAAATATAGGTTAAGTATGGTACTTGTGTCCAAAATATTGTTTAAGGGTGGTTTTCGGCAAAGTTTAAGTAACCGTATTTTATTCATTACAACTCCGCTTGACAAATGGTCGGACATTTTGGAAAATATGCTTGGCGAACTTACTTTTACTAGAAGACATCACTTTATAAAAAGTACTACATCAATGTTAAAAACGACCTTCAACATGGTCTCTTGTTGCCGTAAGGTTTGTCTAATAGAAATATATTAGTTTTTCTTATATAATAAAGTTACGGCAACTTTGTGTAAACGTGTGTAATTTAATCGTTACAAGTCCGTTTTCTACGTTTTATATGTCCTTAGTTTCGTATCAAAGTATACTAATATATTTTTGATAAGTCGACACAATTTATAACGCCTAAGCCTCATTTTTGACTCGTACAAAGTAGACGTAACATGCTGAAATTTTCAGAATTTTATAGTTTTCGTCGTCTAACTTGAAAAATTCATAACTTCTTCGTTATAGCTCCGTTTTAACCCGTTCAAGCGGCCACGTTTTCGTTTTAAAGTGTATTTTCTAAATATCTAGGCCAAAATTTTTTACCTACTGTCGAAATTTCCAGATTTCAAAAATATGGACAGACCCTTAAGTAAACTTGTCGAAATGAGTTTTTCTCGCGCAAAACCTATTCTAACCAATTCAAAACAACTCTGAAGCTAATCTAATCCTACCATACACCTTCTTAGGGTGTCATGGGTTCCTAGACATCACCAAAAGTGACATATTACAAGGAGTAATTATAGGATGACATATATATATATATATATATATATATATATATATATATATCTATACATATATATGGGACTACATTGACACGTCATTAATGCTGACTAGACACTTTAATGTTGACATGGCACATCATTTGATGAGGTGGAAATGGTGACAAGGGACAATTTTCGGATAAATAAGTAAAAATATTGTAACTAGCAAGATTCGAACACTGGTCTTGACATCCGAACATAAGCGCCTCAACCAGTGGAGCAATCCACAAGTTGTGACATAAAATGCATTCCAAAATTGATATACCAACAAAACCATAACAGACAACCCTATAGTCTCGGCATTTCCAAACTATTCAACTTTACTCTTCAATGTGGTCAAACAAGATATCATCATCCCCATTTCACATGGCATTTCCAAATTCAACTCCCCACAATCAACAAAACTCTTAATTTTATTCAAAAACATATTGACCTAATCTATACCATATATTTTTCTGGTGTGATTCTATGATTTTCAAAAGGCATCAACAAACCCTGATTTCACCAAACTGAGATCGACTCATCTGTTCCAGGTTTGTAATTTCATGACTTTATAAAAATTAATTGATCAATTTGTTTGACTGGTGGTTTAATTGATTTTTTGGTTATATGGTTATTGCGTTATTGTTAAGTGGATAAGTAGTTCTTACTTTTTGGTTAGAAATTACAGGGTCATTCCTTTTTCTTGTATGTTTTGATTAGATGATTGCCCTTATTTTTAGCAGTGGCCGGCAGGATTCGGTTATTGGTCTTGGTATCTTATGGATTGTTTGGGGTTGCCTTTTGGAGTAACTATTTACACAAAATTGGTATCTTATGAGCTTTTTGGGTTGCGTTTTGTTTTGATATTAGATCATGCAATGTAACAAAATGGGGTGTAGGAGAGTGTTTGAATTTAACTAAAGATGTGTGTTTGGCAGATTCTGATTGTTTAAGGATTTACGTGTTAATGTGATCCCAAATAGCTAAGATAATTAGAATCAGTTATGTTAGTTATGCTGCAGCTACTCAGAAACTGAACATTCGACACATAAAGCATCTGATAATCCGAGTCAATTTAACTTACCCAAACACTATAAACTAGGTATTTGCTACTTGAAATTGCAATAATTACATAAGCAGTTTCAATATGCAGTTCCATAAGACAGCTTATTGTCTGAAACTAGACTGAAACTCGAACAGAATAATTAATGTTAATATATCTTATTTAGATAAAATTTCCTATCTCAATATATGCTGGGATTACTCATCAAACGATTGAAATTGTTGTTCCAAACATTCATTTGTCTTTAAAGACCAAGTATAAATAAAGTTATGGGTTCATTGTATGCTTAAGTATTCTGTCATGTGGATTTAAGCCCTTGGTAGGAATTAAGATAGAATAAGATGTTTATCTTTACAAGCTAACATCTTAAGTACGCATTCATATGTAAACATTTGATAATATTGATTTTGTGCTCCTACCATAATTTCAGGGGTGGTGCAATCCGTTTCATGGGCACAAAGCGCCATCATGATAAATGGTACAAGCCAACTGAGACTTATGAAGTAAAAGGTTGCTTTGCAATGAATGAGTTAGGCCATGGAAGCAATGTACGTTAAGCTTTTGGTTCCTTACTGACCTCTATTTTAGGTTCGAGGCATTGAAACAATCACTAGATATGATGCAAGCACTCAGGAATTTATCATCTTAACTCCTTGTGAATCTGCTCAGAAGTATTGGATTGGAGGTGCAGCCAAGGTTGCAAAAATCGCTAGGCGGTAACTGGGCGGCCGGGTAGGGTTTAGCGATTAATCGGTTAGGCGGGGATTAATCGGGGATTTATCGGATTGGATTTTTTATATATAAAATTATAAAATTTTGAAACTATATGCCCGATTTGGCCGATCTAGCCGATTTTTTTCGATTTGGCTGATTTTTTCTGATTTTGCCGATTATTTTCCGATTTTGCCGATTTTTACCTGTAACCAATTTTTCCGATTTATCTGATTTTTTCTGATTTGGCCGCCTAGGCCGATTAATCCGATTTTTATCCGATTTTTTTCAGTAACCGATTAATGAAAATCGGAACGGCTAATCACCGCCTAGCGATTAATCGGCCGCCTAGGCCGATTTTTGCAACAGAGGGTGCAGCTAATGTAAGACCTTATATGTCAAAACTATTGGGTCAAATGGCTAATCGTTCTGTATGAATTCTGTTAACAGACTGGAATGCTAATTTATATTTTCTTTTCATTTCAGCATGCTATACACACAATCGTTTTCTCGCAGCTCGAGATCAATGGTGTGAATCAAGAAGTGCATCCTTTTGTAGCCCAGATCAGGGATGAAAATGGAAATGTATGTCCAAATGTTCGTATTGCCGATTGTGGCCATAAAATTGGTTTGAATGGTGTTGACAATGGCCGAATCTGGTATGGATTGAACTTTGGAACAACAATTTCCATTTTCATTCTTATTCTAATTTTGTATGTCACCTAACTATAGGTTCAAAGTTCACATGCGTGTTATTGGCAGTAGTGGGAGCAAGCCCTTCGTTTTGTTTGATTTGAAGGTGTCCAAGCTCATTAACGAATCTTTACGCGGACTTGTGGACATCCAAGAACAGGTTAGTTTGATTCAGCAAATACATATTAAGGATACACTTTGTCCAATCTCCTAATCCGCAATTTGTTTACTTGGTCTGGTGATGTCGAGGCATGCCCTGTTGCGTTGGAAAAGATGTTTGCAAGGAAGTATTTGTAGATAGTTGCTTGACATGGCCGGAGAAACCATTATTCAGATGTTTGTAGGTCTACTCATGGAATTCAGATATTACTGCAGTATGTACCAAACAGCCCGGCTGGCGCTCTAAACTCGGTACCAAACAACCTTTGCTGCAACACTAACTACGTACCAAACAGCCCTTGCTGCAGCAGTAATTCATCACTAAACCCAGTACCAAACACGCTTAAAATCTAATGTTATTAATATAAAAGTTGTCAAATTTATGCATAACTTGTTGGTTTCATTTGAAGCCTAGCAATCTTCTTCTTAACGCCAATTGTAGACCTAAAAATATGTGATTTTGGATTAGCTCGTGTTACATCTGAAACTGATTTCATGACAGAGTAATGTCGTTACAAGATGGTACTGTGCACCAGAGCTGCTGTTAAACTCTTCTGATTATACTGCTGCCATTGATGTATGGTCAGTTGGTTGTATCTTTATGGAATTGATGGACCGCAATCCCTTATTTCCTGGTAGAGACCATGTACACCAGCTAAGATTGCTTATGGAGGTATCAAACGGGCAACATAGCTTTTTTGACAAGTAATGAATAATCAGCGTTGTGTATTTGACCTTTAAAATTATTTTGACCTTGCAGCTGATTGGAACTCCATCAGAAGCTGAATTAGGATTTCTGAACGAAAATGCAAAAAGATACATTCGGCAACTAAACCATTATCAACGCCAATCGTTCAATGAAAAGTTTCCTCAAGTTCATCCTGCTGCCATTGATCTTATAGAAAAGATGTTGACTTTTGATCCTAGGCAGAGAATCACAGGTGAGTAGATTGCTATATGCTCTCTTGCATGCTATATTTACTTTAAGCCACACTGGTTTTGCTTCAAACATGATGTTAATTTATGTTGAGATGTTAATGTTTTGCTTCAAACCGATTCATGTGGTTTGCTTCACTTGATGGAATTGGTCACTCGCCGATATAGATTAGTGATATGGTCCGTTGGAACACTGTTTACTTTTATATTTGGTTCCTTGCCCTTCACTTTTTAGGACCAAAAGTGAAATTACTTACATACTTGAGGTACCAAAAGTGAGATTAACTACATACTTGAGGGACCAAATGTGAAAGCAACTGGGGACCATATTCTTATGTGTATGGGCGAGGGATTACTTCGTAATTTTGAGCAAATCACAAGGACCATTTAAGTAATAATGATACCTTAATTAATATTAAAACTCCTTTTTCTTGGCTTATGCATTTTAAAAATAAATTTTGCCTGTGTAATTTGTTGGATTCAGTTAAAGATGCGCTTGCACATCCGTATCCAAACACGCTTAAAATCTACTGTGTAATTTGTTGGTTTCACCTGAAATACCTACATTAAAAAAATTGCTGAAACAAAAACCTGAAAAGCTAAAATAAAAAATAAAAATTACTACCGTCACATTTTTTTTGTGATCTCCAGGAGAAGCTATTTTCGAGCATAGAGCAAAAAGGTCCATTCGAGAAGAAACTAAAAAAGACATGCTTCGGGAGATCGAGAATGTCCAATAGGTAATCGACTTGCATACTTGCTATACTCATAAGAACTCATTATCTTAGTGGTGTTTGGATGTCTGTCATCAAAGTGATTATGTGGATTCAAATAAGGCTCATTTGAAGATTTGTTCTTGGTATTTACTTTTTAAAATTTATGCAGCCTCTATGTTTAGTTTGACATTATGTTATGATCGATTTTGCTGTCATTGCCTATAAGATAACTTTCATAACTGCTATAGTATATGTTTTATGTTAGACTTGTTATATAATATTATCTCTTCTTTTTTATCATGTTTGTGTATTGGGTTTTAAACATTATTTTTATAATAAACAATATCGGTGTATAAAAAAAATTCTTGAATCACACTAGAAGGTGCTACATCCAACATTTTTGTCACAGGGTGTTGTTCCATGTGGAAAAGAGATTGTTGTAACAAAACTTTTCTTCAGCCACTGACATACAGCAGGGGACTTCTACAAGGAAGTCAACATCATCAGTAGTGTCGAACACAGAGTAGTGCACGAGCAGATTATACAGCATGGGACTTTTATCATGAATGTACCTGGTGTCCACTCTATACTATCGTTTATTTATTTTTTTATTTTATATATATATATATATATATATATATATATATATATATATATATATATTTATATTTATATTTATATATCGCAAATAAGCAGGTTAACATAAGCAATCCCACGAATAAGTAGAAAAGATTTTTTCTGGTTATTTTTAAACTATAAAGAAGTACAAATATACACGTTCGTGTTGGGGGGACAATGTATAGGTCATGGTGTCGCTTCTTCAAACCCTACACCAAAAGTGTGGCAACAAGATGGTGACCGGAAGTGTCCTAATACAAGGTATGTTATCATTTTTAGCTTTTGGTTGTTTATCTTATGGGGATGTTTTGGTGATAGTTGTACAAATGTAGACTTTTCATTCTGTGGTCTATATAACCGTTGTTGAACTGCAAGACATGCTGGCCCATCTGGTGAAAACAGGTGCAACAAATGCAGTTTATTGAGTTCTTGCGCCAGCCTTAAAGGATGATCAAGGTTGCAGGTTTTGTGGCTCAAGGTTGCACGCTTTCGAAAGCATCAACAACCAGTTGGAATTGATAAAATGATTGTAATGCCCATGAGTTAGAAAAGAAAGAACGTAATTCACGAAATGTTGATGAAGAAAACATATATTTGTATTCAAAAAACGGCTCCATTGTATTTTTCAATATATATTGCAATGTTTGCTTTTAGATACATATTTTGATTTCGGCATGTGTTATCATGAAGCTAGCCCGCCCATTCGGGCGGGCTATGAAGCTAGTATATATATATATATATATATATATATATATATATATATATATATATATATATATATATAACACTTAAAAACATTAAAAAGTGGTATAAACATCCATATGACTTGCATGTTTTTATTAAATATGATGAAATGAACATAAAATGAATATGAAAGATGAAAATGAATATGAGATGCTTACTAGTTAACTTGATGAGGTTAATGAACAAAGGTTTAATCCTAAACACCCTAGGTTTTTATTTCAAAACCTAAACTAAGAGTGTAACTAGAGTGTAAATAACTTGTCTAGAAAATTTTTGTTGAACTCCTCTTGATCCTTATGGTTGGCCGGTTTTGTTGAGAAGAGAGGAAGAAAGAATAGCTAAGTTTTCACCTTGATATCTTATGTTCTATGTGTTGTGTTGTAATAAAAATAATATAAGTGCAAGTATTACTAAGATATTTGTACTCATTTTAGTTGAGTCACCACTTTGGTGGTCGACATATATATAAAAAAAAAACTAAATGTGTTTTGTTATTGTAAGTACTTGTGTGAATAAGTAGAAGTGTAGTTAGTTAAGAATTATTAGTAACTTGTGTATTTATTTAAGCATTTAGGGTAGCGTTAGCTAAAAATAAATTTTAACGGGTCAAAATAAAATATATTGAGGTCATAGAAATTATAAAAATACATTTCTTGCAAAATTTGAGTGAAATAATAATTATCGTGTAGTTTTTAAGAAAACCGTCGTAATTATATAAATATAACAATTTATATACAAAATAAATTTAAAACACTGGGTAAACTCATAATATTATTTTTATAATCTTAATATGAATATAAAAATATATCGGAATAATTTTTGAAAGTATCGGATCAAATGTTCAAAATAATTAATTACGCGATAGCGTTTATTTAATAAGAGATTATGCGTTTAACGTAAAATGCAAAATCATGCATGAACTAATATGATGATAATGATGCTAATGATATGTAGACTAAACCTAGTCTATATGAAATGTCCTTGATGATTGTTCATGAATTCGCAGCTAAACCATTAAGGTTAAGCGAATTTGATACACGTAAACCTAGTTTACGGTAAACGATGAAATAGTAAATTCCCGAGATGAATAGTAAATTTTGAAAATGACCTGAAATTGCGAGTTGTCACACATCATCAAACTTATCATACAGCTACAAGTTCGACTCAACAATTCTGTTAGAATAGTTCGAACAGACAATGGAATAGAGTTCGTTAACAAAGACTTAATTCAGTTTTATGAAAGTGTTGGAATCAGTCATCAAAGAAGTGTTCCACGAACTCCTCAACAGAACGGTGTAGTTGAAAGACGAAATCGAACTATTGTGGAAGCCGCAAGAACAATGCTAATTTATTCAAAGGTTCCAATGTTTCTATGGGCTGAAGCCATTGCCACTGCTTGCTACACCCAAAATCGTTCCCTTATACACACCTCTCATGGAAAAACTCCATATGAACTCGTCCATAAACGAAAACCTGATCTCTCCTACCTTCGTGTGTTTGGTGCTTTGTGCTACCCAACGAATGACGGCCAAGATTTATGCAAACTTAAAGCTAAAGCGGACATTGGAGTTTTTGTAGGATATGCACCAAACCGAAAAGGATACCGAATCTACAACAAAAGAACCCGAAGTATAATGGAAACAATTCACGTTACGTTTGATGAGCTGACCGGTCCAATGGCTCCAGGACAAACCAGTTCTGGACCCGCATCTCAACTTTCATCAAGTAGTCCTATCAGTTCTTCTCTCGTTTCAAATCCTCACCACAACTCCTTATGTACCTCCATCAGAAGATGATTTAAAGAAATTGTTTGTTCCAATGTTTGATGAACACTATGAGCCAAATGCTAATGAAATGTCAATTCCATCATCAGAGGGTGCTCCTATCCCTGTCAATGAAGTCAACCCTTCTGTTTCAATATCATTAAGCCAAGAAGCGCTTCTGCGATCACTCTGTCTCATCAACAAATCATCAATCATCGAATGTACATCATGGAATTGTTTTCGGCACCCATGATGAAGTTAATCCCTTTGCTACTCCCGAAGATGCTCCATTTGAAAACATATTTGCTCTTGAATCATCATCAGAACCATCTTCATCAGGAGACATCGATTCTGCTACGTCAGTTCCTCAACAACAACCACATCAACACATTAGAAAGTGGACACATGATAATCCATTGGACAACATCATTGGAAACCCTTCTCGTCCTGTATCTACACGGAAACAACTTGCAACCGATGCCTTATGGTGCTTCTTCAACTCCGTACTCTCTAAGGTCGAACCAAAAGATGTTAAAACTGCCATGAATGAAAACAATTGGTTCAATGCCATGCAAGAAGAAATTCATGAGTTTGATCGACTAGATGTATGGGAATTAGTACCTGCTCCAGATTGTGCTATGATCATTGCTCTAAAGTGTATCTTCAAAGTGAAACTTGATGAGCATGGTGATGTTTTAAAGAATAAGGCTCGATTAGTTACGAAAGGATACCGTCAAGAGGAGGGTATTGACTTTGAAGAATCATTTGTTCCTGTTGCTCGTATCGAGGCAATCAGAATCTTCTTGGCTAATGCTGCAAGTAAGAACATGGTAGTCTATCAGATGGATGTAAAGACGGATTTTCTTAACGGAGGTCTGAAAGAAGTCGTATCGTCGACCAACTGAAGGCTTTGTGAATCCAGAGCATCCTACTCACGTCTATCGTTTGAAGAAAGCTCTTTCTTGTTTGAAGCAAGCTCCAAGGGCATGGTATGAAACACTATCAAAGTTTCTTCTATCTACTGGATTCAAAGAAAGGAGCAGTTGATCCGACATTGTTCACTAGAAAGTCAGGCAAACATTTAATTCACGTTCAAATATATGTTGATGATATTATTTTTGCCTTGACTGACACCAATGAATGTGATCATTTTTCAAATGAAATGAGTTCCAAATTTCAAATGTCAATGATGGGACAAATGTCATTTTTCTTGGGATTACAAATTTCAGTAAGTCCCGGAGGCATTTTTATAAATCAATCTAAATATGCAAATGAGATTTTAAAGAAATTTGGATTTGATTCTAGTGACCCTGTTGATACTCCCATGATATAGCGTACTAAACTGGATGAGGACCACTCAGGGATCATGGTAGACCAAACGAAATATCGTAGTATGATCGGATCCCTGATGTACCTCACAGCCAGTAGACCAGACATTATGTTCATTTGTTTGCATGTGTGCTAGATATCGAGGCTAAGCCTACCAAAAGCAACTTGAAGCGGTTAAAGCGGGTCTTTCGGTATCTCCAAGGAACCATCAATATGGGACTTTGGTACCGAAGGACACCGGTATGTCACTAACATGACCTATGCAGTCTTGATCATACAGGATGTCAAGATACACGCGTCGAAGCGTCCGGTGGTGCTCAGTTTCTGGGTGATAAGCTTGTGAGCGGGTCTTCAAAGAAGCAAATGAGTACTTCTATTTCCTCTACAGAGGTGAATACATAGCCATGTCATCTTGTTGTGCTCAAATCCTATGGATGAGATCTAAATTATCTGACTATGGCTTTGAATTCAACAAAATCCTCTCTTGTGATAATAAAAGTGCTATTGCTCTCTCATGCAACAACTTTCAACACTCAAGAGCAAAACACATCGACATTCGACATCATTTCATCAGGGAGCAAGTAGAAAACGGTGTAGTGGAACTTTATTTTGTGAGGACTGAATACCAGTTAGCAGACATCTTCACTAAAGCTCTTCCTAGAGAACGTTTTGAGTTTATCCTCCCACGACTTGGTCTAAAGAGTCTTCAACCGGAAATACTTAAACGTCTTCAAGAGGAAGAAGAGGAGTAAAAGGTCTTTCTTCATCCATATCTTTGTATATATTTATTGAAAAACCAAAATACAAAATTATAAAACCAACAAAAAGCAAAGAGAAAAATTTAAAACTTTCAAAAACCCATAAAAATTAGAAAATCTTGAAAAATTCCAAAAATATTGTTATTTTGTCTTGTTTTTCCTTGTTCGATATCATCTACGGACTTTGTGTTGACATTCAAAGAATGTCACGGGTCTTTAGATGTTCTTCGAATGTACATAAGTTTGTTTCTTAAAAAAATAAAAAAATCAATCAAAAAAAATAAAAAATATTTTGGGAGATAGTGAAACTATGGTTTATTGTCATTTCAGGCAGTAACCCGTTTTTCAAAGAAAGAACAGAGCCATGCTTTATCTTGCTTTTCAAAACTCATGCTCTGATTCTTTAAAACAATTACTTACCATCTAATGAAAACTAATTGTTTTGTTAAATAACTCGAAATCTATTTTTGTAAATCATCCGGACTTAACGTTTGTCAAAATATCTATCTCTCAATCAACAACTTATGTCATTGATTGAGGGGAAGAATGATTTCAATTAAATCAAAAGGTTATTTGTCATACAATTTTTTTCAAAAGATAATCATGCATGTTTAAGCAATGGAGTTTAAAGTCTCAAAATCCGATCCTTATCAGTTAAAACGTTTTCATAATCAAGTCACAATTCTCCTTAAAAGCTTTCAAAATCAATTTAAATCTACAGAGATCACAAATCTCAAATGATTTGATAATTGTGATCGAGGGAGAATTTGTGATTTAAATTGGATTTAAACTGATAATTCGGTAAATGGTTTTATAAGGATGTAACCTTCCCACATATGCCAAACGATTTCAAATTTTCCATGCACATGTTGAGGGGGAGCATCTATCTTAAACCACAAAGATTTGAAACGTGTTCAATTTATTTCAATGTGCAGTCTTTTCCTAATATGTGCAAAACATTTTCAAATATCTATGCACATATTGAGGGGGAGCAACTATTTTGAAAACCACATTCTTTATATAACTACTCTTAGATGCAAGCCAACCCCTCAAAGATGAAAATTATCTTTATTACAAAATGATGCTTGATGCACATGTTGAGGGGGAACTCTTGTTCTAAAAATATCAAAAACAATTCAGGTACAAAATGCTTTGATAATATATCACAATTATCTGGATTGGTTTTCAAATGGTTTTCGATTGGTTCCAATGGAAGATGAACAATACCAAATAGACCGACCAAATTTACTTTATGTATGGTGATATAAGGATGATAAGGTCAGGTATTTGTTCCCATGATCCGCCAGAACAGGAGGGATCTACCCAGGGACAATCCACTAGATAGTGTAGAAGTCCTTAGGTTTGATGAAACAAAAAAGGAGAAAAGTGAGATATGGGAAGAGTGCGGACTAAGACTGAGCTAGTACTGGAATAAACCCAACAAGGTTCTGGTTATGAAGTCTTGGTAAGCACTGAAGGGGTTGAAGAATGAAAAAGAAATGAAATGAGAAAAAGGGTGAAAAGAATTAGCCCTCCAATAATTCAACCTTAGGGCAGTAACCGAGTTCAATACATATGCTACTGGTGGTTACCAAGGTAACATCGATATTGAAGACAAGACGTCATGGACCCAGTGACGCACTACACCACAACTTCCCAAGCTACTCAAGTTCCTCTTAAAAGGACTTGTTTCATTCTCACGGGGAACCTACATTATCTATCGACTTTCTCTTAGAGTTTGTTGATATTGAAGAAGGAGACCCTCTCCCTAGTCTCCGGCATAGGAACCAAATGTGCACTATTGAGTCTAGAGCCACGAGATCATCAAATAAATCTCCTTAGGACACTATCAATGAAGACTCTATGTTTCACACAATGTGGAAACAGAGATTATATCTTATGAGTCCTACGCATTATCCTTGTGGTATTGCCAGAACATCTAAGTAATATGCTAACATATTCACAATGAAGATGGAAAGCCTTCTGGAGCCAACATCAAACAAGCTCCTGGTGGGTGGCATGTGAGATCTATCCAATAGATCAACCATGTGACAACTGAACAGAAACAATGGGGCGAGTCATAATTATGATTCAATCCTGGTTCAGGTTATGGATTGACGGATACCTTTGAAAAACCGGTCGTTGTTCTTACAAACTCTTTTCTTTAAGCACATCGACTGTGTACTCATATTTCAAAATAAAAGGTGTTTATGATTGATAATTAATTTTTCTTTAAAACCTTCGTTGTATTGCAAAAACAATTTCTATTGTGCGGTACACGATTGTTTTTCAAATGTCTTTTTATCAATCAGTGAATCTCAATTCGCTGGTTCACTCACTCCGTGTTTTCTTCTTTGAGACGTTCCGGTTTGAGAACAGCTAGAGCAGCTGCGAAACCCTGTCAAGGAAATTCTTCGGAATTATACCTGATCACAGGCGATACTTGTATCTTGATCAACGGGAACCGTGGGCCGTGTACCTCAATTCAACGAAAGTGATCAAAGACACTTTCGTGCGCTTTATTGCTAACTGTTGTATGCAGGTACGCCCGACGTTTGCAGCTGATCAGAATGATGCGGTCAATCCGCAGCCACATGCTCACACATCACATTCATTTCAAAAGAAATCATGATTAAGTGCATCAATGACTCTGATATTTTCGCTCCATGCTTCTGCTACGCTGCTGCCAATATCATGAATTAAAGAAAGCTTCCGCTACTCTGATGAGAAGAAATCATGATCCAGAATGTGAGCATGTCGGTCCAAATGTCACAACATCACATAATACCAACACCACAATGGAAGAGTCAGAGATTTATCATAGCTGATGATCTCAAAGCTGGCTCAAAACTCATTATCACGTGGATCAGATAAAGACCTCCACTTGGATTAACCAAACATGCAAAAATGAAGAATCGATGACTACGAGCTTCAGAGCAAAGAACTTTAACAAGAATCCAAGAATAATTATAATGTAATATCTGTTTGTATTCAATGTATTTTTGAGGTTACCTCCCTTAGGGGGAGATTGTTAGGATTTAGAAAATCCAGTCATTAAAGAGTCGGTCACCTCAAGTATATGTAATCGTTAGAAAGCTCGTAGCCATAGATTATTTAATGTTAAGTAGTATTTAGTTATGTAACACCGTGGAGGACGGACGGGTCTTTACCCACTGTATGCCTGATCCACAGCCCGTAGGTGGCGATTTATGTAGGAACTATAAATACTCTCTACCTCCCAATGTAGAGAGTTGGAGCTCATAATAATACTTTCATTTTCTCTCACTAAATTCCCAAACCTCTAACTCTTTCTCTCTCAAAAACCTAGTATACGCCTATCTTGATCATTGGTTTAGTGTGTTTGTGAAATCCAATATGTTACACAAAGGATCATCACCTGAAGGCGGTAAAGCAAGTAATCCGATATATCAAAGGAACAAAGGAGCATGGCATAATATACAAGAAAGAAGGCGGCTGCAAGATTACAAGTTACAGCGACAATAGTT
This sequence comes from Chrysanthemum makinoi, assembly GCA_910596185.1. NCBI lineage: Eukaryota > Viridiplantae > Streptophyta > Magnoliopsida > Asterales > Asteraceae > Chrysanthemum > Chrysanthemum makinoi. The sequence continues at coordinate 9,922,253 of OU343220.1, forward strand.
ATGGAATCAATACCGATCAAGGAAGAGGAACTACTGAGATAGTATTTTATTTTGGAGAATCACCTATTACCTGGTGTACTCAGAAGCAACCAACAGTGGTGTTCTCATCATGTGAATCAGAATTCATGGCGGCTACTGGAGCAGCATGTTAAGCCTTATGGTTAAAACGACTACTTAGTGAATTAACTGGATGGGAAGAGAAAAGGATAACACTGAAGGTTGACAACATTTCAGCAATAGCACTTGTCAGGAACCCAGTTTTTCATGGAAGAAGCAAGCACATCGACATTCGCTATCATTTCATTCGTGAATGCGTAGAGAATGGGTACATCAATGTGGAACACGTCAGCGGAGAACTACAAAGAGCAGATATTCTAACGAAGGCTCTACCAAGATTGAAGTTCGTGACTATGCGACAAATGCTCGGAGTTCAAGACTTAGGATGAAGCAACGATCAAGATTAAGGAGGAGAATGTGAACATAAAATCTCGTTATTTGCTTCATATGTAAACAATAAATAAAAGAAGGACCATTATTGTTAGTTATGTTAGTTAGTAACCGAAAAGTAGTTATTGACGGTTACAAAAAGTTAGTTAATTTCGGTTATATACCGAATAGACACAATGGTTCCAACATGTCGAATGGAAACCTATATATATGTACATTTGTATTCGATTGAAAGAGTTAGACGAAACAATTATTCATTTACAATTTGCAACTCATATTTCGACTCTAGTTTGGGACAACAAGGAAAAACAAGACTAATACTAATATGTAAATTTTATAGCTTCAAATCTGTAAATCAATTTTAGATATAAACCTAGTCGAGAGTAACTGTGAGCTACGAGGCATTATTTGGAATTTCAGGTATTAGATTAACGAGGTTCTACGTGTTTGAAGTGCTCTCAGGGAAAGGGGAGATCATGTAGTTTAGATATATAGCAGAGAGATGGCGCAATGTTGCTCCACATTATCATGTTCATTCAAATATGCATATACATTTATTTGCACAACATCATTTGTTCTATAAACACTGACACTTTATTACACATCACAAGAAATCAATTATATCCCAATTACAGGCAACGAGATTAAGATTGCTTGTTAACCCAACGAACAGGCTTAATTGAGCCTTTATATTGTCTTAACATCGTTATTTTCAAGAGAAATTAGCTCTGTGAGTCGTTGCAGAAGCAATTCAAAATCGTCTTGGCTCTTGATGAGACTAAGTCGGACATAACGATCTTTGGCACTAAAGACGCTCCCACTACGACCTTTTATGTTTCCTGCTTCTAGTACTGCCCCACAATCGCTTTCCTCTTCTCGTTCACATTTTACCCATGCGTAAGCTACAATGATCATTTATTAGACCATGTGCAATACATAATTTTATCATTTATGAACTCTAATGAAATAAAAGTACCTGGAGATGGTAGCCTAGTTTCGTTGAAGAAATTGCAATGCAAAGGATGTCTCTGCTGAATGGAAAATCTTGTTGACTTTGAGAAGACAGAAGTCAACCTCTCCCAACGATCCCTCATTTTGTTATACGCAAACTCAAAAATCGGTTTACCATCGCCTTCAACAGCTTTTTTTAAAAGCTTCAAAACTCTTAATTGCGTGTCCTTTGAAATGCCCAAATCGGCAATTGAAATATAGTTTAAAACCTTTTCATATACATCTTTATCCTTTATCACCGCCCAACTATAACATATATAAAGTCAGCAAAATGTGTTGAAACCATAAATATGGTGAGAACCATAATGTATAACCAAGCCAATAAAACATACATACCCAAAACGTGTTCCGGCATGACCAGTAAGCTTAGAAAGAGTAAAGATCATGAGATCATGATCTGAAGGGCCCGGGATTGGTGTAAAATGTGGCCAAAAATAGGCATGATCATATATCGTTTTCCCTCCAAGAACCGGTGTCTTCAATTCCCCATCTGGATTATTTGGTGATGTTACAAATTCAACCACATCCATGTTGTTTGTCGAATTATTTGATTGCCATGAGTTTGTATCACCTTCAAATTGAAAATTCTCCGAGTTAAAGAACATTGTTTGAGCCTTGTATATCTTTTGAACACGTAAAAAAACAAATCTAGTCAGTAAGAACATAAACAGGAGTACGAAACATTTAGTTAAGTCTTTTTAATAATTACCGAATAAAATGGAATGGAAGCAAGGACGTTGGAAGGTGTAGAAGAGTTTTCGGAGGAAAGGGCATAAACAGCTGCATTAAGGAGTTGGGTTGACCCGATACCAAAGACCAAATATCTTCCTTCCGTTACTGCATTTCCTACAATGGAATGCATTTTACGAATGTATTTCTCAAGCTCTATTGACATAGTAGTGGAGTCAGCGTATCGGTAACTCATGCGATGCCACCCTGATATGACGACTGCGCTATCGGCTGCATTTTGCATCCAAAATGGCTCCATGAATATAGGGTCCCCGCTGCATCATAAATGATATGTGCACAAAGAGTAAAGACCAATTCTTAAGAGGTGTTACATGCATGCAATTCTTACTGGGTCAAATTGGTTTAAAATTGAATCATTCTTTCAAGACGGTTTTGAACCGAACTGAAGTAATAGAAAACCATGGTTTACACTGGTTCGGTTCAGATTTCTTTGTTTTTTACATAGATCACCTGAACCGAACCGAATTCAGATAAAACCAAAACTAAATTTCAAATATGGTTTGGTTCGGTTCAGTTTTGAATTAAGATATGAAAATTTAAAACCGAACAACCTAAACTGAACAATACAAGGAAATCGACACCCGATCCGATAAACACCGATTTGGGCTTCACATTACAAATTCCATGGACTTCACATGGTATGCCATGGTTGCGGTGGGTTCAAACCCCGTGGATTAATCAACCAAATAGGTTGAAAACCATGGTTACCAAAAAAAAAGAAAAAAAAAACTTAAAAATATAAAAATAAGTAACGTTTAATCCTGAAAATACTGTTTGAATACTTAAATTTTAATCTTTTAAGTGCATGAGGTCTCAAGTTCAATTATTGCTAGGTGCAAACGACCTTAAAGCGGCTACGCCAACTTCCTGAAAAGGGAGAATTTTACTTGATTCAAGTTTGTGTGACGGTGAGTTCAAACCACATGGCTTTATCGGCCAAAAGGTCGAAAACCATGGTTACCCAAAAAAATAAGAAAATGTTGATGTTATTGTTGAGTAAGTTTCAACCAAAATGATGTTAGTATAATTGTGATATTTTATTTATTTCATTTTTTATTTTAATCATTTATATTTGGTATTTTGTAGATTCATCTCACTCTTTCTCTCAATCCTGATTTGTACTTTAATACCAATATCGCAATTATAACTGTTTGCTGTTATAAAATCTCGTTGTTATGTACGGGAACCCGCTGATATAATTTAAATACACGTAACTGTAAGCATTTACCAAATATGATAATTTTGAGTTTTTGACCCTTTTAATTTTTAAACTTTAGATTATTCTAATCTAAGTCAAACAAGTAGCCAAGTAGGACATACTACAACTCTTAAACACATAAACGAATTAGATTATATCAACATGCAAACATAAAACTCACCTATTGGCATCAGCAGCACATCCAGGAGATAATTCAGAACAGTTAGCACCAACATAACAATCATAGCACTCACAAACAGGTTCACCTTCGTATATCGAACCATCTAGGTACGCTCTACCGTGCCCGGAGCACGAGATAGATGCAACATATTCCGCTTCGGCTGCTGCCTTCGTAGTCCAACTCAAACCAACACTCTCATCATCCTGCTTCTTGTCACCACCGCCTACGTACAAATTTATGCTAAATAGTATATTGATTGTTATGGAAACTAAGAAGCAAAATCCATAACAATAGTTTTTGGTTTTGCTCATTCTTTTTTGTGTGTGTATGGAAATGGAGAAATGAAAGTTACGAACGTTATAATTTATGGCTAGATGCGAACGACTTTTACAACGTACACCTTTTGGGACTAAAATCTAAGCCGTAACTACTTTAAATATTGTTGAATCATCTCGTGGAAAATATGCATCTATAGATTTTTCTTTGCAAGAATTAATATTTTTTATATGATACGTGCTCAATTTTAGCACCACCAGTTATGACTTTTTTGTTATTTAAGAACCGAAAAAATGTTGGAAAATTTGTGAATAAATATCGAGTCTCGAAGTAAAGGGGTTGAAATGGAACATCTTAAAATGGAAATGGCTTGTTTTTTAACCTAGACAAAAATCTGGTGTTACATGTTTTAACTACAAGTTGTAACAGCCTAATGAATGATTTTCATTAGTTATGATCCTTCAAATCATAACACTAACTTGGGAGGTGATTTGCACATTTTTTAAATTGATTGACACACTCTAAATTAAAGTGTGTTAACATTTATACCCTCACAGAGAGAAAATGTGTAAATTTTAATGTAAGGGTATAATTGTCAACACACTCTAATTTGAAGTGTGCCATTCAATTAAATGAGTGTGCAAATCATCTCCCTAACTTAATGACAATTAACGAGGATGTTAATGGTGATCATTCAAGCATGGGTTACAAATATATGTTATATATTGTAGCCTACTCTAATGTTCACGAAAAATAAGAAATACACATTTCAATCTCATGACACACAAAGTTCAATGAGAATTTCATGCATAACGTCAAGTCCGGTAGTACAACTGTTTCGATTGTTGTATCATAAGAAATAGACACCGAATAGGCGACGAATCTGTTTTAAGATAAGCATGTCAAAAACGTGCCTCAATTATGTTCTAGCATTTGATCCCGTTCATGAATCGGTGATATCTACTTTTTATTTCTTTTGATTATTGTTTATGTTATTTCTGATTATGTTATGGTATGTTATCCCTGTAATCTTAAAACATAACAGATGTATATTACTACGTATTATCTATATATACTAAAACCAAACGGCGGTGACCATTTTATATTCTTGGCTAATTGTCCATTGCTGAATTAGTTTTACCCAAGATATATCATCAGTTGTTACGTGGATTTGGTGATACGTGTCATTCTATCAAAGTGATAAAAACCACAAGTCAAGTGTATAGTGTATACCATACCAAACCAAACCAATACGAACCATAAAAATAAAATTAAAAGTTGCTCAATAACATCTACAAAAAAGAAAGACAATTATGATCAATACATGATATTGAGTATATAAACAGCTTAAAATATACTAAATGATATTAACAGCTAGTTAGGTTAAATTACCTTTCGCAGAGCTGTTAAGATAAGGTAAATAATCATCAACTTTGATTTTCATTAGTTGACTCACGTATCCGATCTTGGGTACAAATTAAAGCTTCAACCATCGAATGTGACAAACAACTTCTGAAGTCATTCAACACATTACTATCGGTGCAATAACATGTCTCCAATCTAACAGCAGTAATAGGAAGAGCCGAAACATCCTTAGCAATTTCAGACAAAATCGGAAACTGACCACTATTATTTTTCCACCATTTTAGCTAGTCCAAACCATCGTCATTACCTAAACTTTCCTCATTAAGGTATTTTTATCCAGTTCCGTCAGTCCTTTTACATTTCTTCCAAGAAGCGGCTTACCCTTCCGTAACCTTGATGTAAGATCACTCTGTTCTTCAGTCAAATATTTCTCCATAAATATACGACTTTGAGCATCTTACCTTTATACTCATAATACACATCATAAAGTGAAGTAAGTACCATTCTGATATTATGTTTCCACATTTTTTCTCCTTCATCGGTGTAATCATGTCTGAAGATCTTCTCAAAATAGAATTCAATGTATCCCAACTTCTGGCGAGGATCCAGTATATTCGCAACATATATAAACAAATTGGATTTCTCGACATTTCCCCAGTAATTACATGTCAAGTGCCATCATAAACAGTTTCTCCTTATTCGCATATCTGGCCGAGTTGTCCAAATGAAAATCAATACCACCCATTTCAACCGAAAATTTATTAAATGTTGGAAACATCTCTGATATATTGTCACTTGACTTGTAAAAAACCTTCAAGAAATTTTCAACCTTTGATACCTTTCCCCAATCATTATATTTCAGGACCCCGTAAATTTTTTCCATGTGACGCTTATACATAGGTTCTTTATCCTCAAACAAATCAAAACCTTCTTTAAATCTGTTAGCCATCATTAACATACCATAAGTAGAGGTCGGTATAGTTGGAGAATCAAGAAACAAAAAGGATTTAGTGTTCATCCAATGTTCTTAAGCAAAGTCGCCAAACTCCCCACTCCTTTCTCTAGAACATTTTTTTAACAATTCAACCCTAGCCGGTGATCCTCTCACATACTTCACAGCCTCACGCACATGTGCAACCGACTCATGATACAAGTTTAAGCCATCTTTTACCAAATCATTGATGAAGTCAATAATACATTTGAGGTGAAGAAACTTACAATCCAATACCTTATTCACTAACCGTGTTCTCAAAGAATCAATAGCAGCGTCATACGAACGTGCACTACCAGTAGAGATGGTTATAACATTACTAATTCCCCAATCAAGTAGACACTTTCAACAGACCTTCCTATCTCCTCTCCATTATCGCTTGTTAGTGGACTAAAACGTATAAAAACGAGCGAAAAGGTAAAAAACGGACTAAAACGTAAAAATCAGACGAAAACGCAAATAAACGGCCGAAAACGTAAAAAACGGATGAAAGCGTTAAAAAAGGACGGAAACCTTTAAAAAACGGACGGAAACGTAAAAAACGGGCGAAACGTAAAAAACCGGACGAAAACTTTAAAAAACGAACGAAAACTTTAAAAAAACGAACGAAAACGTAAAAAACGAACGGAAAACGTAAAAAAACGGACGAAAACTTAAAAAACGGATGAAAACATGAAAAATGGATTAAAAGGGATAAAAACGTACATAAAACGGATAAAACGTAAAAAAATACGGATAAAACGTAAGAAAACGTAAACGTATAAAAACGCATAAGTTCGTAAAAAAAGGCTGAAAGAAAAATATTTGGGTATTATTTCACCACTGGACTATAAGGGTGTGTTTGGTAGAGAGAAAAGAAGACAAAGAAATGGAAATATTTACATTTCTCTTGTTTGGTATGTCAAGGAAAAAAAAAAGCGGAGAATTAATTCTCCATCCAAATTCTCGCTAGTGCTTTTTTTTGTTTTGTTATTTCCATCTCTTTTTGGATGGAAATGGTATTCTCCATGTTTTGTTTAGAAAGTGGGGAAACATTAATAACTGTAATAATGAACGTGGGCATAGAAAAAAGGTGCGACTAATTTATTTTTTTTATAAAACCAACTATTTTAATAGTGAACATTTCTAAATAACACCTAACTGGTGTTGTAGAACGTATTTGTCCTTTATAATGCACATGATTTTTGTTATTTCATTTTTTTTTATTAAATTTGAAATTAAATTTTCAATTTATTATTTGTTAGTTTATATTCATTACTTCGGTTATTTGTGGAAAACTGTGATACCTGATAAAAAATTAAAACAAAATAAAATTCTCAGAAGTTAATTCTCTGTCGTTACCAAACAATGGAATTTAAGAAATTTCTCAACCAATTCATTTCTTTGAATTCCTATTCTCTGCTTTATTTCATTTCTCTGAAATTCTTTCTACCAAACGTACCCTAAGTCCATTGGTCGGGGATTTGACTTTTTAGCCAACAGACCAAGGTTTGATCGTAGCTTACCCCTCATTTTTAGTTTATTCAGAAAAAGGATTAACGATGCAAATACCGTTAACCTAAAGGATTAATATGTAAATATTTTCTTTCTCTTACTTGCATCGTTAGTCCTTATTTTAACCGAGAGATGTATATAGGTTAACTTTAACTAACGAAAAAATGTATATGTTGAAACTTTTGGAAAAGTGATATGTAGTTTAAAACGGATAAACGACAAGAATGTTTTTTTTTTTTTTTGAGTTTACTCTAATTTTAATAACCATAGCTTGATTTGAGCGCCAAAAGCCATCGTATTTAACAATGAAAATATTCTGTATTAGTTGGTTCACCTTGAAGTTCATGTATAATAATTTTATTGTGAAACTAAAAATAGATTAACAGGACAAAACTTGTGTTTGTGAATATGAGTTGACCACACAAATAATCATGTGGTTCGTTGTATCACTGAAAAGGGCACAATGTTCATATTTATCAAATTTATACATGAAAATGTCATATATACTCAAAATACAAGTTTTGAATGCATGATTTACAATGTAATTAAAGCATTTTTTGAGTAAATATAACATTATTATGTTTAAATTGGGTAAATATGAAATTGACCCTATATAATAAATGAGATGAATGGGTAAATATGATACTAATTAAATAAGTCAATTTGAGTATATTTCGGTTAGGAAAATATGCGGTTCATAAGGTGTTAGTGTGGATATATCTTATGAGTTAAGATCAAAATATATCTCATATTTATTAAAAATCTAATAAATTAATCTTAGCCATTTATTTTTTTATCAAAATTAATAAAAAAAAATATCATTTTCCACTTTTTTTTTTTTAAAAAAAACAACATATCTTGCAAACGGTAAATCTTCAAACTACAAAAAATACGCAATCGCGATGATAATTAAATTATCTTTCTATAGATATGCACTTCTCTATATTTTCGACAAACTTTTTTTTTTTCAAAAATTCCGCCCAAAAAATCACATATTATTTGTAAAATCATATATGATTTTCAAAAATCACATGTGATTTGTAAAAATCAAACCACATGTGATTTTTTCGTAAAAATCGAATCACATGTGATTCTCGCAAATCATATATGATTTTTCTGGGCCGAAATTTTGAAAAAACAAATCGCTAAAAATATATAAAAGTGCATATCTATAGAAAGATAATTTAATTCTTGTCGCGATGGTATGATTTTTTTCGTGAACGATTAACGGTTTGTGAGATATTTAATTTTTTAAAAAAAAGGTAAAAGTTTATTTTTTTTATTTTGATTAGATAAATGAATGACTATTATTGGTTTATTGAATTTATGATAAATTTGAGATGTATATTGAACTTTTGTCTATATGTAATTACTCTATATTTTAATGTTGATATTTTAAATTTTGAAAAAAGTTAATACTAGGGGAAATAACTTTGTTGCTGTTTATATAAGGAAATGTATTTAAGCATGTGATCAAATGTTAAAATGACTATTGCTTATTTAGGGTCAATATTATATTTGTATATCAACGATGCATCACTTTTAATTTTGTATGATTGTTCGATAATCCTTTTTGGGTTATATTTTTTTTCACCATAATATCACGGGCAAATTGCATAAAAAATTACCCATTTTATGTGCAATTTCAATTAAAGGTACAATTTTTTTTTCTTTTCTCAATTTAAAGTACCCGGCTTTTTTTGGGCCGATTTAGGTTTTTTTCTAACATCCGTTAACCATTTCGTTAGTATATTACATGTTTGGCCCTTAAGTTTGTATAGGCATGTCATATTTGGTCTATTTTCGTCCGTTCTCATACGCTTGCATACGTTTTCGTTCGTTTTTACAAGTTTTCATCCGTTTTTGCACGTTTTCGTCTGTTTTTGCACGTTTTCGTCTGTTTTTACACGTTTTCATCCGTTTTGCACGTTTCCGTATGTTTTTGCACGTTTATGTCTGTTTTCACACGTTTTCGTCCGTTTTTACACGTTTCCGTCTGTTTTACATGTTTTCGTCCGTTTTTGCACATTTTCTTTCGTTTTACACGAATTCCGTCCGTTTTTGCACGTTTCGGTCTGTTTTCGCCCGTTTTTACACGTTTCCGTCCATTTTTACAAATTTTCGTCCGTTTTTGCACCTTTTTGTCCGTTTTTATACGTTTTCGTCTGCTTTTGCACGTTTTAGTCTGTTTTTGCACGTTTATGTCTGTTTTTACACATTTTTGTCCGTTTTTACACGTTTATGTATGCTTTTACACGTTTTCGTCCATTTTTTGCACGTTTTCTTCCGTTTTTGCACGTTTTGGTCCGTTTTTGCACGTTTTCATCTGTTTTTACATGTTTTCGTCCATTCTTACACGTTTTCGTCAGTTTTTACACGTTTTGTTCCATTTTTACACATTTCGGTCCGGTTTTACACGTTTTCATCCGTTTTTGACTATTTTTGATGTGCAAAAACGAACGGAAACGTCGGAAAAAGGATGGAAACATGCAAAAATGGACGAAACGTCGAAAACAAACGAAAACGTGTAAAAATAGACGAAAACGTGCAAAAGATGTAAAAACAGACGAAAACGTGCAAAAACGAACGAAAACATGTAAAAGTAGACAAAAACGTGCAAAAACAGACGAAAACGTGTAAATATTGATAGAAACGTGTAACAACGGGCGAATATGTGCAAAAACGAACCGAAACGTGCAAAAACGGACGAAAACGTGAAAAAGCGGAAGAAAACGTGCAAAAACGGACGAAAACGTGTAAAACAGACGGAAACGTGTAAAACCATACAGAAACGTGCAAAACGGACGAAAACATGTAAAAATAGACGAAAACGTGTAAAAACAGACGAAAACATGCAAAAACGGACAAAAGCGTGCAAAAACGGACGAAAACATGTTAAAACAGACAGAAACGTTTAAATACGGACAAAACATGTAAAAACAGACAGAAACGTGCAAAAACATACGGAAACGTGTAAAAACGGAGTAAAACGAACGAAAACGTGTAAAAAAGACGAAAACTTGCAAAAACGGACGAAAACGTGCAAAAACAAACGAAAACCTGTAAAAAAGATGAAAACGTGTAAAAATGGACGAAAACGTGCAAAAACGGACCGAAACGTGCAAAACCGGACGAAAACGTGTAAAAACGGAAGAAAAGGTGCAAAAACGGACGAAAACGTGTAAAACAGACGGAAACGTGTAAAAACGGGCGAAAACGTGTAAAAACGGACAAAAACGGGTAAAAACGGACGAAAACGTATAAAAATTGACGAAAACGTATGCAAGCATATGAAAACAGACGAAAATAGACCAAACATGAAATGCCTATACAAACTCAAGGACCAAACATGTAATTTACTAACGAATAAGTTAACGAAAGTTAGAAAAAAACCTAAATCAGCCTAAAAAAAAGTCGGGTACCTTAAATTGAGAAAAAAAAAAAGTGTAGTACCTTAAATTAAAATTGGACATAAGATGAGTACATTTTTTTTGCAATTTAACCTAATATCACTGATACACATACTCTTAAAAAAGATGAAACGTTGTCCATTGCCAAGTTGGAACCACGACTCCACAAAGATTGAAAACTCGTCAGCCAAATGTGTCAACAAATGCCAACTACCAATGGCAACCGGCGATTCCCACAACATATACTATGCAGTATCGAATTTGCTAAGTTAATTAAGATTATCAAAACTTCGTATTATAAAGATATTACATTTATCGTGTACTATTCCCATAACACTTTGTGGTCCGTTTGTTGTTAGACCAACCCATACCCGATCTTACTTTTGTCGTCCCTTACCTGAACCGGAGGCTATCTTACGTCCCTTTTTCTGATCCCCTTTGCTCCGACTCTAAATAATGTTATATTTATACTAAGAAAAAGAGTTTAGTATTATTTTCTTCATATATATAAAAAATAGTAGTATATATTTATATGAATTCGGTTTTCGGTTTTCAATGCCAAAACCATATCTACATCGATAACCGAATATTTAGATCGGTTCGGTTACGAATTCAGTTCAGTTTTTTTCAATTCAATTTTCGGTTACTGTGGATATTATCCGATCCGTGAACGCCCCTAGCCCATGAACTACATCAACTCTCATTTGTGAAATTTTATCAAAAATACGTAGTATTACATTAAAATGCGCATTGTCATAACTTTTTGTGTTACAGGTTTCTAGTTTGTATAACTTTTGGTTCTAAATCGGCTATATTTTTTATTTGTTTAAATAGAAATTTATTTCCACACCCTATACCATTTATTTCATAATATATCTCACAAATACCTCTAGCAGGCTTTGAACCCAGTTCTACTAAAATTATGCCTCCTGAGTTCATATGGTGACTATGTTTGTGCAACGAGCTTTCGGTTTACTGGATCCAATCAAAACAAGACTTTGCATGTATCAAAATTTTGGTCTCAAATCCGTCAAGGTTTCAAACTCAGTTTCTTTTACTGTTGGATTAGGCCGCAAAACAGTCATATACTAATATAAATTTTTGTATCTGAATTAAATATAATACCAATGTATCCTACAGACTTACAAATGTTGTTTGAGATCATACTTGTGTTGACGGTTGAAGGAGTACTTTTGTAATATTTTTATGTTGTCACATATCGAAATGATATTTGAATGTATGTAGGATTTATTGGCATAATTTTAGAGGTCAAATATATATTCGGAACATTGATGAAAATTCATGACTACTTTGTGTTATAAACCTGCTTTGCAGTTTAATTCTTTATAAATTAAACGACCATATTTCATTTTAAAAACAAAATTTATGTTTTGAACAGAATCTTATCGCAATCAATTGAAATGATACGAACTGAATGAACTAATGGATTAAGAAACTGAACTGGAATGTGAGATCTCTAAAATTTGAAAACAACTATTAAATTTGCCACGTCAACCTTCTCAAAAAAGGAATGCTTTACTTCATTTAGGTCTCAATTAATAGCTTATAGCACTTCTCATTTCGACTTTCTAACACTGGGCACGTATCAGACTTTATACATCGTGTTACTACTTAGCAGAGTCATCTAATTTTAATAAACAATCACTAGCCCTTGGTATGTGCCGCTAGCCTGATCAAAAGATAGGAGAGCACCCATTCTCCCAAATTTACGGGGTCATTTTGCCTCCTTCAACATGGTTCCCTCAAGCATCTTAGTATACTATACTTGTTCACATGTCGGTTTAGTAAAAATAATAATAATAACAAAGTACGTTTAAAAAAAGGGCAAATGGCATAAAAAGGCATCAAAGTTAGGGTTCATTTCCAATTAAGGTATTCTACTTTTTTTCTTGCATAAAAAGGTACCCAACAATAATTTTTGACGGATTTGGGTTTTTTACTAACGTTCGTTAACTCACTTCGTTAGTATATTACATGTTTAGTCCTCGAATTTGTATAATCATTTCATGCAACATCCAAAAAAATTTTCGAATTGTTTTTTACATGTTTGGTCCTCGAATTCTTATAATATTTCATTCAACATCCAAAAAAAAAATTTTGAAAATTCTTTTTGAAAATTTTAAAAAATCTTGAAAAATATCAAAATTTTTACGAAAATTTTGAATTTTTTTTAACAAAGTTTGAAAAAAAAATTGAAAATTCTATTCGAAAATTTTAAAAAAATTTGAAAATTCTTTTTGAAAATTTTGTGAGGCAATAATGGAGTTATATGGTGCAGAGTATTTGCGAAAGCCGACGGTTAGTGACGTTGACAAACTCTATGCTCATCACTACGAAACTCATGGGTTTCCTGGGATGATAGGTAGCATCGATTGCACAGATTGGCCGTGGGCGAATTGCCCACATGCTTTAAAAGCTCAATTTTGTAGGGGTGATCACGGGCAGGATCCTTTCATTTTATTGGAAGCGATCGCGTCCCAAGATTTATGGATTTGGCATGCTTTCTTTGGTGTTGCCGGGATGAATAACGACGTAAATGTTTTACGTGCATCGCCTCTTTTCAATGATCTCAAAACGGGGAGAGCTCCAGATGTGGAATTCGTTGCTAACGGCGTGCCTTATAAACGCGGATATTATCTTGCTGATGGGATATATCCTGAATGGTCGGTTATTATGAAGTCTATTAAAAATCCAGGGACGAATGATCACAAACTAATATTGTATAAGACGATGCACGAAGCAGCAAGAAAAGATGTGGAACGTGCTTTTGGTGTGCTAAAGAAGAAGTGGCTAATGATTAAACATCCGGCTAGAGGGTTTGATAAAGAGCGTCTATCGCATATAATGTACACATGCATCATATTACATAATATGATAATTCAGGACGAACATGCGGCGATATCTCCCGTATTCTTTCCAACAGAGCAACACCGTTCTTATGATCCCCATAAGAACGCATGTGGAATCGTTGGAAATTACCAGGGAGATATGCGACAAAACAACTCATCTTAGCCTCAAAGCCAATTTGGTTGAAGACATTTGGCATCGTCAGAATCAAAACTAGTTTAGTCGTTGTATTATCGTAATGGTTTAATTTTATTTGAATTATTATGTAATGTTTTAATTATTAATGAAAAATTTTTTTGTGTTAAAAATGTTTTTTTTTAAAATAAAAAATAAATAAAAAATAAAATTGAACTTGGTCACCCTTACTGGGGCACCTAATCGCTTGAAGGTCGCTGAAGAAAGAAAGCTGAGGTGGCAGTGAAAAGTAGGGGGATTTAATCCTCAACCTAAGGTGTTAGTGGAGATGCATGTAATTACTCTATATTTTAATGTTGATATTTTAAATTTTGAAAAAAGCTAATACCAGGGGAAATAACTTTGTTGCTGTTTATATAAGGAAATGTATTTAACCACGACTCCACAAAGATTGAAAACTCGTCAGCCGAATGTGTCAACAAATGCCAACGACCAATGGCAACCGGCGATTCCCACAACGTATACTATGCTCTAATTATCCAATTTGCTAAGTTAATTAAGATTATCAAAAGTTCGTATTATAAAGATATTACATTTATCGTGTACTATTCCCATAACACTTTGTGGTCCGTTTGTTGTTAGACCAACCCATACCCAATCTTACTTTTGCCGTCCCTTACCCGAACCGGAGGCTATCTTACATCCCTCTTTCTGATCCCCTTTGCTTCGACTCTAAATAATGTTATATTTATACTAAGAAAGAGAGTTTAGTATTATTTTCTTCATGTAAATACATATAAAAATAGTAGTATATATTTATATGAATTCGGTTTTTGGTTTTCATTGCCAAAACCATATCTACATCGATAACCGAATATTTAGTTCGGTTCGGTTACGAATTCAGTTCAGATTTTTCAATTCAATTTTCGGTTACTGTGGATATTACCCGATTCGTGAACGTCAAAGTTTATCAAAAATACGTAGTATTACATTAAAATGCGCATTGTCATAACTTTTTGTGTTACAGGTTTCTAGTTTGTATAACTTTTGGTTCTAAATCGGCTAATTTTTTTTTATTTTTTTAAATAACAATTCATTTTCACACCCTATACCATTTATTTCGTAATATATCTCACAAATACCTCTAGCGAGGCTTTGAACCCAGTTCTACTAACATTATGCCTCCTGAGTTCATATGGTGACTATGTTTGTGCAACGAGCTTTCAGTTTACTGGATCCAATCAAAACAAGACTTTGCCTGTATCAAAATTTTGGTCTCAAATCCGTCAAGGTTTCAAACTCAGTTTCTTTTACTATTGGATTAGGCCGTAAAACAGTCATATACTAATATAAATTTTTGTATCTGAATTAAATATAGGGCAAATAACCTATTTAAGCATCATACTTGTCACAAATGTTAGTACGACGTATCGAATAAAAAAAATAACCCCTTTGACTCCTCAACTTGTAAATGTTGTCTTTAACAATACATTTAACCACTTGTAGTGCCGGTTCCCAGTTTTTCCCACACTTTTTTGCCTAGTCGGATATACACCGTGGAAACCTCGTACCATCCCCCACACTTCCATTGTTGGTCCCCCACACTTCCAATCTTGGTAGGATTTCAGTACGATGTTTATTATAAACAAGTACAACTTTCATCTTTATAACCACAAACGTGCACCCTTATCCATTCACACATCATTTTCCTTATCCCCACAACTGTGAAACCCTAAGTGTTTAATAATAGCAGTTGATTGTCATTTTCCTGAAATTGGCAAGACAAAAGGTACGTTCCATATTTGTTTTGAATGTTTTATTACCCCAATTGTCTTAATTTACATTATAATTTAGTGTCGGTGTTAGGGTTTTTGTTTCAATTAGGGTTTTGATATTTTTTTTATTATCTCCATTAATTCAGGTCATATGGAAGTACCACTAGATGTGGTCTTCAAAATACACTACAATGGTGTATTTATGTTTGACCCTTTAGGGTATGACTTTGGTAGGGAGATAATAATGGAGGCATCTTCAACAGATAGGCTTATGTGTAGCTCGCTTTTAGATATATTAGTTGCCAAAGTTAAGAATAATATATGGGCTTAGGGCATCCCATGAAAAAGGGTTAGGGCATCCCATGAAAAGAAATCGACAACTAAGATCAGTAGAGCCGGTATCGTTATGACTTGCCAAAAGTGCGGTGAAACAGGGCATAATAGGAAAGGGTGTGTAAACCAGTCGAAACCCCCTGCTTGTAAGGAAAAAGGCAAACCGGGTAGACCATTCAAGAAACAAAACACTGAAACACAGTTGGTAGATGACCATGACATACCTAGATTTGTTAACAATGACATATGTGTTAGGTGACGGTAGACCTTTTTACTTGGGAAAACAAAAGAAGAAGAGGGGTGGTGCTAATGTCGATAGGGGTCATTTGAAAATGAGAGGAGGTAGGACCAAAAGTGGTAGACTTATTCCAGCTCAAAGGATCGCCAGGATTTGAACGTGGTTGGCAACGGATGGTGCTACTTCTGATACCATTGAGGATGAACAACGTATGCATTCAGTTATGCCTAGGAGAACCGCCAGAGCTAGTAACGAGCCAAACATAGCAGGTACTTATGCCTAGACCAAATTTTGTGAAGCGTTACGTTTATTAGTTGTAACACATAACACTGATGTACTTTTATTCTGTATTGAAATAATGATAAAAACTCAAGAATCTCAAGTGGGTGGGTCAGTCAATTTGGCAAGTAACGTTGTAACAAGATCACGTAAAGCTGCAGCATCGAAGATTGTTGAAGTCCGAAGAATGCCAGGAGGAGCAAGGGGTGGTTCTAGTGTCGGTAGAGGAGGCAGAGGCGGAACAAAGCAATTACTTGGAAGGAAAACCATGTCAGCTGAAGCTCCACCAGTTCAACATACTAAAGAAAAAAGTGGACCAAAATTGCCACCACCGAGGTTGCCTAGCCAAAGAATCCTTAGCAAGAAGCTAGCTGCACCACCTAAAGGGCCTGGTTCCAGTGTGGACAATGAAATTGTCCTGGACTAGACCCTTAAAAAGACCCAACTGTTAGTTGTATGTATAATTAGATTGCCCTATTTTGTTCATGGAAGGGCCAGGTTTAGTGTCTAACTTAAACTGTAATAGTGCAGCAAATATTGCCACTATTTGGGATGTGTAAGATAGTAGATGTAGTGCTGCTGTTTATGCCACTACGTAGCCCTATTTTGTGTATTGAAGGGCTCTGCAACTGAAACATTATATGCCTGTGTTCTGGATGTAACAGTTGATGGTGCTGAAGCACAAACTTGATGTTATGAAAGAACACCTTTGGTGTATGTTTATGGTATGTTATAAGTTGTATTATATGATTTGGAATCTTGTGTAGCTAAGTCGTTTGTTGGTTAAAAAGCTAAAATGTTAATGAAATACTACAGACATTGTGCATAAACTTGTAAGCATAAATCCTATGGACATGAAACAAATGATAATATACAACAACATATACAACAACACAGATTCCATGATTTGCCTAAAATAACATACCATTCATCACCATTCATCATACAAACAACCAACATTTGTTCAATTGCTCGACACAGCAAATACATTAACCTACATACATTAGTACATAACAAGAGACACTAGTTTGCATCTAGTGTCTTACAGACACAGCCAACATAAACACAATGAAAAAGAAAAGCATGACCATGAAGCATCCGCAACCTCCCAAGAACATGTCATACATTTTCCCCTTCATCTTAAGCTCATTCAATTCTTTGTAAATGAGTTTGACAGGTAAAGCATCATTGTGATTCTTTTCAGCAACATGGTCACTGACTTGTGGATGACTTAAGCTCTCAAGGCTGCACTCCAAAACCTGGTTGTCCTCATGCAGCCTAAACATGAGGTCTTTGTAATACTGTGACGGTAACTCATCATCAAGGAAACCATAGACCTCACATTTTGATTCCTTATTCTTTACAAACACATTAAACAATAATGATTAGCATAAACCTAAAACACGAATCAAGTAACATTAATGTGTATGAGTGTAGTACTTACACGTGTTGGACAGGATTTGAATCTTCGACCAGGATTCTTAGGCGTCCAAGACACCTGTTCATAGATTCGGTGCATACTTTTACAATGAGTCAAACGTGCAATTTCTTCTTTCGTATATTTCCTTCGACTATAACGAGTAGAAGTAGAAGACGAGGTCATTTACTTGACAAATTGTTTGTAAACGTGATGGATTGGGGAATCGGTTGTCAATTTTGCGTAGATTGCATAAGGTTAAAATTAGGGTTTATGTTGGGAGAGAATTGGGGAAAGTGAAAGTGATGAAATGGAAGAGAGAGTAAAAAAGAAAAAAACGTGACTTATGTTTGAGTTGGAAAGGAAAAGTGAGTTGGAAGTGTGATGGGGACAAGAAAACGTGACATGGACAAAACCGGCTATCACAAGTTGAGCATGTATCAAACAATCATTGGTGGACAAGATGATTAGTCAAAGGGGTTATTTTTTTATTCGATACGTCGTACTAACATTTGTGACAAGTATGATGCTTAAATAGGTTATTTGGCCTTAAATATAATACCAATGTATCCTACAGACTTACAAATGCTGTTTTGAGATCATACTTGTGTTGACGGTTGAAGGAGTACTTTTGTAATATTTTTATGTTGTCACATATCAAAATGATATTTGAAAGTATGTAGGATTTATTGCCATAATTTTAGAGGTCAAATATATATTCGGAACACTGATGAAAATTCATGACTACTTTGTGTTATAAACCTGCTTTGCAGTTTAATTCTTTATAAATTAAACGACCATATTTCATTTTAAAAACAAAATTTATGTTTTGAACAGAATCTTATCGCAATCAATTGAAATGATACGAACTGAATGAACTAATGGATTAAGAAACCGAACTGGAATGTGAGATCTCTAAAATTTGAAAACAACTATTAAATTTGCCACGTCAACCTTCTCAAAAAAGGAATGCTTTACTTAATTTATGTCTTTACGACGGCTAACTAAACCTCCTAGAGTTACTACCGCCGTTTATCGAGGTCTCAATTAATAGCTTATAGCACTTCTCATTTCGACTTTCTAACACTGGGCACGTATCAGACTCTATACATCGTGTTACTACTTAGCAGAGTCATCTAATTTTAATAAACAATCACTAGCCCTTGGTATGTGCCGCTAGCCTGATCAAAAGATAGGAGAGCACCCATTCTCCCAAATTTACGGGGTCATTTTGCCTCACTCAACATGGTTCCCTCAAGCACCTTAGTATACTATATTTGTTCACATGTCGGTTTAGTAAAAAGAAAAAATAATAATAACAAAGTACGGTTAAAAAAACAAAACAAAAAAGATTATTTAACACTAGTAATATGACTAAGTTGACAATTTTGAGAAAATTATGTATGTCATTTTTATTTTTGGGGCATTTACATATTTTATTTTTATTTTTGCTTTTGGAAAAATGGAAGCTCTCTGATTGCCTTGTTCGAGATGGAGGATAGCTATTATTGCATTGTTCATGGCTTAATAGTTTTGTTCTGCTTTTTATGTTTATTATTGTAAGACTAGGTTGTTTGTATTGCGAGTTTGGGTTTGTCTTTCTCGCTAGTTGTTGGTTCAAAGCACTATAGGTGCGTTCGAGACTAGTAAATGTGGCACTTGGCGACATTTCCTGTATTGAATATATTTTTTGAGTAAATATTTTATCGGGAAAAGAATCCCTTTACCCAAAAAAAAAGAAAAAAGAAAAAAACCTTTAATATTTACATATACTTAAACTTTGTTTTAATAGCATTGTATATTATACATTAAAAACTCGTATTTTAATAATTATATAATTATTAAAGTTTTATTGAGGATACATGTAATTCTCATTTTGCCACTAGAAAGGGTGGAGTATTCCCACAAGAATAAGGAATGGAATAAAAAGAATGTCCTTGGTCCTTTTCCCTCTACCCACACCGTGCAGCCCAACTATATAATTATGTACCATATTTACAAAATTATATTAACTTTTAGGTACAATTTTTGGGTTTTGTTAACCACAACTTTTGCGGTTATGATTCAGTCTTGAGTTATCTTATTTAGACCTACAACGCAAACTTAAATATACACCTAATGCATAAATCACTTGTATAATTACATTAAGTACTCTCTCTCTAAATATTCACAAATCAATTTTTTAAATCAACCAATCAAATCATTAGGTTCATTTGTAAGCATGATTAGTAGGTACACCAATTATTTTTCTTAAGTCTTATCATAGGTACAAAATAGCAATTAATGAATTAATTATTTCCATATTTAACGAATATAATTATGAAATGTGTTGTTATACATGAAATATTTGATGTTAATTAATTATTTATTTTTCAAATTTTCCCGACTTAAAACATTTACTTTTTTATTATCTTACTTCACCAACATACTTTCAAAAATTGTTCCGACTTCACTCATATGCTGAGGCTGGGTAATATAGTCACTTTAGTTATTATTTTAATAAAAACCGATCATATTTGTGAAGTCAAAACAAAATTTAAAAATACGTTGATGAAATAAGGTAATAAAAAAAATAAGTGTTTCAAGTCGATAAAAATTGAAAAATAAGTTGTTATTTTATAACTTTTAAGCTATAAAACTTTAAAATTTGTATTTTGTTTATAAACTCTATTAGATATGATAGATTCTTAAGTATACAAGTAACATTAAATTAAATAGGTCTAGTGATAGGAAGTCAAAAAATTCAAAATTCTACTAGATAAAAATCTGAAATGGCTAAAAGGAAATCTAAAAACGATTACAAAAATAATCAATCTAAAAGCGCATACATGAAAAACCAAAACTCATAAGTAGTGGTTATTGCATTTATTATTGTCAAGTTAGCTTCACACCAGCTTCTTTTTTTCACCACCTAACACCACATGAGACGAGTGTGATAAGACCATGAATTTCACCAAATACAAATAATCCAGTTAAACACAAACATACCGCATAAAAAAAAAGCCGGTCATATGCACGACCGAATTACGGTTGACAACGCGTAGTGATAAAAGAGAAGGCGTCCTAAGCCCTCTTTCACATGTTGTGTATGTAGCCACTTAAAACAAGCACGTATGCTTGGCGAATCAGTAGTTGTTTGATTTGATAAAGCGTTTGGTAAAATATAGGGGTGAGCATCGGGTCAAACCCGACCCAAAAACCGAAAAAGGAAAAAATTCAAACCGAGAACTGAACCGAAGTTACTCGTTTCGGTTCGGTTCGATTTTCATCGGTTTTTGTCGCTTTTCGACCCGAACCAAAAACTGAAAATCGGTAAAAGCTAAACCGAGAACCTCGGTTTTGATGACCCTAGTAAAATATTGTTGATTCAAAAGTAACAAAAAATAGCTAGTGAGTGTAACAAAAAAAAAATGCCAAATGGTGACGTGTCACGCCATATCCTAACCGTTTCATCCAACACGCCTAAAGTGCGTGCGTGCGAGTTAACCCAAATATAACTTAACCACGGTTAACCCTATAAATATAAATATTCCCTTCTTCTTCCTTCCATTCCCGCCCACTTCACTCTTCACTCTCAATCAAAAAAATCAAAAACACAAAATGATTAATATAATGTTTTTGACATTTCGATGACGTCACTTATCATGATTTGATTTTAGGTGTTACACTTATATTCTAGGTGATCAAATCGTTTTGAATTAGTTTATGTAATTGTAACGCGTTTCAAACACGATAGCTTGATTGTGTTACTTGATCTGTTAGCGTTAGTGTTAAACTATTTAGGCTTCTTTATTGTCGATTAAACTTAGGTTTGTGTTTTATCGCTATATGTGTTTGTTATTTACGTCTTATTTCTGGTAAACTTTTCATTAAGGCATTATAAGTCTGTTGATGTGCAGAATCAGTTGATAAAAATTTGCTTGCCTTTTCAAAACTTGATTTTATTTTCACTGGTTTTAACCTTGATTGTGTTACTTGATGTTATGCTATAACGAAGTTTAAACCGACACGTTATTCTTTTGATGCAGAAAAAAGTGTATCCGAGAGAAGAGCATTTTGTGTATGTACGCAACATAGCTAAAACTTTTACTGAGGACTATGTACGTTCTCAACTACATTTACGAGTAGTTGTTGATTTTATATGTGTTATGTTTTGCTTAAACAATTGCATTTTTTTTTTTTTTGTATTTGCAGCTTAAGAGGGTTTTCGCTAAATGTGGAGAGGTAAAAGACGCTGTTATCATTCGTAAAAAACGTGAACCTGGGTATATCAACTGTCTTTTTCTACTATGCTGTTTTTTGTTTATGTGAAATGTGTAATTATATTATACTTTTATTTTTAGGTATGCATTTGTTTACTTCAAGATTCGTGAGTCTCTGAAATGGGCCTTAAAAATGGATACAGCGGTGATTAGGGGAGAAAGCATAAGGGTTATGATGGGAGATCCAAGTAAGCGCAAAGTTTTTGGGAGTGATAGCAAAGCTTCAGGCAGCAATGCTGGGAGGCATCCTTATTAGGTACTGTACTATTTACACATAACTACACCACAAATATGTTTCAATTGATTGTGTCTTGATCATATATGGTAGTGAAATTCTTGTATGTTATAAGAACAAATGGAATCATAGAGATTTGTGATAGGCTCAAACACCCATTAGATACACATAAATATCCAAATGTGTCTCATATAGGACTATGTAAAATGCTGCTGTAAGATTAAAGAATCTGTAGGTGATATATCCTAATGACGTGTTACTAGGAAAAGCTCCTGAAAGCCTCAAGTATGCATGCTTTATTTTTTACTGTCTAGTGAATTGCAGTCCTGCTTGCTATTGAGTGTTACTTTCTTTTGCATAATGCGGTTAGAAGCTGTATCTCGATCCTTATTATCTTTATGTGCACATAAACTCTGTTTGCAGGAGACAACTTTCTGAGGAATTGGGCGCAAAGCGTCTGATAATGGATGCACTTGAGAATTGCCACTGTTTGGTTTCTAAAAACTGTGATACTACCAGTTTTGGTATATAATAGCTTTGATAACTACGTTGTTTTCTTTCTTTCTTTAAATGACTTTGTGAACGCCACCTTGATTCTGTGTGCAAATAATACCTGTGTAAGTTTGAACGCTGCCTTAAATGACTTTGTGAAAGCTGCCTTGTTATTTGCTGGGATTCTGTATGACTTTGTGAACACTGCTATTTGTGTTTCAAAGTCAACTTTGCTTGTTTTTTTTTGAATTAAGTCATGTGGAGGACCTTAATTTTGGATTATAAGTTATATTTACAGAGCACTCCTCCACCGCACTCTGCCCTCTCGAGGTATCAAATTGGGCAGGTTGGGTTAGTTGTTTGAGCCCGTATCCAATCTAACCCATTTATAAGCCCGTATCCAATCTAAGCCATTCGTATAACTTTACCATACAACACATTATAGGTAAAGTGCTTTTCACTCTGAAAGTTTGTAGTACTAGCACTAAATGGTTCAGACTAGCATATATGTTAGTCCCTTAGGAGCTCAATAGGTTCTTATAACCGATGGAAGTATATTTTGGCATAGAACCGCAGGTGTTCTAACCTGCTTGTAGAAGAAACTAGCAATACAGCTGGAAGGATAATGGTTTAGTGTTGACAATGTCAACCCATTTGCATATGTAAATGTGTCATATCAGTGAAATGTTCCCAAAATGGAAATGGGTCAAACAGATGGAAAGGAGCCTGAAAGTGTGTTTATGATGCATAAATGACATAAGTTATGTGTTTTCAAATAGTCGAGCTAGACCTGTTAGTCATAACATGTGTTTGCCGTAAACAATAACAAAAACGAGAAAATATAGATAGAATTCACTCAACAAAGTCCCAGTTGCTATAAAAAATCTTAATTAAGATCCAATATTAAGTTCAAAAGTTAAAACTATTATCAGCCACATATGTGGATTGTGCTTATAAAGATGATCCAAAATTCTTTGAAGTCAATTTAGAGGTGAGCGAAAAGACCGAATAAACCGAAAACCGAAACCGAACCAAACCGAAAATAACCGAACCGAATTTGCTAAAACCGAACCAAACCGAATTACTAATTCGGTTCTCGGTTTGGGTATGGGTTTGGCAGTTTGAACCGAAAACCGAATTCATATAAATATATATATTTTTTATATATTTATATATATATATTTATAATTAATACTTTTTATACATTAGTTAAAAATATCTTAATTTTACTATTAGTAATTAGTCACTCTTTTATGGTCTTTCTTTATTTGAATGAACTCTATTATGGTCAATAGTCAATTCATAAAGAATATATATCTGATATTCGTATTTCTACCACACAATCAAAATCCTTTTTTATCTACTTTCACCTACCTTCTCATTTTCATTTTAAGCTACCATGAAAGTATCAAAAACCTTGACTCCCATTTAAAAATTTCAATCGAGTAAATCTGGTACGTACTCTTTCATGTATGGCTAATTTGGTTTAAAGAAAAAAAAGTAAAGTATTCGGTTTTTGGTTTGACCCATAAACCGAACCGAACTAGAATTCGGTTTTCGGTTCGGTTCGGTCACAGATAATTTCGGTTCGGTTCGGTTCTTGGTCATGACTCAAAAAAAAAAACCGAACTACCCGAACCGAAGACACCGAATAACCCGAGAACCGAACCGATCAACACCCCTAGAAGTCATCTTACAAAAAGCGTATATAGTCTAAGTAAACATTTTCAATTATTTTACTCGTTTATATAGAAAGGTAAAATTTAAAGATAGAGTGACAAAAGTTTACTGTTTGTGTTATTACGATTTGATTAATCTCTAACTTTAGTAAAGCATGGACGTGACTAACAAATAGTAATATTTAGTTGATTATCAATTTATCATAAGGATTAGGGGTGTTAATGATCCGAGTCGAGTCGAGTCGAAATTCAAGATATTCGAGCACTGCATTGTCACTTGCTAAGTTGGTGGACGTTCGATGAGGCATGGGAGGAACATAATTTCTCTCTAGTGAGTACCTAAAAAAAGCTATGTTTGGCTGGAGCAATTGCGGGTTGATCATCAAATCCCCTACTTCCAACTTAATAACTTTAGATGCCAAAATAACTGTATTATCCATACTAGCAGTGTACCCGCGCAATGCGGCGGCGGGTACTCGATGACTAATTTTGTAGCGAGCAAATTTTTTAATTTATAAGTTTTTGGCGTCAAGTAATTTCCTTTCGACAAACTGTACATGTAGAGTTAAAAATCATGCTCGAAAAGCGTTTTTTTTTTCTAGTGGCATGGTTACGTAGCGACAACAATGTAATATTTTCAATCAATTTGGTATGAGTTTTCTCGATAGAACTATTTTCAATTGCAGTAATGAAATGTAAGTTAAATTCATAAGTGCGATAACGTATATTCTCAATAATGATGTTTATGTATGCATAGTGTACTCACATTCGGGTAATTAAAGATTTGATAATCGGTTCATATGTCCTCTACTCCTCATTAAAGGTTTTTAATACGTTTAAAACATAAGCTTCGAGTTCACCATATTGTGTTTGATACTTTTCATATATTTGACCTTAGATATACGAAAATGTATTTGACACACAGTTTTAAATTCTTCTATACGAAAATGTATGCAACAATTAGCCCAATATCTAGAGTCCCATCCTTAATCTGTAATAATGGACATTTATTCTCGTACACGAAAGCAAAGGTTAACAGCAACTAAAACTTGAATATGACACATCGTAACATCAAAATTCGAATTTTGGCCATCTTGAACTCAAAAGACAAAATAAGCATAAATACAAAATAAGATACATCTAAAATGCAACCTATAGCCACAGAATATTTAAATCGAACCAAAATCAAAATATAATAGATCTTAAAACATAGTAGAACAAGACCCCGTTAGATTAAACAATATTATTCTTAAACAACAACAAACCAACCAAACCCATGTTACAAGAACACATCGATTTAAAAATACACTGAAAGCCACAAGACACAAGAAGACACAAGCAAAAACTTTTTTGGCGACTAAGCGTCAGCGGTAGATTTTTTTGGCGACACGGACGCGGCGGCGGTTGCTGCCGTAACAAAACTCAAAAAATACCTCAGAACTAAAAAACCCTTTTTGTAGGTGTTGTTCTTGGTGTGTCTCTCGGCGAAGTAGCGGTTTCAGTGGCGGTTTGGGTCGGTGGTGGTGAGGTTCGTAGTGGTGTGGCTAGTGACGGTGATGGAGGAGGGTTTCAGTTATGACCGGTCAGAGGGTGGCAGCAGTGATGGGGGAACAAGATAACAGTGATGGTAGCAGAGAGAGATTGAGAGAGAAGAGGAAACAGAAATGTGTTAAATGGGTTAGGCTTGTGTAAGGATTATATATAAGCTAGCCTTGTCTGTTACAAGTTAAATGGGCTTTAAAATTCGGATAGGTGTTACATGTTTTGGAATTTAAGACATTTAAAGGCTGTTATAATCAATGGGCTGTTACAACATATACACTTTAAGAACAATATTGAACATTTCAAGTGTAAAAACGTATTTAATTTTCATGTGTATATAAGAAGCTATTGAAATGTATTGTTACAAGTGAATTAAAGACATTTAATTTTCTATGTATTAACTTTCACACGTTTTATTTGACTGCATTGAAAGTATGATGTATTGTTTGTACATTGTGAATAAAAATTTGCACAACTGAATTGTTTAAGACTTCTTTTAATAGAAATGTTTTTGGTCTTAAGATTTTTAAGACTTCCTGTTATAGAAAGTCCCAAACCTTTTATAAAGTAGTATAGATATAGATGAATGAAATATTTCGTCTCAAAGTGAGACAAGTAAAACACAAATGTTGGAACAAAAAGAGATTTTAGTCATCAGATGATTGAATCGTTCTTCTGAAATGAGTTGAATACATACGGTTCTCTTTGAATTTTTTTTGTTCCTCGTTCTCTTCTTCTTTCTACCTCTGCCTCTTTCTGCATCATATTTCTTGAGTCACGACCTTTTCGTTTATAAGGATTACATCAATCTCTCTTTTTTCCTGCATGTGTGTTTTCCAGAAATTTACATAAAGGGAGATAATAAATTCGAAACTGGCCTAGCTAACACTTCTAGAGTGAAATAAGCTTAAATTGTACCTTTGACCCGTTTTTTATTTCTGCTCCCACTCCTCTTTCTCTTTCGCTTTCTCTTCTTCCTCTCAGTCTCAACATCTTCGTCCGAAAGAAATCCATTTTTCTCTCCATCTTTGAGAGTATAAGCTTCCTCAATCTCTCTCAATTCCTGGAAATGTATTTGAAAATTATAAAAGATAAATCAATATCCAATTTGAAACAGGGTAAAGTGTAGAATAAACGGGTAAACAGATGAAAGACAATTAACATACTTATTTCTATGTGTTAAGGAACTTCTTTAAGCTCCTCATCATCGCCTCAAAAGCAGCCAGGGTTGGCGCTTTCGTTCAGCAACTTTGGTAAAGCACATAACTATACTACTCATCAAGTAGTGATAAAACATGGAAATAATTCGTTTAACTGAGATCAATGTTCAATTTACTTTGCATAATTACTATTTACTAGTATGGATAAAGGACCTTAGAATAACAACATAATACATACACAAAACAGTTTGTAGGTTTTATCGTCTTCGATTAAATTTTGTCACAAAAAACATAATTCAGTCAAACAAGGATATGCACACAAATGATGCTACTACTGCTAGTTACCCCATCTAAGCTAATGCTTGTCTAAGCTTATTTTTAGGCTTATGAGCTTATCTCACTTTTTTTTTTTTTTTGCTTATTCTGAAACTTATGGGCATACATAAGCCTGTTATGATATAAAAAGCTTATATAAGTATGAAAATAAGGCTGAAAATTTTGGGCTGCCGAAATGAGATAAGCTCATAAGCCCAAAAATAAGCTTAAACAAACAGCCTCTAAAAACAGTTGTATGATTCATCATCTAACCGCAGTATTAATAATTGAAAATAAATGCAAAAATAACGACATTGATAACTAGTGTGGATAAAGGACCTTGGAATAACAACATAACTAGAACCTGTCTTACAATCCGGTTTGGATCAGTTCAATTTCCCAAAACAGTTTGTAGGTTTATCGTCTTATATTTGTAGACGTTAACATCATTGTTATCAACGGAAAGTATAGGATTCTCTTTTGTAACAACTATTAATCGAGTAAAAAGTTAATACATAGAAACCATTAAAGAAATATAGTTAATCTATGGAATAGGGTAATTCTAAAGTATATGCAAAATTGTATTAAGAGAAGAGATTCTGAAATAAGAATACAATAAGCAAAACCCACCTTAGAACTCCCCGCTTTAACAGTCCTCTTGTTCTTCTTTGCGTCACTTGGTCTCCCGTGATTATTAACAAAAGGAGATACAAGGGTTTGCACAAAGATAGGAGACCAAATATGTTTTCCACTTGTTGACAAAGATATATTTTCACGACAAAAGTAAGATGGCATTTTCTTGGATAGAAGACAATCCTTAACCATATAGTGTACACGATCCTTCATCTCACAATCAGTTGGCAACAGTTTCCAAGACTGTTTCAAATTGTAGTTTTTCATAACCCAAATGCCATGGGGGCGACCATCTTCGTGTTCGTGGAATATGCATAAGTGGTCTTCGATAATCCCCAGTTTGGTACACCAACTCCAAACATATCTCGTGTCATCAGGTTGGGGAATTTCTCTAAGGGTGCGTTTGGTAGAGAGAAATTCAGAGAAAAGAAATGAAGTAGAGAATAAAATCTCAGAGAATAGAAATCAGTAGAGAATTGTGTTCAATTCTAATGTTTGGTAACAACAGAGACTTGACCCGAGAAATGAAAAAAAAAAATTATTTAAAAAAAAAATAATTTTCAAAAATAATTTTTTTAAAAAAAAAACTTATTTTAAAAAAAAAAAACTTATTTTTTAAAAATAATTTTAAAAAAATTATTTTTAAAAAACTTATTTTTTAAAAAATAATTTTAAAAAAATATTTTAAAAAAATATTTTTTAAAAAATAAATTTTTAAAAAATAATTTTTTAAAAATAATTTTGAAAAAAAATGTATTTATTTAAAAAAATGTATGTATTTATTTAAAAAAAAATATTTAAAAAATAATTTTTTAAAATAATTAAAAAAATTTATTTATTTAAAAAACTTATTTTTAAAAAATAATTTTTAAAAAAATATATATTTTTTAAATATTTTTTAATTTTTTTAAATGTAAAAAAAAAAAAAAATTAATCTATTTCTCCAATTTCTCCACCAAAATAAAGAGAAATGAGCTAACCAAATTACACTACCCAATTCTCTCCATTTCTCTCCATTTCTCTACCCCATTTCTCCGCTTTTTCAATTCTCGGTACCAAACAAGAGAAATGGAACCATTTCCATTTCTCTTGCCCCAATTCTCGGTACCAAACACACCCAAATTCCTCTTTAGCTAAATCAAAAGACACAATGAATACCGTGTCCCTGTTGATATCATTAGCATTAAACATAAACCAGTGAAGTGCCCCGTTGAATAAGATACCAGGCTCTATGTCATCGGACCTATAATTGACGTGTCCAAAAAGTTTCCAAACATTTGATTTCAAAGATAAGATTTGAACAAGTGTCCCATCACAGCCTTGGTTGATGGCAAAAACAAGTTTGTAATCATCAGTGGATGAATCATAACCAAAGCCGTAACTTTGGAAATATGATACATCTTTAGGAAGTATTGGTGGCTTATGCAGTTTCCGAAACTCTCGAGTCGAAGGATTGGTTAAAGCAAGTCGATAATGAGATGAAGATACGCATACAAGGCCATTAGAAGAACCTTGAATTTCTAAGCTAGCATAGTACAACCACTCGTCAGGTGTTATGAGCGAATATCTATTCCTAATTTTATATCTTCTTTTATATCTTTTAGTCATAGCAATTCTTCTGTTTCCATGTTGTTTGTTATTTTTGTCCTCTTTGTTGCAAATATTTTTAAGATGAAGTTTAACAAAACAAGGACTAGAAATCAAAGAATACCATGACTTACAAACACTTTTGCATCTGAGAACATCTTTCACATGCAATCTTAAAAGCACTTCCTCTACAACATCCAACAAAACCATATCTTCTTCTGTCAAACCCTAAGATCTACATAGGTTTTGCCGAAACTCCTATTATACACACAAGTGCATATGTTCTTTTTTCAAGCCCAACCAACCCATACACAGCATTGGCCCAACTCAACCCACCTAGCCCACGTCCACTAACAATTACTACATAAGTTGAGCTATGAGTAGAAAGGTGGTTCTTGTTATTATTATTTTTGTTTCATTTGCTTTCGTCTCATGGTTGTTGAATGTCTTAAGAATCGATGGTTGAACATCATGTGTTTTAAACGAGTGGGAACCTACTCTCGCGTTGCAGCAGGGCGACGTGTACGTAGCTTTTTAGTTTTGGCCATGGGACAGGTGTACTAAAGACATGTATGCAGAAAACTAATTGTCCAGACCGAAACAACAACCCATACGACTACAACATCTAAGTGCATCAAAATAGAATCCGGTCGTGGAGTTGTTGCATTCATCGTTGAAGGTTTGAAGCTTTTCTACAGGACGGTGCACAGAACAACTCGTTCGACTGGACATTGGGTAATCTTGAACCCTCCTGTCAATGAAAAAATAAAAGGAACAAATCATTTTCAAGAAAGTATACCATAACTTCAATCAGCTTTTAAATGCTTCTGCATTTATATTCACGTGTCCCTGCCTATATTCATAAAAATGCAGCCTAGAAATTCACAATACTAAATACCTCAAGTCATTAGATCTAATGGAAATCAAACCAAATTGTGTTCGTGGGAAGCACGCAAGCATTCTATTATTGATGTTTCCCATTTTTTTTCTTGATGGCTGCAAATGTCAAGGGTTGAAGCTAAGCTCTCTTGTAAAACAAAATAACGTCACTTAGCAAACAAAAACCGCTATCTACCTATCTTATACAATTATACGACTGCATGGTATTCTTTTTGAGCTTAACTTTGGCTTTCATCGATTTGTCACCTGGTTTTTGTCCAGTTGAGCATACAGCTTGCTGATAAAGCCAAAAACTAAGGTATTCCAAACACCCCTTAACCACCTAATGACTTATTGTCATTCTTAAAGTGCAACGTTGACCCTGGTTCGGGTCAAATTTTATTTCCGCTGGGTAAAACCATTTAAATCATAGACTTATTAAGCTAAAAGTAATGGTGGTGACTCACTCACCGCTACTTCAACGTCACCTCAGCTTTCTCTCTTCTCTTACTTTCACTCATTCCCACTCACCATACATCCGTTTTGGTCACTCTCACTCACCTTTATAAAAATATACCCCACTAAATACACACACACACTCACAATACAAATAAAAAACAATTACTTTTTGGAGTGGACCACATTTGTCAGGTTTTTTAGCTTGGTGAGTAACTCACCACTCTCTCCACATTTGCCCGTGAGTTGCACTATCTGTTTTGGGACTCACCATAGTGAGCTGGTCACTCACACCCAAAGTGAGTGCCACTCCGATTAGTCTGACAAGTTGGAACTAGCTTCACACGCTCATATTCATGATGTCTTTCATATTTCCCAACTCAAGAAGTGCAAAGGAGCTGTGACAAAAGCTGGAAGATTACCACATTGTGATGCCACTGGGTTAATTCAAGCTGAACCTTTAGCGATTTTGGATAGGAAGATTGGAAAGGTAGGGAATGCAGCACCAATTTTTGTATTGGTGCAGTGGTCCAACAGTTCACCAGAAGAGGCTACATGGGAACCAATTGATGACATTCAAAGTCGATTTCCGGGTTTTGATGTTCTTGCGTAATCTTGGGACAAGATTGTTTTAAGGGGGAAGGATTGATATGGGTCAAAATCAGAAGTCAAATAAAGAAAGTCAAACAGGGTCAATCAACACCAAAAATCTATATTTGCCGAGGTTCCGTCACTTTTACCAAAAAAAAAAAAAAAACACCAAAAATCAGTTAGGAAAAGCTTCAACAGCTTTTCCCGCCAAAACTCATTTTAAATACCAATCCTTGCTCACATTCACATTTTAGCTATTGATTTGTAATCTCTCATTTTCTCTCAATTTAACAAACTCTTGTACAATTCATCTATCCAATAACAATCACTCGACAATATTTCGAATTGCATTTCTTTCATTGTGATTCCTAATTAGTTTAATAGTTCTTGTTTGATTCTTAACCCTACAAGTTCATATCAAAAAAACAAAGGAAAGGGAGAATTGCATATATATCCCTCTAAAGGATCATAATTACATATATATCCGACCAAAACACAAAATTGCATATATATCCTTCCAAAGTATTAAAATTGTCAAATATGTCCAAATTATTATTTTGGGTTTATGTCGTAGAATAACAATGTACTTTTCAAAGTGTCCCGTTTTAATACGTGTACTTTTTTTAAGTTGTAGAATAGCAATGTACTTTCATAAGTGTCCTGTTTTGGTACGTGTATTTTTTTTAACTTCGTAAAAGCTGTAGAATAGCAATGAACTTTTCATAAGTGTTCCATTTTAGTATGTCGATCGACGTACTAAAATGGAACACTTATGGAAAGTTCATTGCTATTCTACTTTTACGGTTAAAAAAGTACACGCACTAGATTGGAACACTTATGAAAGTACATTGCTATTCTACAACTTAAAAAAAGTACACGCTTAAAACGGGACACTTTGAAAAGTACATTGCTATTCTACGACATAAACCCTATTATTTTAAATAAGGCAAATGGCATAAAAAGGCATAAAAGTTATGGTCCATTTCCAATTAAGGTATTATACTTTTTTTCTTGCATAAAAAGGTACCAAACAAAAAATTTTGGCGGATTTGGGCTTTTTACTAACGTTCGTTAACTCACTTCGTTAGTATATTACATGTTTAATCCTCGAATTTGTATAATCATTTCATGCAACATCCAAAAAAATTTTGAATTGTTTTTTTACATGTTTGGTCCTCGAATTTGTATCATATTTCATTCAACATCCAAAAAAAATTTTGAAAATTCTTTTCGAAAAATTTTGATTTTGTAAAAAAAAATTGAAAATTCTATTCGGAAATTTTGAAAAATTTTGAAAATTCTTTTTGAAAATTTTGAACAAAGTTTGAAAAAAAAATTGAAAATTCTATTCGAAAATTTTGAAAATCTTTTTGAAAATTCTTTTTGAAAATTTTGAAAAATCTTGAAAATTCTTTTCGAAAAACTTGAAAAAAAAAATTGAAAATTCTATTCGAAATTTTCGAAAAAAAATAAATTTGAAACAAAA
Source organism: Chrysanthemum makinoi (assembly GCA_910596185.1). Taxonomy (NCBI): domain Eukaryota; kingdom Viridiplantae; phylum Streptophyta; class Magnoliopsida; order Asterales; family Asteraceae; genus Chrysanthemum; species Chrysanthemum makinoi. The sequence continues at coordinate 9,955,738 of OU343220.1, forward strand.
TTCTATTCGAAATTTTGAAAAAAAAATTAGAAATTTTCGAAAAAAAAATTTTCAAAATTTTCAAAATTGTTTTTCAAGATTTTTCAAAAATTTCAAAAATTTTCAAAATTTTCAAAAAGATTTTCAAAAATTTTCAAAATTTTGAATAGAATTTTCAAATTTTTCGAATAGAAATTTCAATTTTTTTTTTCAAACTTTTTTTTTTTGGAAAATTTTTTTTGGATGTTGAATGAAATATTATACAAATTCGAGGACCAAACATGTAAAAAAACAATTCAAATTTTTTTTGGATGTTGCATGAAATGATTATACAAATTCGAGGACTAAACATGTAATATACTAATGAAGTGAGTTAACGAACGTTAGTAAAAAACTCAAATCCGCCAAAAAAATTTGTTGGGTACATTTTTATGCAAGAAAAAAAGTAGAATACCTTATTTGAAAATGGACCATAACTTTAATGCCTTTTTGTGCCATTTGCCCTTTTAAATATATTTAATTGCAAAAAAAGTCTGATAACTAAAATTAATATATTAAATGACGTTTATACCCTTGTTTTTATTATAAACTTAAAAACCGATCATTTACAATTTTAACAACAGATACAGACTCTTCACTTTCCACTCAAAACACACACTTCTCTACAACGCTAAACCATAAATTTGAGCAGGTAAAGCATAATTGTTTTGATTGCATCTACTTTCTTATATAATGTTTTTGTTTATTGTTTTTTATTTTACTTGATCGAGTGATTTTTTTGTTGAATTATAATCAAACCTGCAAAAACCCATATTGATTATTTAATAGCATGTCCATGTTTAGTTTTTTTTTTGTTTAATCGACGAACAAGATAGCCATTCGCAACCTCATAATTTTGTCGTTATTTAGATATAGATTAATTGTATTGTGTAGATGGATGGTGTTGTAGATATTTCGATTCAAGATTCATCGACATTTAACACGGCTGAGTCGCCAATACCCGAGTATGTATATGTGATTTTTTTAGAGCTATACTTCTTAACTTTTGTTGGTTTGTAACATTATTTGTATAATTAATTTTTGCTTTTAGGCATGATTCTTCCAAGTTTAAGTTGAAATTAAGATACAGAGGCTTTTTTAGAATGGTCAAGAACTCGAAAAGGAGAAAATATTGTTTTGGCTCGCAAAAATGTATATACATGGACGCATGCTCATTCGACTTGAACCAACTAAATGAAGAAGTCTTGAGGCATTATCCATCACATAACGATCTAGTTTGCTCAATTGTTTTTGTTGACAAGTACGCAGTGGCGCAATCTTTTATTGAGCTTAATTCTGATATGAACTTCATGGCTATGCTTAGTATGTATGAGCAAGAAAAAGAAGTAACCATTTATGTGTCAACTGATGAGAACTTTGGCGCACATGTTACTCAACAAAGGTATCTATCTTTCTCTTTAATGTATTCTAGTGTACTACATATGTTCATGCCACTCAAGTAATTATTTTTGTACAGTGGTCAAGTTGAAGTTATTAAAGAACCAAATGATGACAATGGTCAACTTGATGGTGATTCAGACTATTGTCCGAGTGATGAAAGTTACTTTAGCCATCTTAGTAGCGATGATGATGATGTTAATGAGATGTCAAATTTTGATTACTCAAATACAAAGAAAAGTCCAACAATGGAAGTAAGCTCAAAATTTCCAAATGTGGTTGCTTTTAGACGAGCTTTGAATCATCATGCAGTCATCAATGAGTATGACTATTTCATTGAGAAAAGTGATCTCAAACGAGCTCTTGGACATGGTTTCTTGAGTCACTGAAAAAAGTAATCGGGACATCGGATGGTCTAGTTATATCATCAGATATGCAAAAAGGGTTAGAAGTAGCTATTATGCAAGTTTACCCGAATGTTGAGCATAGAGAATGCATTAGGCACCTGCATAGTAACTACAAAAAATATTATCAAGGTGACTTTTTCAAATCAAAACTATGGGCTGCTGCAAATACTTACTGTGTTATTGAGCATGAAAGATTATTAAAGGAGATTGCTAGTGTACGTGAAGATGCAATTACATATCTTACTGTGAGCCATAATAAGTTATGGAGTCGTAGCAAGTTTGGAACTACATGCAAATGTGATTACATGACCAACAAAATTTCAGAAGCATTTAATTCGTGGGTAGGCACATTTCGTTATCAACCGGTGCTTGATCTTCTTGATAACATACGAGAAAAGATTTTGAAGCGACTTGATAAGAAAAGGAGGATTGTTAGAAAATGGAATGGCACATTAGTTCCTATGGCTAAGAGTTATCTCAGGAGCATTTCTAAGGCAAGTAAACTAGGTTATAACTGCTTAAAATTGTTTTATACTTGAATTACCTACACTTGTACCTAAACATATCTTGTTTTATATTTTGTTTGTAGAATTTGGGTGAATACGAAGTTTGCAGAAGCAACGATAATCACGCTGAAGTAAAACATAAGGGAAAACGATGGCAAGTAATACTTGATGAGAGAAAATGTTCTTGTCGCGTATGGCAGGTAAAAGGTCTTCCATGTGTTCATGCGGCTGCTTTCATAGGATTCATAAGGGACAGTTGGGAAAAATATTGTGATCCGTATTTTACAATTGAGAATTTCAAAGATGCATATGCTTTCGGGGTAGCTACGATGCCAGGAAAGGATCAATGGGTTCGCCTAGAAACAGAGGACAAAATTTACCCACCTATTTATTAGATGATAATAAAGCCCAAGCCCGGTATGTGGGGTTGGGTCTATTGGGCTTTATTATCATCTAATAAGCGGCCTGCTGGACGACCTAGGAAGAACCGAATTGTACCAGCAGACGAGACCAAAAAAAGGCACCGATGTAAGCAATGTGGTCTACTTGGACACCGTCAAAAGTCCTGCAAAAATCCACCGGCTCAAAGTTCCGAACTTGGTCAAATATCCACCACTAAAAGGTCACGAAGAAAGAATACAAGAGCTTCTTAAAGTATTTTGTTGCTTGATGAAATACTGTTCAAATGCTAAACTTTTGGCTCATTTTGTTTTTCTTTGTTGTTGTCCTAATCATACTTGTAGCAAGAGTATTCTTTTGTTTTTATTTTGCTATGTAAAACTTTAAATTGATGTTATTTTGCTATGTAGAACTTTAAATTGATGTTGCAACATAGAGCTGCTTACCCCCTTAAATTGATGTGTATGTTTCGTAACTAGTGTTTGACGTTAAATTGATTTAAAAAGAATATAATGTGTAAAATAAGAAAATATATATAAAAAAGGAACAAGGGTATAATCGTCATTTAATATAGCAATTATAATTATTATGAACTTTTTTGATGTCAAATATATTTAAAATAATAATTTGGACATATTTGACAATTTTAATGCTTTGAAAGGATATATATGCAATTATATGTTTTGGTTGGATATATATGCAATTATGAGCATTTGGAGGGATATATATGCAATTGCCTCACTTTTCTTTTAAGTCAGTAAATTTCAAACATTGTTCTTTTGTATTGGAGATCTTGCCCCTCTCGGATTGGGCCTAGTAATGAAATTGCTTGTTTAATTTTTGAGTTTCTATCATTGGTTCCATTGCCAGGAAAGTGAAGAAGCAAAGATGGTGCAGACCTGGAACAGTTCCTATTGGAAATATATATATTTACAAACATGTGAATGTCCGGATTCGAACTCGTGACCACGGGATTGCACACATTAGCGAATGAGAATTAAAGTTAATAATTAATGTTTATGTTTACGATTAATTATTGCACATTAAGTCCGGTTAACGATCGTTAAGTATTTAACGGAAAAATGACTAACGACCGTTAAATGAAAAGAGAAAGGACTAGAAATGGAAAGACTTGGAAAAGTTATGGGTTTTCCTTTGGGCTTTGCATAGTGGCCGGCCAAGGGGCTTTCCCAAGCCCTAATTCATAACTTGTTCCTAAAGTATTCCATCTACTATATAAACAAGGTTAGGTTCTAGGGTTTCTCACACTTTGTGCATTGAATTAACCCTAGATCTCTCCTCTCCTCTCTCTTGTCCCAATCGGCCGAACACCCCATTGTTAGGGAGTTTGGTTTCGTTTTCCTTAAACGAGGACTTGTGTTAGATCTAGCAATCGCTTGATTCGTTGATTAATTCGTGTGTACAAGAACGTGGTAGTAAGACACTATTCTTACACCATATTGGTTTGAGTTGTAGAACGGTAAGGGACAACTCTTCAAACCACTTCTTTGTGTTGCTCTAAGGATCTGACATTCGCAAGAGGTACGTTACGCATACTTTCAGTTAATTATTTATTTGTTATGATCTTTAGTCTTCCGCTGTGTACTCTTGATGTTTACATGTTTATTGTATGTTATATATATTATAAACTCAACAGTGGCATCACGAGCCTTGTATAACAAGTAATTAATTACTGAAACACATAATTAAAATAAACATGAATGTGTTATTATTTGTATGCGTAGATCTAGGGTTTGCAAAACCTAAACCCTAATTTTTTAGGGGGGCGTTTATTTTGGTGCCCTAATTAGGGTTTTGTAAACTAAAGTTTTAATTGGATTAGAAACCCTAAGATGCATGCAACTTTATGTGTATTACGTAACTCTGTTTTAATTGCATTAATTGTTAAGTGTAATTTTATGTCCATGATAATTACATGCATGTTTTATCATGGATCTGTTTTTATTGTATGTCTTTCTTGTTTAAGTGATATACACTAAATTATGATAGATCTAAAATTGGGGAAGACCTCAATAATTATTAATTTAATCAATTATGTGCTATGTGGTATGTATTTAATTTTGACTTACGCAATCGATGAATCGATGCATGTGGTTCACCTTGTACATAGATGAAAACGGGTGAAGGTCTTAATTAAATATATGCATATTGACAGATCTAGAATTGGTTATTAATAGGATTTATCAAAAACGTTTGCATGTGGCTATTTGATATGCATGACTTTTATTTCTTATGCATTCATTGTTTATTTGTTTATTTTTCTAAATACTTGCTTGTTTGTTATGTGTAACAAGGGTATTTTTACAAGAAAAATAAACTGACCTAAACAATGGTGAAACATGTATTTTATAAGCATAGTAATCATAATCGTTTAATTGATTGATGACTTTGGTACAAATGGTCTGAACGGCTCACCCATGAGAATGAACTATAAAGGGGTTAATAAAGAAGTGCGCACAGTCACACTGAAAAGATGTCTAAGGTTGTGCTTTAGCGTGCACTGGTCCTCGCCCTCTGTAAGTTCGAATGGAGCTACTTAGTAAGCCATAAAATGTGCAAGCTCATCTTAAGGGCGAATTAGTTTTAATTCCATGCGCCACTTTGGTGGTAATTACCCGAAACACTAAGTGTTTACACTTATGCAAAAGTACGGTATAATGGATGATAATTAACACTAAATTCCTTGATTGGTGAACCCAATACCTCAATTAAAGTTTGATGATGAAAAGCTTATACATTAAAACAAGATATAAATGTTTAAAAAAAAACTATGCTACGAAGATGAATGCATGACATCTTTGTACATATTTGATTTGACATCAAAATCATTACCCTTTTAAATTTAAGTTATATGCCATCCAATGAAACGGAAACACCTAAGATTACCTTTTATTTGCGTGAGAACGTGATTTAGATTGTAATCGAAGGGTAAAATGTCCACGTGTCGTGAGAACGGGCATGGACAATTTTGCAGTTTCTTAAGTTGGACAACTTAATTAATTGAGTTCGTGATGAGTGTCTAAATACTCATCATTTTTGTACCGTTTAGAATGCCAAAAACATCTGAAAACACTCAGAAATGCATCAAAATGATAAAAATATCACAAATAAGTGTTTTATGTGTTTTAAATGCAAAAATACCAAAATCAGATGAAAACGTATCAAGTTTGCATAATTGGCAGTTTTAGTCCCCTAAGTTTCAAAAGCTGTCAAATCTAGTCCCCTGGTAAATCAAAATAAAGAAAAATGTTATTTAAAGTCCCTAGGGATTCATAAGTTGTCAAACTTGGTCCTTGAAGTTTAAAATTGCAAAATGGCAACTTAGGTCCCTAAAGTTTCAAAAATGTCAAATATAGTCCTTGGATTTATAAAAATGGAATTTTATGCAATATTGGTACTTGTACTAACCATTAATTGCAGGTTTAGTCCTTGTGTTAACTTTGGAATATTGGCATTTTCAGTCCCTCAAAATCCAGAAATTACATGAATGGTCCTTGTGTTTATATTTCTACAAATCCAAACCGGACCCTTGTATTAATATCCAACCCACAAACCGGTTGGCCCAAATGCAAACCCAAGCCCACACCACTTGACCCTTGAACCTTGGCCCTTGACCTTTTTGATCCCTGCCAAAATCATTTTGAACTCCCCCCAAATGAACTCCCCCACGTTATTAATAATACCGGGTCAACGAAAGTCAAAACCAGACCACTGTTCATCGTCTCTCACATTTGCCCGCCAAAACCATACACCTATCAAAACCACCATGGTTTTAAATTCCACCCTTTCCACCTCACCACTACACCTGTTTACCCACTCCCTAACACCTCCACAAAGTCCAAGAATTCTTAATTGAGAATACCTGCTTATGATATTTTGGCGCCAAAATTCCACATGGACGATTATGATGAATTCAATGCATCCAATGGCTGGAAATAAGTGGGAAATGATCAGAGGTCGACAAGAGACTGAAAGAGATCATTATAAACAAGAGAGGAAGCAATGTGAAGAAAAAACTAGAGTAATTTTTAATTTCTTAAGTCGTTTTAATTAGTTTAAGCTTTCAAGTGTAATTTCCAGCTTTCAAGTACTGTTTCTAGCCATTTCAGTGTATTGTTAAACTTTTTCAAGTATCAATTTCAAGTCTTAATCATATTTCCAGTTTATGCAATTTTTCAAGCTCAAAATCTCATGTTATGTTAATGTTGTTATTAGTTGTTGTTATGGACTGAGTAAGCTAACTTAAGCTCCTATATAGCTTATTTAAGCTATTAGAAACCCTTAAAATCAGTTTAGAAGCAAAACTCAAAAAAATACCAAAAATACAAATAAATTAGTGAAAAATAAAAAAATCTATGGAAATAAAGGTCAAAGCTGGAGCAGGGTGAATACAGGATTGCCCTTGGGTTTAGAGCTTCTTGGGAAGCTATAGGTTGTGTTTGTGTGCCTCAGTTCTCAGTTGTAAGCTTGGACTCATCTTGTAAGCAATTTCTCAAAAATTTGCATTTCATAGTTTATGTGTTTAAAGCTTGTTAATTCTAGTTTAATTCTGTCTTATTATAGTTAATATAAGTTAATTACTAGATTTCTTGGTTTAAAAAGTTGTTTTAGTACTAAATGTTTCATAACAGTCCTATAAAGGGGTGTTTGGAGTTGCTTGTTTAACTGTTTTAGAGAGTGTTTGTGTTGTTGCTTGTTATTGTTTTGTGTCACTTTAGTACCATATAGCTCAGATAAACAAGAAAAACCAGTGCTTATTTGATAAGAAAGTCAAGAATACCTTTGATCACATCTTATTCATCAACTGTTGGATTATCATGATCCATGATCATGATTTCATGTTCATAAGTTGTTATTATTGGTCAATCTAGTCTTATTTTAGGTTAATACATCATAATCAGTGATTAGGATTGATTCAAAGTTCGTTTTAGTCAACTTATTTGGTTTTTATAAAAAGTCAAAAATTTCACTTTAGTCGATTTTGAATAAAATAGAGAATTTTATATAGAACTTAATATAAGCTTTCAATATTTGAGCTTTTGGTATATCAATATTCAAATGCTTATCTCTATCATAGTATTTTTTTATATTGTCTAGCTAGCTTATTACATGGCTTACTTCTTAGCTTATTTTGACAACCTGTTTTAAAAAGTGCCCTGTGCCAAGGAAGTTTGTGTTAACTGCTCATTTTAATAAGCTCACACAGAGCTTATTAGTGAGACTCAGCTTGTGAGTTTTAGCTTTTTGTGTAGCTAACCTAGCTATCTCAAAGTTCCAAGTTTAGTTTTTCACTTTATAGCTTATTTGTTAGGGCTGCTAGTGACTTCTAGTTTGTCCCATTTCTGTGTATACCAAACATTCAGTGGTTTATGAGCTTTTTCTCAAGCTCACACAGAGCTGATTAGTGGGCCCCAGGCATTGAACCTTGGCTTTTTGGGAAGCTCACCTAGCCACTTGTTGTGTCAGATACTTATTTTAAGCTTTGGAGCTTTTGCCCCTAGCTTAATCTTGCCTACAAGATCTGTGTAGGACTGTTTGGTTTCTCAGTTTAGTATAAGTGCTTATTTGATTATTACAGCTTATCAATATGGTTCTTTGTGTTTTCTAGCTTAATATAAGTAGCTTTTAGCTTGTTGAATCTTATTCCATCTTTGGTTTTAGCTTGAAAGCTTGTTTGAGCTTAAAATCCTTTTAATAAGCTCATAAGCTAACTGTTGAGCTAATAAGCTCATTTTCTGTTTATTTTTAAGTTTCAAAATTTTTGTTTTCATAAAAATTTCTTACTTTAAGTAGTTAAATAGTTTTCAAAAAGAAAAATCATAAAAACATCATTTTTAAAATAGTGATAGCGTTTATTTAATAGAAATTAGTTTTTTAATTTTTCTTTTCAGCTTATTATTAAGCAATTTTAGTTTTTATAATTTTCTTAGCTTTCTGTCATCTTAGGATATTTATAGAAAAAGTTTTAGAATTTTCCTAGTTTATTTAGTATTTATTAGAATTAAAAATAGTTAAAAGTATTAAATAATTAATAATAAATAAATAAAAAGCATAAAAAATATCTTTTCAGTTTTAAAATTAGTTTTCTAAAATTCTAGATTTTTCTAAGTTAAAATTTCATTTTTCCAGGTTAATTTTATATTTTCTTGAATTTAAGTGTATTTTAAATAATTAATAAATAGTAATTAATTAATAATAAATAGATAAAAAGTGTAAAAAATATATTTTCAATTTTAAAATTAGTTTTCTAATATTTTAGATTTTTCTAAATCATAATTTCAATTTTTCTAGTTTTATTTCACATTTTCTTATATTTTAGAGTATTATTAAATAGTTAAAAATAGTTTTTAATTAATAATAATTAAATAAATAGTTATAAAATTAATTTTAATTTTCTAATAATTTTCTTTTATTATTAGGTTTGTAAAAATATCATTTTCATATTTGTAGGTCTTTTATTTCTTAAAACTCACGTTTTATTTTTGTACGTTTACGTAATTTAATAAACGTACGCATTCACGTTTGTTTAATCTGATTGTTGTGCTTTATAATTCTGTATCCAAATACATTCCAATCAATCAGTAGTATAATTTCCAATCAAAATCCTTACAGATCATTATCCTTAGTGATCATTCGACATCTGAACGTTTTAAACACCATTCAGTCTCCGTGGGACTTAACGACCCAGGAATCCACTATATTCCAAGGGAAATTGCATTGGTTTTAGACTGTTTTAATTTTATTACGGTTGACCATTCACAAGTGGTTGACTTGTGTGATAAACTTGACGGTTCAGCACCAATCAGTTCGGCAGTGAGAACTGGAAACTCAAGGCATAAGATGGGATAAAACATGTTTACATGGCGATTAATATTGGCTATATGTAAATCCCATAAATCTAGGAATTGCAATTGATATTGGCAATTGAGAAAAAGCTCTACCATTTTGTATAAGGTTCATTACTAGCAGATCAACTGACGTGATGAAATTATGACAATTTGGATCCTAGTTTTCAATAAATATTAATTGATTATATGAATATGAACCTTGGGTATTTAATTGTTTATTGAAAAGGAAAATTATCAAAATACTAATTATGGTTTTTTGAACTTTTTCTGTAGATGGCTCAACCTGAAAACACTATGAGCTTAATGAGTTCCGATTTCAAAGATATGATTGGAAGGGACAAGCGTGGCCCTAATTTCAATGATTGGCATCGTTCACTTAGGATCATCCTTCGTGTTGCCAAAAGGGTTGAAATTTTGACTACACCTCTGCCCGATGCTCCTCCCAACACGGCAACTGCTCTTGAACAAGAGGCATATCGTGTTGAATATGAGAAGCACAATGATGTGGCGTGTCTAATGCTTTCGGGGATGTCTGCTCAATTGCAAAAACAATTTGAGCACTATCCGCCTATGAGCATGCTAGATGAACTCAAACGTATGTTTGAGAAGCCACCTGCAGCTGAACTATATGAACTTATTGAAAAGGTTCATAGCTGCAGCGAGGAGGTTGGCAAATCTGTCTCCGACCACGTCCTCGAGATGAAACATCACTTGGATCAATTGGAGAAGCTCGGCTGTGGTTACTCGAATGATGTATGTGTCGGCCTCATCAATCACTCCCTTAATCAGGATCGATTTGGTGATTTTGTCCGAAATTATAACATGCATTGCACGGGAAGACAGTGAATGAGTTACATGCAATGCTTGTAGACTTCGAGAAGAGATTGCCAAAGAAGGCTCCTACACCTGTTGTGCTCGCAATACAGGGTGGTAGGGTGAATAAGCCAAAGCCGAAAGCGGATAAGAAAGGGAAAGGAAAAGGAAAGGGGAAACAAGTTGTCATCCCACCAACTCCTAAGAAGAACCCTGGAAAGAAAAAGGAGAATCCTAAGAAGGATTTGTCTTGCCACCATGCAACTCACCGGTCACTGGAAGTGGAACTGTCCAGTTTATCTGAATGAGTGCCTTCGAATAAAAATAAGATGGTGCCTAGCTCATCAGGTATTTTTATGTTTGAATTATTTCTTTTCCTCATAAGCAAAATTCCTGGATATATGATACAGGATGTGGTACTCACATCTGTAATACATCGCATGGACTTAGAGGGGCAAAGAAGTGACTGTGGAGAAAGATACTTGTACGTTGGAAATGGAAAGCGTGCATTTGTCGAAGCCATAGGGACTTTTGATTTAGTGTTGCCTTCGGGCTTAATTTTAGAACTAAATAATTGTCATTATGCACCCTCCATTGTTAGGGGTGTCATTTCAGTTTCTTTGTTAAAAGATATTGGTTTTGTGCACACTTTTACCAGTTATGGAATTTCAGTTTCTTTAAATAATGTTTTTTACTTTAATGCAATTCCTATGCTTGGTGTGTTTGAAATTGATATGGATGGTTGTATATCCAATGAAAATAATTCGTTGTATAGCATTAGCAATAAGAAGAGCAAGTCGAACTGTGACTCTTCTTATCTTTGGCATTGTCGCCTTGCTCATATTGGCAAGAAACGCATGGAAAAGCTGCAACACGATGGGCTTTTACAAACGGTCAATGCCCATCTGTGACTAAGATGTTTGCATGGCCATGCCCAAGGTCTTCTGGAATATGTTCAGAAGAATTGGTAATCTTAATCAATCACATAAAGCGAGAAACAAAATAGTTAATTAAGAAATGAGTGAGATCCATATTCTTATTAACATGGTATTAGAAACAAAAGGATGAATATGATGATGAATCATCAAACTTGGTTTTTCTCCAGAAAACCATACACGAGTTGTACCGGGGGCATTGGCGTGTTGCTAGACGCTAACCAATGTCATTTCACGTTTTGTAAACATATCCAAGTGGGAGATGTTGGAAATGTATATATTTACAAACATCTGAATGTCCGGATTCGAACTCGTGACCACGGTATTGCACACATTAGCGAATGAGAATTAAAGTTAATAATTAATGTTTATGTTTACGATTAATTATTGCACATTAAGTCCGGATAACGATCGTTATGTATTTAACGGAAAAATGACTAACGACCGTTAAATGAGAAGAGAAAGGACTAGAAATGGAAAACTTGGAAAAGTTATGGATTTTCTTTGGGCTTTGCACAGTGGCCGGCCATAGGGGCTTTCCCAAGCCCTAATCCCTAACTTGTTCCCAAAGTATTCCATCCACTATATAAAGAGGGTTAGGTTCTAGGGTTTCATACACTTGTGTATTGAATTAACCCTAGATCTCTCCTCTCCTCTCTCTTGTCCCATACTCGGCCGAACACCCCATTTGTAAGGGAGTTTGGTTTCGTTTTTCTTAAAACGAGGACTTGTGTTAGATCTAGCAATCGCTTGATTCATTGGTTAATTCGTGTGTACAAGAACGTGGTAGTAAGACATTATTCTTACACCATATTGGTTTGAGTTGTAGAACGGTAAGGGACAACTCTCTAAACCACTTCTTGGTTTTGCTCAAAGGATCTGACATTCGCAAGAGGTACGTTACGCATATTTTCAGTTAATTAATTTATTTGTTATGATCTTTAGTCTTCCGTTGTGTACTCTTGATGTTTACATGTTTATTGTATGTTATATATATTATAAACTCAACAGTACAGGTATATTTATGTCCTCCTTTCCGTATTACCACCTTTGTAAATTTGCAAAAATGACTTGAAAGAATTTATGAATGGGTTAGCTTTGAGTAATTGGGTTGTGGATTATCTCAAACGGCTCGAGCCAAAAGAGTCAATGGGTTGAAAGCGAACCAAAAGAGTCAATGGGTTGAAAGCTTCCAAAAGTTTTTTTTTTACTGCATACATATTTTTCAATGATATAACATTGGTTTAGTGCTTGTAATAAAATAAAATAAAATAAAATAAAAATAATTAAAAAAAAAAAGAAAAAGAAAAAGAAAATTGGTACTTGTTTATAGAATTATCTAAGAAATGGACAAAAAGATGTTTGGCCTTGACTAATTTGGCCCTCTTCACCTAGAGCCTGTTTGTTTTTTCCTGAGATACCCAATCCGCCCATCTTGCCACTTCTACTTCGAATGCAGGATTTTAAAAATAACATGTTTGATACTCTTGAAGGGAAAAGAGAGATAAAAAAGCGAAGGCTTTAGAGGCTGCAAAACGCGGTGAACAAGAGAAGGAGAATGAAAGAAAAATGAAGAAAGAAGCATTGAAGCGCTCGATGGAGCAAGAATAGGGAAAGAAAATGCCATAGAATTGGAGTCAAACAAGAACACGAAAAGTCGCGTGTTGGAAAAATTATATTGGGACCTCTTTTTATAGACGTTCAAGGTGTTTTTAGAATTAATATGCAATCTTGATATGAGCTGTGAGTTTTTGGGTGCTGGTTTTCGTAATTTCGTTTTGATTTTGATTTGCATGATAAGCAAGTTGCGGTTTGTTTAAAAACTAAATGTGAGCTGCTTATTTATGTATCCATTTTTGGAGTCAAAGATTGATTCTTGGTTTTGCTCAAAGGATCTGACATTCGCAAGAGGTACGTTACGCATATTTTCAGTTAATTAATTTATTTGTTATGATCTTTAGTCTTCCGCTGTGTACTCTTGATGTTTACATGTTTATTGTATGTTATATATATTATAAACTCAACAGTGGCATCACGAGCCTTGTATAACAAGTAATTAATTACTGAAACACATAATTAAAATAAACATGAATGTGTTATTATTTGTATGCTTAGATCTAGGGTTTGCAAAACCTAAACCCTAATTTTTTAGGGGGGGGCGTTTATTTTGGTGCCCTAATTAGGGTTTTGTAAACTATTGTTTTAATTTGATAAGAAACCCTAAGATGCATGCAACTTTATGTGTATATGCGTAACGCTGATTTAATGGCATTAATTGTTAAGTGTAATTTTATGTCCATGATAATTATCTGCATGTTTTATCATGGATCTGCTTTTATTGTATGTCTTTCTTGTTTAAGTGATATACACTAAATTATGATAGATCTAAAATTGGGGAAGACCTCAATAATTATTAATTTAATCAATTATGTGCTATGTGGTATATATTTAATTTTGACTTATGCAATCGATGAATCGATGCATGAGGCTCACTTTGTACATAGATGAAAACGGGTGAAAGTCTTAATTAAATATATGCATATTGACAGATCTAGAATTGGTTATTAATAGGATTTATCAAAACCGTTTGCATGTAGCTATTTGATATGCATGACTTTTATTTGTTATGCATTCATTGTTTATTTGTTTATTTTTATAAATACTTGCTTGTTTGTGTTTTGTAACAAGGGTATTTTTACAAGAAAAATAAACTGACCTAAACAATGGTGAAACATGTATTTTATAAGCATAGTAATCATAATCGTTTAATTGATTGATGACTTTGGTACAAATGGTTTGAACGGCTCACCCATGAGAATGAACTATAAAGGGGTTAATTAAGAAGTGCGCACAGTCACACTGAAAGGATGTCTAAGGTTGTGCTTTAGCGCGTGCACTGTCCTCTCGCCCTCTGTAAGTTCGAATGGAGCTACTTAGTAAGCCATTAAATGTGCAAGCTCATCTTAAGGGCGAATTAGTTTTAATTCCATGCGCCACTTCGGTGGTAATTATCCGAAACACTAAGTGTTTACACTTATGCAAAAGTACGATATAATGGATGATAATTAACACTAAATTCCTTTATTGGTGAATCCAATACCTCAATTAAAGTTTGATGATGAAAAGCTTATACATTAAAACAAGATATAAATGTTTTAATAAATACTATGCTACAAAGATGAATGCATGACATCTTTGTACATATTTGATTTAACATAAAAAAACTATTACCCTTTAATTTAAGTTATATGCCATCCAACGAAACGGAAACACCTAAGATTACTTTCTATTTGCGTGAGAACGTGACTTAGATCTTAATCAAAGGGTAAAATGTCCACGTGTCGTGAGAACGGGCATGGACGATTTTGCAGTTTCTTAAGTTGGACAACTTAATTGAGTTAGGCGGTGAGAACTGGCAACTCAAGGCATAAGATGGGATAAAACATGTTTACATGGCAATTGAAATTGGCTATATGTAAATCCCATAAATCTAGGAATTGCAATTGATATTGGCAATTGAGAAAAAGCTCTACCATTTTGTATAAGGTTCATTACTAGCAGATCAACTGACGTTGATGAAATTATGACAATTTGGATCCTAGTTTCAATAATAATTAATTGGTTATATGAATATGAACCTTGGGTATTTAATTGATTATTGAAAAGGAAAATTATCAAAATACTAATTATGGTTTTTTGAACTTTTTCTGTAGATGGCTCAATCTGAAAACACTATGAGCTTACTGAGTGCCGCTTTCAAAGATATGATTGGAAGGGACAAGCTGATTGGCCCTAATTTCAATGATTGGCATCGTTCACTTAGGATCATCCTTCGTGTTGCCAAAAGGGTTGAAATTTTGACTACACCTCTGCCTGATGCTCCTCCCAACACGGCAACCAGAAGACGATGGGCTTTTACAAACGGTCAATGCCCTCAGACGCCGCTATGTACTCACTTTCTGTAGCAGACTGCTAGTAGTTTCATGCCCATCTGTGACTAAGTATTTTAGATAAAGGATATTGTAAACATTATTATTGAAATGAAATGAAGTATTTTGTTATGTTTATTATTCATTTATTATGACGTTGTCCTATATTTGCATGTTTAAATCCTTGAATAACTTAAATTATTCTAAATAGTCCGTTGTCAATCAATAACATGGGAATGATATTGAATTAAGACAAATCTGAGTATTAGTTCGAATATACTTGAAAGTATATTGATGTGTAGCATGACTAATTTCAGATGATATTCAATGAATTGAGTATAGGACTTATCCCACCCACATGATGATACTTTATGGATCTTAGTCATTAAGTATATCATGAATATTTATCCTCTGACTTGAGATGCAAGAGATATGTTATGGATGTAGTGCATTTCTGTGAAGCAGTCTAACGCTATACGTAACTGGTAGTTATAAGGGTTGTTTTCAAAAGTGTTGCGAAATTTGTGAATCCTGCTTGTAGTCAAAATGGGATTTGTTTCCTTTAAATTTATTTTGAAGTATAATACTACTGGGCCCCTCGTAGGGTTGTTAAGATGTTTGCATGGCCATGCCCAAGGTCTTCTGGAATATGTTCAGAAGAATTGGTAATCTTAATCAATCACATAAAGCGAGAAACAGAATAGTTAATTAAGAAATGAGTGAGATCCATATTCTTATTAACATGGTATTAGAAACAAAAGGATGAATATGATGATGAATCATCAAACTTGGTTTTTCTCCAGAAAACCATACACGAGTTGTACCGGGGGCATTGGCGTGTTGCTAGACGCTAACCAATGTCATTTCACGTTTTGTAAACATATCCAAGTGGGAGCTGTTGGAAATGTATGTATTTACAAACATGTGAATGTCCGGATTTGAACTCGTGACCACGGGATTGCACACATTAGCGAATGAGAATTAAAGTTAATAATTAATGTTTATGTTTACGATTAATTATTGCACATTAAGTCCGGTTAACGATCGTTAAGTATTTAACGGAAAAATGACTAATGACCGTTAAATGAAAAGAGAAAGGACTAGAAATGGAAAGACTTGGAAAAGTTATGGGTTTTCCTTTGGGCTTTGCATAGTGGCCGGCCAAGGGGCTTTCCCAAGCCCTAATTCATAACTTGTTCCCAAAGTATTCCATCTACTATATAAACAAGGTTGGGTTCTAGGGTTTCTCACACTTTGTGCATTGAATTAACCCTAGATCTCTCCTCTCCTCTCTCTTGTCCCAATCGGCCGAACACCCCATTATTAGGGATTTTGGTTTCGTTTTCCTTAAACGAGGACTTGTGTTAGATCTAGCAATCGCTTGATTCGTTGGTTAATTCGTGTGTACAAGAACGTGGTAGTAAGACACTATTCTTACACCATATTGGTTTGAGTTGTAGAACGGTAAGGGACAACTCTTCAAACCACTTCTTTGTGTTGCTCTAAGGATCTGACATTCGCAAGAGGTACGTTACGCATACTTTCAGTTAATTATTTATTTGTTATGATCTTTAGTCTTCCGCTGTGTACTCTTGATGTTTACATGTTTATTGTATGTTATATATATTATAAACTCAACAGTTCCGACACCGGTAGTGGTGCAAATGACCCTATCGCAACCCAATTAGCAGTGATTGTTGCTAAACTTGAGGCCATGGAATCCTTAAAGAAGGAAATATCTGATTTGAAACGCCAAGCAGCGACCAAGGAAAGGTCTGGTGGTGGCGGCAACAGATATGAAGAAGGGGAATCAAGTCATTCCAATCACAACCGCCAACCATTCCATAAAATCGAGTTCCCAGTCTTCAGTGGTGGGGATCCAAGAGGTTGGAGATTGAAAGCAGAAAAGTATTTTCGATTTTATAATACCCTCGATGAAGAAAAGGTGGATGTTGTGGCTATGCATCTAGAGGGGGATGCCATGGATCTCTATTCATGGATGTCGGCCGAGCATAAGATCATTTACTGTGAGGAATTAATAAACGTTTTACAGAAGCATTTTAGACCACCTGAGTTTCAAAATCCAGATGAGTATTTATGTAGCATAAAGCAAACCGGTTCTGTCCATGAATATAGACAGGAGTTTGCACGACGATCAGCCTGTATTTCAAACTGGCCTGACCATTCTCTGTTGGGAGTTTTCCTTAACGCACTTAAAGATGAGTTGAAGGCTGATGTTAGAATACGTAAGCCACGCACTATTTACAAAGCAATGAGTTTGGCACTTGAGTTTGAATCCAAAATCAACCATTGCCGCCCAGAAAAGAAAACCACATGGAATTCCCAATTAAACCTGATTCAAAACCATTTACCCCTGGTTCATACTCACCTGTTCTCGCGAATCAACCTAAACCCAACCCAAAATCTAACTTACGAATCACGCATGCCGAAAAACAAAACCGCTTCTTAAAGGGAGAATGCTTTAAGTGTGGAGATAAATATGGACCAGGCCATCGATGTAAAACATGAACATTTAAGGTGTTAGAAGCAGAGGAGGAGAATAGGGAACAACAGGAAATCAAGACCACCAGCCTAGATATTGACCCCGACGAAAGTGCTGGAATCAGTCTACACGCGATTCTCGGGAAGCCACATCCTACTACCATGAAAGTTCATGGTAAGCTCAACTCCATTGAGGTTTTAATTTTGGCATATGGAGGATCGACACATAATTTTATTTCGGATATTTTGGTCAGTGAGTTGAAACTTGTCACCCAATTGGTAGCACCGTTTGGGGTACAAATCGGTAATGGTGATGTAATTCGATGTGGTCAAATTTGTAAGGATCTTTCCTTACAAGTAAACGATCTTAAGATAATTCAGGATTTCCACCCTTTTTCTCTTGGCGGAGCAGATTTGGTGTTAGGGATCCAATGGTTAGCCACTTTGAATACGGCCCAAGCAAATTGGAAGGAGTTGTTTATGATTTTTACAATAGACGGGAAACGATACAAACTGCAAGGAGTGCACTTACACCCCAAAAATCATTCCGTTTTCAACATTTAGCCATTGAACCTGAACTTACACCCCAAATAACGTCTGCATTACAGCCTGTTATTTCTCGAAATGTCCCCAATTTTTTACGAACCACAAGCCCCACCCCCAAACCGTTGTCAAAATCACTTCATCCCTTTGATACCAAATGAAACCCCACCTAATATCCGCCCTTACCGCTACTCATATTCCCAAAAGACCGAAATAGAAAAGCAAGTCGAACAACTCTTGGCTGCCGGGTTTATACAGCCGAGCAACAGCCCGTTCTCTAGCCCCGTTTTATTAGTAAAGAAGGACAACATTTAATTTTGAAAATTGTTTTGTTTAAATGTGTGAAGTTTAATTTTGCAATAACACGTTAATGAGGTTTTAAATATGACTGCTTGAGCCTTAAGACCGGGAAACATGGAAAATTCCGTATTACAATTAACCAGTTTATTCAACAATGAGGTTTTAAAGATTGTTGTGATTTGTGATAAAAAATTACAAGTCTATAACCAGAATCACATGTGAATGACATTTCACAGATTTAGAAGTTTATTTTAATCATGTGAATGATTTAAATATACCTCATGTCCAGGAAAACATTCATTCAGATACATAACTATATGAAAATATTATAAGTGACAACATAGATTATTTTGCAAATGAGGACAAAGGCCATCTTATCTTTTATGAAAGTAAAATAAGTAAACATAAGTTTAGTTTACCTCGCATATGCTTAAACTTCAAATTCAAAACAGTGGAGTTTGAGCATGTTTATTCCACGTGCTAAGCCTCCCATCAAAATACCACCTCCAAACACCTCTCATCAAGCACATCATACACCTTCCACTAGTCGTCTCATACAACGACAACAAATTAACTGAATTTGACAAAACGAGTGGAAGGTGTATGATGTGATAAGTTATTCTCGTTATGCGATAAGTTAGGTGTGCAGGATATGTGTTGGTGAGTTGGTCCACTTATCGCACCTACGAGATGCGATCTTTTAGAAAGAGTGAAAAATTAAAAAGGCTAGAAAGCCACTCACAATGTGACAAGTGTCCCCCATTCACTCCCTTCTTTTTTTCTTATTAAATTCGGTTAGGGGGTATTTTTGTCATTTTAACCCGTTTTTTAAATTTCACCCCAAATTTCAAACGCAAATAACTTTCAAACGACAAACTTTTACGAAAAACCGATTTCACCATAATTTTTAAAATTCGATTCTCTTTAATTTGGTATAAATCTTGATAAATATTTCGAACTTTTGTTTTTTACATATCTAATAGTTCTTGATTTTCTTGATTTTTTTGACATTTTCGGCCCTATTTTTTACCTTCATAAATGTCGAATCGTGAAAAACTTAAAACATGAAAGTTATAGATTTTTGTTCACTCTTTACTCAGAAATTTAAATCACTCAAATTCGATGTCATATGGGTAAGATATCACATGTTAAAGATGGTGTTTTACTTATATTTGTTGCATACAAGGTGTTTGATGAAATGTCTAGCTTAGATTTTTAGTTTTAAAGTTGAGCTAAATGTAATAATTTTTGTCCCACAACGCATTATTAATCATTTTATTAATGTAAGATTCAAAAAGTGAAGTTTTTAACTATTAAAACTGATAAACCAAACCAAAACTGATAAACCAAACCAAACTGTTTAAAAAAAAGCATAAAACCAAAACTGATGAACCTAACCAAACTGATGAACCAAACCAAAACTGATGAACCAAACCAAAACTGAAACTATGATTGATGAACCAAATCAAACTGATGAACCAAATCAAAAACTGATGAACCAAACCAAAAACTAATGAACCAAACCAAAACTGATGAACCAAACCAAAACTGAAACTATGATTGATGAACCAAAATAAACTGATGAACAAAACAAAACAAACACCAACATGTTAAGCTGAAACTATGATTGATGAACCAAAATAAACTGATGAACTATGTTTGATTTGGTTCATCAGTTCATCAGTTTGGTTTGGTTCATCAGTTTTGGTTTGGTTCATCAGTTCATCAGTTTTAATAGTTAAAAACTTTAACTATTAAAAAACATCACTTTTTGAGTTTTACATTAATAAAATGATTAATGATGCGTTGTGGGACAAAAATTAGTTCATTTAGCTCAATTTTAACACTAAAAATCTAAGCTAGACATTTCATCAAACACCTTGTGTGCAACAAATATGACTAAAACGTCATCTTTAACGTGCGATATCTCACTCATATCGTATCAGATTTGTGTGATTCAAATTCCTGGGTAAAGAGTGAATCAAAATCTAAAACTTTTTTGTTTTAAGTATTTTATGATTAAACAATTTTTAAGGTAAAAAATTGGATCGAAAATAGCAAAAATATCAAGAAAATCATGACCCAATAATATGTCAAAAAAAAAAGTTCTGAAATAATTAAAAAAATTTATACCAAATTAAAGAGAATCGAATTTTAAAAATCATGGCGAAATCGGTTTTTTCTAAAAGTTTGTGGTTTAAGAGATATGTGCGTTTGAAATTTGAGGTGGAAAAGAAAAAATGAGTCAAAAGACAATATTACCCCTGAGCAGATTTTATGTATAATTTAAAGTGTATGACACGTGTCACACTATGAATGGTTTTCTATACTTTTTAATTTTACCCACTTTGCAATAGATCCCCAACCTCGCACGTATTATCCACCTCTCATATCCACATTTAATCCAACACATATCCTGCACACCTAACTTATCACTCTCCAAAAACATAACTGAATTTGACAAACTGCCACGTGGATCTAACAAGCAGATTCTACCGTGACGAATAAAAATGTTAATACTTATACATGACAACGTCAGATATATCCAGTTTTAATTATTTGTGAATAATAAAAATTGTATATTATCGTTTGATTTTGATTTGATCGGAGAAATGGGAGATGCTTACATGTCTAGTGTCAACTAGGGGTGCTCATCGGTCGAAAACCGGACCGGACCGAGAAAAACCGGACCGAACCGAGAAAAACCGGACCGGACCGAGACCGAATCCGACAAAAACCCTAGACCGAGACCGAGACCCAATGTGGTCGGTCCGGTCCGGTTTCGGTCGGTCCGGTCCAACAAGGCTAAATTTCGGGTTTGTGGTCCGGACCGGACCGAATTGAGACCGAATCCGGCAAAAACCCTAGACCGAGACAGGACCGCCGGTCCATCGGTTTCGGTCCTGTCCGATCGGTTTTGTCGGTCGGTCCGGTCCTTCCGGTCCATTTGCTCACCCTTAGTGTCAACTGTTTGTCAAAAATGTTGATTTTGGACTTTATTTTTTGTCATTTTGGTATTTTGACTCTCGCCGCAAAGGGCAAATTGCACGTATCCAACTTATCTTCAATTTCAATTTAAAGTACTTTATATTTTTTACTTCAATTTAGTGTATTCAACTTATTTTTTATTGCAATGTAAGACATATAACGGGTTTTCAAGTTACGTTATTTTATAATGAAAAAATTACATGTTTCGCCTATGGTTTATCCCAAATAACATTCGTAGTCCCTATTTCATTTTAATTATGGCAAACAAATATTTTCGTCTGGTTTTACACGTTTACATACGTTTTGTCAATTTTTATACGTTAAAATTAAAAAAAAAATAATAATAAAATTAAAATTTTTAAAATTTTTTTTAAGAAATTTAAATTTAAAAAAAAAATAACAATAGTTAATTTTAAATAAAAAAAAATTAAAATTTTTTTTAAGAAAAAATTAAAAAAAAAAATATTATAAAAATTAAACTTTAAAAAAAAAGGTAGTTTTTTTTAAATTATAAATTAAAATTTAAAAAAAGAATTAAAGTTTTTTGAAAAAGTTAATAAAATTAAAGTTTAAAAAAATTAAAAAAATTTAAATTTTTAGGTCATATATATCGAGTTTACAAAAAGACGTGGCATAATGCGTGGCGTGAACGCTTTTGCGCGCCTTTTAAAACCATGCTCACGACCCAACAAAATAATAATAATAATAATAATAATAATAATAATAATAATGATAATAATAAAAAAAAAAATAATAATAATGATAATAACACTCATTTTCCTTGTTTTTCATTAGGTGATCTAAAAAATGGGAAAGAACACCACTCGCGCGGTATGGGTGAAGGTGCTATGGGGTCTGCGCGTGATAAAGGCTACTACCCAATGTTTTGAAAGGCTCAAGGCGCACTGAGGCGTGAAGGGGATCAAAGAGGCTCGAGGCGAGGCGCATAACAAAGCGCGGGATTCACGAATACAAGGCGCACTAAATACATTAAGTTTTTTTTTAATAATATATGTGACCATTTATGTAGCTTAAATAACACAAAATAACATTAAATAATACATGACACATATAGCCATTATAAAGATTAAAATGAATCAGTTGTCACTTCTCAAACGGATCAACTCTTTAGCTCGTTGAACTACATATAGATTAAAATCCATATCAGACTAAATATGCTTGTGTCCTACACTTGCAGACTTACATATAACAAAGCTCACAGTTTAACCCAAGATATCAAGCAAGTAACATATTAATATTTAAGGCATAATGCCACAATTTCATGATAATATGTCACAAAGAGAATACTTAATGAAACAAAGTAACTTGTTAAAAAATAACAATCAATAAAATAAACATAAAATCAGTTCAATATTACGAATCATACAAATACTCACCATATGATGTGGTGCTTGAAGATAAAATAAACTTATGACGTTATTTACAAATCAATAAAATAAACAATCAATAAAAATCAGTTCAAGATATAAACTTATGACGTGAGAGAAATTACATATTTGTAAAATGATCAGAATCTATAGTTACCCACTTGATTGTGTGTTTTAGTTCTTTTCAAAATTATGGTTATTAGATATAACTTAAAAGGCTCATGCATATAACTTATAAGGCTCATGTATCTTATCTTAATATTTAGAAAAAAGCCCCAAAACCTGTTACATCTCCAAGGCGCAAAAAGCCCCAAGGCGCTGCGCTTTTTATGGGATTCATGCATGTCGTGAGTCTCGATCCGAAAAAATCCCTAGAGCTTGAGCCTTGATCCGAGGCGCGCCTCAGGCGCGCTTTTTAAAACTATGCTACCACCTGGCGGTGGTCTATATGTACGACATGGGGAATTGATCGTTCTTTAGGAGAATAGTGCTGCGAAGGTCGAGATGTATGATGAATAGGTCTAAGGCGAAGGATGATTCTTTATCTTTTTATGTTTTTTTGGAAAGCAAATTAAAATCTCGGTATTTGGATTGGGAGTTTGATTATCAACTACTTAAGCTATTTAAAACTAATAATTGCGAATACAAGTAAATGGGGGTTCTTATGATAGGTAAAAGCGTGCTTACTTAGATTTCACTACTCTCTAGTTATCTCATATTAATTAGTCGAATTGTCACATCTTTGTTTATTTGGCGCGTTGTATTCCATTAGTCGTAGGGAGGTGCCTAATTGCCTAACTCTAGGAATGTATTGATCTCCTTCTAGAAAACTGGGATCGCCAAGTATTAGAAATTTTCACCCACGAGCCACCCGTGAGTGAAATTTGACGAGGTTACCCACCCATTTACGTACGAATATCCGCGGATTATAGGTTTTTTCTCATCCATTACCAACCTTAATCTCTAGTGTTGTGGTTAGAAACAAAAACTACATACACAAGTCTGGATAAATCGTACATTCTCAATTGTTTTAAGAGGAGAGTCATTTTAGAGACCAAACTTATCTCCATCATCTAACAAAAAAGAAATCAATAGCTGAGATTAAAATTATTTTAATATTTCACATATCTTTTATAATTTAAATATCTAATGAACCGTTAATCGTTAGACAAAACAAATTATACCGTCACGATCAGCATTTTGCGTTTTCCGGTCTTTTTTATCCGTTTTTGAAACTTGCATAATAAATCACATGTGATTAAATATCAATTTGAATATTCTAACAAAATAACATGTGATATTAGTATTAAATCACATATTATATGTAATAAAATCATATGTAATTTAACACCAATATCTTATATGATTTTATTAGTATTTTCAAAAAGCAACTAAAAAAAAAGAAAAGAAAAGAAAAGAAAAACGTGAAGAAAACGATTTTTTTGTTGTTGATAGTATATCAAAGTGCCCATCTATAGAAAGATAATCAAATGCTCGTCATGATGGTATATTTTTTTTGCTTAACGATTGACGGTTTAAAAGATATTAATATTTGAAAAAAAAGATGAAAATTGGTTTTTTTTTAATGCTGAATATCGGATGAAATGGAGATAAAAGGTGAGAATTGGTCACTTGATATTCAATTATTATTGATCCCCATTTGTTCCTGTTAAGTATCTGGTTCAAAGTTTAAACGATTAAAAACAAGACTAACAGTTTCAGCACAGAAGTTCTACTAATGTAACTGGACTCTAAACCTCGCTCAGAACGTTATACAATCAAATGCTCTCATTACATACATGATACACAATAACACACATCGAAATCGCCCATATTACACTACAACGACAATGACTACAAAACCCTTTACTAAAAACTACTCGTATAAGGGAACTTGTTATTTGAACTTTATATCTCTTTCGCGTATAGGGACAACAAGTATATAAAAAGCAATACAGTGCAAATAACATTTTCGTAAACTTTGTCGAAGGTAATTTATCTCTGCTAAACTAATTTGGATTACAACTATACAACACCTGATAAATACTTTGAGGACAACCAATGATACGAGTAATAAAGTCCAAAAGGTCCGCTCAACTCAACTCAACTCGGCAGCACGTTATAGCTTGTGCATGTTGCCTGCCAATATTTATCCTGCACACAACCATAAGTCAGTGCAAGTGTCGATATTCATTGTATATCTTGAAAATGATCGAGTGTAGGATTATAATGTCGTAAATGACTAACCTCATAAACTTAAGCCTTTTACTCCACGGCTAGCTAGCCTCCTTTCGGCAACCATATGATCATTCTCAATCTCTGCATTCGTGAATGTAAGGGCCTTTTGTAACTTTCTTTGAGAGAAAACTTCAACCTCTATCATGTACAATGCACTCACGGGCCTATGGTCCGATAGCCTAAGTTCAGACCTTCTGTAGCTCAACTGCCTTATTCCTTTCCCAAATGAAAGAATTCGGTCACACCTGAAATGAAGACATTATACCACTTTTCTGTGTCGAGTTAAGAAGTATCATTATACTAGTGTAGCTTTAAGATGCATACCATGCTGGAGTTCGTCTCCCAACTTTATGATCCTCGCCACGGTATTTTCCAGAATTTTCCTCGTATTTATAAGTTGGGGCAAAATTTAATACGCCTTCTGACCATCCATCAAATGCACGGCCTTTTCGTAGCTCCACCATGAGCTGCAAGAAAGATCACAATATTTTAATCACGTTTCATATTGATTGTAAGTTGAAAATGTAAGCCACGAACAAGTCCTTCGTTAAGTGCTGAAGTGATTCTCGCTGTAGTTTTTGGAGCTTAATGTACATTATACAATTCATGTATGCTTGATATATTTAGTCACTCCGTCTGCACTAGAAACATCAGTACAATAAACCAAAAACTTTACAGTAGACAATAATACCAACGTACCTGATCACACTCTAACAAACTGGGCCAATCATTTTTGGAAATTAAATCGCGTGTCTTCTCATATGACAAATTGAGACGGTAATTGAGATCACCCAACCAGATAATTCGACTGGAAACATAAAACATTTAATTTGTAAGATGACCTTCAAACAACCAGACAAATTATAGAAATATGACTTCAACCAACCAAAGAAGGTTAAAGGTCTTATACTTACTCATGGCTCACTATCCTCTTGGATTTTGAAATTGAGTGAAACCGTGTTCTTTTATGTATTTCATGAACATCAGCATTTCTTTTAACAGCATCGGTTTCCTTTTCACCGGAAGTTAAGTGAGTGCAGATGAAACAGAAGAGTGTTTGGTATATCGACATGCTCACTGATATGGACCCCTGAAAGAGTGAAAAATTATCGACTTGTATAAGAAAAGGTAAACAAGACACACGGAGTGTTTTATATCAAATAAGACATACGCACCTTGTTACCAATGTAGCCCATTACACCGACACCAACAGCTGACACGTGTACATTTTGGATGTGCTTCCTCAAGCGTCTACGCACCCATACTGTGATAAATACACCAACCATTTGCTTGCTTACTATTCTTACATATGGTGGTCTTCTTTTCCGGTACATCGTGGATTCAAGGTCCCCAAGAAAAATTTCCTCTGGGATGACTCGATTGTCAACATTTATGTTTGAGTACTTAAAAGAAGCATACGTTTTAAAAGATTTAGTTACTTTAAACGATTTAGATGGTTTAAAAGATTTAACAGTTTTCAACGGGTTTGGTCTCTCAGATACAAACTGAGCCAGCAAATCCAATGGTGGCTCTGGCCAGCTCAACCCGATCCTTTCAGTCCCACTAAGTATTCGGGTCAACATTCTACCGTTGACTGGAGGTTTTGACGGTTTTACATTTTCTTCATTATCTTCAATTGAAAAGCCATTTACTTTGTCAAGTGTAATTTGAGATGAGAACCGTTTCTCTGAGTCCCCTGCATATGGCATACTTTCAAGCGTGCTCAAAATACCATTTTGCCCTTTAGGACCCTCCATGAGGTGATCAAAGCTGGTTTCATCATTAAACGGGTGAACTTCCTCCTCACCCTCACTATCACTTTCTAGTACTACTTCGTCTTCTATAACTGGAGCATCATCAGATGGCTTAAACCTTGATGGAGACGTAGGATTACTATAGCATTTAAATTTTTTTTCGGGTTGAACTTTATTAAGGGTATGACGAATGATGTTTTCCCATACCGGGACAGGACGGTTATCTTCTGCTCCAAAAATATTTCCAGCATTCAAAGGAATCATCTCTTGAAAACTGTATCGGAATCATACCAAATTACTGTTAGCTTGAACTTTTGAAAACATTATCAAAGATAAAAACAAAACACAAACAAGCATAAAAGATGTACCCAAGAACATATATGTCAGCAGGATGGCGAACGTCGATCACATCATCAATATTCAAGTCTTCTGGTGGTAGTTTGCCTCCAACATTCCATGTGTTAACAGATACTCTATCAACACAAACAAAGTCATAAAAAAAAAGTAACATTAACCAACTAATCTATTTGTGAACCGTGTTTAAGAAGGAAGGTTAGCCTACTTGAGTTCTTTTGCGTCAATATATTGTGCTCTAAATGTCTCTGACTTTCGTCGTCTTAACCTCGGAAAGGCACCTGAAGACCATATTTTAAAGTAACCATAAGTTTGCAAAGAAATATGATTATACTAAGATAAGTTTTACTCTCAAGTATATTCGTTCATTATGTTATGCACTAATGAGAACCTGTTTTCGCATGATTCTTTTGTCCCAAAAGAATATGAGTAAAACTTCGAAGTTGCTCGTGCTAGTACAAAACAACAATGACAATAATACCCAATCCCGCCAGAGCGAGTTATGGGGAAGGTGAGATGTAGACAGTCACACCCCTACCGGGGGTAAAAGGACTGCTTCCGGAAGATGTAGTAATGACCAATAAAAAGATATCATGAAGATGTGCCATAGTACTATAAAAATGTCCCTTTGAATAGTTCTTGATGACATCAAACTTTTCTGAGTGTGCATATATATGTCAGTCAATGAATGCAGGACTAATTTGGTAGCATTCACTAAAGATAATTACAGTACACATCAGCACATGGTCTCATACAGAAAATTCATAGACCAATAAGTGAGAGTTTTAAGACATCTGTAAATGTGCTTAAATGTGTTAACTAATTCATATGGGCCTATTTTGTTTCAAGACAAGCAAAGCACATGGTCTCTTAGTTAAGAAATTAAAGCATACCTATACTAACAACAGGTTAAGGAGAAAATAACAAAAAAATGAATATGTCAATCAAGCTAATTAAAACCACATTTGCAACTAGTAAAATCCATCTCATTAGAAGCAAAATCATTAAGAACAAAGTGTATATGCTTACCTTTGGGATCATTCTGATTCTTATCTCCTAGTTGATCCTTGAAACGCGATTCTTTTGCCCAGTCAAACGTCTCTTCTGTTTAAAACATATCATACATATCAAATCAAAACAACAAACTAGTACCGTTACATTCCAAAACAAAAGCGTCGGACAATGAAAATGGCCTTAGATTTTTTCTTACATATGCTACAATTTTAACGTATAAGGCGTTGAGAACTCGCTGAATATACCTTTGTCTTTTCAAATGGCATGTTTTTACAATAAAAATATTAATTATTGAACTTACCTCAAATGCAAAGATTTGACTCAAGGATACTTAAGTTATTGCATATATTAGTAAATTGTTACTACTATAATGAAAAGGAAAGCTTGCAACAAGCTTTCTATTAAAAGCTTGCACGATAGAAGCTCAACCCTGAAGCGGTCACGTCACAAGGACGGAGCTTGAACAAAATATTTTTGGGGGGGCCAACGTAATTTCAACATAAAAGAATTTTGCGTATGCATAAAGCATCCATGATACTAACTTCATGCCCTTAGGGGGGAGGGAGTGCATGGTCGGGTATGATTCGGGTATACTCGGGTATTTCGAGTACACCGTTCCCAGTCAATCGGGTACTTGAGTTGGAGGACCAAATCGGTTTCACAAGCCGATCGAGTATACTGCTTTCTTCTCTATTTTTTTTTTTGTCTTTTTGTGAAAGGTAGTGTTAGGGTAGGATCGGGTACCACTCCCTCCACTTAGGGTAATGTTAGGGTAGAATTTGGTAGTTTTGAGTTGAAGGGTTTTTATTAGATAGAGGTGATGTGACAATTCGGGTACTAGGTACCACTCCCACCCCCTTACAGTCCTCGTTCCTTGTGGTCACGACAAACTCCTAAAAAGAAAAGTCTTTAACTAGTTTAACTTCATGTGGCGATGGAGCTAAAATGTCAGAAAACCTATAGCATATGTTAAAGGGAACACAACACATATTTGTTGTTTTTAGGTTGATATTTCTAAACGTAAAGTGGTGAGTTTCTCCTTATTGAGGGCCACCTATCTACTCCCATAATCATTTCTGACCTTTTTTGCGAGGTTTGAAGGATATAAAAGTAGATAAATAAATAATTATAAATAATCATAAAGTAGTGATACTATAGATATACCTTCACCATCAGATTCATATGGACTATTATTATCATCCTGAGGATCAGCACTATATTCAGAGCTTTTAGCAGAAAGGTTTAACCACTTTCTTATAACCACTCTAGGCCACAAAGCCTGCTACACCAAATCATAAAAAATATATATATATATATATATATAT
The DNA here is from genome assembly GCA_910596185.1 of Chrysanthemum makinoi. Classification (NCBI taxonomy): domain Eukaryota; kingdom Viridiplantae; phylum Streptophyta; class Magnoliopsida; order Asterales; family Asteraceae; genus Chrysanthemum; species Chrysanthemum makinoi. The sequence continues at coordinate 9,985,418 of OU343220.1, forward strand.
ATAAATCTCAACACTAGCTAGCTAATAAGTAGAACATATATGAAGAAAAAAAAATGTACCTCATGAGGTTGAGTGGATGGATGTTGTGGCTTGTGATTCATTGAAGAAGAAAATCTGAATGAATAATAATATATGAGAAGAGACAAAGAAGAGAGAATGAATGAATGGAGATAGATAGATATTTGGTGAGGGAAAGTAGAAGGTGATATGATGTTTTTGATCAAACAAACTGAAATGCTTGGTACTACTAGTATTACTTTTTGCTTTTCAAACTACATCCTATTATTACCCATTACTATCACTTTTTTCATTTTATCCCCCTTGTAATATCACCATCACCTTTTTCAATATTTAACAAATACCTCCAATTTATTTCAAAAATTATTATTACAATTATTATTATTGTTGTGATTTGTATTAATAGGATTACAAAATCAAAACGTAAACACGAGTTACTGTTATATAAAAATAAATATAACATGTATAGGCCCTCTTAGTTTGTTCTGGCTTGAAATGATGTGATTGCGGTAGTCATGTCTACCATACAATCTTAAGTTTTCAAATTTGTTACATGTTGATGATAATATTACTCTGTAGTTAATATTTTCATCTGAAAAAAATTATATATGTAGAAGATTATTTAGTATTTTACTATTTAAATTTCACATGCATATAGCATGTTTATAAAAAAACAATCTCTAAATGATATTGTAATGTAACGACTTGTGATAGGTATTCATTATTTTTCTTTTTCTAAATTTAAGTAAGGACATGAGACCAAAAAAATAAAAAATAAAAACAGCCATATGTTTTACAATTGATTTTAATAAAAATACACAATATATCAAAAATCACACTTGTATGTTTTACAATAAATGCATCCACTTATTATATTTTAACTAAAACACCCACACTTTGTTGAATTTAAACCCTACACTTAGTTGTAAAAAAAATAGATATTATTTAGAATATATATATTATATAAAAATAAATAATATAAATTATTAAAAACAATAACCATTATAAGCTAATTTTGAAACTAAAAATAAAATAAATTATTTTCTAATTGTTTAGGTAGGAAAATTATTTGGGCCCAACCTCATTTAATTGACTTGATTATGGAGGTTGAATGCCTTTGTATTGTTTTGTTAGTTTGTTAATCTATTGCTTTCTTCACAAAAGATTTTTTTTTTTTTTTTTTTTTTTAGGTAGGAAAAAGATTGAGTGAAAACTAGATGTAACGTACTCTTTAATGTTAACCTCAATCAATGTTATAGAATATTATGTAGTTGTATAATTTGGGAGTGATAATGATTCCTAAAGATAAAGTTGAAAGAATATTTTTACCATAGGGAACAGGTACTAATCGGCAAGAATAAACAGAATTATCACTCTGTTTTAACCGAATAATACTGAATTGTATATGTCGGAAAGAGGCGCATGAGCTCTCATTTTGACTCAATGGGCCTTCCACCACTTTGACTAATGCGGACGTGAGGTTCTCGTCATGAAAGAAGTAATAAACGAAAGTATCGAGTCAACCCGCGCTCGTTAGTATTTTATATATCGTTAGGTTGTGCTGAGTCAAGTTTAACTTTACGCTAATTTTAATCATACTTGAAAAAACAATTAACATAATATTCATAAAACATTTTATTTACACTTTCACCGTATTTTGAAATATTTATAAGATTTAACATGGTGCGCTTACATTTAAGGGATATCTTTCAATTATAAAATAAGCATAAAAATGAAAAGTTGACATTCTTTATCATATTATCTTTGAAGTGCCTTAACAGACGTACTAACTTATGGAGTCAAGCTAGGATCATGTTTAGTCATCAGTTCAAAGGTTAACACTATAAAAATAATAATAAATAATAAAAATATATATATATATTAAATCGATTAAAGTATTCTAGCTAATTTATATTGTTATGTGAATTATAAAATTATGATAATCTCGAAAATATTGCAATATTAGACTTATTTTAATATTTTGTAAACCTTTTGATTGGTATTTTTTCTAGAAATTAAATATTTCGTTTTATTTCTGTAAAAATCAAATTAAAATAGCACTTGTAATTTCTTTGTCACTAGCTAATATTTAGAGGGTTAAAACTAAACTTTCTTTAAATGTTACTAACCTACCCCAAATTTTGTTTTGCACCCACATTGTGGAACCCAGTTTTTCTTTTCCTCACAAATTGTAACAAGCCATTTTTTAATAATATTTTCATAATTACCAGTAAAAAGTTAGTCCATAATTGCATTTATATAATATAATATAGATATAAATGCCAACGTATAAACCTTGACAAAGTTTTTTCTCTAGTCAAAGTTGGACAGGCAACTTATTAAATACGTATGGTGTCGTGTCTATATATCCAAAAATATGTTATCTATGGTAGATAAATTTTACATGGAGTAAATAATTACATTAATCATCTTACATTAACTTTACTTAGTCAACATTTAGCTTAGTCGACAACATAATATTTGTTTTGTTTTGCAAACAAATGGTAATTTGGGGTCATAGTATTTAAGGTTTATATATAAAATAATAACATATCTTATGCTTATTATTCAATACTAAAAAAATATCCGCGCGATGCAGTAAAAAAAAGTAATTAAATTTATCGACCAGCAATGCTAAATAGTTTTTAATAGTTCAACCTCGCTTGTTTAACCTAAACTTGAATTGTAAGAGGGGTTAGCAGATGGATGTATTTTGCTAAAACCGTACGTAATACCTAAAACCAAACATATCAACACAAATATATCTCATTTAAAAAAAATATATTTTATAACATACTTTTATCAAAAATAATAATAATAAATAAAAATAAAAGTAATGGATGTAGTGATCTTTGACAGATTGCAGATAAGTAGACATGTGAAGAATGTATCACGTTGGCCATTACTAGTAGATAGAATATTATAACAAGATTAAAAAAAAAAAAAATGAATTTATTTTTATATAATGGAACTTTGTGAGTGAAAGGTTTATTGGATTTTAATATTTTTATCACCCTTCCTAATCCAGCAATTTTTCGAATGCCCTAAGACCCACTTTGAAAAAAAAAGATGCCATAAATAGTAAAAGCATTCATGCATTTAAGCATTTAATATGTCGTATGAAATGATTTATCATGGGTGCTAGTACTAGCTAGTCTCTAGTGCACATCATATAGATTCCTATAGATTTAATTGCATTTTTGTCACTTTCAGTTTCGCTAAATTACAGGTTTAGTCTCTAAATTTTTAAAAGTGTAGCGGTAGTCTTTATTTTGAAGTTTGGATTATATTTTTGGTTTTTAGATAAAGTTAAATTACTAAAATACCCTTTTGTCTTCTTCAGAAAAAGACAAACATAATCTGGTCATTTCACACCCAAAAAATGCAACCCAAACTTCAAAATAAAAACTATGCTGCACTTTTAAAGTTTTAAAAACCAAACTTACAATTTAGCTAAGCCACAAAGACCAAAAATGCAATTAACTCTTCCTATACTTAAATATCTATTAATCTAAGAGGGACGGAGCTAGGGGGTTCCCGCGGGTGCCCGGGAACCCCATAGATTTTTACGATATAGTGTTAATTTTTGAAAAAAACATCGATTTTTCTTAAATGCATCTTAAATGCACACGGTCTTTCGAAATGTGTTTCCAATATTACGGTTCAAAAAATTTTGTGTACCCGGTCATATTTGTTTCTGGCTCCGTCCCTCAATCTATGTATATAGGTCATGACTAAAATATCTTCTTCTTCCACAATTTACATATCTAAGTATTTCTTTCTTTCTTTTTTTTTAAATCACAACAAAACCCAAATGTGTATTCGATTGATGGACCACTCGTGTAGTTGACCACCCATAATAACAAAACAAAGGCCGCGTCTTTGTGTTTGTGGCACTAGTTAAACGCGTTGTTCTTATTACAGAGGGACCACGAGGACGTGTCTTGCATAGAAAATTTGCAAGCTTTAGTTTTGGACAAAACCGAGTGGTGAGCGTGTGTTTTTGTGTGTGAGCGTTTTTTGGTGGGTATATCTGTATATATGTGTTTAAGTGAGTTATACTTTCGTGGTGAATTTTGTTCTTTTATTACACTAAGTCGATAATAAAGTTAGTTGTAGAGAAAAAAAAATTGATGCACTAAAATAACACTAATGAATGCGGTCTTAAGTCTAAAGTACTAAATCTGTAACTTCGGATGTAATGCAAAGACCATTTATGTAATCTAACCCTCTAGAAATAATAGTACAATCATGCATATGTGCGGTTGTACTATATGCATCACTAATGTAATTTTATGGGTGCACATCACTTTTGATGGTGTGCATATTACCTCCCAAATATAAACCGTGACATATTTACCCACATAAAAAGTATATATGCTAATATCATTATACCACCATCAAGCCCCCTTAGATGGTTTTGTTACAAATCGACTACTAGTGTGAATTGTGATATATAATTTCTGTCAATGTATTGCATATGTGTGACCTTATCGTGTCTTATGTGTGATGCAATTACTAGAATATGACTTTCTTTTTGTAAGTAACCGACTAAAGACAAAAACTAGGAGTATGATATGACCTTCTTTTGTACACAAACGAAATAATAAATGGTTAGCAAACAAAATAATATCACCAACGGAAACTCAAAACTAACGGTAGATAGATGCTACAACCATGGCCAAGCAATACACCCAAACAAAGAAGCACGTCGGTAACGCAACGAAGAGAAATAGTTTACTTGCTTCACTTGACCATGCCGACAACATTCCGTTCATTTACGCAACATAGTTTGAAGTTTTCTTTTTATTTGCTTGATCGAAGATGGAAACTTGTTTAAGTGCCTCGTCAAGGTTATAACGGGAATTTAGTAGTGTAAATAAAAATATTAATTAATTTTATAATAAATTTGGTAAATATGATACATTTGATGTTTATATTAGGTATATATGATATTATGTTTTTTAGTTAGATAAATACTCCGTATATTATTTTAAGATTTAATTTGGATATATATGAAATTAACTTATAACCCCAGTCTCCTAAATAGAATAAAAAAAAAATATTCATAAGGTGATTGAAACAAGCACGAAATAGATTCAATAACCAAACCAAAATTATATATAGAAAATTATTTATCATATATAATTAATGTATATTTTTTCTGAAGTACAACTTCTTATAAAAAGTTTACAACATTTTAAAGCAAACATTATTGAATAATTTAAGTATAAATGTCATTGTAGTTATGGAATTTGAAGAATTATTTAACATTAATTTAAGTTGAAAATTGTTGGTGGTGATAGATGTAAGTAAGACGTTGATACTCGCAATATATATTCAGAAAAATATTAGATGATCTTGCGATCGTCAAAGTAGAGAGGACCCATGATTAACCAATATAGTCAAATTAATTTATCTATTATCTGAATTAAAACTATGTTCTTTTTGTTATGGGTTTTTCTAACTTGTGCACAAGTTAAGCACACCGAAAGTACACAGGGACCCACTGAAAAGTACATAGGGATCCACATAAAAGTACAGACAAGTGTACTTTTATGTAGGTCCCTGTGTACTTTCAGTGTACTTTTTGTATGCTTAACTTGTGCCCCTAGGGCACAAGTTAGAAAAACCCTTTTGTTATTAGCAAAAGGGTCAAACTAGTTGTGTTGTTGTTTTGCACAAATATTCTTTTAGTTAAATCTAAGCTCAACGCTAGAAAAAATGTACTAAAGACATATACAAATACCATAATAACTAACCGTAACGGATGAAGTTTTGTCTGTTCAGGTTTTTCAAAAAAAGTGAGTATTTGACTCATATATATGCAATGAGAAATAATGTTACCATTTTCGACTCTTTCTCTAACCACTCTTAACATGTGTAACGAATGCCAGACGTGGAAAATCTATCAAAGAGCATGCACATTTATTCTAAAAGACTACATATAGGGTATGTACGTCGTGTTAAAATCTAGAATGGTTTATAAAAAACAAACATTTTACACTACGATGTTTAAAAGGTATGCATGTGCATGCCCTCTATCTACCATTGCAATACGAGACTACAGTATAGGGGACTACTATTTGGATGCTAAATAATATATATATTGGTGAGAATGTATATATATATATGCTTGACGAGACCGGTGGGTGATATGTTAAATTATAAAAGAAAACAAAATAAAGGGGACCTATACATGAATGATATATATATAATTAACGAACACGACGACTTGTTGTGATTATATTCATGACGGTGGACAATGATGGGTCCATCGGCAAACACTACTGCAATACAGAAGGAGTATCATTTTGACTAATATTCTGTCCTTTAGAAATCGACGTTTCCTGTAAAGGTAACAACATATATACATATACTCGGGACTTGTTCTTCATAATTACGTTGAAAAATCCGTTTAGACAATGACAACTCTTGCTGTTTGTGGTTTCATGTAAGAACTTCATTGGTCTGGCCACAATGAATTATTTGAGTCGGTTTTAATTTTCTCGGGATTGTTAAGTTTGTTTGACAAATGATGCTAGGGATGTCAACGGGGCTGGGAATAGTTATGAACTTATCATTCGTTGTCCCCGTCCCCGTCGAGTATCGGGAATCCCCATCAAGTGTAAAAACGGTAACATCATGCGTAAATATATGAAATGAATGCACATTGTTGATAAAACGTTGCATACTGTTTGTAAGCTCAAGCGCGATTTGTGAGCTTAGGACTTATTAGGTTTTAGATTAATAGTATTATAAATAGTCGATTAATAAAACATAATACCGACGGGGTTTTCATCATCTAACAACTTGAAGCACCATATGTATCGATATATAATTATACTACTCGTACTTTATATGTCAAAACTTAACATGATCGGGTTTGGGGTTGGTGATATGGAAAAATGGCCATCTCATTCCCGCCCCACCCTAGTTTCTTAAATTGAGGATTCCCCGCCCCCATCCCATACCTGAGCAACTCGGGAATTACTCTGTCAACCCGGGCGGGGTATCAGAATTTTCATTGGGTGCGGTAACCTTTTAGAAAAGTTTGGAGCATGCCACAAGACTCCAAAGGTGTCCACTGGCTTCTTATCATGCTTGTTATCCACAATTAATCAAATCAACTTTCTATTTTTATTTATTATTATTATTATTATTATTTTATCTTTTACATATATACTGAAAACTTGTACCGTAGTTTCTATCAAATTAAAGTAAATAAATGAAGGCCTGCAAACAAGAATAAACAAAAGTTTCAAGTATAATTTCGCAAACAAACTTAAAAAAAATACTGTACTATTACGTATACAAGACTATAATTTTTATACACACATTGGTATAAATCTTATTAATGTGCATTCTAATAATTTTTAATAGATAATGGAATGTGCGGACCAAAAAAAATATACAATCATGGATGCACGTACGCTTATCATAATTGTGTTGTTAATTAGTTAAATTCATACTTTGTCACCTAATTATTATAAATTAATTTTAATGTTTGTTATGTCATGTTTGATATGTTTAGGTCATCTCTCTATAGAAGACAACAAATTTATACAGCTCTGATTATCATACACATACATGTGTCATTATAGCCGTGTTGTTGGTACTAATTCCAGCAACACGCTATAAAAAAAGTTTTGAAAATGCATATATTAATCCCATTGATTATAAATACAATTTAATCACCGTCGATCAAGTTTTGTTAATATACATATATGTAGGAAGGATGAACATACCTTTTTTTGCGATGCATGTTTTCTTGGTTTGTTTCCTTACTAGGACGGTGATCTTCAAGTATTAACTTCAATATCTTTGACTCTTGTTACAAATTTTTCTTCCAAGTAGGTTTGAAAATACTCACACACACTTTGTATATTGGTTGAAGTGGAAGAAATAGGAAAAGAGGAGAAAATGGATGTTGCATTTGGAAATGAATGAAGTATTTATATGGGCATATGTTTCCCCTAGGACTATAATAGTTAGTGATTTTAGCCTTATACATATTAAGTCCAGCTTGAGTTCACATTCAATCATAGTCTCAAATGTTGCTTTTGTTGTGGGTAGTATTGTTGGTACCCCTCTTACCTTCTTGTTTAATTTGCTTTAATAATACATTGCTTGCAAGAAAACCTGCTAGGGTCATTCTCAGGGTCGGCTTTAGGGGAGTGCAAGATGTGCGATTGCACAGGGCCACCGCTTGATAAGGGCCATCAAATTTCATACACTTCTATTATATATATGTATACAATATGAGACTCGAGCTTAATTAATTCATGCACTACTTATACATATGTATATTATGTGTGTGTTTGAGAGCCTCTTTTTGATAATAGCACGGGCCATTAAAATCCATAAGACGCCCTAGTGATTCTCACCGCAATAAATAGAATACTGATTGCGTGTTGGGTAGTATGGGACATCATTAAACTCACCATCATAGTGACTACTAAACTAAACATATAATAATATTATCAATTTATACAAACAGACCTCGAAATATACATCCCCCATCACCACCAAAACACACTCCGGTTAAACACTAATATACCTAACAATATAGTCATAAAAAAGATAAAAAGAAGTTGGTCTCGTGATCGACCGAGTTCTCCCCATAACACGCATGACGCGTCATTGTGGAGTGTCATTTAAAAGACTCGCGTGTCATTTGTTCCAAAGACGCGTTCTTATAGTATTTTAAGGCAATTTTTCAGACAAACGATGTCGATGGATTTCTTTTTTTACGATTTCGTATACGAACCATATATATTATATATGCCCGAAGAAATGTTATGTAGTGAACAAATGATAACCGTGCATCTCGAGAAAGTGATACGCATGTTGTACATATTAGCTAGGTAGTCGATGAAACAATGTATTGGCGAAAGTGACATAACCACGAGGATATCATTTTCATGCAATCAAACAAATGTTTCCCAACGTCTCATAACTAAACAAATTCACATTTTACGTCAAAATATATGCTAATATCAGTATAAATTGTGATATTTATTTCTGTAAATGTATTGCATATGTTTGACCTTAATTATTGTGTGTCTTACGTTTGAGGCAATTAGTAAGATATGGTTTTCTTTTTATAGGTTACCAACTAAAGACAAAAACAAGGAGTATGATATGACCTTCTTTTGTACAAAAAACAGAAATAATAAATGGTTAGCAAACAAAATAACATCACCAATGGAAACTCAAAACAACTAACGGTAGATAGATGCTACAACCATGGCCAAGCAATACACAAGCAAAGAAGCACGTCGGTAAAGCAACGGAGATTACTTGCTTCGCTTGAACATGCCAACAACATTCCGTTCGTTTACGCAACAATTCCACAAAAAGGTGTAGATTGGCGGGAACACCCTGACCCCGGATGCCTTTTGGCACCAGTCATTGTCCACCCCACAAGGAATAGCTCCGGCAACTCTCCTGGCCTAGTGGGGCATCAACTGGAGTAAGCACGAGCCAAGACTCGGACCCCTGAGCTCTTATTCCACAAAGTCTCTCCAGCGTGCCCATAGGTTTTGCGGAAGTTGGTACTTATATAAAGCAAATGCCAAAGATGATACTTGAATTTGGGTCTATTGACTTAAGCACAAGTGCTTCAACCATTGGACTAATGCTCCATTGGTTCGTTTACGCAAAAATGTTTGAAGTTTTCTTTTTTATTTGCTTGATCGATCGAAGATGGAGATTTGTTCAACAGCCTCATCAAGGTTATAACGGGAATTTAGTGGTGGAATTGAAAATATTAATTAATTTTATAATAAATTTGGTAAATATGTATATGTGTATCCTATGTTAAACCTGATCAAACTTCTTGTAATGTTGCTGTGTAACCAATGGCAGACGCGGAAAATCTATCAAAGAGTATGCACTTTTTCTAAAAGAGTGCATAGGGTTTTAGCGTATGTACGTCGTGTTAAAATCTAGAATGGTTTGTAAGAAACAAAAAATTTACACTATCTATGATGTTTAAAAGGCATGCACATATATACCCTCTATCTTAAATATGTGAACCATTGCAATATGAGACTACAGTATAGGGGAATACTATTTGGATGCTAAATAATACTAGTAGTAGTAAGATAATATTGGTGATCGAGAATGTATATATATGTTATTTTATAAAACAATGTAAAAACAAAATAAAGGGGACCTAGAAATGATAAATAATTAACGAACACGACGACTTTCAATTATTTACCTGTACATATATACTCGGGACTTGTTCGGAATAACACGTTGAAAAATCCGTTTAGACAATGACAACTCTTGCTGTTTGTGGTTTCATGTAACATATTCATTGGTCCGGCCACATTCAATTATTTGTGACGTTTTTAGTTTTCTCCGGATTGTTAAGTCTGTTTGACAAATGATACTAGCGATGTTAACGGGGCCGGGGAATTGTTAAGTCTGTTTGTGAATGTGTGTAAGGTATATTGAGAGATATGTTTATATAAAGTGAGTTATTTTTTATATGGTTGGTTAGTTGGTGACTATTGCTGAAAGTTGAAGACAAAGAAACGTATTAAAAAGCTGATGTGACAACTAAGCTAGAAGTGAAGGTGAGATAACCATTATACCTAGCCTAACATTATGCGTAAATAAATATGAAATGATGCACAACATTAATAAACGTTGCATAGTTGAAGCATCATATGTGTTGATATATAATTATATATTAAATTTATATATCTAAACTTAACATGGTCGGGTTTGGATAGGGAAAAATGGTTGTTCTATCCTCGCTCTCATCCCCGTTTCTTAAATCGGGGATTCCTCGTACCCAGTCAACTCGGTTAAACTGGGTACGTGTATCAGATTTTCTTGCCATACTAAACACTATTTGAGAATGTTTTTTTAATGCATTTAAAAGTTTTGAGATACTTTACAAAGTTTGGAGCATGCCACAAGAGTCCAAAGGTGTCCAGTGACCCTTCGATCAGACCCCTCCTAACATGGGCCTGCATGTATATATGTGGAACAGCACAAAATACTAATCAACATTAACGAATCTAGTTAGTACACGCTATTTCTTACTTATCTTTTACATTTCTGAAAACTTGTACCGTAACAAGTTAAATAAAATGTTACTCTACTAGTCAAAGTGAATAAATGAAGGCTTGCAAACAAGAATAAAAAAATAGTTTGAAGTATCATTTGGCAAACAAACATAACAAAACACTATACTAATACGTATGACTATAATTTTTATAAATACATTGGTAAATTGTTTATTAGATAATGGAATGTGATGTTAAGTTCCATAAAAAATATTCAATCGTGGATGCACGTACGGTTGTCGTAATTGTGTTCTTAACTAGTTAAATGTATACTTTGTCACGTAATTAATATTATATGAAGTAAATTAGTATTAATGTTTGTTATGTCATGTATGATTGTATATTAGGGAGTTGATTCACTCCTGATTTTTATTTGCATATTTAATCTAATAACAATTGTACATTTGTTACATGATGTTCATTGATATGTGCAAATAAAAATTTGGTGTGTGCAAGTTATTAGACAATCACACAATCAATAATATATAAGTCATTTTTAGATGATTATACCCATACACATGTGTTGTTATAGGCGTGTTGTTGGTATTAATTCCAACAACAAGCTATAGAAACAAGGTTTTAAAGCGCATATATAAATCTATAACTTAATCACCGTATCAAGTTTTGTTAATATACATATATGTAGGAAGGATGAACTTACCTTTTTTTGCGATGCATGTTTTCTTGGTTTGTTTCCTTATTAGGATGGTGATCTTCAAGTATTAACTTCAATATCTTTGACTCTTATTACAATTTTTCCTTCCAACTAAGTTTGAAGAAAAATCAACACACTTTGTATATTGGTTGAAGAGGAGGGAAAAGGAAAAAGAGAGAAAATGGTTGTTGCATTTAATTTGGAAATGAATGAAGTATTTATATGGGCATATGTTTCCCCTAGGACTATACTGTAATAGTTAGTGATTTTAGCCTTATACATATATATTAAGTCCAGCTTGAGTTCACATTCAATCATAGTCTCAAATGTTGCTTTTGTTGTGGGTAGTATTGTTGGTACCCCTCTTACCTTCTTGTTTAATTTGCTTTAATAATACATTGCTTGCAAGAATACCTGCTAGGGTCATTCTCACCGCAATAAATAGAATGGGACAAGATATTCCTATCCTCCCTATATCTTATATTCCCACCCCCTTAATTTTTTAGTATGTGTTGAATGTTAGATTTTAGTATGTGGGTGAGGGGCAATTGGGTTTTTGATGAGGGGCACAATTGAAAAAAAAATCAAAATTTAAAAAGAAAAATTACACTAAAATCTCAACTTTTTCGGCTAGTCATAAGAGTCAACGAGTCCTCACACTTTCTACATAGATTCGTCCCCTGCTACCATCAAGCCCCCCTTAGATGGTTTTGTTACAAGATCGACTACTAGTGTGAATTGTGGTATTTATTTCTGTCAATGTATAGCATATGTTGACCTTATCGTGTGTCTTATGTTTGAGGCAATTAGTAAGATACTATGATTTTCTTTTATAGGTGACCGACTAAAGACAAAAACAAGAAGTATGATATGACCTTTTGTACGAAAAACAAAAATAATAATAAATGGTTACCAAACAAAATATATATATCACCAATACTCAAAACCAACGGTAACGCAACGAAGAAGTAGTTTACTAGCTTGCTTCGCTTGACCATGCCGATAACATTCCGTTCACTTATGCAAGATAGTTTGAAGTTTTACTTTTATTTGCTTGATCAAAGATGAAAATTTGTTTAACTATGACACAGTTGTGTCATGCATAGAAGTGCATATAAAGATGGAAATTGTTAGAGCTGGCATAACAGGTCCGACACGACACGACACGACACGAACACGATAAGACACGGATCTGTTAAGGCCTAACACGAACACGACACGATAAGCTAATCGTGTCAGATCTTAAAAACACGAACACGAACATGAAAATTAACAGGTTACACGAACACGACACGATAAGACACGATAAGAGGTCTTAACAGCTCTTGACACGCTAAAACACGAAATCTTAACAGGTCTTAACAGGTCTTTAACAGGTCTTTAACAAGTCTTAACAGGTCTTTAACAGGTCTTAACAGGTCTTATCGTGTCTTATCGTGTCTTAACAGGTTACACGAGGTCTTGACACGAACACGACACGTTATCTTATCGTGTCATCTTACACAAACACGAACACGACACGAAACACGATAAGCCCAAACACGAAACCTGTTAACTTCGTGTCGTGTCGTGTTTTCGTGTTTCGTGTCGAAATTGCCAGCTCTAGAAATTGTTGGCATAAAATTTTAGAAAATCTCATTAATTAGGTTTTTCACCAGTCAAATATCATATTTTCTCAAAATAGTAATATGAACACTTATTGTAGGAAGGATGGAGCATAAAATAAACGGAAACGGGTGAAGCTTTCTCTGATCAGATTTTTCAAAGAGAGTGGGTATTTGACTCGTATATATGCAATGAGAAACATAGTTACCATTTCCGACTCTTTCTCTAACCACTCTTAATATGTGTATCTCGTGTTAAACCTGAAACCTCTTGTAATAATGTAGCAGTGTAACCAGTGGCAAACGCGGAATATCTTGCATATTTATTCTAAAAGACTGCATAGGGTATGTATGTCGTGTTGAAATCTAGAATGCTTTATAAAAAAAAACATTTTCTGTAAAAGGTATGCATGCGCATGCCTTGTACTATACGTTAAGTATTTTCTAGTGAAGTTGTTGATTATAAATGAAGGTAAGTAACTAAAATATGATGAATAAGGTATAAGAATGAGACAGTATAGGGGACTACTATTTGGATGCTAAATATAATACTGTAGTAGTAAGATAATATTGGTGAGAATGTATATATATGCTTGACGAGACCGTGGGTGATATGTTAAATTATAAAAGAAAACAAAATAAAGGGGACCTATATATATATATAATTAACGAACACGACGACTTTCTTGTGATTATATTCATGACGGTGGACAATGATAGGTCCATCGGCAAACACTACTGCAATACAGAAGGATTATGTATGCAGTGTCATTTTGACTAATATTCATTCCTCACTCTATATTCGGTCGGTCGTCTGTCCTTTAGAAATCGACGTTACCTGTAAAAGGTAACATATATACCCGGGACTTGTTCTTCATAATGCTGAATAACACGTTGAAAAATCTGTTTAGACAATGACAACTCCTGGTGTTTGTGGTTTCATGTAAGAACTTGATTGGTCCGGCCACATTGAATTATTTGTGTCGATTTTAATTTTCTCGGGATTGTTAAGTTTGTTTGACAAATGATACTAGGGATGTCAACGGGTCTGGGGAATAGTTTTAGTTCCCCCCCATCCCCGTACTTGTCTAGTATCGGGATCCTCATCGAGTTTTGAGGATTTTTCCGATTCTAAAAGATTATAGAGAAATGTTATTTGTTTCTATATTTGCATGCAAAATCAAAAATTAAGAAAGATGGATTTGTTATCTTAGTGATGCCAACTACATAAATTAAGTAACATTTTTGTTTGGTGTTTCATACTAACCAACATTAATCTTTTAGGCTTCTTTAATTTAAGTAGTCTTAATATTTGTAGAATACTTAATTATTAAGTAAGAGTGTAACAACAATAGGGGTGCGTTTTTTTTTTTTTTTTTTTTTTCCAGATTCAGACACTTAAATAGATGTGGGTCCAGTGTGTGGGTCCATGTCTGTTAGAAGGTCTAGATGGGGAGAAGTTACCATTTTAAAGCCTTTGTGTACAGATACACTAACCCATTTGTGTGGACCTCAATTAAATAAAAACATTAATATATACCATTTTCCCCACCCACTTTCCCAGACAGATCATCCAAAAGAAAAAGAAACAGGGCCTAAGGCAGGCTAGCAGGGTGTAATGGGGTGAGTGAAGAAGAGGTGAAGTGAAGGTAAAGGAGGGTGATACCATTACGGAGGGGAGGGGAGGTGATGGACGAATTTTTGGGTTGATTGGGTGAAGCAATTCATTTAACAAAAACCAAAAAAGTAAGCAACTTACTATTATTATTTTTTGTTGTTTGTGAATGTGTATGAGGTATATGTTTGTATAAAGTAAGTTATTTTAATGGGTAAAAAGTCAAAAACTCAGTAAATATATTACTCTAAAAAACGTTTAAGTACAAAAGATATGTGTGAATCTCATATCTCAGCCCGTTACATAGGCGAAAAGCTTAAATAACAAGATACTTCCAATTCTTTACATAAGAAAATAAACCACTACTCAAAATATAACATTAGACTCCTATGGAGGTAAAATTACTTCCTACCAAGGCTGATGGAGATAACATTAGACTCCTATGGAGATAAACCACTACTCAAAGTAAGTTATTTTAATGTGGTTGGTTAGTTTGTGATCATTACGTCTGAAATATAAAAGTAAGCTGATGTGTTGAAAAACTGATGTAACAGCTGAGATGGAGTTGAATGTTAGGTAACTATTACACCTAGCCTAACATCATACGTAAATATATAAAATGATGCACAATGTTAATAAACGTTGCATAGTTGAAGCATCAAATTAAATATATCGATATATAATTATATAAAAGACTGCATAGCTAGGGTGTGTACGTCGTGTTAAAATCTAGAATGGATTATAAATGAAGTTAAGTAACTAAAATATGAGACAGTATAGGGGACTACTATTTGGATGCTACATAATACTACTAGTAAGATAATATTGGTGAGAATGTATGTATATATATATATATATATATATATATATATATATATATATATATATATATATGCTTGACGAGACCGAGAATTAATAATGGGATCACGGTGGGTGATATGTTACATTTATAAAACAAAACAAAATAAAGGGGACCTATATATATATATATAGTTAACGAACACGACGACTTCTTGTGATTCATGACGGTGGACAATGATGGGTCCATCGCTAAACACTGCTGCAACACAGAGTGAGAATGCATGTAGTGTCGTCATTTTGACTAATATTCATTCTCCACTTGATATTCGGTCGGTCTGTCTTTTAAAACGTATATACCCGGGACTTGTTCTTCATAATGCTGATTAACAAGTTGAAAAATCCATTTAGACAATGACAACTCTTTACCATGTGTGGTTTCATAGTTTCATGTAAGAACTTGATTGGTCTGGCCTGGCCACATTGAATTATTTGCGGAATAACAAGTCGGTCTCACAAATGATACTAGGGATGTCAACGGGGCTGGGGAATTGTTTTGGTTCCCCATCCTTATCCCCGTCGGGTATCGGAGTTCTCAAAAAATTAAGAGAAATGTTATTTGTTTCTAAATTTGCATGCAAAATCAAAAACTAAGAAAGATGGTATTGTTATCTTTGTGATGGTAGTTTTTTAATCCCTTAAATGACATTTTTGTTTGGTGTTTCTTACTAACCAACACTAATCTTTTAAGCTTCTTTAATTTAAGTAGTCTTAATATTTTTAGAATATTTAATTATTAAGTAAGAATGTAACAACGGTAAGCCGGGGGTAATGGGATGAGTGAAAGTAAAGGAGGGTGATACCATTCCGGAGGTGAGATGATGGACGAATTTTTGGGTTGATTGGGTGAAGCAGTTCATTTAACAAAAATCAAGGAAGTACGCGAGTTACTATTATTATTTTTTGTTGTTTGTGACTGTGTATTGGGTATATGTTTGTATAAAGCAAGGTTATAAATAGCGTGAGACGTGGCGTGGCGGCATGACCAAGCCTCACGCCTTTGCGTCTAAGGCAAAGTTTTTGCGTTTATAAGGCGTGGCATAAGGCGTCAAAAAGTATGAAAATATTTATATATTTATATCATAACTCATAAATATCGAGTTTACAAAAATATGTGCCATAAGACGGCGTGACAGCATAACCAAGCCTCACGCTTTTGCGAAGTCTTTGCGGACCATTTGCGAGCCTTTTAAAACAGTAGTATAAAGTGAGTTGTTTTTATGTGGTTGGTTAGTTTGTGACCATTACGTCTTAAATATGAAATTAAGCTGATGTGTTGAAAAACTAATTCGACAACTGAGATGTAGTTGAATGTCAGGTAACTATTACACCTGGCCTAACATCATACGTAAATATATAAAATGATGCACAATGTTAATAAACGTTGCATAGTTGAAGCATCAAATTAAATATATCGATATATAATTATATAAATCTTACATATCTAAACTTACCATGGTCGGGTTTGGGGTCTGTGATGGAGAAAAGTGGTCATTCTATCCCTACCTCCATCCTCTTTTCTTAAATCGAGGATTTCCCGTCCCCATCTCATACCTAATCAACTCGGGAATTCTCCGGGTTTATCCAGGTTTGGGTATCGGATTTTCATCGTCGTATTTTTTTATTTTTTTATTTTTTTTAAGCAAAACCTTTTGAAAAAAACTAAACTATATTAGAGAAAATGTTTTTGAATATGCATTTAAAAAAGTATTGAGATATTTTACACAAGTTTGGAGCATGCCACAAGAGTCCAAAGGTGTCCACTGACCCTCAGGACCCCTCTTACATTACATGGTGTATGTATATATCGAACAGCACAAATACTAATCAAATCAACTTTATTTTTTTATTTTAAGCAATTTTATCTCGGCATATATATACAAATCTACACACAATTTCTAAAAGTTGAGTCATGAATCTTTTAAAAGAAAAACGAAAATGATAAGAAGTCATGGGAGAATTGTAGGGAGTTATTTTTTTTTTTATTATACTTTACATACTGAAAACTTTTAAATAAATATTGTACTAATAGGTAAGACTATAATTTTTATAAATACATTGGTATAAATCTAAAATCATATTAATGTACATTCTAATAATTTTTAATAGATAATGGAATGTGTTGTTCAAAAAAAATTATACAATCGTGGATGCACACTTTGTCACCTAATTAATATTATATGGAGTACATTAGTATCAATGTTTGTTATGTCACGTATATTAGGGAGTTAATTCACTCATGTTTTTTATTTGCACACTTAATCTGATAACAATTGTATATATCTTACATGGTGTTTATTTTGTTTGTTTGTTGATGATTGATGTGTGCAAATAAAAATTGTTGGTGTGTACAAGTCATCTTTCTATAGATGACATCAAATTTATACTACTCTGATGATCATATACCCATACATATGTGTCATTATAGCCGTGTTGTTGGTACTAATTCGAGCAACAAGCTATAAAAACATGGTTTTAAAGTGCATATATTAATCTTTGAACGTTAATTATAAATTTAATTTAATACATATATGTAGGAAGGATGCACATACCTTTTCTTGCGATGCATGTTTTCTTGGTTTGTTTCCTTTTTTGGACGGTGAACTTCTAGTATTAACTTCAATATCTTTGACTCTTATTACAAATTTCTCTTCCAACTAAGTTTGAAAAAAATGATACACACTTTCTATATTGGTTGAAGAGGAAGAAAATAGGAAAAAGGGAGAAAATGGATGTTGCATTTGGAAATGAATGAAGTATTTATATGGGCATATGTTTCCCCTAGGACTATAATAATTAGTGATTTTAGCCTTATACATATTAAATGACTTGTACCATCTTCTATATGATTTGTATTGTCACTTAAAGTCCAGCTTGAGTTCACATTCAAATATTCAATTATAAAGTCCCAAATGTTTGCTTTTCTTGTTGGGTAACACTTATTGTTGGTACCCTTCTTACCTTCTTGTTTAATTTGCTTAACTTGCAAGAATACCCGATAGGGTCATTCTCACTGTAATAAATTATAAGTACTGATTGCTATTCTTGTTGGGTAGTATCGGACATCATTAAACTCACCATCATATTACGGGCAACTCGTAGTGGTGACCACTGAGCTAAACACGTAACAGTATCAGTAATTTATACAAACATATCTCATAATATATCGTCCTCCCTCTCCCCACCCACACATACACAAAAGCCCTCCCCCCCCACCCACCCACCCACCCACCCACAAAAAGTGTACCCGTCAGGTGGTCTGCATCATCAAACCATAGCCAAAAACGGTGGTGACGGGGGGAGAGGGTGTAAAGGACAACCGCGTGCCAAGGGTCACCACCACTGAGTGGTTTGGTGACCCATTACGACCGGCCTATGAGCAAGTGATTGCGATTATATAACTGATGTCTATAAGGTGAAAACAAGTTTGCAAATAATAAATGCATATTTATAAATAAATTAATTAATTAAAAAATACTCAAAAAAAGTTGTAACATCTTATATTAGTTGACAATAACTTAATAAAGTTGTGTGTCGCATTCATACTAAACGATTGTTATCGAACATAAAGAAGCTAGTATAGACTTATCCGTGAACTATCTTAAATGGGAATTGATACTTACACCACATTTTTTTGATTTTTTCACCACCTTTTATGCATTACAGTATTGTACTGTACAATACTGTAATGCATAAAATGTGATGAAAGAATCAAAAAATGTGGTGTGAGTATCACCTCCCATCTTAAATCTATTATCCTAGTGGTAATTTGCGTCTCTCCCTTTATATCACACGTCCTTTTAATTACATACACCCCCGTTAGACGCATCCTAGATCACAAAAAGGGAGAAGTCGGACTCTCAAAAACCGAGTGGTGAAAGAAAATAAAAGGGTTTGTGTGTGTGATGTTAGTTTTTGTAAGGTATATTTGTGTTTAAATGGGGTATGTTTGAATTTGTGAAATTGGTTGTTTTATTATATTATTTTGGTGGTGTTGAAAGGTTGATGTGTCACTGACTTGACGGTCATGTTTGTGGTCACTATTACCACCAGTCTTAGATGAATAAGTCATCAGTAAACTCTTTAGATTGGTGGAAATAAGGGTGAGCATCGGTCCGGGACTGGACAGGGCCGGACCGGACCGACAAGACCGAAGATCGAATTAAGGTAAAAACCGGGACCGAGACCGAGACCGAATGTGGTCGGTCCGGTCCGTCGGTCGGACCGGACCGTTTGGAGTCTACTAAGGCCAAAATAGTCGGTTTGTGGTCCGGACCGGACCGAAGACCGAATTAGCCTAAATGCATAGACCGAGGACCGGACCGAATTTGGTCGGTCCGGTCCGGTCTCGGTCGGTCCGTCGGTCGGTCCGGTCCGTTCGGGTCGTTTGCTCACCCCTAGGTGGAAATAATAACCGCAAACTCAGTGTTAAATCAGCTTTTCAATACTACCAACATAGTGTAGTTAGACAACCAACATCACCACAGATAATACCCCAATTACACCACAATATACTCATACAAAAAAGATGAAAAAGAAGTCGGTCTTGTGACGACCAAGTTCTCCCCAAAACATGCATGACGAGTCATTGTGCAGTGTCATTTTTACGACCCAAAGGTCATTTTGTTTCTAAGACGCGTTCTTATAGTATTTTAGGTAATCTTTTCAGACGAACAATGTCGATGGATTTCTTTTTTACGATTTCGTATACCAACCATATATATTATATATGCCCAAGAAATGGTATGTAGTGAACCAAACAAGTATATATTAGGTAGTCGATTAGCATGCGAAAGTGACATAATCACGAGTATATCATTTTCATGCAATCAAACAAGTAAATGTTGCCCAATGTCTTTTTTGGGAAGATATAGTAATCTAATTAGTTTTATTAGATGTATAGTAAACTCCAAAAACCGTCCATGCGGTTTGGCTAAACTGTAAGTGCAGTTTTTATCTTTTCGAAAATGCAATTACCGTCCTGTGAGAAACTCTGAACTACAAACTTTTTTCATACCAATGTTAAATGATCAAATTGACCTCGTCTTCAAACCCCTTATTTATTTACTTGAATATATCTTTATTTTCTCAAATAAATTTATTACAATCATCTATCAAATGAAAAAGTAACACAAACTTTTGGTCACCCAGTAAACAATAAAATCATCACGAACGTACCGAACTATCATCATAACGAAATTCCAAACAAAAATCAAACAATTTAACAAAAAAATGTTACTATAATCACAAAAGTTTAACAAATGAAATTTTTGAAACAAAAATCGTCATCTAAACCTTATTTCTATATTAAACTATATTTTCAAACAACATGTATCAAATATAAGGGGGTGTGTGTGTTTTCCAGTTTGAGAGTTCATGTAAATGTGTCACTTGTTATTTGTGTGGTGTAGAAAATGTTATATATTTGTTTATAATATAACACCGAAAAATGGATGAGCGAGGGAAGAATGCCATTTAAAGAAAAAGAGAAAATCATGTCAAAACGGAAGGGGAAGACGACGAAGGGTATTTTAGTCATTTATTTTGGTAAGAGATTGTATGCAATTAGGGACGGAGATAGTACATGAGTCAGGGGGTGCTTGACCCCGTCCAACGCGCCTAATCGCAATGTTATTTATCTTACAAAATTTAAGCCTATGATCCAACTATAGCCAATTGACTCTCCAACCTTTAGATGACAAAAGAACTAAAAAAAGTTTGACACCGTTTCATACGTAATGTTTTTATCTAATATCTATTTTTTAGTTGTTAAAGTGTTTTATTCTTTTTTTTTTAAATTTAAGTTGGTAATTAAACCAACGTATGTGATCATTATAGTCTACTATTTAGAAATTTCAAATTTTATTATGTTACTTCGTTTGTTAAAAATTTTATTATATTACTTTGTTAGTTTAAGAAGAAATTTCGACCCACTCGTTGGTAATTCATGGCACCCTCCCTGTATGCAACTCAATATTTCCTACATGGACGGTCCTAAGTCGTTGCATTTTCAAAATGCCGATCACCAATCATAATTTTTGGTCAAATACGAGAGACGATTATTGCGATTTACTCTTAGATATAACGAGTGTGAAAACCCGCGCGATGCAGCGGGATTGGCTTCAAAGGACTTACTTTGTAACGATACTTAAACCTTAGGGACTAATTTTGCCAAGTTGCTATAGATAGCAATTAATTCTACAGGACTTACTTTGAAACGTCACTTAAACCTTAGGGACTATTTTTGCCAAATTGCTATAGATAGCAATTAATGCTACAGGACTTACTTTGCAAAAACACTTAAACCGCAGGGACTATTTTTGCCAAATTGTGAAACTTAACAATTAATGCTTGCTTTGCAAACACTGTTCAACGGCTTTTAGTATATATATAGAATAATAAATCGTTGTAACATGATGATTGTTCCATTCATAAATGTACATAGTCGCTATCATAATACTAGGCCCTTATTTTAACATTATTGCCGAATGATTTACTATTAGACAACAACGAAATGAGAGTGAAAAATGGGATAGGTTATACAATTTTTTTTTATTATTATTATTATAACATCACTTTATTAAAAACTTAAAGGATTTACAAAAAATTAGTGGGAAGCCGAGAAACCAACTGGGCCCCCACTCTTCTAGCAATAGCGAAACTAATACGATTATTATTATTATTATTATTATTATTATTTTTTAATTTTAACAAAATGCGCCCCTCTCTCTTTTTTTGTAATTTTTTTTTTTTAATTTTGTTTATATCAAAAAATTATAAACCTGAAAGTATGAAACTGAAAATATAAAATTTAATAAGTCAATCGCTTAAAACTGTCAGAAATACAGAGCAGAAAATGACAAAAAACTGTGTTGTAATGAAAAACAAAAATGACAAAAGGAATAAAAGTACAAACCCCCCTGATTTGACATCCTAGAGGGGGTTTGTATAGTATGACCCAAAGGACCCTAAAATTGTAAGACGTGATTGATTGATAGAATTGATTGTTAGATTATATGTATCCTAATATATATACTTTAACATTTAGACTTGAACATAAACTAATAATAATCCAAAACTAGTTAAAATAAGTTCATAAAAAGCCCCCTTGCAGTTGGAGCGTGAGGGGAATGGATGCTCAAACAGTTTCAAAACTCAGCAAACAAAACATAAAATACTTGTTGAAGAACTTGTAGATTCATAAATTATACTGCCTCCGTCTCATAATAATTGTCCACTTTAACTTTTCTAAGTCTTTTTTATTAAACTTTGACCATAAATATTTTTATCTGTATAATATAATACTTGATAAAAAATACATAAATAGATTTGGTTTTAAATGTATTTTCATTTGGTATAATTTTCACCAAATATTATATAACACAAATAAAAATATTAGTGGTCAAAGTTGAAAAAGAAATACTCAAAAAAGTCAAACTGGACAATTATTATGAGACGGAGGGAGTATGTTTTAATTTTGACAATGATTTTTGAAGAAGTAACATCAAACATCATAATATCTTATCCACATTAAGTTTAAGAGGAATAAGGTTGGTATTAGAGTTAACAGCATAAAGTTTATCGGTGTGTGATAAGGTAGAAGGAGGGGAGTATCGTTCGTCATTATGAATGAAGGTTTGGTAGAACATTAAGGTGAGGGTTGAGGAAGCTAGAGTTCGACTTATAGTTGTCGAAATTTAGGGAAAAAAGTAGTCGACTGAAGTTACAAACAAAGAAAATCGTGGAAACAATTGAGCTTTAGTCGACTGAAGTTGCAAAGAAAAACGTAAAGACATTCGATCTTTAGTCAACTTTGTGGAGAAAAAGGTTTGAGAATCGACTTTTAGGTGTTAAGAAAATTGAAGAAAAAGCTAAAGATGGATTAACTCAAAAGGACAAATCCCAAACAATAATACTTTTAGCAAAACAAAACTGATATATGGTCAACATTATAAGAAAATTGAAGAAAAACCATATATTCAACCTGATTCAACTGACCCATGACTAATTATGAGATGCCTAAAGTCGGTACGACGGTGAACGAAGGACAAGCATTAGCAGGGCCGTTTTCGTGGATTTCATTGGCCTTATGTCATTACTACAAAGAGGCCTCAACTACACACATAATATATATATGTATATGTAGTGCATGAATTAATTAAGCTCGAGTCTCATATTGTGTTCATATATATAATAGAAATGCATGAAAATTGATAGCCCTCGTCGTCAAGCGGAGACTTTTTAAATCGCACCTTTTGCACTCCCCTAAAGCCAGCCCTGAGCAATAGTCGTGAGTATGTGGGAAACAATTGCCTTATTCCTCACTTTTTTATATGGGCTCAATTATAGGTTTGCAGCTTGCAATTTGTTGAAGTTTGAACACTGAGAGTAGTGGTGCACAAAGTGGTTAACCGGTTCGGTTTTTGATCCGGTCAAAACCGAACCGGTTTTGGTCAACGTCCAAAAAAACCGGTCGGGCCGGTTAACCGGTCCGGTTTCGAACCGGTAGTGCATCTGGAAAAACCCAACCGGTCCAAACCGGTTTGGGCTCGGTTTGGAACCGGTCTAGACCGGTTAACCGGTTTTGGCCGGTTCTAGTTTTTTTTTTTTTCTTTTTCCGTCGTCGTTTGTAATCGTTTCTTGTTTCGTGTATTAATAAACTATAACTTTTTTTGTTTCGTGTATTAATAAACTAGAACTTTTATTTAATAAAACGGATAATACATGATACATCACACATTACACATAAACTTAAATATAACACATAATAACATAATAACACATTACTCAACGTCGACTCGCGGTCTCGAATCAGGCATCAACTACAGGTGCTTGGCGGCAATACTTCTGTGTGTGAGCCCTCAACGGCAGGTTGGAAGTGGGTTTGAATAAACAAAAACAATACTTACATTGAGCCTTTAGCGTGCCATCCGACATTTGGACGTAGTTGTAGTGAGCCCAAACATTTGGTGCACGGTTTAGCGGTAAAATACGAACAATCACCGGTGGCGGGGGTGGCGGAGGTGGTGCAGGATCAGCATCAGCCATACTAAAAATGTAAATATAAAAATGTAAGTATAAAAGTTTCAAAGAAATAAAAACACATTTTATCTATTTATACTAGTCTTACAATGGCAAACATGTAAATATAAAAAAAAAATCAAATTTTGAAAGTTTACCCACCTTCCCGCTCAAAAAAAATCAAAAATTGAAATTTTAAAATTTGAATATTTCGGACCGGTTTTTGACCGGTTAACCGGTTGAGATTTTAAATTTTTGAATTCAAAAAATTCCCGCCTTTTGCAAAAATTCGAATTTTTAAAAAAAGGTAACCGGTTTAACCGGTTTTTAACCCGGTTAACCGGTTTTATTTTGAAAATGTTTTTGCCGCCTATTAGAAAATTCAAATTTTGGAAATAGTTAACCGGTTTTAACCGGTTAACCGGATTTTTTTTTTTTTTTTTTTTCTTTCAACATTTAACAAACTTATACTGAATAAACTTCAACTTTTATTTATAACGTCGGAAATACATAAACTGAAAGGAAATACATAACCTTAAAGAAAATACATCAAAGGAAATACATAAACTTAAAACATAATACGTAAGCATAAAAGTCCTAATAGTCGTCATCGGATCCTCTAACATCTTGAGCAGCTGCATCTTGTCTTAGTTCTTCATCGGAAAGCATCTCGATTTCACCCGCTTGTGCCTCTTCCACGTAGACCTCCCCTTCGAAGTCTCCGACATTTTCAAGATCAGTTTTATCTTGCACTCGCTTCATTGCGTCCAAATGATCTTTCAAACCCATACACATCTCCAAAGAAGCCGGTGTGAGTCTGTTTCTCAGATTTGATAAAACCCTTCCACTTGTTGAAAAAGCGGATTCAGAAGCTACCGAAGTAGCTTGTACACTTAGTAAATCACGAGCCATTCGGGATAGAACGGGAAACATTGTTTCCTTTGCTTTCCAAAACGCCAACACATCAAAGTTTTCAACTTGTTCGGCCGGAATATGTGAGATAAAATCGGTTGTGATATATCTTTCATATTCACTGTTCGCTAAACCATCATTTCTTATCCGTTTGTTGGGATTATCTCTTATCTTTTTATGCAAAGCAAGTATCGGATTCCCTCTAAAAGCCCTTGATGATGATGAAGAAGACTCCGTGACAGTAGGAGGTGGGTTGCCATATTTTTCAAAATAATATTGCCACAAACTTTTAAAAGAATGGCCAAATGACTCTTTTGCATCATTAGCATAGTTCGGGTTTGACGCGAAACAACCCAAATCAGTCACAATCGAGTCAATAAGAACCTCCACCCCATTTACATTATAACACGGATTTAATGCGGCCGCACAAGTAATTAACGGTGGCAAAGTTTCAAAATATTTCAACAGCTTTTCTTTCATCTCGGAAACCATGCTAGTATAAACACCACCATTAAATTCAAATGCGGCGATTTGTGAAGACATCAAGAATAGTTGCTCGAGTACCAAATGAGCCGTCGGATAATAAACCCCCGACAATTTTTTGGTTGCATTGTAAAAAACTTCAAGTAGTCGGGTTATTTTTTCAATAGTATCCCAATTATCTTGACTAAATGGAGCACACCTACCCCTCCCCGACAATTTCTCGTCAT
Organism: Chrysanthemum makinoi; assembly: GCA_910596185.1. Classification (NCBI taxonomy): domain Eukaryota; kingdom Viridiplantae; phylum Streptophyta; class Magnoliopsida; order Asterales; family Asteraceae; genus Chrysanthemum; species Chrysanthemum makinoi. The sequence continues at coordinate 10,011,898 of OU343220.1, forward strand.
GAAAATATTGCAAGGTCACCTTTTGTCTTAAGCCACTTATGAACATAAGATAAGTGGAGTTCCACCGTGTTTCAATATCCCAACAAGGTTGTAACCAATGTTTCCCCGCAGTTTCACACATCCGAATGTATGCATTATATCTTTTATTACCCTTTTTAAAAACATCAACTAACATTCTTTTAAAATCTTCTTTCACTTCACTCAAATGCGGATCTTTTAATCCCGCTTGCACAACCAAGTTAATGATGTGTGCAACACATCGACTATGAAAAAATTCGCCATTGCAAGGTGGCTCATATTCCATTTTTAGTCGACCCATTGCATTTGTGTTGTTACTTGCATTATCCAACGTTATTGAAAAAAATTTTTCCGTCAAGTTAAACTTATGAAACACTTTTCTCAACAAATTGTATAAAGCTTCTCCGGAGTGAGGAACCGGAAAGTTTTCAAATGCTACAACTCGCTTCATCATTTGCCAACTTTCGGGATCAACCCAATGTGCGGTAACACAAAGGTACGAAAATGGCAAATTATGAGGAGCGGCCCAAACATCGGTTGTTAAATTAACACAAGCATCCATATTTAAAAAATTATTTTTTAAATCTTGCTTAGCCATTTTCCACATTCTCATAGCATCGCGTTTAAGAGTCATACGACTTACATGATTGTATTGCGGTTGCATATAATTCTGGTACACCTCCGTCGTCAGCTCGTTGTCATAGTGGTTGAACGGCAAACCACGTTGAATCACCAAACCGGCCAGTTTTTCACGGAGTAAATCATGATCGTATGCAAAAATAGTCCCGTCTCGAGCCATAGACGATTGACCGGCCTCCGGAACCGATTTGAGTGCCCTGCAATACTTTTGTTTGATGTGAGCCCTCAACGTCGAGTTGGAACCGGCAGACAATATACTCAAGCAATATTTGCATCGAGCCTTTTTCTTACCGTCCGACATTAGGACGTAGTCAAAGTGTTCCCATGGATCTTTTACACGGTCACACGGTAAAACTGACTGAACCGTCGCTGCACTTGTTGAACCAGCTTCGGTGTTGGTGGTGTTGTTTGAACTTTCCATTAGTGTTTAGTGAAATAGTTTCGGTTTTGATTTTTTTGGAGTGTTTTTTGATTGCTTGAAAGTGGTAATTAACCAAATACATAACACATCTATTTATACTAACATTTGTATGGCAAAATGGTAATTTTGGAAACAAAATAAATAATATCCGCCCCCTCTTTCAAAATTCAAATTCAAAAGTTTAAATTTCAAAAAATCCCAAAAAACCCGCCTAGACCATAAAAACCGGTTCCAAACCGGTTAACCGAACCGGTTTGGTTATTCGGTTTATAAAAACCGGTCTCAAAACCGGTGGTTTTTCCAAAACCCCAAACCGGTTCCAAACCGGCGGTTTGGATAAAAACCGAACCGGTTTTGGTCAAAACCGGTTTTGACCGGTTGGGTTTTTCGGTTTCTTTTCGGCTACGGTTCGGTTAACCGGTTTTTTTGTTCACCTCTAACTGAGAGTCTAAAGTCAACACAATATTTTAGTGCATAGTCATTTCAAATGAAGAAAATCAGTCTCATAGTCATTTCATATGAAGAAAAGCAATGAGAAATGACATGCATGCGTTGAATTTTTTGTGTAAGGTGGTACCAAAAAAGTTGTTCCTGCCGAAGTACATAATATATTTACCAAAAGTCAAATTCATAAGATTAAGTCAACTCTCAAGTTTACTCGGAATCATATAAACTTTTTAGCCAATTATTTATATTAAAAAATAAAACATATAAACTTGGGACAAGAGTTCAATATATATCTCAAATTTACCATATATCCAATGAACCAATAATAGCCATTTATTTTTTTTTAGAATAAACTTTCACCCTTTTTTAAAAAATTAAATATCTCGCAAACCGTTAATTGTTACGCGATAAAAATTATACCATCGCGACGAGAATTAAATTATCTTTCTATAGATATGCACTACTATATATTTTTAACAATTTTTTTTTCAAAATTTCGGCCCAGAAAAATCATATTTGATTTGTGAAAAAAAATCATATATGTTTTTTGAAAATCATATATGATTTGTAAAAATCATATATGATTAGTGAAAATCATATATGATTTTTCTGGGCGGAATTTTTGAAAAAAAAAATTTGTCGAAAATATAGAAAAGTGCATATTAATAGAAAGATAATTTAATTCTCGTCGCGATGGTCTATTTTTTATAGTTTGAAGATTTACCGTTTGCAAGATATGTTGTTTTCAAAAAAAAAATGAAAATGTCTTTTTATTAAATTTGATTAAAAATGAATTGTTAAGATTGATTTATTTGATCTATATAAATTAAACTTGGTTTGTCTCATCCTTATGTGAAAAGTCATTACGAATATATCTGTTTTTATATTTCTTTAATTGATTTTACTTCTCAATGGCATGCTTTGTTTCAAAATACGAGTAACAAAATCTATTCTTTCCCCCTATTTGAAGTTGCCGACCGGATAGATTAATGTCAAGTATTCATTGAACCTTCTTAAAATTTGCCAGGTTTTTATATTTATATCTTATGGCCTCTTCACAAATACTTAACATCAAACACATAACATAAACATGCCATACTTAAACACAAATTTATTCCGCAACACATTTACTCACATAGTAAAATAATAATAGTAAATAAAATTGAACGGTGACCTACCGATAAAAAACCCGTAAGCTCCAAATTTAAAAAAATCTTCCCTTCCCAATGAGCGGCGATCATCCCCCTTTAAACCCTAATTTCAAAAACCTCAAAAATGTTACAACGATTTACATCACAAACTTCCCAACATCGATTGGATCTAAAGATCTTTGGCATCACTGCAATAAGCATGGAACAGTGGCTGATGTCTATATCGCGAGAAAACTCTCCAAGGTTGGGCGTAGATTCGCTTTTGTCAGGTTCTTACAATCGAAAAATAATGAATCTTTGATCTCTGATCTCAATACGATATGGATTGGATCACACCATCTTTTCGCTGCAAGGGCGAGATTCGATACGCAACAAAACACCTCAACAAACCCTAACCCTAAATCTTCAGCCCATAGAACAAACGAACAACCAACGCATACAAACCCTAAACAATCTTACGTGAATGTCCTTAACGGTAATGGCTCTATCAAAACTACAGAAACCCCTAAATCGATCCTTAAATCTATCACCCTTGATGAAGCAGACCTTATTGAGACATCAAATACGAAAAACGCGATCCTTGCAAAGGTTAGAGATGTACACCTTATCTCTAACATCAACATTGTTCTCAATAAAGAAGGTTTCTATAACATCCAGTGCAAATACATTGGGGGTATGTGGTTATGGATTGAATTGGAATCTCATGAGGCTTGTCTCAAGTTCCAATCCAATAAAGAGATGTCATGGTATTTTACCAGTTTGAAGCAGATTCATCATTCATTTGTTTTAGACGAACGTGTCATTTGGATTGAAATTCGCGGCCTTCCTTTAAATGCTTGGAATCCTAAAGTGTTTAAAAAGATTGCAAACAATTGGGGTGCACCACTTTTCGTTGATGAAGACCCAAATGAAATCGTTTCAACAGGACGTGTATGTATCAAAACAAAGATTCAAGGCCACATTAAAGAGATTTGTAAAGTCGTAGTTCTTGGTAAATCGTATAGTGTAGCTATACAAGAATTTGCTGATTGGAAACCAGATATCGAAGATATGGACATGGACTCTAGTAACGATTCGGAAAAAGTGTTCCCTGCAAAGAATGAAGAGGATCAGAATGATAACAATTTTTCAGACAAAGAAGAAGGAGAGATCCCTAATGGAGCTGATTCCAAAAATGCAGAAGATGAGTTCGTTGCTAATCAATGGTCTGATGGCGCTGAATCCGTAAACATTGGCAGGAAACAAGAGGATCAGTTTGTTGATATGCAACACTCTCCTATGTCGAAAAATGAAGCACAAAAAGAAGATTCAAACTCGCTTTCAAAACCACCTGGATTTGAAGTATTGAATAGTAGCAACAAGAATTCCAATTCAAAGAACAGTCACCATAGCTTTAAACAAACCTCTCATGTTTCTTCTGCTCCGGTTAAGATCTCAAGAATCAGTAAGTCTCAATCGAAATCTTTCAATAATCACGGGTCTATGATTGAAGCGTTTGTCACACATATTGAGATGGGTAAGGTCTTGGGATACGATATGGAGGGAAGTAAAAATGACCTCAAGAAATACATCGATAGTCTTGGTGAAAATCATGGTAAATCATGAATATCATGTCTTTCAATTCCTGTGGTTTAGGAGCGAATAAATGAAAAGCTATCGCCAAACTTTGCAATAAACATAAGGTTTCTTTTATTGGCATTCAAGAAACCCATGTCTCTAAATTAGATCCTTTCAAAATAAAAAGTTCATGGGGCAACTTTCAGTTTGATTATGTGGAGCGTCCCTCTCACGGTAAATCAGGTGGTTTGGTCTCTATATGGGATCCGAATGTTTTCCAAAAAAGAAATGACTACATGTCCGATAATTTCCTTGTTGTTGAAGGTTACTGGATTGCATCACGTACTCACTACTATATGATCAATGTTTACGCCCCTCAAGAAGCCAGCAATAAAGAAAAGCTTTAGAATGATATTACTGAATTTATTAATAATAATCGGGGTCACCACTTGATCTTTGGTGATTTCAACGAGGTTCGTCACGATTCTGAAAGGATTGGTACGGTTTTTAACTCTACATCTGCTCATGCTTTTAATCAATTCATTCGTGGAAATAGTCTTTGGGATATTCCTCTTGGAGGTCACTTGTTCACTCGATTAAACAAAAAAGGGGATAAACTTAGCAAGCTTGACCGATTTCTCTGCTCGAACTCTTTTGCCCCGGTGTTCCAGAAGTGTACAGCCCTTGTTTTGGACTGTCATATTTCTGATCATAGGCCCATCTTTCTCTCGCCAATGTCCATTGATTTCGGACCAACTCCCTTTAAGTTCTACAACTCGTGGCTCCTTGATAAGAATCTTCAATCCATTATCAATGATTTCTGGGCTAACCATTCTACTAATTGCATGAATCCTATTATTTCTTTCAAGAATAAAATGAAAGCCTTAAAAGCTGTCATTATGGATTAGTCTTTGAATAGGAATGCTGCCCAGAATTGTGAAAAAGAGGATCTCATAAAAAAACTCCAGGAATATGATGCTAATATTACCTCTCGTGTTATGAATCTCCTGGTTGACGACCAACGAGCATGCTGGATTGACAAACTTCGTAACATAGAAGATAAATAATCCACAGACTTTTCTCAGAAAGCCAAAATTAAGTGGGGTATCAAAGCAGATGAGAACACTAAATTCTACCATATGATTATCAATAAAAAACGTAGGTACTTAGCTATTCAAGGTATTAAAGTTGATGGAATCTGGATTGACGATCCTATTAGGATTAAAGATGCCTTTCATTCTTTCTATTATCAAAAGTTTCAAAAGATTGAGGTATCTAAAATCATTAATAGGAGTCACTTTTACAATTCTCTTAGTAACGATCAAAACATGTTCCTGGATTCTCCTGTTTCGGTTACTGAGATCAAATGTGCTATATGGGATTGTGGTTCTGATAAATCCCCGGGTCCAGATGGGTTTACTTTTGCTTTCTACAAACAATTCTGGAATACGATTCAAAAAGACGTGGTTGATTTTGTTCAAAATTTCTTTAAATCTGGAATCATCCCTAGAGGTTGTAACACATCTTTCATTACCCTTATTCCAAAGTCCTCTAATCCCATGGTGATTAGTGATTTTCACCCTATTAGTCTCATTGGGGCCCAATACAAAATCATCGCTAAAATCTTGGCTAACCGTTTGGCTCGTGTTATTGATTCTATAATCAGCCAAGAACAATCTGCTTTCATAAAGCATCGTCAGATTCTTGACGGTCCTTTGATGGTTAATGAAGTGATCCAAAGGTGCAAGAATAAAAAGTCCAAGCTTATGGTGTTTAAAATTGATTTCGAGAAAGCTTTCAATTCTATCTCTTGGGACTATCTTTTTCAAATCATGTGCTTCATGGGATTTAGCAATACTTGGATCAAGTGGATCGATGGATGCCTCAAATCTGCCTCTTCATCGATCTTGATCAATGGAAGCCCTACTCAAGAGTTTAATATTCATCGAGGCCTTCGTCAAGGAGATCCTTTATCTCCCTTTCTCTTCATCATTGCCATGGAAGGTCTTCATGTCGCCATGGAAGACGCTATGTCTGCAGGGCTTTACAACGGTTTCAAAATCAATTCTTTGAATCTCTCTCACTTATTTTTTGCAGATGATGCTTTATTTATTGGTGAGTGGTCTCGTAATAATGTCAAAAGTCTGATTGCCATCTTGGATTGTTTTCATAAGGTCTCGGGTTTGAAGATAAACTATCACAAATCCAAGCTTTTTGGCGTTGGCGTCCCTTTTGAAGAAGTTAGTTTGTTGGCTTCGATTACTGGGTGTAACGCTTTGGTGTCTCCTTTCAATTATTTAGGTCTCCCTATTGATTGCAACATGGCGCTTATAAAAAGTTGGGATCCCATTTGTGATAAGTTCACAAAGTGTCTCTCCAAATGGAAAGCTTCGCTTCTATCCATTGGAGGTAGAACTACCCTCATCACCTCGGTTTTGGGCACAATTGGTACATATTTTTTCTCCCTTTTCCCTATGCCTTCTATGGTTAACAAGAAATTGGAATCGATTAGATCAAATTTCTTTTGGGGAAGCGATGTAAATCTTAAAAAGATTTCTTGGATATCCTGGAACCTAGCTCTCGCTTCTAAAGATAAAGGGGGTTTAGGTATTGGTAGCCTTTTTTCTTTGAACCATGCTCTTATTCAAAAATGGCGTTGGAGATTTCTCAACAATCCGCAAGCTCTCTGGACTCGGCTGATTGTTGATATCCATGGTCCGAATGAAGATTCTGCTACTTTTTTTAGTCACATAAAGATCAAAGGTGTTTGGTCTAGAATCGTTGGCTCTATCAATAGTATGCATGAGAAGAATTTTATCCCTCTCTCCTCCATCCAAAGACGTGTTAATAATGGGGCCTCCACTAAGTTTTGGTATGATACTTGGTTTGGATCTACCCCGCTTCGGTCTCAGTTTCCTCGGCTCTTTCGTTTATCAACTAGAAGAGATGGTCTGATTAGGGAATGTTGGGATAACGGTTGGCATCTTGACTGGATTCGCAATGTTTCAAGGGGTACAAATGCGATCCAATTGGCTTCTCTTCTAAACATGCTTGCTGATGTCTCGTTAAATGATTCTGAAGATGTTTGGGTCTGGTCTATTGACTCTCCTTTTTTCACGGTGAAAAGTGCTCGCCTTCAGATAGATTCTAGTATTCTTCCTGGAGATGGCATTGTAACAAGATGGAATAGAACTCTCCCTAAAAAGATTAACATCTTTATTTGGAGGTCTCTTCGGGACCGTCTTCCCTCTAGATGGAACCTTAGTCGTAAAGGTATTGAGGTGGAATCTATCTCCTGCCCGAATTGTGACAATGGTATTGACTTTACTTTCCATACTCTTTGGGTCTGCCCCCTAGCGAAAGCAGTTTGGACGCGTACTTTAAACTGGTTGGATCTCTCCCCTATTGGCATATCCAGTTTACTCGGATTATTCTCTTGGATCGATGGGCTGCACATGCCGTCAAGCAGAAAAGATATTCTGGAAGTCGTTTGTGGCGTTACTCTTTGGTCTCTTTGGAACTTTCGAAACGAGGTGATTTTTGGTTCCGTTCAACCAACTCGAAGCATGCTCTTTGATAAGATTGTGGATCTCTCTTTTAGATGGTATTCCTCTAGAAGTAAATTGTCTTCTATTTCTTGGAATAACTGGATTCAAAACCCGTTAGTGGATTACTCTTTGTAATTTCTTTCTAGCGCCTTGCTAGTTTTTTAATAAAATTTCTGCCGTTCTAAAAAAAAAATTGAACGGTGACCTTACTCAACCAAATCACCCCAAAATTTTGATAAGTGCTGCTAACCACGTTGCAGATAAGGAGAAATATGATGAATGATGTATCACTTCGGTCGGTCTTTGTATTAAAAAAAGGGATTGTCTAACCAGTGCCCTAAGGGCACTGGTTAAGAAGGCTGAGGACCCACAAAAAAGTACCGAAAAAATAATTTAAAAACCCAAGGACCCACACTTTTTCAATAAAAAAATATTTTTTCGGTACTTTTTTGTGGGTCCTCAGCCTTCTTAACCAGTGCCCTGAGGGCACTGGTTAGACAATCCCTTAAAAAAATAACTACTAGTAGAATATTATGACAAGATAAAAAATATATTTTTATATAACGAAACTTTTTGAGTGACATTTATCTTGGATTTTAGCACCCTTCCTAATCCAGCAATTATTATTCTATTTCCCCGAGACCCACTTTTTTTAAACAAAAGATCCATAAATAGTAGTAAAAGCATTCATCTATTTAAGCATTTAATATGTCGTATGAAATGATTTATCATGGGTACTACTAGTGTCTAGTGTACATCATATAGATACCTATATTACATACCTATGTATATAGGTCATGCATGTTTGCATGGTTTTAAAAAGGATTTTTCTAACTTGTGCCCTAAGGGCACAAGTTAAGAAACACTAAAAGGACATCGGGACTCACAGAAAAGGATATAAGGATTCATATAAATTGTACTTTTCTGTAGATCCCTGTGTCCTTTTCAGTGGGTCCTGATTTTCTTTTAGTGTGCTTAACTTGTGCCTTAGGGCACATGTTAGACAAACCCTTTTAAAAAACTCGTAAAGTATCCGTAAAGACGTAAAGCTTGATAATGTCGCTACGTCATGCCGCCACGCTGTCTTATACCATTTTTTTGTAAACTCGATATGTATGAAATATGATATAAATATATACATATTTTCATATTTTGTGTCACCTTATATCACGCCTTATAAACGCAACAGCTTCGCTTTGGCCGCAAAAACGTGAGGCTTAATAATGCCACCACGCCACGCCTCGCGCTATTTATAACCTTGCATTTCTGATTAGACTATAAATTATCTCATTATACAAACCTAACTAAAGAATTAGATGACGTTTGCTTTATATTCGGGGTTAGGATTTGTGATTGGGTTGAAAGAAAAGTATAAAGAGAAAAATAAAGGGTTTTAAAAAAACATGTTTGTTTACATATGGTATAAGAATTAGGATTAGTAATATATTACATAAAATATTATTAAAGAAACAAATGGAAGTGTAAAAAAGGTATTTGGGCCCACAAAAAGAGAAACTAGTCAGAAAACCTTGATATGGGGTTAGGGATTCTGCATGCCCCTGCATCCAGATTTGATCCCAAAACCAAATCATACACCCTCCAACCAAATAAAACATTTTAATCCTAATCCCAAATCTAGAGTCTAAACCCTCAAAACAAACATTTCCTTAGAGTATATTTCATTATTTGATTCCCATTATACCCTCAAAACAAACATTTCCTTAGAGTATATCAAATTCATTTCGATTTCTCGATTTGATCCGGTCTGTGGTCAATTATGTTCCGCCATAAATATCAATATACCACCATCAAGCTCTTTTAAAGCATAAGCAATGCATCAAGTTAAAGAAAAACTTGATGCATTTAATACGATTAAATTGTGATGTGAAAAGTTTTTGTAAAAACTTAGATGGTTTTTGTTACAACTAACAAGATTGACTACTGGTGTGAATTGTGATATTTATTGCATATGTTTGACCTTATTGTTAATGTATTGCATATGTTTGACCTTATTGTGTGTCTTATGTTTGAGGCAACTAGTACGACATGACTTTCTTTAGAGTAAACTACACCATTCGTCCTTATGGTATACGTTGACCATAAAGTATCGTCCTTTGACCAAAAAAATTGCACCGTTGGTCCTTAACTGCGAAACGTTACTCAGCGTTTGTCTCTCACCCTAACTGGTGTGAGTAACGGGCGTTAAGCCTATTTAAGTGGAGGGTATATTTGTCTTTTCCCACCCACACCACTTTTCCCACCCACAAGATCTTTCCCGCTTCCTTTATTTCTCATTTCTCTCCTTAATATATACCCATCCCATCCCACCTAAACTTTTTATTTTTCTTTCTTTCTTCCATTAACACCTCCATTCACAATAATTGAAGATAAAAAATGGTCAATTGTCACTGTGGAAGACGAGCAGTGGTGAGAACATCATGGACCAACATCAACCCAGGACGAAGGTTTTATGGTTGCCCTGATATGGTGCGCATCATGTGATTTTGTGAGTAAGAACATGGTTTTGATCTCTTTTATGATGTTATTAACTAACTATTATTGTTTAATCTTCTTAATAGGCATCAGATTGCCCTTTCCTTGATTGGGTGGATCCCCCAATGTGTGGTCGATCTGTTAACATAATACCCGGACTATTGAGATCACTGAACAACCATCGAGGACAAATTCAAGAGTTGCAGGAACAAAGAGCAAGGATGAAGAAGTATCTTTATGTTTCTTAGTCTTTTGTGTTGATGTGTGTTGTTTACAATTTGTTGACTTAAGTTAGATTTTAAGTTTGGTTCGTTTGTGGTGTTTAGGTGTTAAGTGTCAGTTTAGATCTTTTGTGGAAGTTAGTTGATTGTAAACGCATACCACTTTTGTGGTTCTATGAATGAAAGGCAGTTGTTGGTTTTCATTTTTGGTTGAATTTCTTCTTTTTGTGCTGAATGATACTGAAACAAGTAAAAGTCTTTAACTTGTAAAAGTCTTTTTGTGTTCAATAAAATACCAAAAAGTGTTTAACTTGGACCCATTACTAATTAAGTCAAATGGAACCAATTACCAAACCCAAATTGACCCATTACTAATTAAATCAAATGGAACCAATTACCAAACCCAAATTCACCCATTACCAATTAAGTCAAATGGAAACTAAATACCAAACTCAAATTGACCCATTACCATTCTGAAATTGACCCAGATAGACAAGCAATTAAGTTAAAACTTCACACAAGTAAAAGTCACATTTTTGCAGACCAAATACAAAGTAGCCCTAGTACATCAAGACATGATCATACAAAATAGGCCTAGTACATCAAAGTTATGCATACCAAATACCCATACTGCATCACAGTTTTGCAGACCAAATACAAAGTGATAATCCTAAAAGACCATTTCCAAATACATATTAGTAGTCTTAATTCAGAAATAAAAAGACACAACTATCAACCAAGAACAACAACTTTCTTCCTTGGTGGACCTTTCTTCTTCTTTCCATCATCAATTGCAACTCATTTACCTTTATCAACATCACTAGGTCTTCTTGCAGAGTTGTCATCTTCCCCAAAAGCACTTCTAGTTTTCCTCTGGTTACCACCTCCCTTTGACTTTGATTTTCTTGGTCCAGTGCAACTCCTTGAGTTGTGACCTCTGTTTCCACACTTGTCACATGTCACAGTTTTGAGTTTCCTTGTCAGCTTGCCATGCTTGGACATATGCACCACATCAACCTCTGCCCTAGACTTCCTCATTTCCTTTCTTGGTCTTCCAACCTGTGGTTGATGTTTTGGTGGTAGCAGAGTTGTTGGTGCATTACACTTAGGCCAATGAACTGGACCTCTGATTGGGTTGATCATGTATGAGTAAACCTTCTTCCATGTATCCAGCCTATTAAATGAAAATGCATTAATAATCCTACTGAATTCAGGCAATGTAAATGAAGTAATTGTACAATCAAAAGAAGTTATTACATACCTATAACATGGATGTACCCATTCCTCTGGTAATCCTACTTTTTGATTGTTAAGTGCCATATTCCAGTTGGTTGCTATGGCATGTTTACAAGGTATCCCAGTTAACTCCCACTTTCTACAGGTACATGTCCTTTGTTCCACATTCACCACACACTGATCATTCCATGGACCACTTACCTCATAATAAATACCTCCTCCCCAAGTAACTGTATACTTATTTGCTTCATCACAGTTCAACTTCAAAATCTTTGTAGCAGTAGGTGTGAGTGGACCATCACGTCTTTCAATCATTTTATTCACATTAACTATTCTTTTCATTAGATAAGACCTTGCAAAATCCAATGTTGAAATGATTGCCTTATCTCTACCACCAACAAGCTTTCCATTAAAAACTTCACACATATTGTTCACCAGTACATCTGTCTTAGCTCTCCCTATTAAAAATTCAAATTTAAGTTAAAGACTGTAAATGAATTTCAAATATATATGACTGTGAATGCAGAAACATTTGGGCAGTCAATGAATCACTTTTGTACAATTTGTGCAGTCTCTGAATTTGACTATTGCAGTAACATTTGGACTTTGTAGCATTATTGCAATTTACTGTTCTACTATTGCAGTCACTTTTATGAATTTTACTATTTCATTTTCTCACTTTTACGCATTTGCAGTTGACTATTGCATTTTCTCACTCTATTTGTGCAGTCAATGAATCAATGCAACACTTTTTCTACATTGCTGCAGTCAATGAATCAATGCAACACTTTTTCTACATTGCTGCAGTCAATGAATCAATGCATCACTTTTCTACATTTGTGCAGTCAATGAATGAATGTATTAACACACCTCTATGTAAGGGCAGATATGTATAATACAAAACCATATCAAACATCTGATGAGCTAGAGTTTTATCAACCATATCAAACATCTGACGAGCTAGAGTTTTATCACTTTTCTACATTTGTGCAGTCACTGGAAATGCAGATTACTTCTGAAAAAAAAAGTATGTTTAACAGATAAGAGATGGAAAAGGCACATGAAGATGTTTGACCCGTTTATAACCTTTTCTCTTGTTGGAACCCTTGTTTCCTGAACTCATGTTTCCTGAACTCATGTTTACAGATGACACAAGTTCAGGTAACACATGGACAGGGTATTTTCCATTGCAGTATGTAGTACCACCTGATGAGCTAGAGTTTTATCAACCAAAGGTGGGCTCAAGCTCACATTATGTTGAACCAAGCAAAAATGCAAAGGATTATGATAAGCCACTAACCCAAAAACAGATTGAAAAGCTTCTATTTGATGCAAGGCCTAAAGTTCTAGGATTGCCTGCAAAGGCCACTCTTGAAGAATTTGGTGTCAAACCTTATGTTGCACCAACTGAAATTGCAGCACCAAAAGGGAAGGGGAAGGGAAAGAAAAGGATGGGTTAGAAGCACCTAGTACCTAGCACTGGTCTTTCATGGTTTATGGTCTTATCAGCACTTGGTCTTTCATGGTTTCAGTTTAGTTTATGTATGCCTTTTATGGCCCTAAAATAATGTGTTTTGTATCACCTATCATAATGCATACTTGAACCTATTTTTAATAAGTTAGTGCAGTGCTGAGGCTATACCTGAGAAATGGCTTCTTGCCCAGTGCTGAGGTCGAATCTTCAATAACCACTCATAAGCAGGCTTGCTAAATGCTTTGAGCTCATCCATTGCAAGCTGAAACTCTGGCAATGTTGTTGCTGTGGCAGATTTCCATAACAGGTCTTTGTAAGCTGCACCACTCCATTGCAGCTTCATATTTTCATGAATGTGCTTGACACAAAATCTGTGCTCAGCACAGGGAAACAACTTTGCAAGTGCAGGAATAAGACCCTACCACAAATAATCAGACATATGTTACAAACAAATAATTTACATCACATAAAAAGCATTAAATGTGAAAAGAGAATCATACTTTCTGTCTATCACTAATAAATGTGAAATTGGAATTTCTATAAAGGTCCAAGTCATCTCCCAATTGTGAAAGAAACCATGTCCAAGAATCTGTGTTTTCAGTCTCCACAATCCCATATGCCATAGGGTAAATCCCATTATTTGAGTCAACACTTACAGCAGTAAGTAATTGACCAGGGAATGGACCCTTCATGAATGTCCCATCTAGTCCAAGTATTTCTCTCAATCCAGCCTTGAATCCTTCTTTTAAAGGCCCTAAGCACACATATATTCTTTTAAAAACCCTTGTTGGACATGTATGATCTGCCTCAGCTTGCACCTGAATCTTACAGTTGTGTTTGGATTGGCTTCCATCAACTCTAATGCATAACTTCTGAGCATCTTATATTGATGAGTATAATCACCTCTAACTTTTTTTTCAGCCTCTGACTTTGCTCTGAATGCTTTTTGTTTTGAAACAGCTAACTTATGCTTCCTTTGTAATTGCTCTTGCACAGCTCTGACAGGTATATTAGGGTTTGATTGGAGTTGTTCAACAAGTTCTTTAGCAAACCATTTTGATGTGGCATACAAATTGTTTCTGGATTGTAAGCACTTATGAATAGATCTATGAGTTTTCACCTGCCATGTATCACTGTTTTTAATTTTGGATACTAGCAACACCCAGGGACATTTATTGGCATCATCCTATTTCCTACTTTTAGGTTTTCCACCATTTATTATTCTCTCTTTTGTCTTTTTGATGGACTAGTGTATTCAACCCCAACAGCCTCACAAACCTTTCCCTTGGTCCACTTGACTTTTGACCCACATGCATTAATAGACTCAGACCCATTATCTGGCCCATTATCAAGCCCATTACCAGACCTAGCTTCACATGTGGGCAAAGTTGGTATAATACCCCTGCACACAACCCTCACTCTTTCCTTATCATTTTTTTCCATCCTAAGTTCCCTCCTTGTTTCAATTGAATGCTCCTTAACTAGGTCTTTTACTTGTTCCCTGTTTCCAAAGTTCTGTCCCACATAAAAGTATGTCTTGTACACCTGGGTTGAAGCATGTGCCTATTTCCTAATCTGTTTCAACTTCCTTTTTCTCAACCTATCAAGTTCATTTTCTTCATCTGAAGCACTCTCAAATAATCATTATCCATAACTTCTATATCCTCTTGTGCTTCTTCATTATCAGATATTTCATCTCTATTCCTACATCCCATGAACTCAACAGTTTCATCAATGTTGCAACGGAAGTCTTCCATGTCAACATCAACCTCTGAAACATAGTTTTCTTCATCCATAATGTAATCACTATCCTGGCTATCATCATCACTAGAATCTGAGTCCTGATTCCCTTCACTATCCTCACTAGAAACACAGGTTTCATTCCCTACATCATCTATATTATCAACATCTAATGTAACATTTTCCATACTATTTAGATCTAAATCAACATTTTCAGGTCCATGTTCTAACATATCATCTAAATCAGCAAAAGGATCAAAGTTTAGGTCTTGTGAAGCTTCATAAGGGTCATAAGAAGAATAAAAATCATTCACAAATTGACTATCTCCCTGACTAGGTACAACCTTAGCAACACTACCTTTACCTACATCTTTAGTGACACCACTACCTTGACCTACATTGACACTACTTTGTGTACCTACATTGCCTGCATTCTCATCTCTAATATATTTCCTAACAACTGGTGTAATACCTGCTTTGGACAAACTTGGTTCATCTAACTCTTCTATCAAAACCCCTTTGTTTTTCATTGCTGAAGTAAAATAAAGGTCAGGCATTGTTCTTTCATGCTCAACATATATTTCAATGAATTTGTGACCTTCTTCAACATATTTTGCCAAAAAAAGAACATCTTGGTCACTGGCTAAAGGTTGTAGGCCACTATCTAAATCACCACCAGGTTTAAGAAAATGATAAAACATTATTTTATGGCCATCATTACCTAAGTCTTCTACAATGGCATCCATCTCATGCACAGAAAACTCATCAGAGTCTAACTCATCTACAATCTTTAAAAAGCCATTAATGTACCTCCTATCAGGTGCTACAGTGAAAGAGCCTCCATAATGCACCCTTATTGAAAACGCATTACGTACGCCAGCTAAAAAAAATTATGATTAGGGTTTATTAGGGTTTATTCAATGTTGGATCAAATTAACCATTTTAGACCCAACAAAAACAGAGTATCAGTTATAAGACTTTGGATAAACAAAAAATTGCAAAAAATAAGAAAACTTACCATAAGCTACATTTGGATCAAACTCAACGTGTGATTCTCGTATTACATACCCCATGGGTACCACCATTTTTGTGTTATTCAAGCTTGCAGGTTTATGGAGATGATTTATGATTCGAATGAGGAGTGTTGGTGTCTGGGGGTATGTGATTGAAATGAAAGGGTAAGTGAAATAATTAATTCAGGGTGTGGTGTGGAAGGGAAAAGACAAATATACCCTCCACTTAAATAGGCTTAACGCCCGTTACTCACACCAGTTATGGTGAGGACCAACATTGAGTAACGTTTCGCAGTTAAGGACCAACGGTGCAATTTTTTTGGTCAAAGGACGATATTTGATGGTCAACGTATACCACAAGGACGAATGGTGTAGTTTACTCCTTTCTTTATATACGTAACCTACTAAAGACAAAAAATAGGAGTATGATTTGACCTTTTTTTGTAAGCAACAAAATAATAAATGGTCACCAAACAAAAAATATATATCACCAATGGATTGCACTCAAAACTCATGTATGGGTAGATAAAACATATCAATCAATACACAAACAAAGAAGCACGTCGGCAACGAAGAGAAGTAGTTTACTTGCTTCGCTTGGCCATGCCAACAACATTCCGTTCATTTGCGCAACAAAGTTTGAAGTTTTCTTTATATTTGATTGATCAATGATGGAAATTTGTTTAACTATGACATGGTTGTGTCATGCATATAATTGCATTTAAAGATGTAAATTGTTTAACTTTCTCATCAAGGTTATAACGGCATTTTTTTTTTGAACAGTGGATTATATAAAAAGAAGAAAACTCTAGCAAGATGCTAGAGAAGCAATTACAAAGGGTGGTTTAATCAAGAGTTCCAACAATGAACTTTACGACCTCTACATTTAAGCCAAGAAAAAGATAATAGACGAATGTTATCGAAAATATCACATTTCCTCATAGAAAGAGAGTTAAATGTGACACAATTTCGATAACGCCACAACATCCACAAAGTAAACGCAGTAATAACATACACTCGATCTTTTGAATCAATTGAGGCTCTCCAATCCTCTACCCATTGAAACCATTCGGAGCAAGAGGAAAACGTCGGCATACTCACATCAATCCACATGCGAATTAACCTCCAAATAGCAATAGCCGTATCACATCCAAAAAAAATGTGGTCATTAGATTCCACTCCCGCGTTGCAAGAAGGGCACATAATAGACGGAATTTCTAAGCCTCGAATAGATAAATTCAAACGATTTGGAAGTCTATCCAAAACAAGAAACCATATAAAAATATTTACCTTTCGGGGCAAAAACTTGAACCACCTAGTGCTTGGAGTTAACGAAGGAAGAATACAATTATCTATATGATTTCTCGTGGCGTTCACCGAAAAAATGCCATCCGGGTCAATATCCCACTGCCAAGTATCAGGATGAGTACTCAGGTTGACATTTCCTATCTCAGCCACCATAGACAACAAAGCTTCTTCATTTCGACCCCCTAAGTTTTGTCTAATCCAATTCCATGACCAAGAACCATCTGAAATCCTCTCTCTTATATAGCAGTTTGCATTAGATTCCAAATGAAACAATATGTTATATCTGAAGTGCAGCGGACCATTTCCTACCCAGTTATCCATCCAAAAACGAACCGAAGATCCGCATCCCACCTTACGACGTAACGTAGAAATAGGGATAATATCACTCGCATGTAATTGGGAATACGAGCCAACTATTTTCTCCCATATTCCTTTGGTTTTGCACCCTTTACCATCGATACCCGTATCTACCCCATGAATAGCTTTGATCACACAAGCCCAAAGAACATCCGAGTTATTAACCAAACGCCACCTCCATTTTTGAAGAAGAGCGAGGTTGAACGCTTTCAAACTCCCCACACCCAAACCACCTTTATCAAATGGGGCCATAACATTAACCCATTTTACCCGCGCCATTTTCTTCCGATCTCCACTACCACCCCAAAGAAAGAAGCCCGAATAAATTCTAAAGTTTTAAGAACGGATTTTAGACATTTAAATATTAACATATAAAAAATGCCAATACTCCCTAACGCAGCTTTAAATAGTTTCTAAAGTTATAACGGCATTTAGTCGTGTAAATGAAATACTTAATTAACTTTATAATAAATTTAGTAAATATGATAGATTTGATGTTTATATTAGGCATATATAAGAATTTTATAATTGAATAAATATGTCATTTTAAGGTTTAATTTGGATATAGTATAGAATAAACCCAGAATTATAACGCCATATATTGTCTCCTAAATAATTCATATGGTGACCGAAACTAGCAAGAAATAGATTCAATAACCAAACCGAAATTTTGTTGAAAATATATAGAAAATTATTTACAATGTCCTATATCTATCTTACTTCATATATAAAATATAAAACAGAAATATTAACTAACAGTAAATTGAGTTAAAAATTGTTATGGTGACAGAGGTAAATAACTAAAATAAGTACATCAAAACTTAAACGACGATAATCAGAAATATTAGAGCATGAGGTATGGTGATTTCTTCCCTCACCGTTTCCTACGTGGCATACTCGCCGACGCCCGCCGCCCGCCGCCACGACACCATCACCCTTCGCCGGTTGGTTGTTCGCCGGTTCAACGACATGGAAGACGACAAGGTAGATGGCATAGAAATATATTATTATATTTTGTATGTTTAAATGAAATGAGGGTAGGTGGGGCCCAAATGAAGAGGTTTGAGTTAGTTGTGATTGGGGGGTATTTTTGAGTGAGTGTGTTGGAGTGATGTGGAGGTGATGTGACACACGTGAGGCCCAAATAAAGAGAAGTGAGTTACCCACGACACCCTATGCTCTTACATGATTTGTGATCGACACACGATTAACCAATTCTATAATCATGCGCATGCACATACCTTCTACCTTAAGTATGTGGGATGTACGTAACCCATGACCATGTCACTTTCGTTAGAAGTTGTTGGTAATAAATGACGGTAAAAACTAAAATATGATGAATAGAAATAGTATGTTATATGTTATAAGGAATAAGAATGAGACGGTATAGGACTATTTGGTTTCAAAATAATAGTAAGGGACCTACGAATGATAAATAATTATAGAGCACGAAGACTTCATTATAAACCTAATTTTTACACAATCTCACACCAAAACTCATATTTCCCCATTTCATTATAGAGCTAACTGAAATTTATCTTTTGTCACAAGTGTTTACATATATATGTAAATCGGTTTAAAAGATGAGATGAGAATGATTTTATTGTTTGGTTTTCTATGTAAAATGGTAAGGACTCGATGAGATTAATGAATA
The DNA here is from genome assembly GCA_910596185.1 of Chrysanthemum makinoi. NCBI lineage: Eukaryota > Viridiplantae > Streptophyta > Magnoliopsida > Asterales > Asteraceae > Chrysanthemum > Chrysanthemum makinoi. Next base: position 10,031,175 of record OU343220.1, read on the forward strand.
TCAAAAATCTCGTGTAACACATAAACAAAGAACATGCTAATGTTGTCAAACATGACCGTCAATTCAACATCGCATATGCTTTTTAACACCTTAAACATAGCATAATAAGACAACTGACATCACCATCAAAACATACTTCATTTAAACACAAATATATCTCAGAATATGGTCATAAAAAAGTTGAAAAAGAAGTTGGTCTTGTGATTGATCATGTTCTCCCCAAAACATGTTTGACGCGTCATTATGGACTGTCATGGACGGACCTTAGTGGAGACCGGGGAGGACCACGACCCTCCCAAAACTTTGAGGTTTTACTTATATTTTCTCAAAAGAAATAGAACTTTGACCTCCCAAATTAACCGATATGGCACTTGGCCCTCCCAGTAAATTCACCCAAGTTCTGTCTATGTGGACTGTCATTTTTACAATCATGTGTCATTTTGTTCCAAAGACATGTTCTTATACTAGTATTTTTAGGTACTATTTTCAGACGAACAATGTCGATGGATTTCTTTTTTTTTACGATTTTATATACTAACCGTATGTAGTGAACAAATGATAACCATGCATTTCGAGAAAGTGATACGCATGTACATATTAGGTAGTCGATGAAACAATGTATTGGCTAAAGTGACATAACCACGAGGGCATCATTTTCATGCAATCAAACAAATGTTGCCCAACGTCTTTGTGATACCGCATTAATTATAAATTTGGTTTACTATTTAAAACCAACAAAAGATATCTAACACTATTAAAGCATCACGTGCAGTCAGTCAAGCCAAAACTCAATAAACGTGTTACGTTATGCCACCTGAGCATTTTTTCCCGTTTCTTTCCTTATCAACTAACATATCGAAAAACTCATTTCTAGTCACTCAATCTCACTTTTGAGATTCACCATTTTATTCTTTATTATTTTTATCAGATTAAATAATTTTTCATTAATTAAAATAAAATACAAACTACATAAAAAGAAAATTAATTGTAAAAAGGTTTTTTTTTTTTTTTTTTTAGAAGACTAGCAAGATGCTAGAGAATTACAAAGAAATGAAACTAGGACATTTGATCCAAGAGATCTGATCAAAGTTACTTTTATATCTACTAGAACACCAAGTATAAGACAACAAGATAATCTCGTCAAAAAGTAAATCCAATCGCGGTTGAGAGCTTCCAAACATCACTTGACTACGGAATTTCCAAATCACCCACCACATGACATAAAAAACTTCTTCTAACACACGTGTCCTCCTTTTAGAGAGACGAAGAGCATTGAACCAAGAAAGTCAATCAACATAAAACATACATTCCTGAATATCCAACTCCCACCAACTAGCAACTTTACAACTTTTTTAGAATTGTGACTAGCTTTGCAATTTTTTTAGAATCGTCATCTAAATTTTCAAACACCATTTATCATTTTTCTCTTTATTCAACTTTGTTCTTTTTGACATGCAACTATTACATACATTTTGATGGAATCACTTCTAAACACGTTTTGGTCTATAATATGATCCCGATAAATGGTTGAGTAAGGGAAGAATATCATTAAAAGAAAAATGAGAAAGAAGCAAACGACTAATATTTTAGTCATTTAATTTTGGTCGTAACTTGTTGCACTTTGAAAAGGCAGAATTAATATTTTAGTCATTTAATTTTGGTCGTAACTTGTTGCACTTTGAAAAGGCAGACACCGCAATCACCATTTGGTCAAGTTAAAGAGACGATTTTTATGATTTACTCTTAGATATAATAATAAATTAAGGGGTGATCTAATCTTGCACCCCATTTTTTCCTTTCCTTGCACCTCACTAGGCCAATCATTGGTCCAATGATTGGTTTGTCCCTTTTTTTTTTTTTTTTTTTTTGTATAGTTTTTTGTTTTTTTGTTTTGTTTTGTATTTGTGTATAATTTTATTTGTGTAATGTATATATATATTGTGTTTTTATTTGTAGAGTATATATAGTGTGTATTTATTTGTGTAGTGTTTTTTACGTTAAAACATTAGATATTAAAATATTAAACAAGTACAACAACAAATATTAAATGTTTAATTATTTACCTTTGACAAAGGACATGCATAATACTTCAGACCACAAGTTTTGGGCTTGTGAGATGTTCTTTCAATTATTAATCCACGTTGACAACGACACAAGAAAATTATTTTCTTGTTGCATCTGGCCAAAAGAATTTGTATTATTATTCACAACATAAATTAGTAATATCATGGTTCACAAAATTAGAATCTTCGAATACATAAATAACCAATATAAATCAGTAATCGTCTATACATGTTGTGTCATTTACAATATAAATCAGTAATCGTCTATACATGTTGTGTCATTTACAATATAAATCAGTAATCGTCTATACATGTTGTGTCATTTACAATATAAATCAATAACTGTTTTCTACGTATATCTAAACATCCTCTGTCGTTGAGCAAACACATGTTCCCATGGCGCGGCCTCGGCATTTCTAAAATGTCTCCATTGTGGGTGATTATACGGGAGTGGTGAGTCTTCATCATCAAGAAACGCAAGAACGAAGTGAGCACATTCGTTGTTCCCCACACGAAGAATCACAACCGGAGACAATATTTCTGCTGAATCGGGAGAACCTCTTAGCGGAAGACACAAAAGAGATTGTGGTTATACATACAATAGGACGGTTAAGAGATGTAGCAATAACCACTCCCATTTCTGGCATAGTCATCCAATAACGCCGGGGTGCTGCACCCCTAAACCAATTCATCGAGTTACGTGTAGATGTAAAAGAATCACCCCACATTTCCCTGTAAACAATCTCGTTATTGTCTACCTCTTCCCTAGCAAGAGCTCGAATTCTGGGCCACATTTCTTGATGATGGCCAAGACCTACGGCAAGAGCTCGATAGCCACAATTTCCATCACCCTCCACGTTAAAGATCCCTAGGATCCAGTGTCGGAAAATAGCTGGAATTTCAATCATACAATATTCGCTAAAGTAATCTGGAACGCATAAGTGGTGTCTTAAGTCGCCCTCGCTAGGTCCTTCGTTTAAGTCTGAGACGTTAGAAGGCCCTCCCACATAAGAACTGTGTCTCGCAGGTTCTTCATTGAAGTCTGGGACTTTTTTAGGTTTTGTGTAGCTTCTGTTGTGCCTTGTGGGGGGTTCTTCGTTCAAATCCGGATCTTTTGTTTAGAATTGGATTTGTTGTCCTTTGCGCTTCGGACGCCCACGATTATCGTCTTTAACAGAGGTTGTTGGGCTGACACAGATTCAGAGCGTATATACCTCGAGCCTGTTTAACATATTTTTTTGACAAACGACGATGCTTTGCTAAAAACACCTTTGAATTTTTGTACGTCATCTTGACAAGAAAAATATTCAGGCTCTTCAGGCCCTTGAGGCTCTTGAGGATGTTCAGGCTCTTCAGGCTCTTGAGTATTTCGGACAACAGGCCAGGGAACGCTTAGTGTTCTCCAAAAATTATCAACATAATCAAGCGGAATTGGCAATCCTGTATTCGAAAAAAAGAACTTGTTAAAATTATCGGTATTGACGGGAAGAATAATTTGATAGGCATACCGTTTGCTTGAAGCCAAAACAGTTGGTGATAGCATGGTAAACCATACACTAACCGCAACTCATGATCACATGCTTGTGGGTCAACATCCCGTTTACTTTCTACGAGTATGAGCCGTAAAGCATCCATTGAAACATTATACCGCAATTCGTTAAATAGAGTGCTCTTACAAGCATGCAGTTTCTTGATTTTGATTGTATTCAAAGAGGCTCAGTATCACGCTTCTTGCGCAGCTATAATCTTGTCGACCGAACACAACAACGTGTCTAAGCTGGACTTTGTGTTGCCCAAGTATAACTTCAGCAGCGCGTGTTGACTCTCAACTCTACATGTTGTTGTCTGGCCGAAGCTGCGATATTGATCGGTAATATATGACACAAACATGTTGTCGTAAGAAAACCAATCGATTCAGCAGTAGATTTCACCCAATCAATTAAAGCATCTTCATTACCGAACACCTAAAAAATAAAAAACAAAACAACTTTTACAACTTTTATTTTTAACAAACTTTTATAAAAAATACAACTTTATTTATTGTTACATTTTTTTATATTAGTTTTATTTTTATTGTTACTTTATTTTTTTTAACAAACTTTTTTTTAACAAACCTTACACAAATAACTTTACAAATTTACGTTTACTTTTTTTAACAAACCTTACACAAATTTACGTTTACTTTTAAAATAACTTTACAAATAACTTTTTTTTAACAACTTTACAAATAACTTTTGAAAAAAAATTAAAAAATAAAATAAAAGCGGTTTGGGTTTGCAAAACCGTGTGCCAGGCGCCCCGCTTTTACCCACCCTCCCCACCCCTTTTGTCTTCTTGTCTTTTGTACTCATATCACTCTCTCACTCTCACTCTCTCACACACTAATAATACTACTCTCCCACTAATAATAATACTCTCTCACTCTCTCCCTTTCCGGCGTCTTGTCCGGCCAATATTCTCGCCACGCACCACCGGAACTTTTCACCCCATATACCGAAAGATAGATCGGGAAAAGGTGATCATTTTAACATAGGGCACGCGCGGTATTTCTCACCGACGCGCCCTACATCTAATGTTTTAGATTCGGGTTTTATACATGGAAAGGAAAACTTTTGTGTAAAGGAAAACTTGACCATGTTATAAACAAATTTGATGTTGTTGTTATGGAAAACTTGACCAGGTTAGGGGAGGATTTTTTTTTTTTTTTTTTTTTTTTTTTTATACATGGAAAGTGACAATCTTTTTTTTTGTTTTCGAAGGTTTTGGTATTCTTGATGTTGGGTTGATGTTGTTGTTATTCTTGATGTTGGGTTGATGTTGTTGTTGGTATTCTTGAGGTACGGCGATGATGATAAAAAAAATTCGTGATGTTGGGTTGATGTTGTTGTTGGTATTCCTGATGTTGGGTTGATGTTGTTGTTGGTATTCCTGATGTTGGGTTGATGTTGTTGTTGGTATTCTTGATGTTTAGGTTGATGTGGTTGTTGGTATTCCTGATGTTGGGTTGATGTTGTTGGTATTCTTGGTTTCGAATTTTTTTTTTAAGATCTGGTTTAAAAAATTGATAGATGATCGAAACCGAATGGACGGTAAAGTGAGATTTTATCGCTTTGCAACCTTCGGGTTTGAGTCTAAAAATTTTCCGAGGCGATGATGATTTTTGAGCCTAAAAATTTTCGGAGGCGATGATGAAAACCGAATGGACGGCAAAGTGAGATAAAATCTCACTTTTGCAACCTTCGAACTGAGCCTCAAAAAATTTCCGACTACGTTTTTTTTTTTAAGTTTCAAAACTGATTAAAAAAAAAAAAAAAAAAAAAAGGGCTTGTAAAAAAGTTATAACTGATTCAGATATAACTTGTAAAAAGTGCAAAAGTAAAAACTTGTAAAAAACTTGTAAAGAAAAAAAGTGTATAACTAAAAAAAAAAAGACTGAAACTTGTAAACAAAAAAAATAAAACTTGTAAAAAAACAAAGGGTGAAAGTGACAAGGCACGGAAATCAATGTCCCAATCATTTGAGAGGAGAGAGGAAACGCAGGCACCCCCTAATATTTTTCTAGGGGGTGCAACATTAGTAGGACCCTAAATTAATTTGGTCAAATCAAAGAATGTAATAAATTGTTGTAACATGATAATTGTTCCCCATATTTCATTCATACATGTCATGGTCACTATCATGGTTCCGATCTACTCCTTCCGTTTCAAAATATATGTCCAAATTAAATATTTAAATCAAAATTTAGCTTTAAATATTTTTGTTTATATTATATAATACTTGATGCAAAAATGCAAAATATATAAATGGAACTTTCTTTAAAATCCAAATAATTTTTTTTATCTCATTATAAATTTCTTCAAATAAGCTATGAACTTTCTTTAAAATATATATTTAAAAAAAAAAAAAAAAAAAAATGCTCTCATGAAATGCAATATGCAAGCATATAAGTTAATAAGCTTATGCATATGTTTGACAAAAACAACTGTTGATAAAACTGAAGATCAATTGTAAGCTAAAAAAATATTATTCTTATAAGATACGTGAAGTAACATTTGATTTTAAAAAATTAAAAAATAATATTATATTTAAAAATCTGATAATTTATGTCCGCCCAAGTAGTTTTTTTTTAACATAAATAAGTTTAAACTTGTAGTTAGCTCGTGTGCCAAAGATATTATGGAAACACCCTCTAACATAAGCGTAAAATATTTTTTTTTTCTTCATGATACGAGGATATTCTCTTTAGGTAATGTTTTTTATATAATTTTGTGGTCGGAAACGATATCAAGTGCATGATCAAAGCAAAGTAAAAATATATGCACTATTATGTGATGCCTAAAGTCGATAGATACGACGATGAATGAAAGACAATCAATAGTCTTGATTGTGTGGGTTGCAGCTTGCAATTTGTTGAAGTTTGAACACTTTGACTCTGAAGTGAACACACGATTTTAGTGCATATTTGGGTTGAGTCATTTCAAATGATGAAAATCAATCTCATAGTCATTATGCATATGAAGAAAGGCAATGAGAAATGACATACATGTTAATGTTTGCAGCTAGTTAGTGTGACCAATCTAAAAGCAGTTGAATTTGTGTGTAAGGTACCAAAAGTCTATTTACTTTCAGATTTATTTCTAAAACAGGGTAATATCTGTTTACATTCTATTTCTCTTATATTTAGCTCTTGCGTGTATGGTTATGTTGTTGTTGTATGAAGTGATTTATCATGGCTACTATTAAGTGGTGTTTGTTTTTTAAGAGGCTCTGAATCTGAATCTGATGCGTAAATGTCTGAATCTGATCACATCTGAACGGGAAAAAAAACTCATGTTTGAACCGCACATTTGCTTGCTCGTACTAATTTTTTTGTGTCAGCAAGAGGCATTCAGACACCCTTCTCAAGTCTAGACCATTAAGATCTTACTGTCTCTGAACGCGTCTGAACGGGAAAAAGAAAAAAAAAAAACAAATAAACAAACGGTCTGAAAGACCAAAATGGTCTGACCGCGTCTGAACGGTTCAGATTAAGGGCTGTTAAGAGCCTCTTTATGAAAAACAAACATCACCTTCTTAGAAGATCGACTACTAGTGTGAACTGTGATATCTTTATTTCTCTCAATGATGTATTGCAGATAGAGCTGTAAACGAACTGAACGTTCAATGAACATTTCATAAACCGTTCGGCAAAAAGTTCGTTTATGTTCGTTTATTTATTAAATGAACGAACATGAACAATATTTATGTTCGTTTAGTTAATTGAACGAACATGAAAAAAAGTCGTGTCCGTTCATTTATATTCGTGAACGTCCGATTATGCGTTCGTTAACGTTCGTTTATGTTCATTTATTTATATGTTCGTATATCATATCTTTAATTGTATAATTTTAAAATCGGTTTGTTTAAACAAACCAACATTTATAAAACTATATATTATGCATAATTAAATAAAGTTTATGTTTGTTTGTCTATTTTCATTTATGTTCGACCATTTATGTTCGTTTAGCGTTCGTTTAGTGTTTTAATGAACGAACATAAACGAACATGAACAACTCATTTTCTTTCATAAACGAACATGAACAAGAAAATTCGTCCGTTTAAGCGTTCGTGTCCGTTTATTTGTCCGGTTAAAATTAAATGAACGAACATGAACAAGGCTCCGTTCGTGTTCGTCCGGTTCGTTTACAGCCCTAATTGCAGATGTGAGACCTTATCGTGTGTGAGTCAATTAGTAGGATATGGCTTTCAATTCTTTTTATAGGTACCGACTAAACAAGAAGTATGATATAACCGTTTTTGTACGCAAACAAAAATAATAAATGGTTACCAAACAAAAAATATGTATAGCACCAATGGGCAGCACCCAAATTCTTATGGTAGATAAATGTAAAGTTTATGATATATAAAATACAATAAAACATAAAGACATCAAGAGTACACAGCGGAAGACTTAAGATCATAACAAATAAATTAATTAACTGAAAGTATGCGTAACGTACCTCTTGCGAATGTCAAATCCCTCGAGCAAAGTAAAACAACCCTCGAGCAAAGCAAAACAAATAAGTACTTATTGGTGTAAGAATAATGTCTTACAACCACGTTCTTGTACATACGAATTAACCAAACAAATCAAGCGATTGCTAGATCTAACACAAGTCCTCGTTTAAGAAAAACGAAACCAAACTCCCTTACTAATGGGGTGTTCGGCCGAATATGACTAGAGAGAGGAGAGGAAAGATCTAGGGTTAATTCAATGCACAAGTGTATGAAACCCTAGAACCTAACCCTCTTTATATACTAGTAGTTAAACTTAGGGAACAAGTTTATGAATTAGGGCTTTAGAAGGCCCCTATGGCCGGCCATGTAGACAAGCCCAAAGGAAATCCATAACTTTTCCAAGTTTTCCATTTCTAGTCCTTTCTCTTTTCATTTAACGGTCGTTAGTCATTTTTCCGTTAAATACTTAACGATCGTTAACCGGACTTAATGTGCAATAATTAATCGTAAACATAAACATTAATTATTAACTTTAATTCTCATTCGCTAATGTGTGCAATCCGTGGTCACGAGTTCGAATCCGGACATTCACATGTTTGTAAATATATACATTTCCAACAGCTCCCACTTGGATATGTTTACAAAACGTGAAATGACATTGGTTAGCGTCTAGCAACACGCCAATGCCCCCGGTACAACTCGTGTATGGTTTTCTGGAGAAAAACCAAGTTTGATGATTCATCATCATATTCATCCTTTTGTTTCTAATACCATGTTAATAAGAATATGGATCTCACTCATTTCTTAATTAACTATTTTGTTTCTCGCTTTATGTGATTGATTAAGATTACCAACTCTTCTGAACATATACCAGAAGACCTTGGGTATGGCCATACAAACATCTTAACAATCCTACGAGGGGCCCAGTAGTATAATACTTCAAAATGAATTTGAAGGAAACAAATCCCATTTTGACTACAAGCAGGATTCACAAATTTCGCAACACTTCTGAAAACAACCCTTATAACTACCAGTTACGTATAGCGTTAGATTGCTTCACAGAAATGCACTACATCCATGACATATCTCTTGTATCTCAAGTCAGAGGATAAATATTCATGATATACTTAATGACTAAGATCCATAAAGTATCATCATGTGGGTGGGATAAGTCCTATACTCAATTCATTGAATATCATCTGAAATTAGTCATGCTACGCATCAATATACTTTCAAGTATATTCTAACTAATACTCAGGTTTGTCTTAATTCAATATCATTCCCATGTTATTGATCGACAACGGACTATTTAGAATAACTTAAGTTATTCAAGGATTTAAACATGCAAATACAGGACACAATATTATAAATGAAATTAAACGTATACCGTACTTTAATTCATTATAAATAATAATTGTTTAACATCCTTTATCCAAATACTAAATAGATCAATGCATGATAATACTAGTTAATGAATTTTGCCACAAGTCATGAAAATCATACTTGTTGACAAGGCATAATTTCAATTAACTTTGATCTATAGGAATTTTGAGAATACTTATTTCAAGAATTCAATAAGTGAATTTCTTGTATATGTTTACACATATCTTGATATTGTCATATCATTCCATAAGGTGCGTGATAACCTGAACCACCCTTTTATGACAATTATCTTTCAAAACTTTAAAGTTTTAAAGTATTCTTTATTCTTTAATGTATAATGCAACTATGCTCTTAGTTGAGCATAACTAGTCAACATGGTCATCATCAAGGATACCATGACTAGAATTGAGTGTCATCTCAATTATACCAGCACCATTGTGTACAACAATATGCTCTTTAAATATCCGTAAACTTTTGAACATTTCTAGTGTAATGTTGGTGCCTACCAAAACTCAAGTTTGTTGGCAATGACAATTATGAAACAATTGTCATATAATCATCCATAGAATCTAGGAGCATCTCCAGATTGTGGAATGTGATTCTAAATCCAAACATATTCCTTTAAAATATTTATTACACTAACAACTTTCAATGTTGTCAAATCATCTTGTAATCAAGCATGACATAACAACTTTATACACAACATGATGTTCATGATGAATCTTCAAGTTAGACTTTAAGATCTCATTCATATACTATCTTGTCAAAGATATGTACTCATCATGTTCTATTAGACTCATTTATTTACCGCATATGTTTATAATAATAAACATATATTCCAAAGTTGTATATATTATTTCCAAATCTTACAAACGAAGTCTCATTCCCAACTAAAACTTAATTTAAGTGGAATGTAGTTGCCCATACAACATATAAGATTTAAGAAAAAATAAATAATACTCCCACTAGCTTTCAGGAATACTTATGAGCAATCTTATTTTAATTATTAAATCAAACATGGATTTAATATTAAACATAAGAAACATCTCCTAGATGCTTGCATATATTCATTCATGAATTCTTGCAGTTTGTACATATCCAAGGATTATTTGAATTCATAAAACTTCTTTGTATTACTCATCGTCCTCTCAAAAGTAATTTCACAACAAAGAGTTATGACATTCATTGTCAAAATTTCATATCAATGAAACTAAGTATGACAATTATAATCTTTATACTTCTATTTAATGTATATAGGAAAGAATATTCAATCATAGTTAATTGCTTAAGTATGATTGATATTATTATCACTAGACATACATTAAATACATGTACAATATTGTCCATATGATTTCTACACAAAGATTTAAACCACTCGGGTTTCCATCCTTTGAAGAAACTCATTTTCATTATTAAGATAAACCAAGTATCTAAAGTTGATTATCTTTATGGAAAGCATCTCTACATTCATAGTATGATTGATTTTCCACAATTCAACATTTGGTAAATTTATCATTATGATTAATAGGCTTACCATGATCCGTCAGAACTCATATTCCTCAGATATTAAATATCGAGATATCCTTATGGATCTATGAATGACAATTCCATCATATTAAGGTCTATCATTTTTATGTTTAGCCTCATCATGATATTTGCTAGTGCATTTTAGAAGATTATGTATTTTGTAATTCAATCTTTCAAGATCTAAACAAAACTCCCACTTGCCTTTAAAAATTTAAAGATTACCTTTAAATAGTTTAGCAAGTAGAGCAACAATACATTGTTCTCTTTTGGGATATTACAAAAAACATCGACAGTTCCTAACATTAGTTTGTTATAACTCACTCTATAAGTAGTTTAACAAATTCAGAACTTCATTTATAAGACTTAATGTGATTCATCACATTCCATAAACAAATGGTGTCTTATTAATCTTCTAGGTTTGAGTCTTATTGAGTATATTCAATCTATACTCAATCTACTAACCTTGATAACTTTTGGAAGAAACTATAGTTATCTTGAATCAAATAATGCCAACAGATTTTGATTCTTCTAACACAACATACCATAAAACTATGGTATTTCCTTAGAATTAATATTGTAAGAAAATCTAACAATATTTTAAGATAACCATCTACTCTTTGGCTTACCTATTTACCAACAAAGTAAAACTTAATGGTACAATAGAATTACCAAGTCAATTGCATGTATTATAACATAAATATTCTTGACCAAGTCAAAAAACATAACAGTTATAATCTCACTATACGTTATAAGTCATTGATCAACTCATTGACTTCATGCATATGTCTTAAAACATAGCAAGTTAACGTCTTACTTTATATTGTAAGTCTTGTATTAAAAGACTTCATGTTTATGACTTTACAAAATCATAAACATTTATAATTAAAGTAATTATGAACACCACCTCAGGTTTCAATTAATATTTCAAGTTAATATTTACTACATATATTTAAGTCATTCAACGAATACTTAAATTCAAAGTAGTATTAGATTACTTCATTTAATTATGTCATTCCATGAAATGTTCAACGTAAGAAACTGCAAAATCATCCATGCTCGTTCTCACGGCACGTGGATATTTTACCTTGGGCTACAATCTAGTTCACGTTCTCACGTAACATAAATTGTAACTACAAGTGTTTCTTAAATATTGAATGACATAAATATTTAAAATAAAGTAGTCTTTGTTATCATCTTGACACATGTTCTTAATAGGGCAATCATACATATATAAATGTATACTTCCTATTAGAACGTTATTCTCTTACTTTACAGTCAAGAGAATCCTTTTAAATCTTATTAATATGTGTTGTACCTTGCACACAATAAGATTTCTCCCACTTGTGCATGTAACAACATCATGTAGCATATAAACAACACGATACACGTTCGTTTATTTGATTAATATGATTTGTGTCATAGATATAACAAGTAGATGTAGAACTATATTGTTTAGTAAGGAAACGTACATGACTATCCTTAAAAATATAAGTGTCTACAATTGGAAAGTAATTATCTTTGAAGATAATCTGGGTTACTACACAGGAAATAAGGCTTGTAGCTCCCACTGAATTAGAAATCATTAAAACAACTTCTTATTCAGTAATGCAACACAAATGCTCCCACTGAATCTGACAACATTGTAAGTGTTGCATAACCAGTGAAAACAACTTGCTTGCTTTTTACTTTCCTACACCTTTGAAGAACCATACGTAATCATTACTAAGGTACTAAAAGGTGTATTCTACTATATGAATGATAGGTTATCCATTAATGTTATTAACTCGAAAAATTGGGTATGCAATTTCTTCCTCAACATGCCTACCATCCCCATACTGGTATGTAGTACCTTTAAAGGCTAAAGCAAAACAACTAGATAAAAATATGCTAGTTTGCCTTTTACCAATTTTTGCGGTAATTAGTCTAGCTTCTAATCTAGTAACTCATATACATGTTTTCCAGTTAACCAACATTCATGTTGTTACAAAGGATTCATTCACCAAATGAGGGTAATGAAATCTTTATGGAAAATAAGATGTGCAATTCATTGCTAAGAGTTACATTAGAATTTAGACAATTCAAATGTTCCTATTATACCTTTCTCATTCATGAAAAGGAATAGGATTGAGTCTCATGCTTCTCCCATGAAAAAGAGACTTCGTTGTCTTATCAAGAATTATTCTCGATCAAACATTTGTTTGAAAGCTAGAATGGATCAATTTACTAATCAAAGACTAAACCACGTTTACGGTTAAATGTTGCATTTATACATTCAAAAGAATTACAAAATTTAATTTTAGTATTTTCGATAATTAACCTTTTCAATAAACAATTAAATACCCAAGATTCATATTCATATAACCAATTAATTATTATTGAAAACTAGGATCCAAATTGTCATAATTTCATCACGTCAGTTGATCTGCTAGTAATGAACCTTATACAAAATGGTAGAGCTATTGCTCAATTACCAATTTCAATTGCAATTCCTAAATTTATGGGATTTACGTATAGCCAATATCAATCGCCATGTAAACATGTTTTATCCCATCTTATGCCTTGAGTTGCCAGCTCTCACTACAAAACTCAATTAAGTTGTCCAACTTAAGAAACTGTAAAATCGTCCATGCCCGCTCTCACGACACGTGGACATTTTACCTTTTGATTACGATCTAAGTCACGATCTCATGCAAATAAAAAATAATCTTAGGTGTTTCCGTTTCGTTGGATGGCATATAACTTAAATTAAAGGGTAATAGTTTTGATGTTAAATCAAATATGTACAAAGATGTCATGCATTCATCTTTGTAGCATAGTTTTTATTAAAACATTTATATCTTGTTTTAATGTATAAGTTTTTCATCATCAAACTTCAATTGAGGTATTGGGTTCACCAATCAAGGAATTTAGTGTTAATTATCATCAATTATACCGTACTTTTGCATAAGTGTAAACACTTAGTGTTTCGGATAATTACCACCGAAGTGGCGCATGAAATTAAAACTAATTCGCCCTTAAGATGAGCTTGCACATTTAATGGCTTACTAAGTAGCTCCACTCGAACTTACAGAGGGCAGAGGACCAGGTACGCGCTAAAGCACAATCTTAGACATCCTTTCGTTGGTATGCGCACTTCTTTAAACCCCTTTTATTAGTTCATTCTCATGGGTGAGCCTTTCAGACCATTTGTACCAAAGTTATCAATCAATTAAACGATTATGATTACTATTCTTAAAAATACATGTTTCACCATTGTTTAGGTCAGTTTATTTTTCTTGTAAAAATACCCTTGTTACACATAACAAACAAGCAAGTATTTAAAAAAATAAACAAATAAACAATGAATGCATAACAAATAAAAGTCATGCATATCAAATAGCCACATGCAAACGTTTTTGATAAATCCTATTAATAACCAATTCTAGATCTGTCAATATGCATATATTTAATTAAGACTTTCACCCGTTTTCATCTATGTACAAGGTGAACCACATGCATCGATTCATCGATTGCGCAAGTCAAAATTAAATACATACCACATAGCACATAATTGATTAAATTAATAATTATTGAGGTCTTCCCCAATTTAAGATCTATCATAATTTAATGTATATCACTTAAACAAGAAAGACATACAATAAAAGCAGATCCATGATAAAACATGCATGTAATTATCATGGACATTAACTTACACTTAACAATTAATGCAATTAAAACAAAGTTACGCATATACACATAAAGTTTCATGCATCTTAGGGTTTCTAATCCAATTAAAACAATAGTTTACAAAACCCTAATTAGGGCACCATAAAAAAAAAACGCGCCCCCCCTAAAAAATTAGGGTTTAGGTTTTGCAAACCCTAGATCTAAGCATACAAATAATAACACATTCATGTTTATTTTAATTATGTGTTTCAGTAATTAATTACTTGTTATACAAGGCTTTGATACCACTGTAAAGTTTATGATATATAAAATACAATAAAACATAAAGACATCAAGAGTACACAGCGGAAGACTTAAGATCATAACAAATAAATTAATTAACTGAAAGTATGCGTAACGTACCTCTTGCGAATGTCAAATCCCTCGAGCAAAGCAAAACAACCCTCGAGCAAAGCAAAACAAAGAAGTACTTATTGGTGTAAGAATAATGTCTTACAACCACGTTCTTGTACACACGAATTAACCAAACGAATCAAGCGATTGCTAGATCTAACACAAGTCCTCGTTTAAGAAAAACGAAACCAAACTCCCTTACTAATAGGGTGTTCGGCCGAATATGACTAGAGAGAGGAGAGGAAAGATCTAAGGTTAATTCAATGCACAAGTGTATGAAACCCTAGTACCTAACCCTCTTTATATACTAGTAGGTAAACTTAGGGAACAAGTTTATGAATTAGGGCTTTAGAAGGCCCCTATGGCCGGCCATGTAGACAAGCCCAAAGGAAATCCATAACTTTTCCAAGTTTTCCATTTCTAGTCCTTTCTCTTTTCATTTAACGGTCGTTAGTCATTTTTCCGTTAAATACTTAACGATCGTTAACCGGACTTAATGTGCAATAATTAATCGTAAACATAAACATTAATTATTAACTTTAATTCTCATTCGCTAATGTGTGCAATCCCGTGGTCACGAGTTCGAATCCAGACATTCACATGTTTGTAAATATATACATTTCCAACAATAAATACTACAACCATGGCCAAGCAATACACAAACAAGGAAGCACGTCGGTAACGCTACAAAGAGAAGTAGTTTACTTGCTTCGCTTGACCATGCCAACAACTAACATTCCGTTCATTTGCGCGACAAAACTGTTTAACTGTCTCATCAAGGTTATAGCGGGTATTTTGTGACAGTAATTAATTTTGTAATGAATTTGGTAAATATGGTAGATTTGGTGTTTATCTATTTTTTAACTAATAAAATAGAGTTTTTAGTCTCTTCCTTCATAAATTTTTTCCAAAATTATTTTTGGCTCTCATTGCGACATGTGTCAACATATATTTTTGAAGAAAGTTTGAACATGTTCTTTTGAAAAACCGCATGAAAATGGATTTTTAATTGGTGAGTTCAATCGGCATTAAAAAAAATCGATGCATTTATTGATTGAAACTTTGTATTTAACATGAATTGCATAAACGTGTATTTATTAATGGAAACTATGCAATTACCAAAAAGTATTGTATACCTATTCTGTTGACTTATTGAATTATAGTAGTTTGTGTGTTATTTGTAGTATATATTGCTTAATACTTACAAAAAAGGTGTTGTCAAAATTTGTAGTTGCAATTTTCCTTAATGAGGATTATAAATTATAGTAATTTTTTATTATTATTTTTTTATTTTTAGTTCTTTTAGAAAAGCAGCTAAATATAGTAATACCGTGTTTTACTTTTGGCAAAATTTTTAGTTATTTTTTAATAAATATGAATCCTTTCATGAATAATACCATCATATTAATAGATCAATTAGTCCCGACTCCCGACTAATGACATCTGATAAAACTAAAAGCTACAATTATCTGTTGATAACCCTTCTTTTGTTATAATATCGTATTTTCCATCCTAACATATGTGTTGCAACTTATTCATCATCTCATTCTAAACTTGCTAGAGAATTGATATTTTATTAAAACTATGTTTATGGATATCCTTTGTGAGTTCATTTGTCATCTAGCCTATTGTTCTGTGTTTTCTATTATACGTGATATACTTTATATGCTAATTTATAGTGTTTATGCTTTATATTGTGTGTGCAACATTTATGTAGAATTGTTGTGAAAGTTGATGCATATTAAGTGGCAAAGGTAATATATATATGATGCTTACTTTTATATTCCTTATGTTGCATATTTTTTAATACAGGTTAGTTTCAGAAAAATTCAACTCAGCTCATACTACATTTTCTTCGAGTTTCGAAGGAACTTTCATATCATCCACTTTTTGCCAACGAATGTATCTCTTCTATCTCACAGTCATTAATGTCAACACAACGTGACATCAACACTGATCGATCACAAGCGAGGCCGGGACACCCTTGAAGAAGAACGTGGATATTAGCTCAAAGAGCATATAAGATTCCAATAATGAGAGTAAATTAAAGATTCCCTTGGAACAAATTGACTGGAAAACAAATTTTATGAAGAGTTGAAAAACAAAATGACTGGTAATGACCATGTTGTGTTGACGCTTCCTTTGCAAATTAATCTCGAAGATAGATTTTTTTGTTCAAATGAGTCATGTTTTAGCATCACATATTCATTGTTTTATTCATCAATCTATTTGTTATTAGTTCATTACAACTCTATAAAGTATAAACTTGATTTTTACCAATCTAAATCAATGATTGATTTCATATATTCATGAAGAATCAATGTAACTCTGATATCAACATCTGTGGTCAATACCAATCGTTTCAAACATTTATCATCAAAGTTGGCCTCTTTTTCTTACTTTTTAGATAGGCGGGGGGGAAATCTTAACCTTTTTGGGAACAATAGAATCATGTCACAATGACTTTATCCGGGAGTTAAAGTTAATTGAGATTGAACATGTCGACTATTTCCTCATCTTAATATTAATTACGCCTCATTATGCAAATTTTTATGTTTGATCTTTGCAATAGGGTTCGAATAAATTGTTTAATTTTTTGTGGGTTTATGAAAATGCTTAATATGTGTTGCTCAAATATTAATTTTTTTCTAAACTTTTGGGTATGATCAACAGTAAATTTTAAATTTCGTCTTATTCCGAATATTACTTTTAGGCTAATGATTCGTACACTCATTTTTTTGATTCGTACACTCCACTTTATGCTATACAGAGTTGTACAATTGTTATATGCTGCATTTTCAGTTTGTACACTGGAGTGTACGAATAAAAAAATGAGTGTACAAATCAACACTCTTACTTTTATGTTATTTTTCACACCATGGTAACTATTAGGATAACTTTTTGAGAGTTCTACTTTACTTACTGCATTTAAATATATGAACACATTCATATTGGATCAATGTGCAAATTTGATGGTTGGAGTGATATTTTGTTTCACTGCGTAAATGTAAGTTTATTATTTACTCCGATCGATCCTCTAATGTTTATGCACTCAAGTTATATTATATTAAATCAATAAGATAAAAATAAATAAAATAGTGAGGCCATTATTAGATAAAATATTTAACCCATCAATTTACCTCCTCTTATAGCATGCTAACATGATAATAACCTTTTTTTTTTCTTTCTAAAAATAAGTAATATTAATCAGTTAATTTTTCTAAAAATATTATGCTCTCACAATACCACAAGTGTACACTATTTTTTTTTTAAAAGAGTTCATTTGAAAATCTCACCTTAAATATGGTATATATTCATTTTTGGTCAATTCCAATTAAAAAAGAAAACGCCATGTAGTAATAACGTAAACCCTCTCATCAATTCTTGGAAAAAAGCTTACCAGACAAGCCAAGATTATTTAATTAAAATACATCAGGGAGCATGTCACTGTTTCCTGCCTTATAGGATACCTATAATGAAGATTATCTCACAAAGCCCAATAAAAATGTCTTATGCCGAATGAAAAGAAACCGTAACTAGATGAGCATACATACAAGCCTTTGTATAGATGAATAGAGAAGTCTTGAGTAGCTATTATAAGAACTTGAAGAGCATAAGTTATTGTCAATGAAGATAAAACTCTAACAATTCATATGAGAAATGGTTGTTTTTGTTTATGTGTGTTTTGTATCCACAAAGATTGTTTGTTAGTTTGTGTGCTTTTGTACAAAACAGGATGCTTTATGAAATATATGTATCTTAAAAATGTCAATTGATAGATATGTGCTAATATATAAGGAATATGGTGTTAGAGGCTAAGATAATCATTTTTAAATATATCCGACTAACTACTTTATTTTATTGTGTGTACTTAATTTATTTTTCTCTTATTGTGTGACTAAGCTTTTTAAACCACTTATTTTATGGAGCGTTACACCCTTCGAATGTATTACGATGTATTGCCAAATCAACGATACATACAATAGGTGGTTTTATAAGTTCAGTCACACAATAATAAATAAAAAAATAATAATAATAATAATAAAAAAAAAAAAGTTTAGTATACACAAAATAATAAAGCAGTTAGTTTGGTACATTAAAAATGATTGTCCCTATGTACTATTGTGCATGGCTTGTCTTAGCTTTGTTTCATTATTAGCCTACTAAAACATCATTATGCTTAATATCTAGGACGCCAAAATTGAATTGCAAGTCTAAACAATCCGCTTGACAACTCCAATGTGAATGCTTTAATTTACTTTACTTTTACTCTTCAGGTAGTTGATTTATGAAGTAGCACATCATTATAAGAATGAGGTTTCTTCCCTTTTATGCGTGTTTGATAGGTGCCGAAGTTAAAGTCAATAGAAGGTCAACCCACATGTGCTTGGCACGTGTGAAGCTGTTAACAACCAACACACTCCAACCATCTTTCCTTCCAAATGCTTTTAAATACCCAGCACTTGTATCTCATTTCTTAGCTTTTGATAATTCAATTTCTCTCTTAAATTCTCTCTGTAATCTCTTTGTTATCATTTTGTAACAAATTCATATCAAACTATCCACCATTGATAATACATTGAGCTTTCGTTGATCTCTTCTTAATTCTTGATTGACCAAGTTCTTGTAAAACACATTTATCGATCTTCATTGATCCAAAGTGTGCCTATCAATTGGTATCAGAGACTTTTCCTGGTGAAGTCTCATTGCAACAGATTCAAGATTCATAATTCAAGATTCTGTTAAGCTTTCCGCCAAATTCTGTTATTCAAGATTCATTCAAAATTCTGTCATAACCACCATAAACCACCATTTTCACCGCCGTTCAGTTTTGTTTAGATGGTTAAATTTTGATACAGTGACTTAGTTTTGGGTCTCAATCAAAATGTCGACAACTATTTCAGCGATCCAATTACATGTAGATTATCTGACGAGACAAAACACTCGCAATGATGTTCAAGAAGTGTTTGATGAATTGTTTGTGAATAAACTTCTCAACAAAGAATGCGCAGTGCTTGAGTATTACAATGCGTTTAATTCTTGGTTTAGCAATAAAGGGTTGGATGAACGGTATCTTATCGATCTCTTCATTTTTGGGTTACAACCAGCAATTGAAAAAGTGGTTAGTCTTTTCAAACCCAATACACTTCATGATGCATATGGTTTGGCTGAGTTACAAGAGAATTTTTTGAAAAGAAGTTTTGATCAATCATTGTTCTTTCCTATGAAGTCAAAAGAGTCAAAAGAAACAGAAAGAATTTGCAATGGGTTGATTGCTCTTGATGATCTTGAGGAAGTAGATTGTAAAATTGTGGAAATGGAATTACAAGGGGTAAATAGAGTAATTGATATAACAAGTGGCTTGATTGGTGGTGGTGACTTGTGTAATGATAAAGATAACGAAATAGAATCGGGTGGTGTGAACATTGACACATTTGGGTTGAAGGATCTTGGTGAAACATGTAAAGAAGATGATGAAGTTGAGAGAAAAACGTTTATTGAAAATGGGTCTAATTTCGACAAGATTCAAGAAGTGCAAATGGGTGTTCCTCGTCTTGAAAATTATGTAATGGGTGTTAAAGTTCTTGATGAGGTTGGGAAAAGTAGTGAATTCGAAGTGCATGAGTCAAGAAGAGTTAATGTCAATGGAGTGGTGAATTGCGAAGAGGATGGGAAAGATCAGGGAATTGAACCAAGTGGGATGAACTCAGTGACTACTGGAGTTGCTTCCAGCAATAGCAGGGAAGAATGTCCAGAAAATTTAGTGAACAATTGTTTACCATATACAAAAGGGAAGGAAGTTGTAAAAGGTAAATGTAGCAGCTTGGTAGAAAACAAAGATGCGTATGGCGTAGATCAAAATATGAGTAAAGAGGATAATGATCTTATTTTAAGCAACCTGATGTTGGGAATATATTGTGATTAGAAGCGTTTTGAAGGTTGGGCAAATGGGTGTAAAAGTTTGTATGTGGCTACTTATGTATCTGATGTTCATAGTCCTTCTGATAAGTCATTCACTTGTGATGATCAGTGGTATAAGCAGGAAGAAGGTACAGAACAAGTTAAAATGAAGATGAGTGATAAAGAAGCTGCTGAAAAGAATGAAGATGATTTTGGTTATTTGGAGTTTGACATATGGAAGTGGCCTACAAGAAAGAAAGTAAAGGGTATGAGTTGCAAAGTTAAGTTCAGAAATTGGAAATTTGACATTTGGAAATGGCCTAATAGGAAGAAGAAAGGGAAAAGAGTCATGTTATGGAGCTTTGGCTAATGTTGAGGGTTGTGAAGAGCTAAAGTCTAATGCTTAATGATTCATGTTTTCTGAATGGAAAGGGATTAAAGATTTAAAAGTGGAAATTGGTTGAAATGAGATGTCGTTGATGATTTTACAAATGTTAAGAGAATGGCTTAAGGAAAGAATTGTTGCTGTGACAAGAGAATTGGTTCATGGGTCAAAGTGTGGTAGGAGAATGATCAGATAGCTCCAATCTTTTGTTGGTGATTCATATTCCAGAATACATTGATAAGTCAATTATGAAGCTTATTTCTATAAAAGATGTACTACCAGCTTGAGCTACATGAAGGGTGTTGACTTAAGATTTTAACTAATGTTGGAGTGTTTGTTTTTGGTGGTGGAAGAGCACATCAGCAAAGAATGATATCTACACACATTTGCTACACATTCTTGAGGACAATAATGGATTACACTAATGGACACCAAAAGATGCTACACACAAATTTTGATTTCCATTCTTGAGGTCAAGAATGTTTTGAAGAAAGGAGGATTGATAGGAGTTGTTTAGTACTAGCAGCAGGAAGCTAATACTAGCCGTGGAAAGTTGGTTAGCTTATGAAACTTTAGAAATAAAAGTGAGGTCTGATTATCTAGCGACTTTTGTGGTGAGCACTACTAAGTTGGACATACTGATGATGTTGAGCGGATCAAATGGTTGCTATACTCAGTTGATGTTATTTTCATTTGAGATGGTTCTAGGAATATATAAAGGGTGGAGCTTAAGTTCAGCTTACCTGTAAGTAAGTCCATCACTGAACCTGCACTGAAGATGAAGTTCAACCCTGCACTTGGGCCATAAGTTCACCTGATGGTTATGGTTTAATTTGAATGCTTAGATGCTTGAGGACAAGCATCATTTCAAGCGGGATGGATTGATAGGTGCCAAAGTTAAAGTCAATAGAAGGTCAAACCACATGTGCTTGGCACGTGTGAAGCTGTTAACAACCAACACACTCCAACCATCTTTCCTTCCAAATGCTTTTAAATACCCAGCACTTGTATCTCATTTCTTAGCTTTTGATAATTCAATTTCTCTCTTAAATTCTCTCTGTAATCTCTTTGTTATCATTTTGTAACAAATTCATATCAAACTATCCACCATTGATAATACATTGAGCTTTCGTTGATCTCTTCTTAATTCTTGATTGACCAAGTTCTTGTAAAACACATTTATCGATCTTCATTGATCCTAAGTGTGCCTATCAGTGTTATGAATGCTAATCACAATTTCATTCTTCTTTTGTTATGCGTGGATGATAGTTGATAACTAAAGACGATTATTGCAGATTATGTTGTTTAGCAATTGATCAAGATGTATTATATTCTATTATTAATTTCTAATTTAAATAATAAGTCAAAAACTTCATATAATCAAAATTCTATAATAAAGTAGGCTTATGAAGACGTTAGACGCATAATGTGGCTATTGTCAACTATTTTAGGATTCTAAAGACGTGAGTCGCCTAGAAATAGAAATAGTTATTTTGAAAAGCGAGTGTTTATCTTGAAGATAACATCACACCCTCGAATAAGCAGTTAGCATTAAGGATAGTAAGGAAGTTGTTTCATGTTCGTCTATGTCGCTATGACGATTAACAAAGGTCACACACAATTCTTGAGCACGGGGGTTGTATTTCCCACAATCTATTTTCATGCAAGATCAGCTATATGTTTCCGTCAATTCCTTAAAGATAAAACAAAGATTGAAGATAGTTATTTGTTATGAAGACGCCAATTTAACGAATAACTTAACAAAAGTAGTCAACAAGGAAGTGCTTCAAAATTTGTAATAATAGGTAATCAAACTTACTCAATTTCTTATGTATCACTATTGTTTTACGATCATACTTATTTATTTATAGGGTTTCCAAATCTAAACACATATATGTCAAATGGTTGACAGGAACTTCTTCATGTATCTAATTGATTATTAAATATTAGCTCAAGTCATTGACAAGTAGATTAGCGAGCCTTTATATTTCCGTAATGGAAACAAGTTCATCAAAACCGAAAACAGCAATATGTGCTTACGCAACTATATGTTCGTTTTATTACACATGTGTATCATTTGTACAAACTTTTTATTTGCAACTATGTATACTCATGTGCTTTTTTTTCAACGGCAAATTGTATAATATATAGGTCATCATACTTTTTCTCATTCTCTTTTAAATACCCGTGAATTTCACGGGTCTTTTAGCTAGTATCAAATACATATGACATTATGGTTTTGGTTGGTTAAATATGTCATTTTCAGGATTAAAAATTATTCATAAGGTGACTGAAACAAGCACGAAATATATACGATAACCAAACCGGAATTTTATTGAAAATATATAGAAAATTATTTACAGTGTCCTACATTTATCTTACTTCATGTATAAAACATGCATATTTTGTCTTAAGTACAACTTGTTATGAAAAGTTGTTGATAATAAATGAAGGTACGTAATTAAGCAAGTAAGGCTGGTTTTGTTCAAAAAAAAAAAAGGCTGGTCCCAGTCGCAACCTGGGACGACCTGGGACAACCTGCGCCACGTCAGCTTTCTCTCTCCAGCGACCTGGGACACCCCGGATGTCCCAGTCGACGACCCGAGGAATTTTTTTATTTTATTTTTTATTTTTATTTATTATTATTTTTTTTAATTCAAACATTTTTAACATTAAATTTAAATTTCATTCAAATTAAAAAAAAAACATTACATTACGAAATAAAAAAAAAACATTACACTACTTAATTAAAAAAAAAAATTACAATACGAAATTCAAATAAACACTAGAATACTTAAACTAATAATCTAAATTGTAACGTGCTTTGATTGCTGCCTTAACTTTCTCCAACTCTTCTAGTTGGCGGCCGGTCAAATTTGGGTCGATTGGGGTGTTGTAGAAGATGATGTCGGACTCCCGTTTTGATGTCCTCATGAGCTCAAGTTTTTCCTGTTTTATCTGGAGCTCTTTTTCCCTCAACCGTAACCAAGTATCTTCTAAACCCTGCTTATCCTTACCTTTATCCTCTTTTGACGGCTTCTTGGTCCTTAAGAAATTTTTGGCCAACGATTGCATAAATGAGTCTGATGGAACATCATCATCACGAGAGGAGGAGGATGCTTTCTTCCTTCCTTTGTCACGACCAGCCGGTCGTGATTCTCTAGTCGCTTCCTCAGCAGAATCATCAACGTCATAGACATCGAAAGGATCACGAGCTTGGGTTGAACCAGAGGTAGTGGTAGAACCCTTTGTTTTCTTCCGACTATTTGTTGATATAGCCGGAAACTCAACCTCCTTCCAAGCAGCATGACCCTTTAAAACCTCGTAGCACTCCTCCAAAGTGAAATCATGACCGTACGTCATACGGTATTCTATAAGAGCTTTTGAGGTGTCGTCGATATCATTCTCATCGCTTCCATGGGTGTTCTTGATATTCTCCATGATAGCACAATAATTTCCAACCCTGTTACTAATCCTGCTCTTCCATTTGGTAGTGATGGAGTCATAGCTTCGGTCTTTGCCAGTTTCTTGCTTAAAGTAGTCGATCACTAACTCCCAAAACTTGAAGCGGTTCTGGGCGTTTCCTCTCGCCGCGTTTTCCGACACATAGACCCAAGCTTTACAAAGCACCACCTCTTCCTCCTTTGTCCATGGCTCTGCACCCTTCTTGTTTTTCCCCTTGCTTGTTTCCGGCTTCTTGCCTTTTTCCTTGGCCTTTGAAGCACGTCTAGATGGCTGATTTGGTTTGATGGGGGACATCTCTTCAGCGGAAGCGGTTTTCTCATCATCAGAATCATCAACGGGAATGGAACCATGGAACGAACCGGGGTGCGAACCGTGACCCGAACCTTGTCCCATCGAAGCATCTTGACTTGGGTAGTTTTGTGTCGGATACTCCGGCATCCAATCTTCCAAATTCATGTCTAGATTAGTGCTTTGAATCGGGGAATAAGGTTGATACTGTTGAGAAGGATAAATGAAGTCCATGTTTGGATGGTACGATGACCCACTAGGTTCTTGCCGGTAATCTTGGTAAGAACGTTGCGGTGGGACAAAAGGACGGTTAAGATAAAACGCGTTTTGGTTTTGATTTGGTTGGGGTAGTTGTGATTGATAATCAAAACTTTGCGGACGAAAGCGAATAGGAGGCCGGTTTTGTTGTGGTGATATGCCGGTTAACTCGAAGTTGTTTTCCGGCGAGAAATTTAGATCCGGGGCATTTTGGGGTAGTCGTGATCGTCGGGTTTTTGATTGTGGGGTATTTTTCTTTGACATTTTGAAGTTGGATAAGAATTAGATTGAGTTGAATGTAGATGAAAATGGTAAGTTGTGAATTGTGTTTGAGGTGAAGTGAGTATTTATAAAGTGGTAAAATAGGTTTGAAATTTTTTTTTTTTTTTTTAATTTGAATGACCAAACGGTCATGTTTTAAAATTTGTATTAAATTTTGCGTTGGAAAGTAGGAAAACAAGATTTAACATCGAGTGTCGAACCAACCGATGTTCAAATTTTTGGTCCTTCGACCGATGTCACGACCGGCCACCACATCCCATCCAACCGATCTCCACATCGGTCGGTCTTCAAATTTTTGCGTGCCCAACCGATTTCCTTGGCTCGATTGCGACTAGCCTAAAACATGTTACAGTATAAGGAATAAGAATGAGACATGCAGCAGGCTAGGGGACTATTTGGATGCAAAATATAATAATAGCAGTGAGATCGAAAGTATGGTTGACGAGACCGGTGAGTGATATGTTATTTTGTGGGTTGTACTATTGGAATGGGGTCTATCCTCTTGGACTGCAAACCCTCCCTAGTGGGAGGGGTACTTTTCAGATTTTGTCCCCCTTTTTTTTTTTTTGTCTGTTTGCTGTTGTCCCAAGGATTGCACAAAGCACACAAGCAGTTTTTTTGTCCCAAAAGTATTTTTTTGTCCAAGTGCATAAGCACACAAGCAGTTTTTTGTCCAATGTCCAAGTTTTTTTTTGTCCAAGTGCATTAGCACACAAGCAGATTGCACACAGGCTCAGATTAGAGTAATCATCATCGCCAAGTTTTTTTTTGTCCAAGTGCATAAGCACACAAGCAGATTGCATTAGCACACAAGCAGATTGCACAAAGGCTCAGATTAACACGTAATCATCATCGCTGATTTAGAAAACCATTTGCACAATTGATAGAAAAGTGTTAGGCTCGGATATGAAGGTTGCAAAGTGATAAAAATATCACTTTGCCATCCTTTCGGTTATAAAACCAATCGTCATCGCCTTTTCTGAAATTTTTTTTTGTCCAAGTGCAGATTGCACACAAGTGCACAGATCAGATTGCACAATACCAGATTGCAACCAAGTTAGATTGCCCAAGTGAAACACATGTTTCACAATGTTCACAAGCAAGTACTAAAAGTAGAAGTAAGATTCCCAAACTGCAGGAACTCACAAGTGAAGAATCTCAAAGTGGTAGGTAGTGAAACCTCCCATGTTATATTCAGCCTCATCACCACAAGGCAGTATCACATTCACAAATTACCACAAAGTTACTCTCACCACAAACAAAGGGTTTTTCAAAGTACCCCCAAGTTACCACAAGCAGATTCACCAAGTTACAACAAGTGAAGATTCCACAAGTTATAGATAGGGTTGGGTTATATTGACGGTGGCAGGTTTTTTAGATTAACCCTCTCTAGTACCTAGGGTTGGGTTATAACACAAGCCAAGTGAAACACAAGCCGCAAGTGAAAGCCGCAAGTAACAAACCACAAAGAAACAACAAATATCTTAGGCTGCCGATATGTCTCAATCACCAGAGGTAATGACAATTTTACACATTAATAATAGAGATAACACTAGGCTCAGATTAAGTTTCACATATTATCATATATGGCTGCAACATCAAAGGTTGCAAAATAAATTTTTTTTTGCCGTCCATTCGGAAATGCCTAGCCAAAATCATATTATCATATATGGCTGCAACATCAAATGTTGCAAAATAATTTTTTTTTTGCCGTCCATTCGGAAATGCCAAGCCAAAATCATGTTTTTTTTAAATCATCATTGCCTTATCCCAGTTTTTTTTTTTTTTTTTTAAACAATTTTCAAATCAGCTTAAAATAACAAACTGCTTATCAAGCATATAAGCAGTTTGTTATTTTCAGATTCATAAGCAATTTCATTTCCAAACCCTCTAAATAATAAAGAGGGTTAATCTAAAATTATAGCCACAATCAATATAACCCAACCTGTAAAGTACTATTAGAACGTGGTCTAATCTGAGCCTGTGTGTAATCTGCTTGTGTGCAATAAGCAGTTTGCCAAGAAACCACACAGAGCCTGTGGACTGGGGTAGGCCAGAGCAGGTATTCATACCACTCAATGGTGGCAGATCAAGGTGTTAACCTACCCTTTTGCACCCACACAACTCAGGCAGTTTCAATAAGCACATAAGCACATTTTTATCATAATCACATAAGCAGTTTCCCAAGAAACCACACAGAGCCTGTGGACTGGGGTAGGCCAGAGTAGGTATTTATACCACTCAATGTGGCAGATCAAGGTGTTAACCTACCCGTTTGCACCCACACAACTTAGACAGTTTCACATAACATCACATAATCACCCACTCACATAAGCAGTTTGTAACTGCTTTTACCATAGGGTTTGTTAAATTAAACCCCCAAATCACACAAACATCACATACTCACCATCACAGAACCAAAAGACCCAAACCCTAAAAAAAATTAGGCGTTTTTTAATTTTCAAGCAGATCTATTAAATTAAACCCATAAATCACACAAACATCACCTACTCACCATCACAGAACCAAAAGACCCAAACCCTAAAAAAAAAATAGGCGTTTTTTTAATTTTCAAGCAGATCTATTAAATTAAACCCAGAAATCACACAAACATCACATACTCACCATCACATAACCAAAAGACCCAAACCCTAAAAAAAATTAGGCGTTTTTTAATTTTCAAGCAGATCTATTAAATTAAACCCAGAAATCACACAAACCACACAAACATCACATACTCACCATCACAGAACCAAAAGATCCAAACCCTAAAAAAAATTAGGCGCTTTTTAATTTTCATGCAGATCTATTAAATTAAACCCAGAAATCACACAAACATCACATACTCACCATCACAGAACTAAAAGACCCAAACCCTAAAAAAAAATAGGCGTTTTTTTAATTTTCAAGCATATCTATTAAATTAAACCCAGAAATCACACAAACATCACATACTCACCATCACACAAGCAGATATATTAAATTAAACCCAAACGTACCATGGATCTATATTAGAGAGAGAAAAAGAGAGAACATTGTGAGATAAAGAGAGAGAGTGAGAGGCGTGTGTGTGTGTGTGTGTGGGTAATGAAGAGTGAGAGAGAAACGCGTATAAAACGCGTTTACTTTTAATTTTTATTTTATTTTTCTTTTAAATGTAAATGTAAATGTAATTGGTTTATAAATGTAAATGTAAAGTTGTAAATGTTGTAAAATGTGTTTATAAATGTAAATGTAAATGTAAAAAATGTGTTTATAAATGTAAATGTTGTAAAATGTAAATGTAAAGTAAAGTATTTTGTAAATGTAAAGTAAATGTAAAATGTAAATGTAAAGTTGTAAAATGTAAATGTAAAGTATTTGTTGAAAAAAAAGTATTTTGTATTTTTAGGCTTTCGGTTTTCACGAGGAAGTATCAGAGGATTGCCCATTTATCAGACAAGAGGTAAATATAGCCTCGGGGCTTTCCGTTATAAAAGTATTAAAAAGTATTAGTTAAAAAAATGTGTTATAAAATTTATTATGTATTTTCAGGCTTTCCGTTCTCACGAGGAAGTAACTGAGTGGGTGCAAAATATAGCCTCGTGGCTCGGTTTTGTCATTGTTAAAAAGAGAACCAAATCAGAAAATGGTCAGATGTACGAAATTAATTATAGGTGTACAAAGGGCGGGATTTATGAATATCACGGTAGTGGAAAACGGAAAACCAAAACAAAAAAAAGCAATTGTACATTCAGATTAGTTGCGAAATATAGACCAACACGATATAATTGGATTTTGAGGGTGAAGTGTGATAGCCATAATCATGAGTTGCTAGAGTCGTTGCATGGTGTGCCATATGCAATGCGATTAAAAGACGATGAGTTGAGTTTGGTCAAAGAATTGTCAGAGTATAGCGTACGACCACGTAATATACTTTCGATAATAGAGGGACGTAATCCGGATAACGTGTCTAGCGTTAGAACTATATATAACGCACTTGATAAGTTTCGGAGATACTACCCACGTGTTATTGTCACCGACAGAGATTTAGCGTTGGTTGGGGCATGTAGAGCAGAATTTTCTACCGCTCACAAATTACTCTGTCGATGGCATATAGAGAAAAATTTGCTCAAGTTTATGAGAAACATATGCAGTGGGATAGATGAGTATGACTCCATTAAAAGGAGATGAGATCGGTTGGTTAAAGCTCCGACACGCCTCTTGTTCGAGCAACATTATGAGCGGCTACAACAACGCTTGGTCAACCATGCGCGTACTAAATTGTTAATTCTATTTTTTTTATTATTCAATTAATAAGCACCCGAATGACCTTTGATTAATTCATTGTTTTTTTTTCAGCTATCGCTGAGTATCTGGATAACTGGCTACGAGATTACAGACACATGTTTGTCTCGTACATCACAGATGAATATCGCTCCTTCGGCCAGACAACAACGTGTAGAGTTGAGGCTCACCACGCGTTGTTGAAATTATATTTGGGCGGCACACAGTCCAATTTAGACAGGTTGTTGAGTGCAATCGATAAGATTGTATTTGCGCAAGAAAATGCGATAAAAGAGAGTTTTAACAGAAGCATCGGCGAGAAAATAAATGATTGTAATATACTACTATTTCAAGAATTGTGGCATAAAGTTTCTCACCATGCTTTCAAACTCATGCACAAAGAACTCCACTTGTCTATCACCGTAGAAGATTGTAGCCATAAGTTGCGTACGATTTACGGACTGCCATGCTTTCACGAGATGCAATACTATGTATATAATGGTAAGTAAATTTATAACTATCAAGTTGTTTTCCCCATTAATATCAGTGATTTATTTACGGGCGGCATTGTAATATACTACTTTTAATGATTTCAGGACGCCCCATTCCACTTGAAGAACTTAATATTTTTTGAAGAACCCTACATGTTCCGTGGCCTAATATCAATAGGCCACCGCCTCAAGATGGCTCTTCCAGTGATGATGATGATGATGATACTTCATTTAGAGATGACATTCGGCAATTCAAGAATGTTTTTACCAAAGCATCGTCGTTTGTCAAGAATAATATGATAACGAAGTTGAGATCGATATACCAACCTGCATCTGATGACACACTGGAACCTGTTATTCAGAAAAATACCCGTGGACGTCCGAGCGCAAAGGACAAAATGGGCAAGGCTACACAAGTCCCGGACTTGAATGAAGACCCGGACTTGAATGAAGTTCCAACCGTAGATCACCGAAGAAGCACCGCTACAAGATCTACACAAGTCCCGAACTTCAACAAAGAACCTGCCCGACATAGTTCTTTCACGGGTCCTAGTGATCAACCAAAAATAAGACACAGGTTGTACGATGGAGATGCAGAAAGCGAAATGTTTATGGGTATGGTTCCAGTCCTTTGGCATCCATACATAATCAGTATATATAATGTGGCGAGTGACGGAAATTGTGGGTTTCGGTGCGTTGCCCATGGTGTTTGGGAACAACAACATTTGTGGCGCCAAGTTAGGCATATGTTATTGCAACAGATGGACCTACTTTGGCAGGTTTACATGGTTTTGTGGGGGCAAGTTGGTTTTAACGATCTTCGCCGTACAATAGACTGGTCCGGACATGGAAATGCACCGAATGATCGCTACATGGAAATGTCAAACACGGGGTTGGTTATTGCAGAACTGATTAGACGACCCGTTGCATTTATATATTGGCGGGGTTGGAATATGTGTTTTCCAATTCTTAGTGGTCCAAACTTCTCACAAAGAACTGACCCCCTTGTGATAGCCCGTGTGGGGGACGAAGTAGGTCATTACATTGTTCTGACGCTAGACGAACATTCTCCACTTCCGCATCTCCACCCACAATGGAGGAGGAACAGATCCGAAGCTGCATCCCAGTGGGAATCATTATATAGGCATCAACTACCAAATTAGTAAATAATATATACATACAAAACATTGTAAATGATTAATGATTCATGTTGTAAATAATTATAAACATAGTGAATGATTCATGTTGTAAATAATTATAAACATAGTGATTGATTACTGATTTATGTTGTAAATGATTGATTACTGTTTATATTTAAATTAATAATAACATTGTAAATGATACGTGTTTTATGTTGTAAATGATTGATTACTGATTTATGCAAATTCTTTTGTTAGGTGGGCCAAGGAAATCCTTTCTGGTGTCGATGTAATAGAGGATTTATTATAGAACGGAAATCCACGAAATCCTCTCGGGGCCGACCGTATTATGCATGTCCTCTTTCAGTGGTAAATAATCATACGTTTGCTTAGGGGTTTTATGTAAATAATTTCTTTGTTAAAAATACATTTCTTATTATTTTCTTAACATGTAACAGCCAGGTACAGATAACTATAGGTGTCGATACTTCAGTTGGAAAGATGAATTTGAAAGACGGTACTTTAGTCGAGTCTCATCTTCAACGCAGTGCTCAAACTGCGTTGCTAAAGATAATGAGATCAAGTTGTTGAAGACAAGAATAAAGACGCTGGAGATGGAGTTAGAATTGGCAAGGAATCCTGAGGATCACGCTTGTCAGTCGGGTGCAAGGCTCCATGATCTTTTAAACGAGATGAATAATCTTCATATGTCGTAGATGTTGTTGTATTTAAATAATATGTTAACGTTGACGTTTAATTTAATAATAACAGTTGTTGTTGTAGTTATTTAATGTGGGAATATTTAACGTGCTATTATACAAACAAAATAATTATACATATACAAAACATTATTAAACAAAAGTATACAAAACATTATACATGTACAATACATTATTATACACACACACTTATTTCTATTAAAAAAAAAAAAAAAAAAAAGTACCTCTAAAATACTAAAGAGGGTTAATCTAAAATTATAGCTACCGTCAAAATAACCCCACCCTATTTTATGAAACGAAACAAAACAAAATAATTAACACTGCAATACAGAAGGACTTGTGACCCTAATATTCGGTCGGTGTGTCCTTTAGAAGTCGACGTTACCTGTAAAGGTAACAACATACTAGTATATACTCGGGACTTGTTCGGTTGCAAAATCCGTTTAGACAATGACAACTATTACTCTGTGTGGTTTGATGTAAGAACTTGATTGGTCCAGCCACAATCAATTATTTGTGGCCTTTTTATTTTTATCAGGATTGTTAATGTCAACGGGGTTGAGGAATAATGATTCGTATGGAGGTTGATACTCACACCATTTTTTTTATACTTACATCACACCGTACAACACTGTAATGCACACTGTAGAAGACAGTAACGCACAATTGTGATGTAGGTATAAAAAATATGATGTGAGTATCAACACCGGATTCATATACATAATCACAATAATATGAAAAATCAGGGCTCAATTATAAGTTTGTAGCTTGCAATTTGTTGAAGTTTGAACACTGAGAGTCTAAAGTCAACACAATATTTTAGTGCACAGTCATTTCAAATGAAGAAATCAGTCTCATAGTCATTGGTCCTCCTATGCAGGCACCCCATGGTAGGGGGTGGTTGCATCTTTTGCAAATGGGTGCCTCGATTTCTGTGCCAATCATGGGTATTCAATCATTGGTAATGGTTGGTTTATCGATTTCCGTGCTAAGTTTTTTTACAACTTATTTTTTATCACTTATACCACTTTTTTTTCAAGTTTTTTTTACAGTTTTTTGTACATGTTTTTTTTTACAAGTTTTTTTTATAACTTATACTACTTTTTATAACTTTTTTTTTTGGTTTTACAATTTTACAAGTTATTTTTTAATTTTACAAGTTTTTTTATGATATAAATTCAGTTTTAAAACTTTTCAAAAAACCGTAGTCGGAAAATTTTTGAGGCTCAGTTCGAAGGTTGCAAAAGTGAGATTTTATCCCACTTTGCCGTCCATTCGGTTTTCATCATCGCCTCGGAAAGTTTTTAGGCTCAAAAATCATCGCCTCGGAAAATTTTTAGACTCAAACCCGAAGGTTGCAAAGTGAGATTTGATCTCACTTTACCGTCAATTCGGTTTTTATCATCATTGCCTCGGAAAGTATTTAAAGTTTTTAGGCTCAAAAATCATCATCGCCTCGGAAAAGTTTTAGTCACAACTGCACAAAGTCACCAGTTCACAAGTCTCACAAAACTGCACAAGTCTAACAAAACTGCACAAGTCTCAAACTGCTCACAAGTTACCAGTTCACATGAACTTCACAGGTTTCACAAGTTACACGTTTTGAACAAGATTCTCACAAGTTACCAGGTACTGCAAAAGTTCACAAGATTCTCAAAGGCAATGTACTAAGTTTACATGAAATCCTAGGCAGGCACCCAATATAATCCCAGGTGAAGCAACAACACAAACAACAATCAACCAACAACACAAACAACAATATAATCCTAGGCAGGCACCCCATATAATCCCTGGTGAAAGCAACAACACCAACAACAATCAACCAACAACAAGTGGTCCAGAACAACAACAAACAAGTGGTCCAGAACAACAACAAACAAGAATAAGCAACAAATGCACAAGCAACAACATACCAATCCACCATGTCTAGTTCACCATTTAACACACAAGAGGTAAACAACTTATCAAAGGCTCAGATTATTAGCTTTATAGCTCATGTTGGCTGCAAATTCAGTTTTGCCTCGCCAAAACTCTTTTTAAGTTTTTTTTTAAAAAAAAAAAATCATCATTGCCTTTTTTATTTCATTAAAGTTGCAAAATGACCTTGAATGGTTTCTTTACCATCCAGTAATGAAATTTTTTTATACAAAAACACTAAGTTTTTTTTATACATTACAGTTGCAAAGTGAATTAAACTCACTTTACCATCCAGTAATGAATATGCATTACCATGTCTAGGATTTACTTGAGGTGCTTGCCAAGGATTTCATGGGGTGCCTGCGTAGGCTTGCCCACAAACAAAACAAAAGGGTCCTCCTATGCAAACCTGCAAAAAAAGAAACAAAAGTTTTAGATCTAAAAAAGTTTTAGATCTAAAAAATTTAAGAACGAAACATGTTTTAAAAAAATCAAAAAAGTAAACTTTTTTCTTGTCAAGATGACGTACAGAAATTCCAAAGTGTTTATACCAGAGCATCGTCGTTTGTCAAAAAAAATATGTTAAACATGCTAAGAGGTATATACGCTCCGAATCTGTGGTCACCCAACAACCTCTGTTAAAGAAAGTAATCGTGGACGTCCGAGCGTAAAGGACAACAAATCCAAGTCTAAACCAAATCTCCCGGATTTGAACGAAGAACCCCCACAAGGCACCGCAGAAGCTACACAAAACCTAAAAAGTCCTGTAGTAAATAAAGAATCTGCGTGACACAGTTCTTATGTGGGAGAGCCTTCTAACGTCCCAGACTTAAAAGAAGGACCTAACGAAGGACCTAGCGAGGGCGACTTAAGACACCACTTGTACGTTCCAGATTACTTTAGCGAATATTGTATGACTGAAATTCCAACTATTTTCCGACGCTGGATCCTAGGGATCTTTAACGTGGAGGGTGATGGAAATTGTGGCTATCGAGCTCTTGCCGTATATCATCAAGAAATGTGGCCCAGAATTCGAGCTCTTGCCAGGGAAGAGGTAGACAATAACGAGGATGTTTACAGGAAAATGTGGGGTGATTCTTTTACATCTACACGTAACTCGATGAATTGGTTTAGGGTGCAGACCGGCGTTATTGGATGACTATGTCAGAAATGGGAGTGGTTATTGCTACATCTCTTAACCGTCCTATTGTATGTATAACCAATTTACAATCTCTTTTGTGTCTTCCGCTGAAAGGTTCTCCCGATTCAGCAGAAATATTGTCTCCGGTTGTGATTCTTCGTGTGGGGAACAACGAATGTGCTCACTTCGTTCTTGCGTTTCTTGATGAAGACTCACCACTCCCGTATAATCACCCACAATGGAGACATTTTAGAAATGCCGAGGCCGCGCCATGGGAACATGTGTTTGCTCAACGACAGAGGATGTTTAGATATACGTAGAAAACAGTTATTGATTTATATTGTAAATGACACAACATGTATAGACGATTACTGATTTATATTGTAAATGACACAACATGTATAGACGATTACTGATTTATATTGTAAATGACACAACATGTATAGACGATTACTGATTTATATTGTAAATGACAAAACACGTATAGACGATTACTGATTTATAGCAAACGACTCGTCATCTTTTGTTACAGATTTCTGCTCCTGCTCCGGTTCTTCCTCATCTTTTGTTACAGGAATCGGATGACATTCAGTGGAGGGACATTCATTGTGTCAACCACACACCCGCTCGTGTTGAGAGTCCAGATTATGTGCTTTCTTCACAATCTTATGTGTCTCCCTCTCCAGCTATATCTCCAGCTGCATATGAGGACAATTTTATACACCGTCCTCCGGTTCTTCCTCATCTTTTGTTACAGCCGTCTCGCGTTGACGAGTACGGGCGAGAGATTGACGGATTGAGGAGACGCATTTCAGAGTTAGAGTCTCGTGTGGGACAGATGGCAACATCATTGGAGCGACTACGCCTCGGGCGTGATTGATCTTAGTTTCTAGTTATATTGTAATTTTTTGAACCATGTATCAACTATTAATCTATAACAAGATTGGTTATTTATGTATTCGAAGCTTCTAATTTTGTGAACCATGATATTACTAATTTATGTTGTGAATAATTATACAAATTCTTTTGGCCAGATGCAACAACAAAATCCTTACTTGTGTCGTTGTCAACGTGGATTAATAATTGAAAGAACATCCCACAAGCCCAAAACTTGTGGTCTGAAGTATTATGCATGTCTTTTCTCAAAGGTAAATAATTAAACGTTTGCTTATTTGCGTAAATATATCAATAACTTGTTTGTTTAGAATACATTTCTTCTAATTGTTTCGTCATATAACCAGGGACTAAAGACTATGGGTGTCGATACTTCATGTGGAAGGAAATATTTCAACAAAAGTACTTTGGTGAAGCCTCTTCATCAACGCAGTGCTCAAAGCTAAACTAAAGATACAACGATCAACATGCTATTGGTTGAAAACAATTTGTTGCAGGCAAAAATAAAGGCGTTGGAAGCATCACTGGAATTGGCAAGAAATCCAGTTGATCACGCATGTCAGCCGAGTGGAATACTCTATGAGCTTATAGATGACATTAATAATCTTCATGTGGAGTAGATTTCGTTGTAATATTGAAAACATTTGTTGTTTTACTTGTTTAATGTTTACATTTGTTGTTATACACAATTAAAAAACATAACGTAAAATAAATACCATATAAAAACACTACACGATTAAATACACTATACATAAAAAAACACTACACAAATTAAATACACTATACACACTATACACTACACAAATTAAATACATTAAAAAAAACACAACACACACAATTATTAAAAAAAAAATTAAAAAAAAAAAAACCAAAAACAAAAAAAACAAAAATCGCCGCCGTACGGATGGGGGTCCACCCTACTTAAGGTGCCTGCTAAGGATTTCATGGGGTGCCTACGTAGGCTTGCCCTAGTCATTTCATAAGAAGAAAAGCAATGAGAAATGACATGCATGTTAATGTTTGCTAGTGTGACCAATGTAAAAGCAGCTGAATGCATGTGTTGAAATTCAGTGTAAGGTACCGAAAAAGTTGTTCCCACCGAAGTACATAATATTTACCAAAACTCAAAACGAAAGTCAAATTCATAAGATTAAGTCAACTCTCGAGTATACATATAAACTTTATTAATATCAAAAAACTTTATCACATATTCGCATATCAGTTATGAATTTAATGAAATACTACAATATCCATCAACTTTCAAACTTGAGCGCATTCTTTTGTTTACGTGGTATGATCGGCAACCGGCGACACCAGTTAATTACATACATGGATTTTATTTATTTATTTTCTAAGTTAATTACGTCAAGTTATTAAATGTCATTAACCTTATAAACTTCTGTAGCCAATTCTTGGTTTGTCTCATCCTTATGTGAAAAGTCATTACGAATATATCTGTTGGGAATTCTGCTAAGTTAGAATTCTGTTGCTGTTTCTGCCGAAGAGATTCTGCTGAAGTTCATTGTTTCTGCTGAATAACAGAATCTGCTGAAGTAGTATAATATGTAGTTTGTTTCTGCGGAAATAGTTATTCCGTATTTTATATAGTTAGTTAGGATATGCATGAGCTTTATTAGGAAGTGATAACGTATATCTTATTTAGTTTTATGTTTATACGTTTCTTAGGAAACAAGTTAGGGTTCCTTGCCTATAAAAGGAACGCAATAGTATGATTGAGGGAACGATTTGAAAAACAAAGTTTTAGTAATATAAAGATCCATAGAGGATCAACGTGTTCTTAGTTATTGTGTTTGTGCTTATATTTGATTTTCCGCTAAAAAATATAAGTCGTAAAGATTGTCTATTAGTTTGCT
This sequence comes from Chrysanthemum makinoi, assembly GCA_910596185.1. Classification (NCBI taxonomy): domain Eukaryota; kingdom Viridiplantae; phylum Streptophyta; class Magnoliopsida; order Asterales; family Asteraceae; genus Chrysanthemum; species Chrysanthemum makinoi. The sequence continues at coordinate 10,069,224 of OU343220.1, forward strand.
TGTGATTACATAAGTAATACTAACGATCTGCGAGTGCTCAAGATCTATCAAGGTCTAAAGTTTTATCAAGTGGTATCAGAGCCTCGAGAGAGTCTCTACGATACTAAGAACAATCTTTCATAAACACTCATACAACCAACAAACCATTCACCATGCCTGGATCACAAGATGATATTGAAGTCACCAACAACCAGAACACCACCAATCTGCAACAACTAAGTCTCTCGAACAGTAATGCCAAGTTTCCTTATCTAAAGAAGGAGGAATACGATTTATGGGCAATGAAGATGCAAAACTGGATTTCCAACATTGATTGGAATATGTGGGAAGTTGTCAGGAAGGGAAACAGTTTGAAGAGAACTACCACAGATCCTGATGGTAATCTCAGTTATGTTCCTCCCAAATCTGCTGAAGAGTTACTGGCAGTTTAGAGAGAAACCAAGGTTAAAACAATTCTTCTTCAAGCTATTCCTGAGGATCACTTGAGTGATTTTCACTTCATGAATGATGCTAAGGATATTTGGTTGGCCATCAAGGCCAAGTTTGGAGGGAATGAGGAGTCTAGAAGAATGAGAAAATCGATGCTGAGACAACAGTTTGAAGACTTTCAAATCTCTGAAGAGGAAGGAATTCACAAGGGCTATGACATGTTTCACAAGATCTTAAGTCAGTTGAAGCAGCTTAAGGCAAAGCCAGATAATGATGATTGCAACTCCAAGTTTTTGCGATCTTTACCTCAATCCTGGTTACAAGTAAGCATTGCCTTTAAAACTAAAGGTGAGCTTGATATAATTACATTTGATGAGCTGTACAACAAGCTTAAATCTCTTGAGCCTGATGTACGAAGTCCCTTCCGTTCATCATCTACTGCAAGTCACACAGCATTTGTTGGGGCCTCTACTCCAAAGATGATCCATGCTCCAAGTCCTACTTACTCATCATCATCTTACACTACCACTCCCTCAAGTTCTCAATCTACAACTAGTGGTATAATGGAAGATGTGCTTGGATCCTTCTTTGCTGACTATGATCCTCAGCAGGAACTTGCATATGAGGATTTTGATCAGGTAGATCCTCTGGAGATGGAAGAGATGAAGTTGAAGTGGCAAGTGGCTATGCTATCTATGGACATCAAGAAATTTGAACGTAAGGCTGGGAGGAAGTTTGGTTTCCAGGGAAGAGATCCAGCAAGGTTTGACAAGAAGAAGGTCAAGTGCTTTACATGTCATCAGATGGGTCACTTCTCCAGAGAGTGCAAGGATAGGAAGGCTGGAGATGAGGTGAGATACTCTTCCTATCAGCAGAATCAAAGGGATGCTGGAACTTCGAAGCCTAGTTCTACAGTTGCTCTGGTCACTTTGGATGCAAATGTCGACTGGAAGACACATGAGTCTGTGAATAATGATGGTTCTGGTGGTGATAATATTGGATTGCTTGCAAGCTATACTTCAGAGGATAGGCATGATCAGATTGCCTTGATGGGCATCTCTCAGGTACAAAATTGTTTGTGTTGGTTGTAGTGAACGTTATAATGAACTTAAGGAAGCATATGATATTTTGAAACCTAAATATAATGAATGCTATGTTGAAGTTGAAGCTTATAAACAGGCATTAAAAATATTAGAAAGACAAAAGGTTTGGTTTCAGAAGAATCAAATAGCTTATGATGAGAAGATTAGGGTGCTAGAAAGCGATCTAGAATGTACTAAAAATGACTTAAAAAGGTCTGAGAAATTGAAAGCTGATGTGATGTCTGAAAACAATGTGTTGAAAGAAAAATTAGATGAAGAAATAGCTAGACATAACAATTGGCAAAAAGCTGGTCTAAATCTAGCTAAAGAGCTATACTCTAGTCAAAATCCTAATACTTCAGTAGGTTTAGGCATTAAGAAATATGTAGGATTAGAAGCTTGAGATGACACACGTAGATCAACACCAGCAGGCTTAGCTAATTATGTGAAAGAAGGTGACCTACATGCTGTACGTGGATCTATTAGAGGAATACCTATGCCTGTTTACCTTTCCATTAAAGTTGACTTTGATTGTAAAACCCCAAAAATCTAAAACGCGTGAAAAGACTATTTTGCCCCTCTAATTTAAAACTTATAAAATACGTAAAATATGTCAATGCTCATTAAATGTAATTCTAATCTAACTTATAAATGATTGACAAACCTAATATACGAGATTTATTTACGTTTACGTTTAAAATTTCACCACATGTATATATAATTGCATTGGGCCGAAAATTTCATAAGCTACAAATTAATACTACAATTAAAAATATTAGAGCCCAACTAAACTTGCATTAGGCCCATGTTTTTAACTTGCATTAGGCCCATGTTTTTCCTTTAACTCGTCAAATCCCTTATAACCATCCCATTTTTTTTTTCTGTTACTTTACGTTTCACACTAAAAACGCATGTCCCAAAACCCTAGCAAAATAAAGTGATGGCAAGCATTGGTGGTTTCTTCCTCCTTTCGATCTCAATAGCAAACAAAGAAGGTTAATCGTGGAGCCTGGTTTGAAGGCTGCTGGTCGTGATGTACTGCTACTGATCGTGGGTTGTTGCTATCGTGGATACTCATTTGTTTCTGGTTCTATTCCACTCGTACGCCTAGGGTTCGTATCCTCCAAACTCAGTTTAATTTCCTTCTTTGTTTCTTGTTTGTGTCGTATATATTGGAATCCTTTTGATGCATGTTGTTGACTGAAACCTCACATAAAATAACAAGATTGTCTCATGAAATCATAAGTGTAGCGCATGAATTATCGAATGAAAGATCTCATAAAATTCGACCCAACTTTAACCTGTTTGAAATCCATCTCGACATACCTATACGCGACACATATACATGTTCATCTAAAGATTTTCGAGTCGAATAGAGTAAATAAATGCACAAGCATGTCTTGGTTAGTTGCGTCAATAATTGTTCATGTATAGATCAATCGAATGCATGCATGGCTGTAGAAAATGGTACAAATCGATTTCGGGTTGCGTTTCTGTAGCAGGTTCATGCGAATGGAAGCATGCAAGTATAATATAAAATTGGGAGTAAGTAAAGCAAATAGGTGTGTATGCGTTGGTAGTCTATCATATAAGTGGGACTGATTTGCATGCAAGCGTGTAGCATATGTACATTTTAATAAGTGTATGTTCGTTATTTTATTTGCATCCATTGGTATTTGATGTGTATGCGTGTTTTGTGTGTCAAGCATCAGTGTTATGCGTGTTTTATTGTATGTGTACAAGTTGTATGAATTGCAAGTTTGCTCATGTATGAGTTTGTGTCTTGCATGCCTAAATATTATATGAGTTTGCGTCATTTGCATGAGGAGTTTGAGGTCTCGTTTCAAGTGGATAAAGGGTGTGATTATAAGTTGTCATGTGGGTCATGTAGGTCTAGCGTGTGATATGAATTAGTGTTGTATTTGCATGGTCTTGTATGGTTGTGTTTGAAACAATATTTGTACGAGAGTCGAATCGAATAAGGGTTGATTCATGTCATTGTATGTGGTTTGTCGTGGGGTCATTTCGTGTGTACGCATATGAGGTAAATGTGTCGGCATGTAGGTTTTTAAAGTGTGAAAAACGCGGACTAATAAATTTATGAAACTTGCGTTGCGATCGGGTCTAAAGGAAGTTAGACATAGATGTTGGTTTGATATCAGTAATGGTTTATGAATGCGTAAATATATATCTCAATTCAATATATACACCATGAAACTTAAGTCATCATATTTAAAACCTTAAATTTGATAATTTATACTTTAAACCTTAAACTTTACCAAAGGTGTTATAATAAACCCTAAAATATGATATTGGTTATATAAAACCTTTAAGTTTATTTAATTGTCATTTGAACCATAATTTATAAAAGCCGCTAATTCGAGAAACTTATTTAATTCGGAAAGTTTCTAAAAATAGAAATAAGCCTTAAGTATGAAATAAGAATAAAGATGAACCCTAAAACTATGAAATAACGTTCTAAATATTAAGCGACCATTATTAATGTAGATTCGCGGAGGAAGGAGTAGCTTTTGTTTTCCTTATGGACTTCGGGCTAGTTGCTTTACGGTTTGAGGTACAGATATTCTATCCCTTTTCAGTAGGGATTTCTCATAACTTTTCGATCATTGACTTTACTTCACTTATGATATTCCTTTGCTATGATTTCCTTATGCTATGATCCTTTTGATATGATTCTGACATAATCCTTTGATATTATTCTGTTCGCTATGATATTCGTTTGTTATGATTATGAAACTTATGATTATGAACCTTTGATATGAACCCCTGATTATGAACCTATGTTATGGAACCTCTGATATGAACCTTTGATATTTGAACCTTTGATATGAACCCTTATGATATGATTATGCTTTGACCCTCCAGTTTGATACCCGAGCCAAATATGTTTCCTAGTCATGGAGGTACCATGACCATGTCATTGATGCACCAATGGCATGACTCCAGTGTGTACGAGTGATGTTACACACCGTCCCTTTTCTGTTATATGATTATGAGCTCAGATATATGTTTGGCCACTATGTTTCTGCGGGGGCGTATGGATGCATCCTAGATATGTTTTGATATGATATGATATGATATGATTTATATGGTGAATGATGTCGTGTGCAATACGCGTCTTCACAGTCTGGGAGCTAGCTACTCCATTGGTTACTTGAGGTCTCCCTCCTATTATATATGGTATTCCGAGGTCACCCCTCTGAATACAACGGTTACTTATGATATGATATGATATGTTCCGGGCTCATGGTAGATTTCTGACAACCCTTACACTTTTGATATACCTATACTGTACTTTCTGTATTCCCCAACGTACCATATTCTGTGTTAATTATTCTCGGTACCCTTATATGACTCACTCTACTACCAAAATATATATATTCCATTGCTTTGATCTGTCACACTCTTATCCTGTTACTTTAGACTATCGTTCCATTCACGTATCGGGTTATTATATGTTTATTGGATTTGATTATGATATTCATGTTTTATGCAACTACTGATTACCCTGCTATGATATGATTAATATACGGTTATCTGATTTACCTGTTGTCATCTGATGATATGTGATCTTACTGTTATGTGACCCTCTGATTTGTCTGGTGATCATGCTGGTGTGTAATCGATAGTTTTGTCTGTTTATCATGTGTACTTCGTTCAGTTAATCTCGTGGACTACGACTATCCGTTGTATCCTTATCTGCTTATTGTTGACCTGCCGTGTTTACATTTCTGTCTATGCTACGGATTGATTGGGTAAATGGTTCCACTTATGACGTCTGACTTGTTAACTTGTTTAATTGCCCTGCTATGTCCCTAGTTCATTTAATTATAATGTTCATACTGTATTTCTACTTGTTACGTGTGACTGCCATGTTTTGACTGCTGTTAGTACTTCCGCTGTTGTGATACTGGTTATGTTTTCAACTAAGGGTTTTGACCTGTGTGATTGCCATGCTCACTTATTAATTAATTTCTTCCGCTTTCCTGTAGATTTCTGTTTGACTTGTATGTCTTCTGATTTTCCCTGAATTGATTGTATGCCATATATGTTGTGTGGATGCGACGCCTGCTATGCTTGCTTATGTTTCAGTACTTGTAAGCCTGGTTTGTATGTGCTTGTTTATATGTCATCGATGCTTTGCTTGCTTTGTCTTCCACTGTTATTTGTTTCTTTTTGGATATCTGTATAATTGTTTTCTGCAGGATCCTCTTTGACTCATTGTTCTCATTTCGTTGCGACCTTGTTATCAGTTTTCCTTATTTCATTTCGCATTTCTGATTTTATTTAGCTTTCGTTTTGTTATATCTGTTCCTGCGGCAGATTTTAGGTTTGAAGATGGGCTTTGATGGGCTGAGAGTTGGATTATCTGAGTGGACCAACCCTAGTTACCTTATTATTTTGGACTTATTTTGAAGAGCTTTGGTTTTGAGACTTCATTTCATTTTAGATATTGTATTTTCCTTGTCAGTCAATTGTTTATATGATTTGATACTTCATTTTAAGGTTTTCCTTTGTAAAGATTTTATTTGTATGTTCTGATATGACACAAGAATGTGACACTTCTACCCTTGCTGGGTTGGGGTGTTACATTAATGGATCACATCATCTTTATGGCAAAAAGTCAAAAGACTTGCCATACCCTGATTCTTCATCTACTGATTTTGTCTCTTACTCTGACAGTGACAAATCTTCTGATCAAGGGTCTACTTCTTATGCCAGCTGTGATTCAAGTGATAAGTCAGACCTACCCAAGACCTCACCCAAGCAAGATTCATCTTCCAAGCCAGTTTCTTCTGAAGACTTGTCTTTTAAGTCTTTGCATAATAATAATGTTAAAAACAATTCCTTTAATGTTTCTGGTTTGAATACTTCTGCTTGTAATAGAACATCTTTTGGTTTGAATAAACCTTCTAAATAGAAGACATGTTTTGTGTGTGGAAGTAAATTTCATTTAATTAAGGATTGTGATTTTCATGAACAAAGACTGGGTGTATGTGCTGGGAAATCTAGACCAATGTGGACTAATGTTAATGCTATACCACCTTATGTTCCACAAGCAACCAAAGCATCTCCTCCTTTTTATTGGAGAAGCTCAGTTGCTAGACCATATGTGCTGTCAAGTCCTCAGCAGGTTGTTCTTGGAATAGAAAGGGACCTAAATTTCAATGGAAACCCAAGAACAATAGTGGATCTTATACATCTTCATGGCCTAAATCTAATGATCCACAAGGCAGGTTCAAGTCAGCAATGACTTGAGCCTCCATAGTGTACTAATGTATTTGTATTTTTTTGTTGTTGTTGTAGGATCATCCTCTTAAGCACAAGGAAGTTGGCATTGTTGATAGTGGTTGCTCTAGAAGCATGTCAGGAAATAGAGATATGATGCATAATTTTGTACCCATTGAAGGAGGAGGCAATGTGACCTTTGGTGGAAGTAATGGTAGAATCACTAGGAAAGGGACCATCAAAACACCTCAACTGGACTTTGAGAATGTGTACTATGTCAAGGAACTACAACACTTCAACTTGTTCTCAGTTTCACAAATCTGTGATACAAAGAACAAAGTACTCTTCTCTGAGGATGAATGTCTTGTGCTGTCTAAAGACTTCAAACTTCCAGAAGATACATCTATTTTGCTGAGAGTTCCTCGTACTCACAATCTATACACATTCAACTTAAATGATGTACAACCAGAAGGTGACTTAACTTGTTTGGTGGCTAAAGCATCCCTGGATGAGTCTACAAAATGGCATAGAAGGATGACACATGTGAATTTCAAGACCATTAACAAGCTATCTAAACTGGGTCTTGTTGAAGGACTTCATTCTAAAGTTTTCACCAATGAACACAACTGTGTTGCCTGCAACAAAGGAAAGCAACACAGAGCCTCATACAAAGCTATTAATGCAGTGAGCCTTATTTCAGAACCTCTTCAGTTGCTTCACATGGATCTTTTTGGTCCAACTCAAGTCTGAAGCATAGATCACAAGTATTTTTGTCTCGGTTATTATGATGACTATAGCAGGTTTTGTTGGGTATTCTTCTTGAGGACTAAAGATGAAACCTCTCCAGTTTTAAAAGAGTACATTAATCTTGTTGAAAACCATGAACAAAAGGTTAAAGGTATCCGGTGTGATAATGGGACAGAGTTCAAGAATGCTATTTTGATAGAACTCTGTAAGTCTAAAGGAATCAAAAGGGACTATAGCACTCCAAGAACACCTCAACAAAACGGGGTGGCTGAAAGAAAGAATAGGACCCTAATAGAGGCAGCAAGATCTATGCTTGCAGACTCTAAGTTACCCACTATATTTTGGACTGAAGCAGTTGGCACAGCTTGTTATGTTCTGAACAGGGTATCCATTACTAGACCTCATTTTAAGACACCTTATGAGCTTCTCTATGGGAAAGTTCCTGTTATTCACTACCTCAAACCTTTTGGCTGTCAAGTGACTATTTTGAATACTAGTGATCCACTGGGTAAATTTGATGAGAAGGCTGATGAGGGATATATTGTGGGTTATTCGGCTCATAGTAAGGCGTATAGGGTATATAATTTGAATGCTAAGAAGATTGAGGAGACTTTGAACCTGAGATATCTAGAAGACAAGCCTAATGTTCAAGGACAAAGTCATGTTTGGTCTTTTGACCTTGATTACTTAACTGACTATTTGGGTTATTCTAGACATGTGGCTAACCAAAATGCAGGTTCACAAGAGTCTCATACTGACAGTGCTGCTACCATGAATGCTGATTCTGATAGTGAGTTTGAGGATGATGAGCATCCTATTGTTGTACTTTCTTTCTCCCCTAACAATTTTTCAGGTGACACTTCCAAAGATACAGCTGATGCGAGTGAAGACGAGTCCAACTATGCAGAGGACCTTGCTAGGCTAAAGAAGCAGGAGTATGCAGCTAATCTAGAAGCTGAGAGGAATGCTGAGGAGATTTCAATAGAAGCAATCAGTGGAAATAACCATTCTGCTGAAAGTGATCCGGTTTCTCCTATCATCACCAATTCTACTGAAGGCTATGCTGTTTCTACTCCCATTTCTGCTAGAGTGTCCACATACTTTGGGGACCCTTATACACGTTTTCCAAGACCTTCAGATCTTGGTAATCATCAACCCAAAGTTGGAATCTTCACCTCACCTTCCTATGACAGTAATTTTGAGCCAACTGTGACTAATCTTGATACCTCCATTGATGTCAACACCACTGCTACTAAAAGGATCAACATTACTCATCCACAGTCCAATATTATTGGTGATCCTAATGCACCTGTTAGAACTAGGGGCACTGTAACAAGTTCTAAATATGGTCAAGTAGCTTTTATCTCTTATGTTTCAAACCAGCAAAGGGACAATCACACAGATTTTCAGCATTGTTTGTTTGCCTGCTTTCTATCTCAAGTGGAACCAACCAGTGTTACTCAGGCCCTGGATGATTCAAGTTGGCTTGAAGCAATGCAAGAAGAGATGCAACAGTTCCAAAATCAGCAGGTTTAGATATTGGTCCCACTACCTGAAGGGAAGTATGCAATTGGGACCAAATGGATTTTAAAAAATAAAAGAGATGCAAGGGGTGTTGTGATTAAAAGTAAAGCAAGATTAGTGGCTCAGGGGTTCAGACAAGAGGAGGGGATTGATTATGATGAAGTGTTTGCACCTGTTTCTAGAGTTGAGGCTATACGGATATTCTTGGCTTTTGCATCTTACATGGGTTTTATGGTGTATCAAATGGATGTTAAAGGCGCATTTCTGTATGGTGAAATAGAAGAGGAGGTTTATGTCACTCAACCTAAAGGATTTGAAGATCCAGATCATCCAAATCATGTTTACAAGGTGGTTAAAGCTCTCTATGGACTACATCAGGCACCAAGAGCATGGTATGCTAGGCTTTCATCTTTTCTGCTGAAGCATAGCTATCGAAGAGGTGCCATTGATAAAACACTTTTCCTGAAGAAGAATTCCACATACATTATACTTGTGCAAGTTTATGTGGATGATATCATATTTGGGTCCACTAAAGAAGCTTGGTGCAGGGAGTTTGAGGAGCTGATGAAGGGAGAGTTTCAGATGAGTGCTATGGGGGAGCTTACTTTCTTTTTGGGTCTTCAAGTTTAGCAGAAACCTGATGGTATCTTTATAAGTCAGGATAAATATGTGAGGGACATCTTAAAGAAGTTTGGAATGGAGAGTGTCAGGACTGCCACAACACCTTATGAAGCTACAAAGTCAAAGACAAACAATGAACCAGATCTACCTGTGAATGTTCATTTATACAGATCAATGATTGGTTCCTTGATGTATCTTACAGCTTCTAGGCCTGACATCACTTTTGCTATGAGTGCTTGCTCTAGACATCAAGTCACTCCACTTGCTTCCCATCTGAATGCAGTGAAAAAGATCTTTAAGTATTTGAAAGGCCAACCTCATTTGGGCCTTTGGTACCCAAAAGAGTCTCCTTTTAAGCTGGAAGCATATAGTGATAGTGATTATGCTGGTGCAAATCTGGATAGGAGATCCACAACTGGAGGTTGTCAATTCCTTGGAAAAAGATTGATTTCTTGGTAGTGCAAGAAACAAACTATTGTGGTTACCTCATCTACTGAAGCAGAGTACGTTGCTGCGCAAATTCTTGTGGACAGGTTCTTTGGATACAAAATCAATTGTTGGATTATGGGTATAACTTCATGAACACAACCATTTTTATTGATAATCAAAGTACCATATGCATTGTTAAAAATCCAGTTTTTCACAGTCGCACTAAGCATATTGAAATCAGGCACCACTTTATAAGAGATGCATATGAAAAACATTTGATAAAAGTGGTTAAAATTCACACTGATGATAATGTGGCAGATCTGATAACTAAGGCTTTTGATGGACCAAGGTTTCAACACCTTGTGGTCCATATTGGTATGCTTAACCCTTAACTGCAAAGTTTAAGGGGAGGCATAGGCCTCAGGGGAGGCATATGCCTCAGGGGAGGATTTTGGATGTAAACTTTGTATATTAGTTTATATATTTGTACGTTAGTTTATATATTTGCTAACACTAACCTACTTATGTTCTTTTAGTTGTTTTGGTTTGTGTGTTTCTCTGTGTCTGTTTTGCAGTTTGCATATATTAGTTGGAATTTATTAAGTTTGGAGATGGACATGTAAGCTTAAAAGTTTGTTTCTACTGAAAGCAAAGTACTGAAGAGACTGAAGGGAGCATTTTGTATCTAATGGAAGACAAGTACTGAAGTTTAAAGATGCTCATTCATTCAAGATACAGCTTACAGCTTACAGCTTACATTGCATACAATCAACTTCATACAAGATTCATAACTATACATGATCTACTGAACCTATACTAAGTTCCTATCATCTACTAGCTCATATCTTCTAGTCCAGCATCTTCTAGTCCAGCTGCTGGATATGCATGACCAGGATATGCATGACCAGTATGACGAGCTAAGGATCAAAATGGGAAGGATGGATTAAGGAAACCATAGATGATGAAGATGAATACACGTTGTCCTTTGTGCTTCATCTACTGGTTTCACCAAAAAGCAATCAATCCATCTTTCTTTTACCCTTACCTTGTACGATATGTGATGATGCACCAAAACATGGCGCAGGAAGAGCGAACACCACCTGTTTAGGTGGAGGTGTTGGAGGTTGGGAGTAAGAAGTTATCTCAGTAGTGGGTTCCTCAGAGTCATCAGAAGACTCACTTGGATCCACTACACTATCATCTTCAGAAGAAGGGATAAAGGGGGATTTTCTTGGTCGTGGTGGTTGTGGAGGTATATAGAGTCTCCATAGGCTAGTATCATCATTTGATGATGATGATGATGAAGATGAGGTTGGATCAACAACTTCTGGTTTGGTATTCATGGTTGATTGTGGTTGATTGTGATTTGTGATGTGATTAGGGTTTTGTGATGGAATTGGGGATAAATGATATATGTGAAGTGTGCATTTGGATCATTATATAGACGGATTCGAGGTTTAATGTAATTTAATATGAGTTTGGTGGCACAGTAACGCTCTAGATATTTACTGACTATAATATTTTATCTTGAGAGGTTTCTGCTGAAGCGTATTACTTCAGCAGATTGACCGTGTTTCTGCTGAAGTGTTACTTCTTGGTTAAGTTGAAATACACGTAAGATGTGGTCAACGTATGTTCCGATATTTTTGACTATATTTTGGGTAACTTCTACCAACTCATTATAGGCATATCTTTGCTTCAAATTAAACAATTCCCTCTTCACTTACGTTCACAACTCTTCCAGTTAAAAGAATCACAACCCTAAATCACAATTTCACTCATGGCACTTTAATTGAAGAAAGATCACAACAAAGTTGCTTTTCTGGGAGAAGCAAAGGGTGATGAATTATATAAACCAATGGTGGAGTTCCTGAAAAGATCCAAGATTCATTATGCTTTAACGCATTCTCCGGAAGTTGTTTATGAATCTTTGGTTACACAATTTTAGGCGACTGCTGAAAAGAGGAGTGATACAGAGATCGTAGATGTGGTTGACGGAACAGAGTATGTAGTGACAGAGGAACTGATTAGAAGAAAGCTTCGTTTGGATGATGTTAATGGGGTTTATCATTCTAATGCTTTGGATATTCTTGCTGGACTAAGAGCTATTGGATATCAGGGTACAAGGACTGATATGTGGTTAAAAAATCAGTTATGTCCGATGTGGAGATTTTTGGTTCACACATTACTTCAATGTATAAGCAATAAATCAGGAGGATGGGACCAATTTTCTACGCAACTGGGATGTGGTATTGTTTGTCTTTCTCAGGGTTTGACTTATAATTTTTCTAAATTTATTTTTGATAATATGGTTGAAAATATAGATAGGAAAAAGCATAAGTTTTTGATGTACCCTAGATTTCTTCAGATGATTTTAGACATTACCACACAAGCCGAAGCTTTTTGTCCCATAGGAGTTTTAACTTCTAAACTATTTGCTTCAATGAGAACTAAGTATGAGGGGGATCATCATCCTTTGCTAGCGGCTATGTTGCCTCAAGGCAATGAGGCTGCTGAAGAAGGGAATGTTGTTGGTTTTCCACCTTATACTACTGTTGCTACTGATGGTAATCCATCAGTTACAATGGATGAAGGCCCTTCTAATGCTGCTGAAGCACATCATGTTTCTCCTGACCAACCTTCACCCACACCTTCACCTAGACCTAGTTCTAGTCCACCACCTACACAGGTTCCTCATGATGAGGTTGATACTGAGATTAATATGATGACCACTCCTAGTCCTGTTAGAGATTCAGTTGATGATAGTGTTCCATTCTTTGAGCATGTTGATATTTCTTCTGAAAGGCCCAATGATGCTCCCATTACCACAGAGCAATCTGCTGGTGGAGCTGAGGACCCTATTACACTTACATCTTTTTATGCTTTAGTGAACAGTATGCAGTGAAGTTCGATCTCAAGAAGGAGCTGGCAGAGACTAAATCTAATCTTGGTGGTGAGATTGTAGAATTGAAAAGGAAGGTTCAGGAATTGGAAGTACAACTCGGTCATAGTAGAAAAAGGAGATTGGATGTTTCTTCTGATGAGGAGGAAGTGGACGCCGTTTAAGTCACTTGATATGTTGGCTAATGTGGCTCAACAATCTAAGGCTTCTACTCCAATGGTTGCTACATCCGCATGCAAAAGGAGCCAATTTTGTTTACTAGAAGGAGGAGAAAGCAATCTTTGAGCAAGGATACATTGCAAAGTAAGGATGTTTCAACTATCAAGAACATATTGTTGCTGATACTCCTATGATGGATGTTGCTGTTTAAGTTGGTCAAGCTTCATCTGCAAGCACAACCGATTCTATACCTTCAGCAGATACTTCTGAAGTTTTCCTTGCTGGAAGAAATTTCAATTTGAATCCAGAAGCTGATGTATTTTCAACACCTGTTGAAGATTTATCTCAACATGTTTCTTCTGATGCACATCTGGATGAATCTTCTGAAGTTCCTTTTGGTGATACTCCTTCAGCTGATGTTGTTTTTGGATCTACTGATAAAGAGAAAGGAGTAATGGTTGACACTGAGCTTGGTCCAGATCTGGTTAATGAGTAGGAAAGGTTAGCACAAGACAGACTATTAGCTGAATGTGCAGATTTGAAGAAAAGTGATGAATTGGCTAAACAGCTTGAAGCTGAGTCTATTTCTAAATTGCCTCCTGAGAGACGAAAATAATTGGATGCAATGGCTACTCGGATGCAATGGCTACTCAGATGCCTGATGCACACTGGGATGCTTATACTCAGCAAGCTATTTCTAATCCTACAATTGCTCAGAGTATCTTAGGTGCAGATTTTGACAGTGAAAATTTTATTGCTCAAATGGTGGCCCTTGGCCAAAAACGAAAGCAAGAGGCAGCTGACAAAAGAAAAGCTATTAATGCACTTAAAGCTCAAGCAAAAAGGGAGAAACCACTCACGGAAGCTCAGAAGAAAGCAAATATGAGAATTGTGGTGAAAAATCAGAGTTCTTCGGTGTATAACTCAGGTTTAACAATAAAGCAAGTCTTGGCTTTGCCTGATCATGTTTTGATTCACAAGTATAATCAGATCATGAAGTTGTCTTCTTCTTCTTCAACACCTTCTTCCAACTTGAAAAGGATTGATGGGAATGAAGTTGCTCCAAAGGCCAAACGAATCAAGTTTGTTGAGATTGTGGACTATTTTGATGCTATTCCACCTAAGGTGATGTCTACAGTGGTTACTTCTGAAGCCACTACTGAAGCTACTCATTCACCTAACAGGGTTTCTTCTGCTGCCCTTCTATTGTTTTTGCTGAAGCAACTACTGAAGTTACTTGTTCAACTGACAAGGTTTCTTCTACTGAACCTTCTGTTGTTTCTTCTGAAACATCTGATGTGCCAGCTTCAACTCCATCTGTGGCCTTTGTTGATACAGAAGGAGGTAATATGGTTAAGGAAGCTGAAACAACAGCTGTCAAATCTAAACAGGCGAGAAAGGTGCTTGACAGAATGAATGCATTACGTGGTGGTGTTTCCACTAAGTCTTCTTCTTTTTCTTCAAGTCCTGTTAGAGAAGCTCATGAAGAATCTGAAGATGATCCATCTTTGGGAATCTATATACCTGGTAGGAGGAAGAAGAGGATGGCTAAAAGAAAAATCTTTTCTCTAAGGAAATATGTGAGATCAGCTAGGATTCAGTCAGCTAGGGTTGAGACATCTCGCAAGCATATTCCTGTGAATCTAAAGGCTGCTGAGTCAACCTTTATAAAAGAAGGATCTGCTACTGATTTTCCTGAGGGATCTCATGATGTGTTGATTAGTTGGTCTTTGAAAGATGCTGAGCTTAACATCATTCATCGATTGGATCAATCCACTATGCAGTTCAACTTTTTGAAGGAGATATTGCATTTGGTAGATAGGGCAGATTTGCTTACTTTGTATACCCTTGTCACTAAGCATTATCATTATCATGCACCACAGGATTCTGGGATATTCTTATTAGGAGATCTTCATGTTCTGTTTGATTCTTCATCTCCCAATGGTAAAGGATATTTTGTTTGGAAGAACTCTCATCTGTGGCAGGTTGAGTCTTGGAGATTTTATCCTCTGCCTCGTGTGCATGTGGTGGAGACAAAGGGTGGTATTACTGTCTGTATGTTTGCTGAGAGAACTTATCCCTTATCTAAGAGGCTTATGGAAAGAATGCTTAGACAGAAGTTGGAAGTCCTTCCAGATCCAATGGGGAATGATAGGGTCTATGCTGAGCAACTGGTTGGTTTGATAAAGACTCAACTTCTGCAAAATCAAGATGCATCTTCATCTTAATTGTTGTTATTTGTATGGTTTGTAATATTTGTTCTCTTTGTTTTCTTGTTTCTTTCTTAGTTAAAAAACCTCTATGTATATTCTGTGTTTGACTAATTTTTCTTGCAGGTTTGTTGTATATTCTTGATGTTTTTTAACTCACCAGATGTACCTTGTGTATGTCAAAGAGTTGGCTAGTCCAAAGGGTACAACTTTAGTAAAGACACATCAAATCTGTTGATAGCTGTAATGGTTTGCTCAAAATCATAGGGTATGCAACCACCCATGCTTAATTGCTGAGGGTTGTATGGTCATCAATTCACCATGGTTTATTCCTTTTTGGAATCCAAGAATTGGCTAGCCCACATGTATATGGCTTGTGGTAAAGGCAGTGGCATACCATATTTGGTAATCAGTTCACCAATCCTAAGAATTGACTAGTCCTGAGCAAACGGCTACAGGTAAAGACATTTCAAATCCGTTATATGGTTGCTGATTTTCTAATAAATCAGATGGTTATCAGTGTACCATAGTTTTCGAACTTAAACATTTGGCTACTCCAGTAGTGATGGCTATTGGTAAAGAGACATCAAATCCATTATTTTCAATGATTCACCTCTCACAGGAGTTAACACACCTGGATGTGATGCGAATAGTATGAAAGTAAAATGTTTTGATGTACATTCTGTCATTTGTTGCTGCAAAGACCTAGAGCGTTCACGATTTGTCATCATCGAGGTGTCTATGTTTTGTGTCTTTGTTGCTGATGTTCGAGTACAATCCTCTGACGCGTTGAAGATCTATCAAGAAACTGGAACTTAACCATGTCAAATTCCAGTTTAGGGGAGGATTGTTGGGAATTCTATTAAGTTAGAATTCTGCTGATGTTTCTGCCGAAGAGATTCTGCTGAAGTTCATTGTTTCTGCTGAATAACAGAATCTGCTGAAGTAGTATAATATGTAGTTTGTTTCTGCGGAAATAGTTATTCCGTATTTTATATAGTTAGTTAGGATATGCATGAGCTTTATTAGGAAGTGATAATGTATATCTTATTTAGTTTTATGTTTATACGTTTCTTAGGAAACAAGTTAGGGTTCCTTGCCTATAAAAGGAACGCAATAGTATGATTGAGGGAACGATTTGAAAAACAAAGTTTTAGTAATATAAAGATCCATAGAGGATCAACGTGTTCTTAGTTATTGTGTTTGTGCTTATATTTGATTTTCCGCTAAAGAATATAAGTCGTAGAGATTGTCTATTAGTTTGCTTGTGATTACATAAGTAATACTAACGATCTGCGAGTGCTCAAGATCTATCAAGGTCTACAGTTTTAACAATATCTTTAAATCTATATCTGAAAAGAGGACACATGGATTTTTTTACAATGGCATGTAGGGGTGTGCACAGTCCAAAAACCGGACCGGACCATGACCCGATTTCGGAAAAATCTTAGACCGAGACCGGACCGAATGTGGTCGGTCCGGTCTCGGTCCGGTCGGTCCTTCGGTCTGTCCGGTCCAACAAGACCAAATTAGCCAAAATTTGTCGGTTTTGGTCCGGACCGGACCGGACCGAGGACCGAATTAGCCCAAAAGCCGAGACCGCGGACCGGACCGAATGTGGTCGGTCCGGTCTCGGTCGGTCCGGCGGTCGGTCCGGTCCGTTCGGGTCGTATGCTCACCCCTAATGACATGTATTTATTTTTATATTTCTTTTATTGATTTTACTTCTCAATGCATGCTTTGTTTCAAAATATGAGTAACAAAATATACTTGTTCCCCCTCTTAGAAGTTGCCGACTGGATAGATTAATGTCAAGTATTCATTGAACCTATTTAATATTTATATCTTATGGCCTCTTCTTAAGGGGTGTTTGGCAACCCTTTGGAAACGTGATTATTTGATTATTACGTTTTTAAAACGTGAATAATCAAGTTTTAGTGTTTGGTTGCAAACGTGATTATCATTGAATTTGCCTTCAAAACGTGGTTTTGAAATTGGAGGTAGGGACTTACTTTTTGAAAACGTGGTTTTGCAAACATCATTTATGCAAACGTGATTTTTACCCAAACACACCCTTAATCAAATGCCAGTTATTGCTTAAAACTTGATGCCTAAAAACAATATTTAATGTTTTATCACTCTTGTTAACTCTTAACCTTCTTGCCTAAATTATTGTGTCCACATTTCTTCTTTTTCTGCAAATAGTTTTATTAGTTTTACTTATCAAAATTTTTACTCTCTGAATTTGGTTACTTTGCAGGTTTAGGTTTGATTCGAGTTTTGAGTCTTCATGCTTGACTTTGGTGGTTGGTTTTCTCCTCTTAAATTCTTGTATTATAATTTTACAGCCATGCTTTTTTGTGTTTATGTTTGAAGAAATAAGTAGGTGGTATTAGAGAAAGTATGAAACAAGCTATGGTGAAGAAACCTCAACTAAAGTAGATGGTTGGAAATCTTAGAAAGTATAAGGCTAGCCCCAGTGATGTGAATCCCTACTCGATCGAGTGATTGTGAGGATCGAGTCACAGTCGATCTTCTTGTTGTGGAATATCGATCGACTAATAGTTTGAGGAGGGAAGTGATCGCCTCCCCGATCGACTCTTGGTTAGTTTCTTTTTTTGTGTTTGTATAAATAAAAAGGTATATTTTGGGGAATGTTTTTTTTGTAGTGTAGGTCGTCTTACTGGGGCACCTAATCGCCTGAAGGTCGCTGGAGAGAGAAAACTGACGTGGCAGGTAAAATAAAAGGGATTGGGGTTCCTTACTGGGGGCAGCCTAAAAGATTAGATAGTTTCTGACATTTTTTTATAACACTATAAAGTAAAATATTCTAGATAAATAGTGAGAAAGTCATTGCAATTATTAGATATATAATCAGTGCGGACCCAGGATCTTAGAGGAGGGGCAATTTTTTTTTTTTTTTTTTAATCTTTTTTAAATTCGTGATGCACTTTAATAAAAAGGTCATAAAAAGAAATTTTTGACACTAAAAACTGATATTTTTTAAAATTAAGATAGATATATAAGGTTTTTACATTGTTTGATTTTAAGGTGGTGGGCAATTTGATTTTGTAATGGGGTGCACTTTAATATAATAGTCATAATTTTTTGTTACATTAAAAATTGATATTTTTTGACGAACCATGAAGGGCACCGCCACTCTCTAACTAGTATGTAGTTCCGCCCCTGTATATAATTGTAGACCATCTATTTAGAAGGTACTTACACATAAAATGTGAGACTTTCTTTGAAGAAATTATGTAAAGTTTTTGTAAAGCATCAGGTGTCATGGCTCAAGCCATGACCCCTTTTAGGTGTTACATCATGTCACAACTTCAAAACACTCATTTTTATTCATACACTTAAAAACATCATCCTTCATGGCTCAAATCAAAACACAATTTTTGTAACCCACTTCTATTCTATTATTCAATCAAACTAGTTTTTATTCATTAAAATAAAAAGACAAAATTACACGGTTGGTCCCTGTGGTTTGCCCATATTGCAAGTTTAGTCCCTAAGTCATTTTAATTACACCAGAGATACCTATTTTTGAAACCTTGCACTCATTTAGTCCCTATTTTGGATGGGCGTTAGTGCAGTCCGTTAAGTGTTTTGCGCTGTTAGTCCTTCGTTAATAAATTTTGCACCGTTAGTCCTTATTTTTTAAAATATAGTTTTCCCCAGTTAGTCCCTCCGTTAATAATAGTTATCGTCCGATTTTGTCCGTTTTTGTCCGTTTTCGTTCGTTTTCTATCCGTTTCCCCCCGTTTTTTTACGGTTTTCGTCCGTTTTCATTCGTTTTTTATAATTTTTGTCCGTTTTTCTTACGTTTTCTCCGTTTTCTTAAGTTTTTATCGGTTTTCATCTGTTTTTGTCCGTTTTTCTTACGTTGTGTCTGTTTTCTTTCGTTTTTGCCCGTTTTCATCCGTTGTTCTTACGTTTTGTCCGTTTTTCTTACATTTTGTCCGTTTTTCTTTCGTTTTTGTACTATTTCAACATATTGAAAATTTTTTCCAAAAAATTTGAAAAAATATTTCGAAAAAATGAAAAAAAATTCAAAAAATTTTTTGAATTTCCGAAAAAATTCAAAAAATAAAAAAAATTTCCGAAAAATAAAAAAAATTTCCGAAAAATTTCAAAAAATAAAAAAAAATATATCACAACAATTTCAAAAAAAATTTAAATTTCAAAAAAAAAAAATGAATAAAAAAAATATTTTGAATATGTCTTTTTTTTTTTTAAAAAAAATTCAATATTTTTCAAAAATTTTTAAAAATCTTTAAAAAAAAATATTTGAAATTTTTTTGAAATTTGACATTTTTATTTTTTCGAAATTCAAAATTTTTTCGAATTTTTTATTTTTTGAAATTTTTTTATTTTTGAAATTTTTGGGAATTTTTTTATTTTCGGAAATTTTTTATTTTTTATTTTTCGAATTTTTTTTATTTTTGATATTTTTGAAATTCAATTTTTTTTTTGAAATATGAATTTTTTTTTATTTTTTTTCAATTTTGTCTGTTTTTCTTCAATTTTTTTTTCGGAAATTTTTTTATTTTTTTGAAATTGTACAAAAACGAAAGGAAAACGAACAAAATGTAAGAAAAACGAACAAAAACGGATGAAAACCGATAAAAAAACGTACGAGAAACGGACAAAACGTAAGAACAACGGATGAAAACGGGCAAAAACGAAAGAAAACAGACACAACGTAAGAAAAAACGGACAAAATTCTAAGAAATATGTAAGAAAAACGGATGAAAACCGATAAAAACGTAAGAAAAACGGAGAAAACGTAAGAAAAACGGACAAAAGTTATAAAAAACGAATGAAAACGGACGAAAAACGTAAAAAAACGGGGGGAAATGGATAGAAAACGAACGAAAACGGACAAAATCGGGCGATAACTATTATTAACGGAGGGACTAACTAGGAAAAACTATATTTTAAAAAATAAGGACTAACGGTGCAAAGTTTATTAACGAAGGACTAACAGCGCAAAACATTTAACGGACTGCACTAACGCCCATCCAAAATAGGGACTAAATGAGTGCAAGGTTTCAAAAATAGGTATCTCTGGTGTAATTAAAACGACTTAGGGACTAAACTTGCAATATGGGCAAACCACAGGGACCAACCGTGTAATTTTGTCAAATAAAAATATAAATTACATAATAAAAAAAAAATAAAAAACGAAAAAAGAATAAAAAAAAAAAAAAGATTACTAAGGACTTAAAAGGTTGTACTGCAATTAAAAAATATTAAATGCTTTTAAACTTCATCTTCTTGCTTCCCTATATCTGCAAAAGAAAAAAACCAAAACATCTCGCTCACACACTATTAATCAACCAAAACACCCATTTTAACTTAAAAAAAAACAACAAAAACACAAAAAACCGACAAACCATCTATAATAACAAAGTACTACTACGTGATATACCTAGGTCTGTCTCTTTTAAGAACTATAACAACATGTTTAAGTTTAACCCCTCCAACAAAACGGAACACCTTCTTAAGATGTATATACAAAAAAAAATGAAATTGTCTAAGCAAAACTTAATACATGTAAAATTAACAACTACTATGATGTAGTCAGGAACTTACATCTTTCGTCGTAGCAGTTTTAGCTATATTCCTCACAAAGAGAAAATGTTCTTGTTTAGGATAAGCTTTATCCTGCAACGAAACAGTAACATAATCAAAGTCTAAATCGACTTCACTTACGTCACATGGTGTAAAATTTTTAAATGATGAAACTTGCATTTTTATGTTGACTGTTGGTACAAGCATTGTGTTGACTATTTTGATTAGTATTTTTTATTTCGTTAATTTTGTCATAGTTTGAACTTTATGCTTTGCATTAGTAAATTCTGTTGTGTGCTAGGCATCTTGTTTGTAAATTACGTTTTGGTATTTTGTTTTTGGAAACTCTAACTGCTCATGCTGAGTTCTGTTATCAAGGATAATGTGAACCATTTCTGTGTGTTTTTATCACATTCTAATCGTTCATGCTAATGACTTAAGGGGACGTTTGGTACGATAGAATCACAAAGAATGGAATTGTAGTAAAGAATGGAAAGGTAAGGAAAGAGAATAACCTTGCTATTTGAAAATCAATTCCAATGTTTGGTATAACTTGATATATTTATAGTTGAATCAATTATCTTGTTTGGTTATGTTATACAATGGAATGGACACTAATTTATACACAAATTATCACTATAAATAACTCGTTCATCACAATGATGCCACATGACATTTTAATAATATAGCAAAAACGTCATGTCCACTACACCACATAAAAAAAGTTTAGATATGTGAAAAATATGCAATCTCAGGTAGTCATGTGTAAAGAGTATCAATAGTTTTTATTTCCCAGTGAACAAGTAGTACAAAGTTTTTCCATACCTTTAAACAAAGTTTTTTGAAAATGAATTTTGTATTCAACAGTAAATTACAATACGAGTAGTTTTTATTTACATAAGTACATGTTTGTTCGTATATATCTGTTAAGCAAATTAATTTCGAGTTTTATTGGAGTCTTTTTAATCATATTTGTTCAATGAAAGGAGCTCTATTCAAATCTCAAGATTGCTTCTGTATAGTTTGAGTAGTGTAATGATATCCATAAATGTTAAAAGTGATTTGAGATTGAATGATAGATGTTTTAAATATGGATTTGGCTCGAACCTGTGCTGTTTTCCTATAGAGGTACGTAACAGATCGAACACCTAATCTTCAAAAAAATGTGATGATCAAAAATCAGGTTTTTATCATGGTGACAATCAAACATCAAATAGAGAATATGATTTCTTGAAATTCAAAATAAGATTTGAAACATATTTAGCAGCTATGGATGAAGAGGAAATGTAAACTTGAAATATCTTAAAGAAGCACGAGGGCAGATGTGGCTAGGCTTCAACATGTTTTTGTTAAATTCAAGAGGAGATTCAACCTGAGAATGGTTTTAGTTTTAGTTTGTGGATTCCACGCTTTCTTTGCAATTCTTAAAGAATGAAAAAGCTTGAATGAGAATCATAAATTGATTCCCCCTTTCCATTCTCAAACGCAACAAACATTGGAAGACCCCTCTATTCCGTTTCTCATCTTTCCTTTCACTCCTACCAAAGTGTTTTACAAGAGAACCAGTTCAGCTCATATGTTTTTGGGTGTTGTTTGTCTAAGCTTATTTGACGGGCTTATCGGAAGTTTGATAAGCTCATTTTGGTTGGCTCATGAGATTGTCCAGTTGAGCTTAGCCATCAAATATGCTTAGACAAACGCA
This sequence comes from Chrysanthemum makinoi, assembly GCA_910596185.1. NCBI lineage: Eukaryota > Viridiplantae > Streptophyta > Magnoliopsida > Asterales > Asteraceae > Chrysanthemum > Chrysanthemum makinoi. Next base: position 10,091,862 of record OU343220.1, read on the forward strand.
CCCTAACTCAAATTTTTGCTGAAGTTGGTAACTTTTTTGCTGTGGTTTGATATTTGTTTTTGTTGACTTTTTTTTGTCAAAAAATGGTTCTTTTGCGATGAGGTGCTATTAACAATGGTTATAATGGTTTTTAGCTCTTCGGTTAAATAAGGTGCAAAACAGTTTTTGGAGGCAACGTTCTTATCGTTATGGTGACATGTGTGGTGCCATAGAAATGCATGTGTGTTTGGAAAGTTGAGATCGAGGAACAATTTATTTTTTGATCATTGTGTAACGCATTTATTTGTGTGGGTCAATAGTAGATGTAGATTCAAAAACTTTAGTTGGGTAGGTTGGCTTAAAAACCCATCTCTTCTTACTTTTGTGATGTAAATTTTTTGTGTTTTTCTAGCTTCTTATGTTTTAATAAAATCTTTGCCGTTAAAAAAAATAAAAAAATAAAAAAAATCCTTTCTGGCATCTCCAAAACATGTAGTTAAACTATGAATGCCTTTTAGATAATCGTTGGTAAGAAACTAAATTATCTTATGACAAATGACAATGAAGTGTTAGTTGTAAACTCATAATTTTAGAGATTGTCTTCACCTTTCACTAAATTCTCATACAATTATAATCATTTATGGTGATCACGTAATGAAAAACATGTTAACTACAACCGTTTGGGTTGTTATTGCTAAAAAAAAAAAAAAAAAAAAAAAAATTATAGACAACTAAGTATTTCAAAATTCACTATAATTACATGATTTAAAGTTATAACCATATAGCTATGAACTCACAATATATAATACCATTGGATTACAAATGTAAAAAAAATTAAATAGGTCTAGAAATGAATTAATCATATCATACTTGTCATATATGTGACAAAATTAAGTTAAGGAGATATTTAAGTAGCACATTATTGTCTTTTTTCTTAAGGCCAACATATATATCATTTGATAAAAGTAGTGAAACACTACGGGTGCGTTTTGTGGAAAACAAGGAAAATAGAGATCTCGTTCAAATTATCATTTTTCAACAAAATGTTTTGCAAAACACAAAATCTCTTATTCCTAATCTAACAAGGAAAATTAGAAAACAAATTTTAGTTGTTTTCATTGTTTTCCTTTGTAACCCCAACCCTCCCTCCCCTTCTTCAAAACAGAAAATATAAATATCAACTAAACGCATTTTCTATATTTTCAAGTGTTTTGTGAAGATAAATTTTCCATCCAAATTTTTACAAAACCAGAGATAGAAAACAAGAGATTTTTTTCTCCAACTAACTATCACGAAGATTGTCTTTCGTCATCCATTTTTTGGTTTAGGTGCATGCATGCGAAGAAAAAACCAATTATTATTCGCATGAAAATTTTCCATTACTCATTTCTGGTTGAAAACATATATTTGTTGGCTGTCATCCATCCTTAACTAATTATAAAACATAGGATACCCATGCAAATCCAACACAGATAAAGAGGTGATAAATTTTTTGACCAAACTTATTTGTAAAAATCTTATGTGTTCATGATGGTTATTACCTTAGGGTTTTGGACTTTGGTTATAGAATAGAAACGAATTTTTTTCATTGTCTCGTTTTAATACGTGAACTTTGAAAAAATTATGTAAATGTAACGAATTTACATAAAGTGTTTCAATGCACATTTTGATAATGTGTCAAGTTATAAATATTGCAACGTGTCAGACTTTCAGACATTACACGTTATCAAAATGTTCATTGTTATTTAATGACCAAAGCCCATACCTTAACGGTGGATATTGTTACCTTTTTAATAAAAAATATATGAGTAATTTCTTAGTTGTTATTTTGCAAGTTGTTGACGTATGTGCCGGACGATCCAAAGATCCGGCCAGGCGCATCCGCCGGATGTGTTTCCTGACGTCCGGCCAAGGAGTGGCAACTACCGACCATGTCAGCAGATTTTAGGGGATTTCCTACCACGTGGCCTACTAGGTAGAGTGGCTATAGGCCTGCGGAATAGTATCTGAACAGTAATAGAATAGTGACATGAATAGGAAGTTGGGGTAGTATAAATACCCCAACGCATTTAATACTTTGCATTAAGTTTTCACCTACATTTCACCTACATTTACTCATTCACACGCTGGAGCTTGGTCTCGGAGTTACATCCGAGGCGAGGCTAACGGGTTCATACTTTGTGCAGGAAGCCATCTTTCTACCGGACCGCTGAGGCTGAACGAGGACAAGAATTTGCCTCAACAAATTGGCGCCATCCGTGGGACCCTGATTCATTCTACTCGAAGATCGGATGACAGGCTCAGGACCACCAACTCCGCCGGAACCCGATTCTCCTCCGGGACATATAGGGGGAAGCGGGGTTTTCAATACTCAAACCGCCGGGTTACCAGAGGAAATACAAGCCCAGATGGCCTCTTTGGAGGCTCTCTTCGAAAAATACAACGCCACGGGGCCGGCGTCATCAAACCGACTCGCCTCACCTTCACGCACGATGATGAGATGGAGGAAGACACCGCGCCAAAACCCAAGGATGATCTCAAGAAACCCTTTAAGGAATTGGCCCGGTCACCATTTACAAGAAGGATAGTAGAGTTCGCCGGTCCTAAATGCATAATGCCTACCAACTTGAAGGCATGCGGCGGTCACCGATCCGGATGACCATATTAACCGCTTCATCGGGAGCAAATCAAGGAGAATGTCCAATGCCAGTATGGTGCCGGATGTTCCAACAAACCATGGATGGAGCGCACGCGCGGTTCAGCAATTTGGAACCGTGAAGCATTGACGGATGGGGCGAACCGAGGACCAATTCACCACGAGGTTTGCCCTACGGCAAAAGAACCTGAAGGATCCCACATAAATCACCCGGATTGTTAGGCAAGCAAACGAGGCTCTTCCGGTATTCAAAGAGAGGTGGACCGACGAGGCCAGGCCGGATCCGGAGTACCGGAGCTCATGAAAATATCGGCGTTCATGAGCGCTCATCGGTTCCCGACTTGTCTAAAAATTCTCGATCAGTCGAAGTCCGTGAAAGAAATGATGACTAGGGTGGACGATTACATTCGGCGAAGAGGCTTATAAGAACACCGAGATGCCCAAGGGGGAAACTGTTGAATGGTCTAGAAGAGGAAACCTTCAGATCGCAAGGGATAAGAACCTCGTGGGGCCGGACAGGAGAAGGAGGACAGGAGAGCACGGGAAAGAAATGACTCTAGACACCGGGAGGTGTTTTCTCCGTATGTGGCTCCAAAGCGACGCTTCGGCCTCGGCGACTTTCGGCGAAACGAAAACAACAAACATGATAATCAAAGGGTCATGCTCTCCGTCCTATCCAAACATCCTAAAGAAATCTTGGCTCGAACATCACTTGAACCTCCCTCCACCTCCACCATTACAGGGAAAACCAAGCAAAGAAAATGAGGACAGATTCTGTGAGTATCACGGAGAGAAAGGTCACCTGACCAACGATTGTTATCACCGAAAAGCGGTTGGAAACAACCTTGGAATCGGAAAACTGGACCATTTGGTAAAGAACGTCCAACAAAGGGGACGAGAAAGGCCGAGGGGAAATCATGGAAAGGGAAAAGTGATCAACATGGTCAATCACTATGTTGAAGACCGCAAAAGAAAGGCTCGGTACTACGAAGAGGAGTGGCTGAACGTCCCTATATCTTTCCCACGCATAGCTGCAGAAGATTTATCGGAGGAACCCCTCATTTTGGAAGCAGAAATCGAAGGATATTTTGTCCGGAGGGTATTTGTAGACGAAGGTGCTTTAGTCCAAGTAATGTATGAGCACTGCTTTAACAACTTTAGTTCATCCATTCAATCCAGTACGCAAGAGAGCAACTCACCACTAGTGGGATTCTCTGGGGAAATCATCCAACCTCTAGGAAAGATCGAGCTTGAGGTATGCTTCGGAGACCATGGGTTATACAGAACTGTCATGATGAAGTTCACGGTCGTAAGATCCCGGTCACCCTACAACGTGATTCTAGGGCGCATGTGTCTAAGAGAATTAAGAGCCATACCCTCAACTATCCATGCCATGATGAAGTTTCCTTGGGAGGAATAGCCACTTTGGTTACCAAGAGGGCAGTTGTCATGGAGTGTAGAAGATTCGAGGAAAGCCGGGACCCCAGGGAAGATTCCTTTCCGGAAAGCGAGAAGGAGGGTGCGAACCGGGAGATTCAAGGCTTAAGACCGACGGAGGACGCATCGGTTAATGCCGCATACCCGAACAACGTGTGACAATAGGAACGAGGGTTCTCCGGAGTGTAGGAGGCAGCTCATCGAGTTTGTTGAGAAAAATAAAGAAGTATTCGCTGGGAGCCGCCAGATATGACCGGGTTCCAAGACGTTTCGCCCAAAGCACTCTTAATGTGAACGCCGATCGCCCAAAAAGGAGAATGTTCTCCCGAGAGAAAAATCAAGTGATTGCAAGAGAGGTTGAAGAATGGATAAAAGCCAGAATAGTTCGTCCGGTAAGATACCCCACATGGATTTCCAATCCGGTACTAGTAAAGAAATGTGACAGGAGTTGGCGGATGTGCATCGATTTCAAAAATCTGAATTCCTCCTGCCCAAAAGACTATTACCCTTTACCATAAATTGATTGGAAGATTGAATCCGTGATGGGATATAAATACAAGTGTTTTCTGGATGCATACAAAGGATACCACCAAGTCCAGATGGACAGAGAGGACGAAGAGAAAACGGCATTCTATACGAATAAGGGACGTCTTTATTACACCAAAATGCCCTTCGGTCGAAGAATGCAGGGCAACATACGGCGCTGGTAGACTCGCATTCCGGTCAGCAGATAGGGAGAAACTTGGAAGCATATGTCGATGATATGGTCATAAAAAGCCGAACGGAGAGGGATATGATAGCGCATATAGCGGAAACATTTGACAACCTCAGAAGGATCAATATGAAGTTGAACCCGCGGAAATGTTCCTTCGGTGTAGAAGAGGGGAAGTTCCTCGGATACATGGTAAACTCCGAAGGTATAAGGCGAATCCCGAAAGACGAAGGCCATCATGGAGATGAAATCTCCAGGGACGTTGAAAGAAATGCAAAGTCTAAGCGGGAAACTGGCGGCCTTGAACAGATTTCTGTCGAAATCAGCAGAGAGATCCTTACCTTTCTTCGAAACTTTGAAAAATATCACAAAGGAGAACAAGAAGGAATATCGGTGGACGAAGGAAGCGGGCGCTTTCCAGAGACGAAAACCCGATATTAAAATTACCTTCGTTAACCACCCCACGGCCGAAAGAACAGCTATCCGTTTACTTAGCAGCATCAAAAGGAGCCGTTAGCGCAGTTCTAGTAGTAGAAAGGGACGGAAGACAATTACCGGTGCACTACGTAGTTTAACCTTGCACGAGGCGGAAAAAAATTATGCGCCGATGGAAAAGTTAGCTTTATGTCTGTTACATACATCACGGAGACTACGAAGATATTTCGAGGCTCATCCCATTCGGGTTATCACCGACCAACCTGTTAAGCAGATATTGTACAAACCGAAGCTTCAGAAAACTTGCCAAGTATGCCATAGAACTAGGAGCTTACAACATCACATACGCTCCTAGAAATTCGGTCAAAGGTCGTATTGGCGAATTTCTCACGAAGTGCAAGTCAAATCCGGACACCCAGGCCGCCGGAGAGACAAGTCGAATATAATGGAAGTAGGTGAGGAAGGAGAATGGCATTATACGGATGGGGCATCCAATAGCAAAGGAGCCGGGCGGTCCGGTCCTCATCGGTCCGAGAAGGAAGAGCTTACTTATGCTTTACGGCTCAACTTTCCCAAAGCACCAATAACGGCAGAGTCGAGGCGTTGCGGCCGGACTCGAATCGCAGAAGCTAGAAATCAAGGTGGATGTGCGAGTTGATTCTAAATTGGTTGCTAGCCGATCAACGGAGAATTTACAACTACAAAAGAAAGCATGCAAAAATACTTGGCCCAAGCGAAAGAATACATAGTGGGATTCCAAAACTTCAAAATCCGCAACATACCAAGGGCTCAAAACCAAAAGGCGATATCTTGAGCAAACTAGCTTCGGTAGCCTTTGACCATCTCACTAAAAGGTATTGGTGGAGGTTCGGAAAAACCTTCCGGAGAAGAACGGAGAATTGAGGCGGTGGTGGAAGAAGAGCGGATAACCGGATGACACCGATCATCCGATGTTTGGAAGAGGGAGTTTGGCCGGATGACCCCAATGAAGCTAGGACTCTACGGATGAAAATTCCTCAATATATCATGGAAGGAGGGGTTCTGTTTAAAAAGGGGTATCTAGTGCCAATGCTAAGATGTGTAGGTCCATTGCAAGCAAATTACATAATATGGGAGGTGCACGAGGGATGCTGTGGGATGCACTCCGGACCAAGAACCATAGTGGCGAAACTTATGAGGCAAGGATATTATTGGCCCACTATGCACCAAGACGCGCGAGAAGAAATCAGGAAGTGTGACTCTTGTCAGATACATGCTCCGGTACCCAAACTTCCCAAGACGTTATTAACCTCCATCATGGCTCCGTGGCCTTTCTATCGCTGGGGAATGGACGTATTGGGTCCCTTCCCAGAGGCACCAGGCCGCTTCAAATATGTGATCGTAGCGATTGACTACTTTACAAAATGGATAGAGGCAAAGCCGCTAGTAAAAACAACGGGAAAAGAAGTTATAAAGTTTGTCTATGAGAATATTGTGTGCGGTATGGCCTGCCGGGTCATAGTTACCGATAATGGGACTAACTTTGTGAATGACCCGTTTAAAAAATGGTGTGAAGGTTTAAAAATCAAAGAGATAAACACGGCCGTTGCACATCCGCAAGCCAACGGACTGGTGGAACGAGCCAACAAGAGTTTGATGGAAGGAATAAAAGCAAGATTAGGACGAGAAAGAACCGGATGGATGGACGAATTGCCTAATGTTTTATGGGCACATCGAACCACACTCAAAACAAGTAACGGCGAGACCCCGTTCAGTTTAACATACGGAAGTGAGGCCGTGATACCGGCGGAAATAGGAATGCCTACACACCGAACGATGATGTTCCGAGAAGATCAAAACGAAGAGGAAAAACGTTTGAACTTGGATCTACTACAGGAAAGAAGGGAAAACGCCGCCATACGGGAAGCTAAGTATAAAACTCGGGTAGAACAAGACTATAACCGGAAGGTGAGACCCATGAACTTTAAAGTAGGAGATTTTGTGTACCGGAGGAACGAAGCTAGTAGGGTGGAAAACCAAGGAAAACTGGGACCCAATTGGGAAGGGCCCTACCGGGTGATAGGAGCAAATCGGAATGGCTCTTATAAGTTACAAACTATGGAGGAGAAAGAGGTCCCTCGGACTGCACGCTATAAACCTCGTGAATTGTTTCTTATAATCGTTATTATGATAGGAATCCTGCGGTCACTATGTAACCCAATCTATTTATGTATATTATTGCAATGATGAAAGTTTTCCCACGATAAGGAAAACAATTTTCCGGAACAAATGATGTGATGCATAGTTATTCCGATGGCTGGCCCCCGTCGAGTATAAATGCTAAATATTTACCCGGATAATATTACCGGATGCCCGAGAACTTTGCTCGGATGCCCACATAGTGGGCCAAAAGTAGAAAATAATACTATGGACGCCTGGGGGAATACTCACCCAGATGCCCGAGCATCCTTGCCGGATGCCCGAATAATGGATGCCCTAAAAAAACATTAGGTTGCCCGTACACACGGATGCACGGCTTATACGCCGGATACTCTTTGGAAAACCTCAAGGAAGTTTAACAATGTAAAGCGGAATGAAAAGATAAGATATACAACATACACAGTTTTGGCTAAGAAATACGCGGTTATGTCGCAAGAGATAATCAACACAGGTCACACGAAAGTTAAGTACTAATTATTACAATTGTAATTGTTCGAATTGTCGTTCGTAAATACACGACAAATTTATCTTTCAGCGGCATTTGGATTTTCGGTGGCGGAGTGCTTGCTAGGATGACATTGACTGGAGGTTGAGAAGGACCGGCAGGGTCTTTGCGAGGGGGATCGGGCTCCATGTTCAACAAGTTCGCCTAGAGGTAGCCGGTAGGAGTCCGCTAGCTTCCGAATATAGGGATATTCGTAGTAAAAGATTGTTGAATTCACTTTCCATAATTTCGAGCATCCTCGTTAATGTTTTTGATACCGCAGGCGGTAACAATCTCCTCCTCCTTCCTACCCACACTTGCCCCTGTTACAAACCCCGCTTGATAAGTCGGTCAGTAAACTTTGGCCATACTTTTCTTATATTCTTGTTGAATAGCCGACGAACGGAGCCGGGCGAGGGAGAATGCGAACGGCGTTTTGCTTTACCACCTCCGCTGAGCCACCTCGGCGCTAAGTTCCCCTTCTCCGCGGCCAATGATTCCAAAGATTGATTTTTAGCGTTTAGTTCATTCTCGAGCCTCCTTATCTTTTCGGCTGGGATGCGATGTTTCTCTCCATTCTTCCCTCTCCCGGGTCACCCTATCCACCTCGTCCTCCAGACTCTTCGCTTTATCCAGGACAACCTGATGCTCGGTTCCCAATTGCTGCAGCTCTCCGGATAACCTCCTATTCTCACTTTCGGAGGCCGATAACCTGTCCGCCAAACCCCGGCAACCCTCATGAGTCTCGAAAGCTCCACAGCGTGGATGACATACCGATGAATCTCTTCAGATTCGCCTTGAGCAATAACACTTGTGCCAAGCTGTTCATAGGCCCGGCGAGTGAGCTCGATGTTGTTCATTCGTTCCAGAGCCTCTTGATCGGCCGGGGTGGGAAGATTATCAATAAGCTCCTTGCAGGACCGATAAGAATTTATCCGAACATCATCTCGTAGGGCCCAGGGAGGGATGAAGACGTTCGTGGCTTCATCTACATAATAATAATAATCAGACATGCACGAAAAATAGAGATAATAAGAGGACAAGCGGAAGGCCATAACACATACCGTAATCAGTTGACTTTGTCAATCCGACGGCCGAGAGAATGGTGAGCCGAATGACCTGCAGGACACAACATGATAAGTAGGAAGAAATCACAAGTATTAACAACCAAACAATTTATACGTACCTTCATCGACGGGTGGAGTTTGACCCGCTTCCTAACCGGGAGACATGCATTTGTCGCGGTTGCTCACCACCACCGGCAGCATTATCACCCATCCCTTCATTGGCGACGTTGTCTCCTCCTTCCTCAGCAGCCATGTTTGGAGCCCCCTGCTCCTCATCAACATTCACATCCTTCGGACATCCTCGGGATGGAACCGGTTCGGGGGATCCGGGTTATCAATAGGTTCCCGTAAGAGATCTGCTCAATGAATTGGCGGCGCGACTTCTTCTTCTTGCCGTGCGCATGGGAGGTACCTTCTCCGGCAGTCTTCCTCTTCGCTTTACGAGCCAAGGCTTCTCTCTTTTTCTCCCTCGAGCAACGACTTCAAAGCATTTGCCTCTTCGGCCTCCGAGTTAAGGGATCTTTGGGGAGGGTTCTCCCCACGGGAAGAGGGTCCGAGGTCCTTTTAGGGATTTCCCTGTTTGTATCAACAGGCGGACCCTTACTCACCACCGTTCCTTCCCAATCTAGAAGCTCAAGATACTCCGACATGCTAACAATCGAAAGAAAGTACAACAACAAAAGCAAGTTGATTAAGAAATTTCAAAGGACGAACCGGGAGACAATTGTCAATCCCAAGATGACAAGACTAAAACAAGTGATTACCATGACCCCGGGCATCTTTTAGAATGGGCTCGAACTCAGGATTCTTGAAAACCGTGGATAGGTGGCACATCCATAAAAGACTCATTGTCGGACTACGCAATTTAATAGGATTTTCGCTAAGTCTCTCAGCATCTTCTAGCGGAAACCGGAGGAAATGTATCCGTGATTTTGAATCCTTGTGTCTCCACGCCATAGCGATGGGGATGGCCCTTTGTCAATCAAGAAAAATTTTTCCTTCCAGTGTTTTAGGTCGGACAGGACCTCCTTGAAACACTTGTACGAACTTTTGCCCGTCCGGTTCTCAAAAGAAAACCAGTGACCTTGTTTACATAACCGATAGAATGCCCGGAAGAGCGAGACCCGAGGCTGTATACCAAGGCTATAACATCTAATCTCGAAAAGCATCACCCGATTCAATCCTAGCGGGACTAGTTGAGAGATATGTACCCTAAAGTGTTTGATCACGTTCAGCAAAAAAGTCGAGAAAGGAACCCTCACTCCCCTATCTCTAACTGCTTAGGGTAGACGCCTATCTTATCTTCCGGCAAGCGATCCATAGTCATGTCGTCCGGTGGTAGGACTGGGACGTAGATCGATGGGAATACCATACTCAACTACTATCTCATCTAACTCAGATTGTGTTAACCTAGAAGTATGTATGTGCATATCAAACTTAGGGACGACCGGTTGTACGATCTCTTCGTTAGTTTCTTCGGTAGGACGGACGGATATGTTTTCTCTAACAGAATATTCCCCAGTTCCAATATCGGCCATTTCTAAAAGATGTCGAGACAATTTACAAATATTAACAGAGAAAGAGCGAGACAAACCTTAGAGAAATGAAGAAGACGTCCGGAGAGATGGAAACAGTTGTGTGTATGAGAAAAAGTGAAAACCAAATGAGGGAAAGGGGATATATATATACCCAAGAAACCCTAGCGACCGACAAGGCCCAATCAGGTCGAGAGGGTGATGACGTGGCTTTATGAGGATAGTACACGACGAAGATGGGGCAATAACGAGCGCTGGGAAAAGCCCAAAAGGCCTTCGGGCCCAACTAACCGCCCATTCTCGACGACAAAGTTAATTTGACCGTCGTGGTACAAACACCTTTTCTCTCCGGCTTGCCAGGAGAGAACTATATCAAGTGTTACACCATCGGCTTCTTGCCAATAATATAACACTGGGGGGACATGTTGACGTATGTGCCGGACGATCCAAAGATCCGCCAGCGCATCCGCCGGATGTGTTTCTCGACGTCCGGCCAAGGAGTGGCAACTACCGACCATGTCAGCAGATTTTAGGGGATTTCCTACCACGTGACCTACTAGGTAGAGTGGCTATAGGCTCGCGGAATAGTATCCGAACAGTAATAGAATAGTGACATGAATAGGAAGTTGGGGTAGTATAAATACCCCAACGCATTTAATACTTTGCATTAAGTTTTCACCTACATTTCACCTACATTTACTCATTCACACGCCGGAGCTTGGTCTCGGAGTTACATCCGAGGCGAGGCTAACGGGTTCATACTTTGTGCAGGAAGCCATCTTTCTACCGGACCGCTGAGGCTGAACGAGGACAAGAATTTGCCTCAACACAAGTTATTAAACAAATGTGTTTTTTCTTTATACGTTAGTATAGAGTTAAAATAAAGTGTGACCATTAGTATAAGGAGGTGATTTGCACACTCTTAAAAATGATTGACACACTCAAATTAGTTGTGTTTGGACATTTATACCCTTACAAAGGTGAAAATGTAAGTGTAACTATGAGGGTATAACTGTTCAAACACAACTAATTTGAAAGTCCCAATCATTTTTGAGAGTGTACAATCTCCCATTAGTATATCAAATTTACATTTTATAAGTACAACAACAAAGCACCAGTGGTCTAAGTGGTAAAAAAAAAATATCCTGCCATGTTACAGACTCGGGTAAAAGAATTTACTTTTTAACTTAACCTTTCTCCTTTCACCACAGTCAGACACTACTAACTTACATTTCAGTGACTTTGTCCCTGTATAGACAAACTTATTATCAACTGATAAAGAGATCCAAGTAATATTTCTGTATGTTCGGAATCCTACCATTCATGTCGAAAAAACCTTTTATCAACTATTTACGAATCCTGCTCATAGTTTAGACGGCTAGAAACAAGACCAACTACGATCAACATGATCAGATTGGTATGGTTGTCGACGCTGTTGGTAGTCAAAATCATTACCCGGTGTGATCATTACATACACACACTGAATGGCCCAACCTATCCGCTAACAACAAAATCCTTAACTAAAAAATATAAGGAAACACGTTAGCTGCACTATGAAAAAAGTCGATAAACAAAAAATGTACCTTTCATGTAAGTGTAACTATGAGGGTATAACTGTTAATTAGTTGTGTTTGGACATTTATACCCTTACAAAGGTGAAAATGTAAGTGTAACTATGAGGGTATAACTGTTCAAACACAACTAATTTGAAAGTCCCAATCATTTTTGAGAGTGTACAATCTCCCATTAGTATATCAAATTTACATTTTATAAGTACAACAACAAAGCACCAGTGGTCTAAGTGGTAAAAAAAAATATCCTGCCATGTTACAGACTCGGGTAAAAAAAATTACTTTTTTACTTAACCTTTCTCGTTTCACCACCAGTCAGACTAACTTACATTTCAGTGACTTTGTCCCTGTATAGACAAACTTATTATCAACTGATAAAGAGATCCAAGTAATATTTCTGTATGTTCGGAATCCTACCATTCATGTCGAAAAAACCTTTTATCAACTATTTACGAAATCTGTTCATAGTTTAGACAGCTAGAGACAAGGCCAACTACGATCAACATGATCAGATTGGTATGGTTGTCGACGCTGTTGGTAGTCAAAATCATTACCCGGTGTGATCATTACATACACACACTGAATGGCCCAACCTATCCGCTAACAACAAAATCCTTAACTAAAAAATATAAGGAAACACGTTAGCTGCACTATGAAAAAAGTCGATAAACAAAAAATGTACCTTTCATGTATAGGACCACAAGTAAATAAAAACCAATAGAGTGTAAACCTGACTTTGTGTACAACTATACATCATTACGACACACCATTATTTACACAATAGCACCTCATGCTGCGATGCTGAAGAGTAACCTATTCCCGAGTCCAAAAAGTTTGAGTCAATTCGACTCAGTAGCACATATTTGACCTGGTGCATATGTGTTTACCAACATTTATCCTGCCACACAACAAAAGTATATGCAATTTTCATATTCATTTGTATATAGTGAAAGATATTTAGACCCCACGAAGGGATTATAGACGACTAACCTCTGTTAATCTTAAGCCGTTTATTCCATCTTCTATCCCCATTTCTGTAATCATATCATCATCCTCAATCTCTGCATTAAGGAATGTGAGGGCCTTTTGCAACTTTCTTGGAGAGAAAACTTCGACCTCTATCATATATGTTGCATTCACGGGCCTATGGTCCGATAGCCTAAATTCAGCCCTTCTGTAGCTCAGCTGCCTTATTCCTTTCCCATATGAAAGTATGCGGTCACACCTGAAATGAAAACATCAGACCAATTTTATAAGAACATGTGATGGGTCAAACAATATTTATTAGATTAGTGTAGCTTTGAGTACATACCATGCCGGATTTCGTCTCCCAACTTTAGGATCCTCACCATAGTATTTTCCAGAATTTTGCTCGTATTTATAAGTTGGGGCAAAATCTAATACACCTTCTGACCATCCATCAAATGCACGACCTTTTCTTAGCTCCCGGATAAGCTGCAAGATGTCAATAGAAGTGCTTAGTAACCAGTAACTTCAAATGGGTTAATAACGTTTATTTTGTACCTAAAACCAGTTAAACCTCAAATTTCAACAGCATAAATTTCATGACATCACGTCCCACATTGGTTGTGAGTTGACGTTGTGAGCCACTTTACAAATCCTTAGTCGAGTGCTAAAATTTTCTCAGCGTGGTTTTAACATTGGATCTTAATGTAAAATTATTCAATTCATAATTGCTTGAAATTGTAACTCATTTGTTTGAACAAAAAACATCATTGGATCATAGAGATAAAATAACATCCAAGGAAATGATGAAAGATTTAAGCAGTAATATCAACTTACTTGATCAACCTCCAACAATCTGGACCAGTCATTTTTGGAAATCAAGTCCCGTGTCTTCTCATACGACAAATTGAGACGATAATTCAAATCACCCAACCAGATTATTCGGCTGGAAACACACAGAAATTTATCTGTCAGATGAGCTTCAAACGACCAAAAAAAAAATAGAACTTTGACATATAGCAACAATTGGTATCGCATACTTACTCATGGTTCTCTATCCTCTTGGAGCTTGAAACTGTGTTGAAACGTGTTCTTTTATGTATTTCATGAACATCTGCATTTCTTTTAATAGCATCCGTTTCCTTTTCACCAGAAGTTAAGTGAGTGCAGATGAAACAGAAGAGTGTTTGGTATACCGACATGCTCACTGATATAGACCCCTGAAAGAGTGAAGATTAACGATTAACGTAAATAAAAAGGAAACGAGATACATACAAAGACACTGAAGGGTTCACTTAACACACCTTGTTACCAATGTAGCCCATTACACCAACACCAACAGCTGAGACATGCACGTTTTGAATATGCTTCCTCAGGCGTCTACGCACCCATACTGTGATAAATATACCGACCATTTGCTTGCTTACTATTCTCACATATGGTGTTCTTCTTTTTCGGTACATGGTGGAATCAAGGTCCCCAAGAAACACGTCCTCTGGCATGATTCGATTGTCAACATTAACATATGACCTAAAAGAAGCATACGTCCTAAAAGATTTAGAAGTTTTGAACGATTTAACAGTTTTCAACGGGTTTGGCCTCTCTGATACACACTGAGCCAGCAAATCCAACGGTGGCTCTGGCCAGGACAACCCCACCCTTTCAGTCCCGCTAAGTATTCGGGTCAACATTCTACCGTTGACCGGAGGTGACGGTTTTACATTTTCTTCTGAATCTTCAACTGAAAAGCAATTTACCCTGTCAAGTGTCTTTTGAGACGAAAACCGTTTCTCTGAGTCCCCTGCAGGTTCCATACTTGCGAGTGTGTTCAAATTACCATTTAGCACTTTTGGACCCTCCATGAGGTCATCAAAGTTGGATTCATCATTAAACGGGTGGACTTCCTCTTCGCCCTCACTATCACTTTCCAGCACTACTTCATCTTCTATATCTGGAGCATCATCAGACGGTTTAAACCTCGATGGAGATGAAGGGTTACTGTAGCATATGAACTTTGTATCGGGTTGAACTTTATTGAGGGTCCTGCGAATGACATTTTCCCATACTGGGACAGGACGGCTATCTTCAGCTCCAAAAATATTGCCAGCATTCAAAGGAATAATCTCCTGAAAACTGTACGGAAATCATAGGCAAAAAATGTTAACTTGAACTCCATAAAATATAGTTATTTGTAATGATAAGACTCACCCAAGCACATATATGTCAGCAGGATTGTCGACATCAAGCAAATCACTGATATCCAAGTCTTCTGGTGGTAGTTTCCCTCCAACATTCCATGTATTAACACATACTCTATCAACATAAACGAAAGCAAAAAAATGTACATGGCGTCAATTAATCAGTTTGATGCTGAAAAATACTAGTACTAAATCACGTTAGAGAGTGAAGGCCAGCCTACTTGAGTTCTTTTGCGTCAATGTACTGTGCTCTACTTGTCTCTGACTTTCGTCGTCTTGACCTAGGAAAAGCTCCTGGAGACAAAATAACTAACATAAACATAACTTCGTTTCCATTTTCCAAACACACCTTTGTTAACAAACTAGATGATGTTATACCAGACACAGACTTAAATTACCCATAACCTATAAAGAGGAATAAATTTTGTACGATAAAGAAAATGTAGCTTGAATCTAACGTAGAATCCTTTATGAGGTTATGCATCAATGAGATCCTAATCGAGATAACCTATTGTCTCATGAAACAAAAATTAAGCACTAGATATTTCCTTTTACTTTTATTGTCTTTCTAACAACCCTTTTTGAAAATCATTCAAAAATGAATATTTCTTAATGACCTTTTTGAGCATTGCATAGTCTTGTAGTCAACGCATATAGGCCTTTTTGGTAGCATTCTGTGAAGACATATACAATACAGATGGTCTCTTAGTTAAGTTAAAGTCCATATAAGCCGAATTTGGAAGCAATCTTAATAGAGTAGATAACAACGCACATGGTATCTTAATTAACTTAAAGCATTGCTTGACCAATAAGAAGTTAGGTATTCAGTAAATGTGCATAAATCTTTTAGTTAAACAAATCACATGGTCTCTTAAATAACGAATTAACGCATCGATACACCAGCAAAAGGTTAAAGGGGAAAGCAACAAAAAGCTTATTAATCAATTGCTGATCTATTAAAAAACCAAAAAAAGCAAATAGTAAAACTTCATAGAATAATTGTTCTACTCCATCATATGCAAAACCGAAAAGGACAAATGTATCTTTTTACCATTGGTATCAGTTTGGAAATCACCTCCTTGTTTATCCTTAAATCTCGATTCTTTTGGCCAGTCATATGACTCTTCTTCTGTTAAAACAAAATCATTAAAATGTCACATACAGCAGTAATGCAAGAAGTGTTTGCCATGGATCAAGCACATCTCAAACTAATATTCAACGTATGTTACCAAACACTCTACATTTGACCAAAGGGCCTCTGGTCTAGCGGTATGGAGGTTTTACCCTCCTAGGAAAGGTCTCAAGTTCGAGTCTTGTCTACGGCGATAGGGGTTTCCTCCCGCGTGCGTAGAGGGAAGGGTGCCATTGCCTTATGGGCTGGACCCAACCTGGTTGTGTGGGCTCGCTACGCCTTTTGGGCTAGGAGCCATGTAGCCACAATTGCCGATAAAAAAAAAAACACGCTACATTTGTTACACAACTGTATTTAGTTTCAATTATGCAGATTCAGTATGCCGATATAGTATGAGTGTATGAAAGTCCATTTAACGTTCACAAACCAAACCAACTCTTTAGTCCAGACAACATACGTGTTGGCATCCTAGCAAGAATTCTCATTTCCTAATCGAGTAAATACTAATTCATATCCATATATAACCCCAATTACTCCCCATTAGCCAATTGGTTGAGCAACACGTTTTCGTACTAACCCGTACCAAAATCTCAAATTTGCCAATATGGGTATCCAATATCATCAAAAGTGGCACAACTTTTCACAAGTCAACTAATAGGATTATCACCTAATATCATTTACTTAATCAAACATTATCAAAGATCTAAAAAGCCAATGAAATCAAATTAACCTTGATCATCTGATTCATAAGCACTATCATTATCATCATCATCCTCAGGATCAGCACTATATTCCGAATTCTTCGAAGTCCGGTTAAGCCACTTCCTTATAACAATCCTTGGCCACAACAACTGCTGCAATCACAAAAACAACATATAAGCAATGAAAAACACAACTTCAAACTTGAATAAAAACTAATGTACCTCGTGTCTTTGAGTTGATGTTGTACGAGGATGATGATGATTCTGTTTGTGAGTCATTAAAATAGAATTTGAAGAAAACCTGTAGTCAAAAAAATGAAAAGAACACAGGGGTTTGAAAACTGAAACAGGAAAATGCAGTTTTTTACTTTTTTCAACATATGTAACATGTCTAACTACCTTATTTGTACTTGCAACTTGCAAATAGTGGTTGCTCTTTATCTTGTTCTAAAAATAAATACTACTGTATATGTATAATTAATTCCTATTATAGAAACTTTTTTGTTTTTACTCCCTCCGTCCCATATTAAATGTCCAGGTTTGACTTTTCAAGTATTTCTTTTACAACTTTGACCTTAAATATTTTTGCTTGTGTTATATAGTATTAAATAAAAATAATACGTAGTGAAAATACATTTAAAACTCAATCTATTCATATATTTTGCATCAAATGTTATATAACACAACCAAAAATATTTATGGTCAAAGTTAAGAAAAAAAGACTTAGAAAACTCAAAGTGGACATTTAATATGGGACAGAGGGAGTAGTATTTTGTTCTTAGAATAGAATATGTGTCTACATTTGTATTTATTTCCCCTCAAATCAACATTTATCTTTTGTTTCGGTAAATTAAAAACGTTTTTCATATTTGATTAGTGAAAAATGTAGTCGGTTGAAAATCTTAAAGCTTTTTATAACTTGAAAGTTAACATTTATGTGTTGCATGTTTATAAGTAAGAGACTTTAAATCTGAATGTGCGGGTGAAATATCTGAATCTGAATTCATTTTAATGTGAATAACTGGTCGATAAATCTGAACCTGACGTTTGTGATTGTAAGAAGTTTTGTTAGATTGTCATGAAATATTTTCACTCATCACAAACACGAGTTGAGACACAACAATAAAACGGATTATCGTTGTGGTTACATGAGTTGTCGGCATAGGTAACTCATTTTACAACGGGGTCATATTTAACTCGTTTTATAACGCGGACATGTTTGACTCGACACTCTCAACCCGTCAAAATCAAATGTTAATTTATAGTCCTGGTCACTCCTGGTTCAAAATTCATACATTATCAACATCAAAATAAGAAGAAAAAAGATTACTCAAATAAATCAATAACAAAAAAGCCATGAATTTATGATTAGAAAAGAACAAGATGTCAAATGTCATGAGTTTTCATGGGACCCCTACCACCCCTTCATTCTATTTTTCCCTAACCACACAACAATGGGATGATAAACAAAGATCGTGAAACACAAGCATATCCATTTATTGATCGAATGAAATTATTACTGTAAGTTATGACACACATTTCAGGTTAAATTGGTCCTATAAGTTACAGAATGTACACATATTAGAGCCGAGGGTGTGGCTTCATCGTGGCTCGCCACCACACCGCCCCCCTTCATCGTGGCTCGCAGTGGGGTGCTTCGCCGTCTGCACAACGAGGTGAAAGGTTTTTTTTTTAGTGGTAGTTGTGGGCCCCAAATGAAGAGTTTGAGGTTTGTTATGAGGGAGGGGGTTTGTTGTGGTTAGTTGTGGAGGTTTGTTATGCTGATGTGGCAGTGACGTGGCAGTGATGAAGAGTTTATGGTGTATCACCACACCCACCCCTCTTAGGCTAATGTAATAGATACCCGTTGTCCTTTTCGAAGTGCACGTTGTCCTTAGAGTGATGGCATTGGGTGTCGGTATGGTTCGGTATGCTTTGAAACCGCACGGCAACACCGTTGCTTGTGGTTCGGTTTCTTGTGGTATGAAAGCAAATCGGTATGGCATGCCGAATTGGCATGGGTGAGGAGCGTGTGTTTGTTTTCAAATATGTGACCGTTGCATGCATTGAAACTAAAAAAAATATAAAAAAAAAAATAATAAAAAATAAAAAATCCCCTTTATAAATATCACTCCATCCTGCTCACATTTTATTCCAAATCTCACCATTTTTACACAAACAAATCAACTACAACACTCAAAAAAATGTCTTCATCATCCTCTTCTTCATCCGATGACGAATTAATTTTTCCCGACGAGTCTTCCGAACTAATGTTCACCACCGGTAGTACCCTAGAAACCTATTTAGCCGTGCGCGATTCCATTGAAGACACGGCTAGCTCAAGCACTACCCGGGGGCAGTCTCTCACCCGCTTTCGTGATAAAGCATTACAAACTAGTGTAATTTTCTTTTTATTTCAACGGTGATGTAATTTTTTTTTCTAAGTTTTATGTATTTTTTTTATTATTAATGAAATATTATGTTTTTATTAAATTGTTTAATATAATTATGAATATAAAAAAAATTAACTGAGGTATAGAATCATGGTTGCCACTAGAAAAGTATGGTAATGTATGAGTAAGGTATGAGATTAGAAGGTACCGGATCGAATAAAAAGACAACAATTAAAAAGTCTAAAAAGCAACCTCTACTTGACACGTGTATCCCCTTTTCCCAATTGATAGGGGTAGTTTTGGAAACTTAAAATTATATTTAAGAACCCTTTTTAGGACACCATCTGTTATTTTTCCAACTATAAGCCATCTATTTTCTTCAATCGCATGTTTGATTTCTTCAATCCCGAATCTAATTTTTTAATTCGTAATTTGATTTCTTTAATTTGATGTTCATTGAATTGCACTAGCCTGTGGTTTTGTCTTACTTTTATCATAACTTAATTGAGTTCATTCAATAGCTTTGACATCTAGTCTTTCAATTGTTCAACTAATATGATTAATGATGCTCTAGTAAATAACAACTCACTCGAGCCAAGTAAAGAATTACTATATTTTTTATTTTATCTTTTCAAGTCAAATCTTTTTTAATACTTCAATTTGTTAGTTCTTCTATTTATCTATATTTAATGGAATTGTTCATCAAAACCATGACGAACAAAGATTTAAATTTGTAATAAATAGTAAAATGTTGTAGATTTATTTTACTTTTACCAATGGAATTCAATTTAATGAACAACATGTTGTTTACCATTTTTTTTTACTATCAATTTTTGAAATCATAAATCGAGAAAAATGAAATAATGATGAATCTAGTGGAGGATATGCTGGTCTAAATGGATGGCAATAGAGCTTTTAGCATTTCTACAAGTCTTTGGTTGCTGGGTCTAAGTAGTAACTGTAAGCCCCTTGTGTTAAGATGTTGAAAGTTGATGTCAACTTGTGTTTTTTGTTGCTTGGCGGTATCATACTCACTCCCATAAAGTGTGTATTTTATTTATATTTTCAAGCGTGGGTCTATGCATCAATAAAACGAGTTGTTTATCAGTTCTATTTAACTTTGTTCATCAGTTTTATTTCATCAATAAAACGAGTTGTTCATCAGTTTTATTGTTCATCAGTTTTATTTCATCAATAAAACGAGTTGTTCATCAGTTCTATTTAACTTTGTTCATCAGTTTATTTTCATCAATAAAATGAGTTGTTCATCAGTTTTATTTCATCAATAAAACGAGTTGTTCATCAGTTTTATTTCATCAATAAAATGAGTTGTTCATCAGTTTTACGTTTTATTGTTCATCAATAAAAAATTTGTTCATCAGTTGTTTAAAAGAAATCGTAATGTTTATCTATTTGAGTCACAATGTTCATCAATTAGTTTTTTTTAATGTTCATCAGTTTTCTTTGATGTTACATTATAATGTTCATCAATTATATCATTTGTTCATCGGTTTTTTTAAACAAATAGTGTTGTTCATCAGTTTTCCAAATAAAAAAATTACATTGTTCCTCAGTTAGGTACAATCAGTCTTGTTCATCCGTTAGACTTTTGTTTTATCAGTATTAAAAAATATATATTAATGATCATTAGTTCATCAGTTATTTTTGATATTCTTCATCAGCTATTTTTTTATAACGTTCATCAGTTGTTTTTTATATTGTTCAACAGTTTTCGAAAAAATAACGTTGATCAGTTCTTTTTGATATTGTTCATCAATTGTCTAAAACAAATCGCAATGTTCATCAGTTCATCGATTAGTCTTGTTCATCAGTTAGTATTGTTCAGCAAAAAAAATATATTCATCAATTCTTTTAAATTTTGTTCATCAGTTTATCGGTATTCAAAAAAAGTCATAATGTTCATCAATTGTCGAAAAAATCATAATGTTCATCAGTTATGGTCACAATGTTCATCAGTTTATCATTTGGTTGTTCATCAGTTAAAAATAAACAAAGAATAACAAAAATAACAAAAAATGTATTTTGGTATACCAATTAGTGCATTTGAATGTGCTTTTATAAGAAAATCTCTTTTAGGCATTTTATCAAACACTTTGTATGCACTTAATATGAGTAAGATGCCATCATTAACGTGCAATATCTCACTCATATCTTATCGGATTTGAGTGATTCAAATTTCTGAGTAAAGAATGGTCAAAAGCCTACAATTTTCATGTTTTAAGTTTTGTAAAATTCGGCTTTTAAACTAGTCAAAATTAGAGCCGAAAATACCAAAAATTTCAAGAAAATCAACACCCATTTAAAAAGTTGAAAAAAAAAAGTTACGAATTATATATCAAAATGCATACCAAATTAAAGAGAATCAAATTTAAAAAATTATGGTGAAATCGGTTTTTTTATAAAAGTTTGTCGTTTGAAAGTTATTTACGTTTCTTTTGAGTAGTGATTTGTTTTCTTGTTTAGATTCTAGGAAATATCTTGTTATGTAATCTCTATGCCTATGTAACGGGCTGATATATGGGATTTCACTCATATACATTGTACTTAAACGTTTATTTGGTTAATATATTTACCAGGGTGCAGGATTACTCCCCTTTACCCAAAAAAGAAAGTTATTTACGTTTGAAGTTTTGGGGTGAAATAAAAAAAACATGTTAAAAGGACCAAAATGCCCCATAACCAAATTTAATAAGAAAAAAAAGGAAGGATTGGATGGATGACACATGACAATCAATGATAAGCTTTCTAGCCCTTTTATTTATTTTTTTTCACTTTGCAAGGGATTTCAACTCTTAGGTGTAATGATATTATTGGTGGGTGGTGAGGTATGAGTGGCATGAATGCCACCACCCTTAGGCCAAGTGTAATGATGACCGCGGTTATTACCAAAAACATACTTCACAAAAATCATATAATAAAACACCACACACACAACCCTTCTCACACGAATGAATGTTATTTTCGACCGGCTCCTTGCAAACTACACATGCTAGACGCGTCTTGCATGAGTTGTGTAGCAACGCACGACGCGTTTTTGCTAAGACCGACTTGTGATGTTAGTTGTAGGGATGAGCAAAATAACTAGAGAACTGGACTGGAAACCAGATCGGAACCAAGAAGAACTGAACCGGTTCCAGACCCAGTGGTTCCGGTTCTTGTTCTTGAGTTTAAGAATTTGATAAGGTTTTTATTGGCCTAATTCATTGCTGCATAAGGTTTTTTTATTTTATTTTTTAGAAAATCGGTTTCTAGTCTGTCGACATAAAAAACTGAAACTACGATCGATAACTGTATTTGGTTCGATTCTCAATTTTTATTTTTCATAAAATTCGGTTTCAGGATCCGATTTCGGACCCTGCTCACTCATCCTTAATTGTGAGTGTTTGGGTGTAAGTATGATACGATTACCGTCTAATCCGTAATTGATTTTCTACCAAACAAGTTCATATATCAAAGGTCGGTGGGTATTTAATTTGAAGGATATCATATTTTATTCAGTGTGATTTCTACCATAGAAATAGGCAATAGTTTTGGATAAGGGATGTATGATTGACCCGACCCGAGAATCATGGTTGAGCATGTGTATTGTCGCTCGTTGACTTTGACCAATACTTTTTTTTCTTTACATTCAAGGTACATTGAGTTTTCTTTAGTGAAAAAAAATAAAAATAAAATATTGTGTTTCAAAACCGACAAAAACATACCAAAATATAAGGGTGGCAATTTCTGACCCGACACGAAATCCGACCTAAAACCGACACGAAAATTAACAGGTTCGGGTTGTGCTAAATAGATTTCGGGTCGACTTATCTAACCCGTTTATTAAACAGGTCAGGTTCGGGTTGAGAATAAAAATAAGCGGGTCGACCCGCCAACCCGTTTAAGTTTTTTTCATAAACTCAAAATTATTTATTTTTTATTATGCAGGTTAAATGTGTTAAACAGGTCAACCCAACAACTTGTTTAACTTGTGTAATGTGCCAACTTTTGTGTATAAAAAGGGTTAAATTGTCAACCCGAAACCCGCTGAACCGATTCAACCCGTTTAACATATTCAACCCGTGTAACCTATTTAACCCGCCAACTCAAGTATATATACGGGTTAAATGGGTTAGGTTCGGGTTATGTCTAAACAGGTTAGGGTTGACATAGCTGACCCGATGATTTAAATGGGTCAGGTTTGGGTTGGGATTTTATGACCCGCCAACCCGAACCCGACCTGAATTGCCACCCCTACCAAAATACACCTAGATTTTAGACAAAATCGAACCGAGCCAAACCGATCACATTCGGTTTAGTTTTGGTTCGCGCTTTTACAGTTTTCGATAAATGCTATTAGAAGTAGCATTTCGGTTCGCGTTGACAAACTCTTATCTAACGCTTTATCAAAACGAACAGCTACTGCTTACTGCTATTTCTTTTTGCTAGCGATTATGTAGAACCGCAATCATGATAAATTTCTAGATTAGCTATCATGCACGCATGCTTCATTTCACCTTTTACGTACATACTATGTTTTAACAATATATTCTAATTTCCATGCGACATGTTCAAATTATCGATCGAGACTCGATAGTTAGCTTTACGTAGTTCAACAAATTAAAACCGTTGGTTACGAGTTAAATATGCGACAACTAGTTTTAACTGTTAGATGAGTTATAGAAGAAATTTTCTCGTGTGATTTTATAACAACTCGTTCACATTAAGAACTTAACGTCTGATTTTGAACATATTACAAGTCGCGAGTTACCAGTAACTCGCGTCGTAATGGTCTGTTAACGAGTAAGATACGTTCTCACTTCGTTACAGGTTCAATTGGTTTATTCATGATAGGTAAAATTAAACTTTTATTTAAAGTACTCGTAATAGCAAATACAATCCTAACGCCTTAACGGCGTTATGCTGTTATCACCCTTGGACCTCCAGCGTTATTTCGGCGTTAGTCCTCTGTTCAGGGCTACGCTTTTTTTATGCCCCTAAATGAGGGGTTATTTTTGTAAATTGTTGGGAATGTTATTGATGTTATTGAGATGTTATTGTTGTGAGTGTTTTTTGGGGATGTTAATGTTAAATGTTAAAGCTGATGTGACGCTGACGTAAACGGTTATTGGTGTTATGATGTTATAATTGGGAATGCTCTAACAAATTAAACCCAGTCAAACTTTCTAAATTACTTTTTAATAATTACATGTGTATAGTATACTATAATCATGTTTGTCAACTAACATTACATTAAGGGTGTGTTTGTTTCATTAAGATGTTTTGGGTCTGAATCTGACTACCACATCTTACTAGTAAGAGGTGGGTAGAAGGTCTAAATCTGAACGAAATAATGTTGTTTGTTTTTGTATAATTGTGTGAATGATTGTAAGTGCTCGTTTTTGCAATTTGTTTATTAAACCAACGCAATGCGATAATAAATAACTTATGTAAATATGAAACAAGACTTTTTATCATAAATATAACATAGTTAATAAGCAATTAAATATATTATATAAAGTTTACAAAACAGTAAGAGGTGAAGACAGTCTCTCTTACTTGAGTAAGATGTTATATGTCTAACTGGGTCTTACTCAAAAGAAAAAAACAAACAAGAAAAACGTCTGCCCACCTCTTACTGGTAAGAGTAAGAGGCCTAGTAAGACTTTTTTTAAAAAAACAAACACACCCTAAGTCATTAACACTCGACTACAAACAAGATATTATTAAAAAAAGTAAGCATTATATATTCTTGCTTTGTTTATTGCTAATCGTGAATGCACTATCGTAATAGTGTTTTATTTAACTTATTTACTCGTATTAATACATTTCACCTAATTATAGCATATTATATTACATCATAAAAGTTCATATATCACACCAAAAAAATCTACTCAATTGCCTTTTATGAAGATATTGCTTTGTTGACCTAATGATCATAATTACTTCTTAACCATTTGTTACATATAGTTTTGTAAAGGATTCAGATTCTCTCAAGTTTGTATGAACATGAACAGTCATGTATCCTCACAAACAAAACTGTGAGGTTTACTGCCGGACTGGACTTTCTTATTTGTGTAAAGGAACATGACCGGTCATGTTTATAATAAATTGAGAGAATTTCAATCCTTTGGTAAACACTTACTAATGATCATGATTATTGAATCAAGTATGTATTAGACTATTACCGGATAAATGAAGACAACTAATTATACATGTCTGTGCAAGTACATACAATATGTATAAGAAAGATGAACGTACCTTTTGCCATGCATGATTTCTTGATTTAACTTGCTACGATTTTCGAAGACGATCTTCGACAACCTTGTCTCCAAAAGTTGAAGAAAAGCTTTTGTTTTGTTTTGTTGAAGATGAAGAAGAAGAGAAAAAGGGAGAAAATGGATGCAAGTGTTGTGGATTAAGGGTTAAATATTGATTAGGGTTATTTCTTTTTCAAGATATATAACTATTATATCTAGACTTGTACTACTTTAATGAGTTGTATCACTTTTATTATGACTTGTACATTGTTTAGGCATTGGATTTGGACCTTATATTTAAGCCTTTTTGGCCAGCTGTGCTCACACTGAATTATAAAGTCCCAAATGTTGTCCTTTTCGATCCAATTTCAATACTTGTACCAAGTATATTATTTTAGTGATTAGTAGTGTTAATTGGTCCAATTGTCATGATTTTAAAGGGTGGTATATATTTGGTGATCTAAATTGACTTTAAGACTACTTTTAATGATGGGTGATATTTCACCATTAAGATGACCATCACAAGCCACTTTCATAAAAAGGTATTGATTTGTAAATTTTAGAAAATGATTGAGAAACTCTATTAATACATTAAATATTCGTATCGTATTAATATTGTGTGCTTCAACTATTTGTACATATGAGTGTCTCAATAACAATTTGGAGTGTGCAAATCACCTCCCAAAATCAGTCTTTGGTCACGCGCGAGAAAGGTGAAAAAAGAAAGATGGTGGTGATGTTGTTCAAACTTTCTTTTTTTAGATATGTTTGTATAAAGTGGATATCTTTAATGGTGATAACCATAAAGCTGAAAAGTGATGATAATGATGATGCGTTGAATGATGATTTAACACTAATGTAAAAGTGATGATAATTGTTACCATTAAAACCAGCCTAAGACTATTTCTCTATAATACCCCGTACAATGATCAAATTTGGTTTTCTCCATCCTATCTATTAAACCATAACTCGTCTATGAATTAGGGGTGAGCAAAACAAACCGAAAAAACCGAAACCGAACCGAAAACCGAAAAACCGAACCGAAAAAAGCGACCGAAACAAAAAACCGATGGTTCGGTTTTTACTTTTTAAGAAACCGAAAAATGCGGTTCGATTTCGGTTTTCGTCCAAAAACGAAACCGCAAAAACCGAACAGAACCGAACCGGTTTTATTATATAATAATATCTAATTAATATAATATAATTAAATAACTAAATAAATCAAATTTATAAATGCATATTCATTTTGTGAATAGATTTATAATATATTTATTTTAACGTTTATATTTATATGCGTGTTTTTCGTGACGCGTGTTTTGTGTGAATATATAAATGAGTATTCGATAATGATTATACTACGTGTATGTTCAGTTGTTCACTTGTTCACTTGTATGTGTATGTTTTATTTATATGTTTGTAATTGTAGAATTATGTAATAAACATTATTATGCTTAGATTGAAAAAAGTAAAGAAGAATAACTAATTTTGTACGTAAAACAAGTTTGTTGGTATATTTGGCCATACCCAAATATTAACGGTTAGAAACCGAAAAAACCGAAAACTGAACCGAAACCGATAACAAACCGAAAAAACCGAACCGCCAAAAACCGAACGGTTTCGGTTTTGGGTTCTACAAAAACCGAACATTGTGGTTCGGTTTCGGTTTTAGCCAAAAACCGACCCAAACCGAACCGTGCACACCTACTATGAATCGTGTACTTCTGATTAACAAACGAAAAATAAGTCTCTTAACGACCAAATCACATCGTACTGACACAACTGTCTCAAATAATACGTGAGACCTCCGGTACGTTGACGAAAATTGTTGGCGTACGTATCCGAAGGACACGTGACAGAAGGAAAATGCCTCCATGTGTCCAAAGCGCACTAATCCAAAAAAAATGCATACCGGACAACCACAACAAAGTAATAACACTTTTTTACTCAGAAGAACCTTTTACCCAACATTCCGTACCAAGGACAATACCTGAGCCGCCTAACCCCGGATATTACGGGATATTGTCTCCTACGTAGATTGACCCTAGCACCTAGGCTAGGCATAGCTTGGCTTGTCATTTTCTCGTGTTGTCAGGTACAGTGGTTGGGGTAGTATAAATACCCCAACCTCATTTAATGTCCAACTAACTTATCACTACGCATTTACTCGCACATTTATTGTTTTGCTTTCCAACGTGAGCCTATACTTACTTTCACGCCAGAGCTTGGTTTTGAGGTCAAACCCGAGACGAGGCTAACACGTTTCTTTCATCTGTGTTAGGTGCTCGAAAGGCATTACTTGTCAAGTCTGGAAGAACCTACATGTGCTCAATCCGAATAACAGTTATTTACCATTACGGGAACCATAACAAAAACCTTAGATATGGCTTGACTAATGTTGATCAGTTTTCTTTTTGAAATATATTAGCGTCTTACCGATCAATGTTTATGTTTTTCATAAATATAGTACATGAATGTGTCAGGTTAATTTGATATCGTTATAATGTAGTGAGTAATCCTTGAATGATAAATGAATTGGAAATAAGACTTTTTGACACAAATGTTTTTAGGTTAATTAGATGTTTGTGCCATCACCCAAACTATGATGGGTGTGTTCGGCAAAAGTAGCTGTGAGCTATAGTAGTGAGCAGTAGCTGTGAGCTGTGAGCAGTAGCTGTGCAGCTCACTGCTCACCGCTCACAGCTTCTTAAAGAAGCATTGGAAAATTGAGCATTCCTAAAAAATAGGAAAGCTCACCGCTCCTTTACCAAACAACTAATAAAAATCAAAAAGCTTCACACCGCTCCGTGCCAAACATACCCAATGTCTAGCGAAATTTTCAAACAAACATTGCTCATAGAAAAAGACTTTTTTACAAAAAAAAAAAAAAGAAAAACCATATGTTAAGTTTGGCCATCAAATTAATGGCTTTGAGTGGTCAAATGATCGATAACCATCTCGAGAATATGACACACGACTACATATTAGGTACTCCATTAGTTGGCGAAAATGATATGACCAATATAATTATTTTTACTCATTCAATCAAACAAAACGATGCTGCATAATGTCTTTGTCATTAGTTGCATTAATTTGGTTTATTAATTTCGTTGTCCAAAAAACAAGTTTAATAATATACACATGTAAATTTACGTAACAATCGATCTGTTATTATATTGTGGTTCCGATTTGACCGTTTGTTAATTATCACTTCAGTCTCAAAATTATTGTCTCTATTTTTATCTTGACACATCAAAATGTTGTGGTTCAACTTTCTTAAAATCGCGTGATTTTTTATCTAGGATAATAATTTATGTTGTTCATATAAATATGTGGACCTTACGAGATTCTCTCATAAGTTTCGGTGCATGTGAAGAGGAGACTAATAAAATCTTAAATTTGCAAAACAATAATTGAACAAAAGAAATAATTTGAGTGCACATGAAAATCTTTTATTTTTATGTCTAGATTGACTATATTATTCGAATAATGTAAAAATGGCCATACTCGTCAATTTTCTTTTCGTAACGTAATAAATGAAAAAATCTAAAATATCACACGCGCACACACAAAACAACAACACTCTACGACTCGGTTTTGGAGACGACCGATCAAGTCGTCCATTTCCTGCCCAAAACGCGTGTGACATAGGTCATCTTAATAAAGGAAGACATGTTGTAATTTGCCACATAAGAGACTAGACGCGTGCTAATTTACTTATTAGAGGTGAGATCTTAAATTAGTAATATTTTGAAACAAAACTTGGGTTATAAAAAAAATATGTCCCTCTCATATGACATGTTGAAGTTGAACAAACCATTGAGTGATTTGAATCCACTTCACTTTCCCTATTTATAAACACAAGTATTTCTTGAATACACTCAAATATTTTGTGATGTAGTTATCTCTTTATAGATTTTTCTTCATTTAGTTAGGTTTTGCTAACAAAAAACATTAGTGTGTGGTTAAAAGAATGTATCTTATTACATAGTTATTCTTGAATAATTGTGAATTTTTGATTGTTTGACAATTTTGGAAAATTTAGATGCAATCCAGAAAAACTTGAATACACAACAAACACTTCATTCGCCAACTGAATTTCTTACAGTAAATTTTTTTTTTAAAGAAAAAAGTCATCTTGTTAACTACAACCGTTAAGACTGTTGTTAGCAAAATCATATTTAGGTAAAACTGTATATATCACTAAACAAATTAAGACGAGCAGTGTTTTGTTTAACTTCTTTGAGTATAGCAAGACTTTCCCGGTAGCAATGTCAATAATACGCCCAAAAGTCAAAGTTCTCGAACCACCCTTCGCCTATCTTAGTTTAATCTAAGCACAATATTCTTCAAAGTAACATTATATAAAGAACTAATTTGTCAATCTATCGTAGATTTCACAAACTGATTTTTTTTTTTATTATTATTTTCTTTTTGTCTTTTTAATAACCAAATTTAGTATAAATAAATTTTATTGTCAAATATTACTCCGTAAAATACTTTGATTTTCACTTAGACACTATAGAATCATATGCGGTGTTCATTAGACACCATAGAATCATATGTCGTGATGCTGTTTATACATGTGCAATGTTTAAATTTTTGAACAAGGCAAATTTTATTTCATCTTAAACAAACGTTACAACAAAGAGGAAAAGTCCGAATCACACCGTATAGTTTAGATACTTGAACACGTAAATATGTGATGAACATAAAAGATTTTATATGATTAGCTTACGATTTTAGTATGAGATGATTAGACTTCGTGCTATGCGTGTATAATTATATACATTGTTTTCTTTTTTTCTATTTTTTAAGCGTACGAGATAGAATTAGTTAACACTCAATAAGCAAATACTATAGTGCTTACTACATCACAAATCTGAAACACATTAATTATTTTCACGTTAATCTAACCCTTAAGGTCAAATAATGAAAAAGGTTCCCAATTAAGTCTCATCATAGAAGATGTTGGGTTTTACTAATCATAACAATTACAAAACATGTAAACATTATCAAAGCACTATAGTATTTGCTTACTCCTTCCGTCCCTAAATAAATGTTCAGTTTGACTTTTCAGAGTCAAACTGATTCAACTTTGACCGTAAATATCTTTTTTGTGTTATATAATACTTGATAAAAAAAACTATACCAATGAAAGATACACTTAAAACTCAATCCATTCATATATTTTTCATCAAATATTATATAACACTCGCAAAAATATATTTGGTCAAAGTTGATCCAGTTTGACTCTGAAAAGTCAAACTGGACACTTATTTAGGGACGAAGGTAGTATTAGTTTTACTAATGAAAGTGCGTAAAAAGTTGAATATTGTCATGGTCCGAGCTTCGTCATTCTTAATATTTTACTGCATATTTTAATCCAAGTGGTTTCACCATGACACACTTTTGTTTGTTAATAGATCTATTTAATTTAAGGGATAATTCTATGATAAATATTTAAATAAAGTGAATGAGTATTGATAACTAGATTTAACCTAGCTATTTATTGTCTTTGTGATAACAATCAAATTTAAATGGGAAGTGATTTATACACTCACACAATTGATTGGTACACTCAAATTATAAATGTCTTGACATTTATACCCTCATATTATTTTTATATGTTTTCACCCTGTAAGGGTATAAATGTCCAAACACTCATAATTTGAGTGTATTAATCAAATGTGAGAGTGTACAAATCACTTCCCAATTTAAATGCATCAACACGTCTGTATCTACTTTATCATTACATAGTTACCATGGCGCTTAAAATTATAGGATAAAAATATTACAAGTTTTAATTCAGTCGTATATCATAAAGCTCTATTTTCCCTTGTTTTTATAGTTGGATTGCCACTCTCAAAGCGTTGACGTTAGGTATTACATTACAATATTCTATTATGTTTCCTGACGTTCATTGTCGTGTTAGTGATTTTGATGATTTTATGTGAAACAATATGTAAAGTGATGTTTTAGACTTGTTATTCTGTTAGTGTTAGTGATTTTGTTGAATTTATATAAAAGTCATTGCCGTATTAGGTCATTATGCTAGTTATTATTTTGGTATGTAAGTTTTGTTAGTGTTAGTGTTATTTGATATGTTCTATGCAACAAGCTAGATTTTGTTGCTCTTTAAACATGCAGCACAAAGTTTATTCCAAAAAAGTAAGGTTGTCAAGATCGGGATCTTACCCAGGATCGTTTTCGTCTTTGCAAAATCGTGATCGTAAGATCGGATCGGGATTTTAAGATCCTACTCTAATGTTATTTCTTAATAGTTTATGTAATTTTATACAAATCTACAAATTCTAATACATTATAACCACACAATACTATGAATGTTTCATATAAATGTTGTCCTAAATTATGATTATAAAATGTTTTTTGAATTCTACAAACAAACAACCCATAAATTTGTAGTTTTTTAGTTTGTAATCCGAGAAAAGTAAGATCAGATCGGATTAGATCGTAAGATCGTATGGTCAAGATCGGGATCCTATAAGATCTTAAACTTGCAAAGATCCTATGTAGGATCCGGATCGTTTTTGCTTTGCAGTATCGTAAAATCGTAAAATCCTAAGATCAGGATCGGGATCCTGACAACTATGCAAAAAATATCATTTTGTCTATGTGAGGAATTTATCAAAAAATGTTACTGACGATAATGTACGTTTCTAACTATATAATAGTTGTTATATTTATATTCTAAGTTTTGTGAAAAATGTATTTTTTTGTATCTGCAGCTTCGGAAGAGGTTCCATTTTGTGGAACGTTAAAAGATGTTGTTATTCCTAAAATAAAAAGGTATATCAATTGCGTTTGTCTACTATGTTATTAACATATATTAATTATGTTTGTGTAATTATATTATGTTTTGATTTTTAGCTATGGCTTTGTTTACTTTAAAACTCGAGAGGCGGTGAAATCTGCTTTAGCAATGGATGGAACAACGATTGGTGACCAATTGATAGTTTTTAGGGTGGGTTAGGTTAAGCTTGATATCAGAGAAATTGTTGGAGATGTTAAAGAGGGTGATGTTTAAGGGTTAACCCCAGATGTTATGGAGGGTGATGTTAATTCCAAAGTGAGCAAGGGTTATGGAAGCAGTGCAGGTCCAATTCGGCATAAAAGAGAGGGTCAACATGCTGGAAACATGCGTTGTATGTTGATAGCAGATTTGCGAATTGGTTAGTGATATGTGCTAAAACACATACCTTTTCTTTACCAAATCAGGCCTAAAGTAACCAAGAAAGAGCCGTTTATTACTAATATCTGTTGGTTTCTTGAGTTTATGCATGTGCAGGTACGGATATATCAAAACACGCAAAAGAAAGCCAAATTAGACAAAAACCCGAGCACGAGAGAAAAAGAGTGCTAAAGCTGAGCCGGAAGGTCAGAAGTGAGCATTTGTGAAGATTTTCATGCTGAGAGGATGATTTATGAAAGATTTGTTCAAATTTAAAGAAATGTCAGAATCAGTCCCTTAAGTTTCAGCATTTGGCAGAAATTACCCTTGGAGATTCAGATTTGGCAAAAATGGTCCTTGATTTATTTGGGATTTACAAGAAAGGCCCTTGGGTAAATTTTCAGAAATTACAGATTTAGTCCCTGGAAATTCAAATTTTACAAGTTGGGCCCCTATAATCTACACGGATTCAATTAAAGTCCAAATCCAAAAGTATTTCTAATACCTTGGCCCAAAATACCATCCAAGCCCAAGTCAATATTCCCTAGACCCGGTCAACACTTCATACCCGTTTGTATTAATACCCGGTCAATTGGTCAACATCACTTACCCACTTATACTCGGTCAAACATAGTCAAACCACTAAAATAACATTTACTATTAATCCGCCAAGAAATTCCCCCAATATTACCAGGCACTATGAACCCTAAATTGCCCTTCACTTAATTACCCAATTTCACTACAATTAAAGGATAATTTCGTACTTTACACTGACACGCCTGACGAATGGGAATGCCATGTCAGCAATCCGTGTGCTCTGCTTGCATATGATTGGTGGATGGGACGTGGTGATATTAATTCAAGGGTCAAGATGAAAGGAATGATGATGGGATTTGATCTAACGATTGTGGATATCTCAAAAGAAACACAACCTTCAGCTTTTGGATCCTTCCAAGCTCCTTAGCTCACCTATATATACCCCCTTGTAATCACAGTTATAGTGTGTAGTTTCAGAGTAGTTATATTAGTTTTAAAATTGTTCTTAATGTTTTAGTTAAATTCCTGTATTGAAATCTCATTTTGTATTCAAGTTTCTATTAATATTAGATTAATTCTATTTCAGTTATCATATTAGATTATTTACAAATCATTTTTCAGTTTATTTGATTCTCAAAACAAAAAAAAAATAGCAAGTTTGCTTCAAAGTTGAATTCAGTTTATGTTATTGATATTATAAGTTCTAATAAGCTTATCTAAAGCTTACTTAGTGCTTATCTAAGGTTTTTACTCAGAGCTACATTTAAATTTCACTACAGTCAACAAAAGTCAAAGTTGCAGAGGTTTGAATTCATTTGGGTTAACTAGCTGATATGGCTCTGGATCTGGGTTGATCTGGTGTTGATAATAAGTATAGGATAGTGGTATTTGATTTACAATGCAAGCCATAGTGGCTGGACCTTTGTAAGTTCTTAATTCTATCTAAATCCTTGAATCAGTAGTGTAAAATTGTTTAGTATTGGTCATTGTTGCTTATTCTTGTTTAAATAATATTGTAAGCTTGTTTAGGTTAGTTGATAATCTGTTTTATCTAGTTTAGATCATTGCTGTCTTAAATTCTAATAAACTGTTATCATCTGCATTAGTTGCTTGAGTTGGAATCTGAGGTCATTGGTGGATTAGAACATTGCATTTATGTGTTCCTTGATACAGTAGATCTAGAGTAAGTGATAGATTAGGCTGTTAAAGAAGATTGCTATTTTAAAATTGCATATTAGTAGTAGAACTAGTGTTTGGAATAGAGTGGTAATCTGAGTTCATAGGATTTTGGTGAGTAAATTCAGTTGTGTTAGCTTTCATTTGGGTTATACAGTGTAGGCAAATCATAATACTCATAGTCCTTTCACACAAAAAGTCAAAATAATCTTTCATTTGATCTAGCAGTGCATTAGTTAGAATTTAGATACCATAAGCTTGCATTTAGTTCATAAAGTAGTTAAAATAGCTAAAACTAGTCTCATCTCATCCTTATACATCATTTTTAATCAGGAAATTCGAATCAAAGTTCATATAAGTCAAAGTTCATTTCTGTGAAAAAAGTCAAAAGTGGTTTCAATTTCTGTAAACTGATCTTTATGGAATTTTAGTTCACTCATCTTTTGTACAAATCTGTTGAAATCCTGGATTCAAGTACTCTGGTTGGTGGTTTTTGTTAAGGTAATTTTGGAATATTTTTTCAAATTTTTCATAACAGCTTTTTAAAGGCTTAAACTTGGCCAGTTTTCTTAAAAGTGCCATGTGCATCAGTTTGTGTTGTTAACTCAGCTTGTTCATTAGTCTCTAAAACTTTCATAACTTGTCCAAAATAGTTGAAAACTGGTTTACAAGTAGTTTGGTTGGTGGTCTAGAGGATCCAACTTCTGGTTCTTTGTTTGAGCTTATTAATAAGCTTGTGTATAAGCTGAAAATTAGGTGGTTAAGGCTGTTTGGACTTATTGCTATTAGGATTAATTTTAGATTAATTGCTTCTAGGCTTAGTTTTATTAGTTAAATATAGTTGCAGTAGATCACTTTGAGTCACTTTAGTCATATCTTAGCTTATCTGAGTTTTTGATTCACTGTCATAACTTTTAGCTTATTTTGAGTAGCTTATTCTCATATCAATTTCAAAGCATCTAGCATTATCTGCATTCACAAGTAGCATTTGATAATTTTCATAGCTTTTTAATAATGTTTAGAACTTTTCTGGAAATTTTCATATTTTTCTGTCACTGTTTGCCATTTTTCTGCATTTAAAATAGGTTTTAGCACTTTTTAAATAACTTATAATACAAATAAATCTTAAAAAGATAAAAAAAAATGCAATTTCATTTTTACTAGATTAAGAAAATTCAAGAAGTCATAAAAAATATTTTTCCTTAATTTTCCTATCTTAAATAATAATTTTTAGACATTTAATTAGTTTTAAATAGTTTTTAATTCATAGAAATTAGAAAAAAGGTAAGAAAAATACAAATCCAGTTCTGAAAATTATTTTTATTCATCTTAGATTTTTGAAAAATATTTTTCAATTTTCTCATAAGTTTTCATAATTTTTAGCATTTTAAATCCGTTTTAAAAATACAAAAATAGTTTTTAATTCAAATTAATTCAAGAAAAATCATAAAAATTAGTTTTAAATCTTAGATAACTTTTAAATTTCATTTTCCACTTTAGAGTAATTTTAGATCATTTTTAGGGATTAGTTTAGATTAATTTGCATTTAATTCACGTTTCATTTAATTCGTATTTTACGTTTTAGTTGTAATTTGCGTAATTTCTCATTTGCATTATAGATTTAGAACTTTTATATGCTTCCCTTTACTTTCCCTTGCCCCGTAGTGTAGAAATCCCAAATATCCCTTTTAACACATTCAAATTCCGATAATCGCGACGTGAGTTGAAGATTCCATTCAACCCTCGTTCGGAACGATCCCGGTACTCAAATCTAATACGTTTGAGTTTCCTAAATACTACACTTTCTATAATTGATCTCTTTCCGGAGGAACCAGTTAGCGTTTTGTGTTTCAATTTATTAGTCGACATTTGATTAGCGTGTTAGTTTGTTGATGAAAGTAATTCTAGCAAGTCTGTAGGTATTATTGAGTAATCAATGAGTAAATGGGTTGATGAAAATAAGGTATTTATTGTGGAATTATTGAGTAACTGTGTTGATGAAAACATGTGTTGTATGTCGATAACAGATTTGCTGAATTGGTTAGTGTTTGTGTTGATGAAACGAGGTTGTCCGCATCTGCAATTCTGCATATGTTCATTATTGAGACGTTAAACAAAAGTAAACAAACAGACTAGATGAAACACACACAAACTATAATAGTGATTGAAGTCTCACATTTTATATGTGCAACCACCTCCCAAATAAATGGTCAAGATTATTATATATATAATGCTTACAATAACTTCTCTAGTTATTTCAAGGTAACAATATATAGAATCTTTTACTTCAAAATGTTTAAAGAATCAAATCACAAACTACCCTCTCTTCTAAAATCTTCATGTTTGTGAAAAGTGTTAGTTTTTCTTTTGTTAGAGCTCCTTCACCCGTGTACATGTCGTGTTTCCAAACTAAACCTCTCTAACGGTACTTAAAATTTGACTCATAATGAGAACACATTATTTTCCTTCGATTAACATAAAACAATGTATTATGACAGTCAAAATGTCCAATTAACTTTGGTCTAAACATATTAGACAAATTGTATAACTTATTTTTAAAAAAATATACCGATCGAGTTCTTAAAACTAATTGACGAAATAACTAAAATATTTTTGAAAAACATAAGTTATTTAACATTTAAACCTTGTTCGTCAGACAAAATTTTATAAATGATTTAATAAAACAATCTTCTAAAATCAGATGCTACTTAATGTTATATTATAAAGACAATCCTTATTTATTCTAAATCGTGTTATATCTTCATCCACAACTTCATCTTTAGTTAGAACAACAAGTATTTTTGTCAAACATACCATTCCAAACATTCCATATGTCTCACCTTGACATTAGTTAAATAAGTTTGTCCCCATAGGTGTAATCAAGCCGAGTACTAAAGATCGAGCTCAATTGAGTTTTAAATTCCGAGTTCAACAATGACCTTTATTAGTAAAGTAAATGAAAAAAATATATGTATATGACATAATAAAAGTATAATTTAACAAAACCTCGATAAGGCTCGCGAGTTGCATGAACCAATGAGGCTTGTGTTTCAATGGTATCTCATGTTGTGTGAGAAACTCATCAACCAAATGGTTGTGGGTTCAAGTCTTGCTTAAGACGTGTGAGATAGATTGTGTTGTATATTGTGTGAGATAAATAGTTGACGTTCTATAAAATAAATAATTAAAAACTCGATGTCGGCTTGGATTCCTACTCGATTGACTTAAGCTTAATTCGATTGAAGCCAAATAAATTCGAAGTGTTGTTTAAGTTGATATGAAACAAATCACGAGCTCTCGTCTCGTTTACAGTATGCCCCTTCAATTGAGCCTCAAGCCAAAATATTACGTAAAAGTATAATTCAAACAGTAGTTACGGATTTTATGTTATTAGTAAACAATTATAAATTCAAAACTATTAAGTCACCCCTATTTTAAGGTTATTAATGATGTTTTTCATTTGTAAATTCCGTTTTCCACTTTCTAAATCCCGCTTAGAGTCTCTAATGAACTGTAATGGTGCGCTTATCATTGTATTAAAGACAGTTTTAAGAGTACAATGTCAATAATACTCCTAAAAGTCAAAGTTCTCGAAACACCCTTTGCCTATATTATTAGTCTAATCTTTTAGATTACTAGAAGAGTACTCGCGTCTGGCGGCAGCGGTCATTAGCGGCAGACAATTAACGATATGCGATGGTAGAGTGGTGCGGTGGTGTAGTGGTTTTGTGGTGGTGAGGATGGTTGTTGATGAGATGTGTGGAAGAGGATAGCATTTTGTAGGTGTTTTTGAGTGAGTTGTGATAAGAGAATATTAAATATGCCTTTACATATGTCTTTCTCTCTCATTTGACCATTCCACTTTTTTACTTTTCCACTTTGACTGTTTTCCATTTTATGTAGTATAGATTAGAGCTTTAGGTGTCATAACAAGGGTTAGCTTCGTCGTCGTGCCACCTCAGCGCCACATCAGCATCCCATTTTTCCACAACTAACCACAACAAACCCCCTCCTCACTCATAACAAACCTCAACCTCTTCATTTGGGGCCCACCACTACCACTTTATTTTTTTTTATTCAATTTTCATTTCCAAATAAACTAAATTTATTTCATTCAAATTAAAACTACAATACATAACACAAAAAAAAAAAAAAAAAAAAAAAAAAAAAAACGATAAAACGATACGAAAAAAAAAACGACACGGGTAAAAAAAATACAACACATACTAATAATACGTAACCTAGTCATCTCTATCCTGATATTTCTTGACTAGACGTTCCTGCCTCTTGCGGATGATTTCTGCTTTTACCGGGTCAGGATTGGTACTCGGATCTATCATGAGAAAATCCATCTCGATCTTCTCTTGCCACGTTTTTTCCTTCTCCCGCCTCGCCTCGTAACAAGCCCTTTGAGCATCGGCTTTTTGAGCATATATTTCGGATATATGTCCCGAAAAACTACTCGTTTGACTTCCACCGGAGCTTGCAGCGCTTGACGTTGAAGTCGACTTCTGTTTTTTTGCGGCTCGTTTGCATCCATCTCTTTCAGGGCGAGGTCGTCTGTCGGGCCCGAATATATCCTCAAGACATGTAATGTCAATAGGATCTTCGGCATCCCACTTGGGATAATTTTTCAAAACAGCCCAACATTTTTCATACCCAAACTCCCTCCCACCATAACGCTGCGTAAAGTTAACTTTGGCATTCTCGACATAATCATGCTCATTTTCACCACTTCGACGCTGAAGATGTTTGTAAATAGCGTTGAACTTCTGGCAATCACCGTTAACCCTTGTCCATTTACCAGTTATCATGTTCTTGCCACGCTGGTTATCGGTGGTCTTAGAATTGAACATGTCGAGAATGTCGTTCCAAAAGTACTCCTCCGGACGGTCATTGCCCATATCTCTATCTTGGGAAATTTCTATCCAACACTGCGCAAGTAACATTTCTTCAGACTTGCTCCACTTCCTCCAGTCCGCTTGTGCTACGACTTCAACATCTTCGTCATCGTCTGCGTCCAAATCTACAACAATTTTTTTTGTCTTCGACTTTTTGCTCTTGCCTTTTGCCGGTTCACGTGGTTTTGGAACTTTGAATTGTGAACCGGACGGTTGTGATTCAATTTGGGCCAAATGTGGAGGCTGTGACGGGCTAAAAAACTATGGAGATTGTGACGGGTTAAAAAACTGCGGTGATGGAAATCGGCCGGGGTAATTTGCGAAAGCTTGTTGAAACTGATATTGTTGGTTAAGAAAGATTTCTTGTGAAGACGGGTTGGAATTGGTCGAAGAGGGGGCAGACGGGTTTGAAGAATCCCCGTATTGTTGTGGGTTTGAGTTAAGTAGATTTGTGAAGTATCCTCCGTCATTTGGGTTTTGAGACATTGTGAGCAATTTTTTCTTTGAGTTAAGCAGTGTTGCAAAAATCGGCCGAATCGGCCGATTAATCGGCGATTAATCGCTAATCGGTCATGGACCTTGTAGAATTTTGCAAATCGGTCAAAAAATCGGCCAGGCAAAAAAATCGGCCAAAAATCGGTCAAAAATCGGCTGAATCGGCCGAATCGGTCAAAAATCGGCCGAATCGGCCGAATCGGTCAACTTTAAAAAAATCGTAATTTCACTTATGACGCACAATGGGGATCGTTTGTTTCACTTATAACGCACAATGGGCATCATAATCAGAATTGGAGCCTTTTATTGAGGTTTGGAAACATAGCAGGCTTGGAATCGGTTAAGATTTTTAGTTTGGTCTCCAGAAATACCAAAAAACTGCAGGAAATGTTAATCCGATTAATCACCGATTAATCCCCGACTTGACCGATTACTCGCTGCAGGGTGGTCGACCGCCCGGCTACCGATTCACGATTTTTGCAACATTGGAGTTAAGTAAGATTTCTTGTGTATTTTGGGTTTGAAGATGTGTAAAATGGTGAAGATGAAGATAGTTTATATAGGGGTGGTGGGTTTTTTTTAAAAAAAAGTTAACGTTAAAAATAAAGTTGACGTTAGATAACGTAACTTTTCTCTTTTGTGTCAGACCATCTCCTCGTCGTCCTCACGATTTTGTCATCAACGGCGAGCAGCGGCGAGCCACCCCGGTGTGGTGGCGGGGCACGGCGAGCCTCCAGCTCAGCGACGGCGAGGGACGATTTCGTCCACACCGGGTGCTCTTACTGTCAATCTATCGTACATTTCACAGACTGAAAACTCATTTTTCTTTTTCCTTTTTGGTCTTTGATTTAAAATCATTTGAGAACAAAAGATTATTTACATAAGGTATGAATCTTCACCATTCATTTTTATTTGATTTAATGGATGAAATTAATCCCACAAATTTTAAAAACCCTCTTTCATCATCTTTTTTCAAATATTAATAACTTTCAAACCGTTAATCGTTAAGCGGAAAAAAAATATCATTGCGACGAGCATTTAATTATCTTTCTATAGATAGGCACTTTGATATGCTTTCGACAAAAAATTTGTTTTCGTTTTTTCACGTTTTTTTTTTTAAGTTTTTTTGTTTTTTTACGTTACTGAAATTTGCATTAAAAAATCATATATCAATAAAGACTAATATGAATATCACATGTGATATTAGTGTTATATCATATATGATATTAGTGTTATATCATATGATATGTAATATCACATGTGATATTATTGTAAAATCACATATGATATATATATATCATATCACATGTGATATCACATATCATATATGATTTAACACTAATATCACATGTGATATTCAAATTAGTGTTTAATCATATATTCATGCAAATTTCAAATAACGTAAAAAAAAGACGAAAAAACGTGAAAAGAACGATTTTTGTTTTCTTTTTTTGAAAGTATATCAAAGTGCCCGTCTATAGAAAGATAATTAAATGCTCTTCGCGACGGTGTAAATATTTTCACTTAACGATTAACGGTTTACGAGATATATAAATTATAAAAAATATGTGAAATAATAAAATGCTTTTAATCTCAGCCATTGATCTTTTTTTAAATAGATGGTTGAGATGAGTCCCTTGGTATGTAAAAAAAAAATTGGTATGTAAAATAACTCTCCTGTCTTTTTTAATAATTTAAATTAGTATAAATAAATTTTATTGTCAAATTTTACTCTTTAAAATACTTTGATTTCCACTTAGACGCTATAGAATCATACGTCGTGTTGTTGTTTATACATGTGCAATGTAAAACACTTAAACACAAACTAATTATTTTCACGTTAATACAACCTTTTTATAAGGGGCGATCTAATCTTGCACCCCCATTTTTTCTTCCCTTGCACCTCACACTAGGCCAATCATTGCCCAATAATTGATTTGTCTTTTTTTTTTTTTTTTTTTTTTCAGCGTGGTCCCACCCACTAGCTCCACACTTTTTCTATTTTCTAATGGGTTGAGTTATTAGAACGGTGCATACTTTTTTATTAAGACCCCCCCTAATTTTTTTGTTTTTTTTTTATTTTTTTTATTTTTTTTTTATTTTTATAATTTTGTTTATATCAAAAAGCTATAAACCTGAAAATGCGGAACTGTAAATATAAAGTTTAATAAGCCAAACGCTTAAAACTGTCAGAAATACGGAACAGAAACTGACAAAAAACTGCGTTGTACTGAAAAAATGAGAGGACAAAGGGAATATTCCCTATGGATGTGACTCCATAGGGAGGGTTCCAATAGTAGGACCCTTTCTAATTCATTCTAGAACAATGACGCATAGGTCAGTTCCTACACCGTTTTTGACGAAGACATATTTATTGGTGGAAAAAAATTTAATTTATAAAAAATGTTTATAAAAATTTTATACAAAAAGTTTATAAAAAATTTATTAAATTAGTTTATAAAGAAAGTTTATAAACTTTGGGCATTGGTTAAGATTTGTAGGTCCTTTTTATAAACTGATAAGTGGTCAAATAATGAATAAGATCCCAAATTAAGTCCCATCATACAAAAGATTCTAATGCTTTTAGCTTTTAAACAACTTCAAAACCAAGAAACAAATTAAAAATAATTAACAAAGAAAAAAGGAAAGTGCGTAAAAAGTAGAACATCGTCATGGTCCCAGCTTCGTCATTCTTAATATTTTACCATTCTTATTTTAATCCAAGTGCTTTGACAGCGTTACATGCATGACACACTTTTGTTTGTTAATACATCTAGAGTAAATTGAATTTTTGGTCCCTAAGGTATGGTCAAATTGCAGGTTTTGTCCCTAACATTTCGAAAATGCAACGCTAGTCCCCATTTTGAATGTTTTGTTGCATGTTTGGTTCCTAAATTGCAGATTTAGCCCCTAAAACTTTGAAGTTTCTGTTGCATGTTTGGTCTCTAAATTGCAGATTAGGAACCAAACATGCAACAAAACCTTCAAAATGAAGACTATCGCTGCACTTTCAAAACGTTAGGGACGAAACCTGCAATTTGGCCATACCTTAAGGACCAAAAATGCAATTTACTCATACATCTATTTAATTTAAGGGATAATTAATTCTATGATAAATATTTAAATAAAGTGAATGAGTAGTGTTAAATTTTGTTTGTTAATACATCTATTTAATTTAAGGGATAATTAATTCTATAATAAATATTTAAATAAAGTGAATGAGTAGTGATAACGAAATTTGACCTAGCTACTTATAGTGTCTTTGTGGCAGCCCGTTTCGTTGATCACTTGATGCATCAACATACTTTGGATACTTTTGTTATATTACGAATTTACGATTTTTGTTGTCATTTCCACCACTACGTAGCCTCGCTGTTAAAGACAAGTTAGCTTAGACTGGAAGGATTGGAGG
Source organism: Chrysanthemum makinoi (assembly GCA_910596185.1). Lineage (NCBI taxonomy): Eukaryota > Viridiplantae > Streptophyta > Magnoliopsida > Asterales > Asteraceae > Chrysanthemum > Chrysanthemum makinoi. Next base: position 10,135,297 of record OU343220.1, read on the forward strand.
TGACTTGGGTCGTGAGTGACCAAGTCAGGCTCGTGAGTTTCAAGACGGAAGATCCAGTCGCGCGAGTGGAGCAAAAGCGTGAAAGATAATATCTTTTTATCAAGTTAGCTTTTAAGACTGACCGTGAAAGATCTTCTTCGATGCAAAAGCGTTTGTAAGTCATGGTATTCATTGATTTCAAGTCCTTCTTTTGTTAAACTTCATGTTAAATTAATTTGCAACAATGAAGACATTAACAATAAACAACTTGGAAACAGAAGAATTGCTATGACTAAAAGATATGTAATTAGGAAGGGAGATTGGTACATAATACCTAACGAGTGGAGAATCTATGAATTCTTGAATATTGAAGGTTCTTCTAATGGCCTTGTTTGCATGTCTTCACTTGATAATCGAATTTGTTTAACCAATCCTTCAACCACGGAGTTTCAAAAACTTCAAAAGCCCCCAATACTTCCTAAAGATCTCTCGTATGCACAACGTTACGGATTTGGTTATGATTCATCCACAGATGATTTCAAACTTGTTATGACCATTAACCAAGGTTTTGAAGGGACTCTTGTTCATCTTATCTTTGGAATCAAATGTTTGGAAACTTTTTGGACATGTCAATTATAGGTTTGATGATGCCTCGCGAACCAATCCTGGTATTTTATTCAATGGGGGACTTCACTGGTTTTGGTATAACGCTAATGATATCAACATGGACAAGATATTTATTGTGTCTTTTGATTTAGCTACAGAGGAAATTATAGAAATTCCCTAACCTGATGACACGGGATATGATGGTGTAAAACCCTAAAATCGTTAACGTGTGAAATGACCATAATGCCTCTCATCTAACGATCCGTAAAATAAATAAACTCGTTAAATACTTATGATAATAAAATTATATGGGGCATTTGAGATTAAAATTTTCATTTAATTACAAATAAAAGTTGACACATTAAAATGTTAATGCACCTACTTAATAAACAAAATAATAAAAATGTACAAGACTAATTTTGGTAAGGTAAATTAAAGGCTTAATTGGTCTTGTGATTGCTTGATGTTCGGCCAAAAGAAACGCATGGAGGCTCCTAAATCATTGCCAAACTTAACTAACTCTTATCCTATAATTACCTAGTCTCTTTAGTTTAAAACATCACAAGAAACCCTAGCCCCCAAAACAAAATATACGGCAAACACATTTTCCTTCCACTTTCCTGTTTCAGTCGACACAAACCAGTCCAAGAAGGGACTCGAGGTTCTTGTAAAGCTGCTGTCATCACGTGTTCCGTACGAGGTTTGCTTGGGTGCATTTGGGTCATTGTTTGCTGCTATTGTGGTCGTGGGTATTAAGGCATAAAAGGGGTGCCTTGGTGTGTTATTTCACTTATTTGTCCGTTGTTCTCTTCTCCTTACACGCTACAAAAGGTACCAATACGACTCGTTTTCTCCACTGTTTTATGCTTCTGGTCGTGGGTGTATGACCACCTTGTGCGCACCTTTAAACCTCTAATCATGTTCATTTATATGTAAAGTGTTAAGAGATTTAACAACCTAATATGAGGGCTACATAAAATCATGAAACAACCTTATACATGTCGACATATATACATTACATATCTTGTTGTGTTTTTCGTTTTCTGGTCGTGGGATTTTGATACCATGCGTACACTTTGAGCCCTAAAATCATGTTGTAATTGAATGCTAAACCTAAGATAATTATAACCTAATGTTAATCACTTAAAACCAGGTCTTGAAACCTTCATATATGTGGCGTTAAGGATGTGTAAAACTGGTCCTATGAATATGTTTTGTAAAGCCATCGTTATACCTTTTCTTTTGGTCTTAAACACGTGTAAATGGGCATGAAATATGGTGTATTGAATTGGTGTTAATGTGTATCGTGGGGATAATGTTAAGGGCTGTTTTGAGATGGTTAAAAGGCGTATAAAATCTGTTTTGGGGAGGGTTGTATCTCGTTAACATTAAGGTTAACACAAAGGGTTTATGTTAATCACGTTAAAAGGTAAATAACGCATATGATATTCAAATGGATCTAGGGTTTCGTTAAATAAATGGACTCGTTATTTCATGGTTTGTTTTGGTTGTCTCGACCTAAAATATTTAACCACATTAGGTCATATGTGTGGAAAACTAGAAGGGGGGTTGAATAGTTTTGCCGATTTTACGTTAGTTTCAAAAAAATTTAGATTCGTTAATATGTGAGATCTTATGGATGTAGAGAAAGTATAGATCTAATGATAAAGCAAGTAAATAAAGTAAAGCGAAGGGAAAGAAAAGACACAACTGATGTATAGTGGTTCGGCTACAAGGACGCCTTCCTTGCCCTACTCCACTCCCCGAGTCACCTACTCGAGAGTTCAAGCACTATGTCAACAAACTCCTTCACTTGGCGGAGAAGCCTTCACAACGTTGCTTACACTTTTTTCGGTACAAAGCTAGATACCGAGTCCGTAGCACGGTGGACCAAACCAACACAACTGTTACACAACAAATATGTGAAATATCAAATACAAGATCTTCGCTACAGAAATCTTGCGGAGTGACAAATCAATCAAGGACCCCTTGCTTTGATGACTTGTAGAATGCTCGTGATCTCGCCTTAGAGAAGGACCTATATGCGGATCACAAATAGAAAGAAAGAAGAACAACTCTCTAGATCAAGTGATCTATATGTTAGAAGAGAATGAGAGTGTTTGAGATATTTAGTAAGAAGAGGGGTGAGTTAGAATGAAGAAATGACTCTCTATTTATAGGCAAAAATCTTCACTGTTCCCCGGATCCCACGGATCCCTTCCACTTGGGATCCGTCTAGTGTAATCCTAGGGATCCGTGGAACGCTCCTCTTTGCCCATGGGTTTTTTGGTTATGGGTCATGGGTTGGTCCATGGGTTTTCTTTAGATTCAATGTATCTAAGTGAACATTGTATCTAGTCTACTTGGGTATGGATTAAGATCCATGGGTTGTGGTTAATGGGTTATGGTTTTTACCCATCCTAATAAACTATTACAACAAATGCTTAATTACTACATTTTTGTATTTAAATGGCTATATGTAAATGCTTTACAAAAATAACATGTATCCTTATAATTATACTTAAGATAACATTATATTTGTTATCAACAAAACACAAAGAGATTGCAAAATATTAATAAACGTTTTTACGGTTTATTTGTATTAACAATTTCCCCCTTTTTGTTGATGACAAAACATAATGTTATGATGAATAAAACTTAGGAATAGATGTAAGTTTTGAAAGCCCCTAAGTTTTACTTCTTCTCCCCCTTTTTGTCGAAACAACAAGTTAACCCTTGGAAGAAATAAAAAAAATATGGAAAAAGTAGTCCACGTATTTCTTACTCCCCCTTGACGGTAGCTCCCCCTAGCTTGGGGCGTCAAGCGAAGAAAAATAAAAATCCTACAAAAAGAAAGGTTAGTAACATGCTTAAATAATCTTGTGATTGCCGAGAATCAAGATTGGGAGCCAAGGTATGTAAACAAGGCCTTGTAATAAAACAACAAATTGTAGTGGTATTTATGCCACTTACAAGCATGTAAAAATAAGAACAAGACTTGTTCTTGAAAATGACTTCAAAAGAAGAAGAAAAAAATACTAAAAGTAGAAAATAGTAGTAGTGATTCCTTCCATGCTTGCATAAGGTTATGGATGGAGGTTTTGATGAGTGATGGTATTGATGCGATCAAGGATGAGGTTGAGTATGAAACGCATTTCTTCCCTAACTTCTATTGCGATTTCCCTAGTGGATTGGAAATGTTCACAATGTAAATGATGTGGGTAATGAGTGCGGAAGTTTTCCGGGTTGTTTTGATTCGAGTTATGCGGAAGATGTGGTGGAAAAATAGGAAAATATGGATCAACATCCGGAATGTTTGTAAATGGTGGTGGAAAAGAACCTAGATGTTCTTGTGATGTGATGGGAGCTAATGGTGGTGATATTTCAAGATCTTGAAAAATAGTATTTGGAGATGTGGGGGGTGTTGAAAAGACTATTTCTTTTTGTTTAGGTTGTTTAGATCTTGTTGGAGTCTTAAGAAGTTCCAAAAGAGTGACTTTAGGTGGTGATGAAGTTGGTGTACTTGTTGGTGATGAGGGGGTGCTATAATGGAAGCATCTTGTGGTGAGTTATTTGTTGAGAATGAACCATTTGAGGTTGGTTTTGCTAAGCAACAAGATCGGATACTAATCCGTGCGGATATCCTAGAGTTTGATTGTGGTATTTTGGATGGTGGTAGTACAAAGGTTTGGGTATCATGAAGATGATTGTTTGTACTAGGTGATTCATCTAAAGGGTTTTTAGATGACATGGTGTATTGTGTATGTGAGGATGAGATGGATTATGCAAGCATTTTGGGAGTTCTATATATAGAAAAACAAAGCATTGTAATGAATGCTTGACCCAAAATGTGGATTAAAATCTAATGATTAGATATGAATTCAAGGCATGTGATCATGAGAACACAAGCATTAAAGAGCATACTCCAAAAAAAATGAAAAAATGTGGATTCTTCATCCAAAGTGAAAAAATAGAAGGTAAAAACAGCTTCTGTTTCACGGATCCCACGGATCCTTCCCTTGAGGGATCCGTCCAGCATGAAGGCTGAGATTCGTGGGTCTGGTGATTCAGGCAGCACAAAATTTTCCTTTTGAAAACATCTTTGCCTAGTGTGTGCCTATATGCAAACTATTTGGAGTTGCGGTTATCTCGACCCCTAAAAAGAAATAGAAAATAAACTAGAAGTATAAAAACATCCTATTGAGATAACCCGAAAACACATATTTAGTACATGAGTACGTAATTTTGTGTTATCAATGCTCCTAATTCATTGTTGCTTAAATGAATGTACCCGAAAACACATATTAGTTATGTGTCCCCTTTAGCATTCAAAAGACATGAGATGCAATGAAACGGGTTTTTACTTTGTATTAATAATGAAAAAGCGATTTGTCCTAGACGTGAGAAATTGCTTTTGTGAAATTGATACGGGAAGGTATCATCCTTTTAGAAAACATTGTGAAAAGAGGTTTTCTTTGAAAATGTGTATGTGTTTAAAAAAAATAAGAAAGCTATAAGTGGAAAACTCATCTTGGGTTTTGAAAATTCCCGTATTGTTTGTGAGTTGTGCGTGAAATAGAGATCCTAGACTCAGAAAGAAGAAGGCTAGTGTTTACATACCTTGTAGAGTCAAATAAGTTATGACGTTTGTTCCATTAAACCAAGACCAAGACGAAGTAGGTTGAATTGTTCCCGCTTCAACGGTTTGGTGAGGACGTCGGCTATGTTGTCTTCGGATGCTACCTTCTCAATAGAAATGTTCCCCTTTTGAACATTGTCTCTTAAGAAGTGGTGACAAATCTCTATATGCTTTGTGCGAGAATGCAATACCGGATTCTTGCTTAAGTCGATGGCACCTTTGTTGTCACATAGGATGGCTATGTTGCTTAGATGAATGTCGTAGTCAACTAACGCTTGTTTCATCCATAGTGCTTGTTGGCATGCTTTGCCGGCGGAGACGTACTCAGCTTCGGTTGTTGATATTGCTAGTGCCGTTTGTTTCTTAGAGAACCAAGACGTTAAACAACATCCCATGAAAGTACATACCCCACTTGTACTTTTTCTATCAACGTAATCACCTGCATGGTCAGAATCTGCATATACAATTGTTTCTACTCCCGTGCCCTTAGGATACCATAATCCTAATTGTGTTGTACCCTTAATGTATCTAAATATCCTTTTTACGGCTTCTAGGTGTGATGTTTTAGGGTCTTCTTGAAACCTAGCACATAAGCAAACACTAAACATGATATCCGGCCTACTTGCCGTGAGGTAGAGAAGACTACCTATCATGCCACGATATTTAGTATTATCGACGGATTTGCTGTCTTCATCTTTTGTGAGTTTGGTGTCGGATGACATTGGTGTCCTAATTGGTTTCGACTCTTCTAGACTGAATTTCTTTAACATCTCCTTTATGTATTTAGATTGATTAAAGAAGATACCATCTTCTACTTGTTTAATTTGTAGACCAAGAAAGAAACTAAGTTCTCCCATCATACTCATCTCGAAGTCGTCATGCATGATTTTGGAGAAATCATCACACATGTCTTGACAAGTGGATCCGAATATAATATCATCTACATATATTTGCACTATGATTATATGTGACTCTCTTTTCTTAGTAAAAAGTGTGTTGTCAACTAACCCCATGGTATAGTTGTGTTTAATTAAAAAGGACTTGAGTCTATCATACCAAGCTTTTGGAGCTTGTTTAAGACCGTAAAGGGCTTTCTTTAATTTATATACATGTTTGGGTTTTTCAAAATCGATGAAGCCCGAAGGTTGAGCTACATATACTTCTTCATTTAATGAACCATTTAGAAAAGCGCTTTTGACATCCATTTGATAAAGCTTTAGATCATTAGCACAAGCATACGCAAGAAGTATTCTTATAGACTCTAATCTAGCCACGGGGGCATAGGTCTCATCAAAGTCTATTTCTTCTTGTTGGTTATACCCTTGGGCAACGAGTCTAGCCTTGTTCCTAGACACTACTCCATTTGCATCTAATTTGTTCTTATAAACCCATTTTGTTCCTATTATGGTTTGATTACTAGGTGGAGGGACAAGTGTCCAAACATCATTAGAAACGAATTGATTTAGTTCTTCTTGCATAGCCATTACCCAACTTTCATCTTGTATGGCTTCTTGTGTGTTCTTAGGTTCTATGGTTGAAACGAAACAAAACAAGCTACTTTGGTTTTGAACTTGAGACCTTAATGTTCGTTCGTTTAGCTTTCCTATGACTTTATCTACGGGGTGATCTTTGGACTCTTTAATGTTTATGATTTCATCATTTAAACGTTCTTCTTCTTCATTTATCTTTTTCTTTATTACTATAGCTTCACTTTATATGATATCGTCATCGACAAGAGGTGGAGAGGGTTTGGGTGGACTTTCATCAAATTTTATATTTAATGACTCTTCTACCTTCATTATTTCTTTGTTTAATATGATGTAAGCTTTGCTATTTGGCGAGTAACTTAGAAAGATACCTTCGGTTGATTTAGGATCAAATTTTGTAAGGTAATCTTTAGTGTTAAGAATAAAACATTTGCTTCCAAAGACTCTAAAGTGATTTAACGTAGGCTTTTTGCCTCGGAGTAACTCATATGGAGTTTTACCGAAGATTGGTCTAATTAAAACTCGATTGAGTATGTACGTTGAAGTATCAACGGCATTACACCAAAATTTTTGAGGTATGGATTGTTCATTAAGCATGGTTCGACTCATTTCTTGAAGGGTTCTATTCTTTCTTTCTGCTACCCCATTCGATTGTGGAGTGCGTGGAGCCGAGAAGTTGTGAGTAATACCATTAGCGTCACAAAAGGCTCCAAATTGCACTTCATTATCGAATTCCCTACCATGATCCGTCCTAATGGACACTATAGGATGTCTTTGGATCTTTTTGCTTAATATTTCAAAATAATTAAAGGTTTCCGTTTTGTTCTTTAAAAATTTTGTCCATGTATACCTAGAGTAGTCATCCACTATTACCAAAGTGTAGTAGTTGCCTCCATAACTTTGAATAGCGGATGGACCAAATAAATCCATATGTAGTAATTCTAGACACCTAGTTGTAGACACCATGTTTTTAGCTTTATGACTTGAATGAGCTTGTTTTTCTACATTACAAGCATCACTAAAATGATGTTCATATTTTAACTTAGGTAGATCTCTTACTAGATCTTTGGATGATAGCGATTGAAGAAGTCGCATGTTGGCGTGACCCAATCTTCGATGCCATAAGGTCGAAGTATCATCCATAGAGGTAAGACATAGTTTGTCTTTAGGTTCATTACCGATTTTAATGACATAGACTCCATGTTTCCTAATTCCTCTTCCTATGGTTATGCCATTTTTAAGTATCTTACTACCGGTTTCGGTAAAAAGTACATTGCACTTTTTATCACATATTTGTCCTATACTTAAGAGGTTAAAGTTTAGGTTTTCTACGTGACACACATCGTTAATGGTTAGATATTTGTTAGAAATCGTACCTTTACCGATGATTCTACTTTTGCTATTTCCAAACACCACATTACCTCCATTTATGGATTTGTGGAAAACTAGAAGGGGGGGGGGGGGGGGGTGAATAGTTTTACCAATTAAAACTTCCTTTTAAACTATATAGTCAATCTATTTGGTTGTGTGTGTTGGATGTTGATAAACAAGCATATAAAAGATATGTAATGAAAGAAAAGAGTAAGAAGCACAAAACCACAACGCAAGTATTTATAGTGGTTCGGCTACAAGGTCACCTTCCTTTCCCTACTCCACTCCCCGAGTCACCTACTCGATAGTTCGTAATCACTACACCAAGCTCTTTATGGCGGAGAAGCCTTCACAACGTCGCCTACTCTTTTTCCGGTACTAGGCTAACCACCGGGTTCTTTCACTCCAAGGTGAACCACTCCTACACAACGTCGCCTACCCTTTATAAGGTACTAGGCTAAGCACCTAGTTCTTTCACACCTTAGGTGAACTACACCTTCACAACGTCGCCTACCCTTTATTAGGTACTAGGCTAAGCACCTAGTTCCATTGCAATGGAGGAACTACTACCACACTACACCAACGACTAATCCCAAAGGAGATCTACTCCTTTACAACATCATCAAGGACATCAATGTCCTTGGATCTAATACTAGTCTATCTTGTACATCGAAACACACCATATCGAATGTACATCTAAGGCACCTTTCACTAATGCCTTTTACTAGATCTACAAGACACCTTTCACTAATGTCTTGTGTCTTCACTTCTAAGCACCTTTCACTCGTGCTTCTTTGTCTTGACTTCAAAGCACCTTTCACTAATGCTTCTTGGTCTTGACTTCTAAGCACCTACCACAAGTGCTTATCCTATAGACGATAGATACCCTTCACTAATATCTTCGTCTTGACACTTGAGACATCTTTCACTAATGTCTTCAACACTACACTTCTTTGAAGAAAGAAAGGAATCATCAACAAGTAGACTTCAATAGCCTTGATGATGAGGAAGCATGGCAACTCATGGACTTGAGCTTGCTCGACATCAAAGGTGGTGATCTTGCCTTTAAGAGGAACCTAAAAGATCACACAAAAACAAAACTACAAACATAGATCTCTTGGATCTAAGGTTAGTGAGATCTAACTCAGGGGAGAAAGTGTGTTAGAAAGAGGCTTGAAAGAGGTGAGAAATAATGAAGAAATGGCTCACTATTTATAGAAGAAAAATCCTACTGTTCCCCGGATCCCTTCCACTTGGGATCCGGCTAGCACAAAGCTAGGGATCCGTGGAACGCTCCTCTTTACCCATGGGTATTTTTGGTTATGGGTCATGGGTCATGGGTTATGGGTTGATCCATGGTTTTCTTTCTAGATACAATGTACCTTAAGAATACATTGAACTTGGTTAAGTGGTATATATAAAACCATGGGTTATGGGTCAAAACCATTTGCTAGGTTTTATCTATTTAGTATATACTTGTTTTTACCCATTTTAGTATATACTTGTTTTTACCCAATTTAGTATACTTAGCTTAAGTATGTGTTAACTCAATATGTAAACACTAGTTGTTGTACATATATATCTAAATCATAAAATCACTTATACTTGTTAAGCCAATATGTAAACACTAGTTGTTGTACATATATATATATATCTAGATCATAAAATCACTTATACTTGTTTTAGTGTTTTATGTGAAAATGTGAATATGTTAGAAAACTATTAGTTCAAACCATTTACGTATTTTATTTGTTTCGTTAATATGATTTTACGTTTGTTATCGACAAAACATTAGAAGATCGTAAAATATAAATAAACGTTTTTACGGCTTATTTGTATTAACAATCTCCCCCTTTTTGTTGATGACAAAACATAAAATTATTTTAAGGAAAAAGCTAAAATTCGTAAAAGTTTGAATTTATAGTTTTTACTTTCTTCTCCCCCTTTTTGTCGAAACAAAAAGTGTTTGAAGAAAATCAACACATCGTTTTTAAGAAAAACATGTGAAATAAGTAAAAAATAAAGAGCAAGTAACGGGAATAGATCTCGTCTTTACTCCCCCTTGACGAGTCCATCCCTATGTAAGAGTGTCAAGAAAGTAATTCTTATCTAGTTCATTTGCAACTAAGTTTGCAAAGGATTTCGTCTAAGAGACGAGTGTGCTCCCCCTAGATGATTGCAACTTTGCAATGGGAGGTTATGAAATATAAATCTAAGATTGCAAGTAATTTGCAATGTATTTCTTTGACATAAAGCTCCCCCTAGCTTTGGGATGTCAAAGTCTTCATGTGTGAATTGAATAACTACAAAACAAAGGTTAGAAAGCAAGTATAATTCACAATTTCCTGCAAATGTGATTCAAGTTAGTAGAAAAATAGTTTCCTGTCTCACGGATCCCGCGGTTCTGATAACGCTACACGCGTCGTTCGGGGTCAAAGGAACTTCCTTTTCGTCGAGCAAGTTTTTCAACACCCTAGGCAGTGAACCTAATCGTTGTAGTGTAGTATTAGGGTAAGCCACGGGTATTGATATCATTCTCTAGGGGAATAGGAATGCTAGTGAGAAGTTACTACGCTAAGGTTGGGGTTGAGGAGATTATTTTTTTTTATCTTTTTTATGTTTTTAGGAAATTGAAAGGTACGAATCTCGGGGTTTGAATTTGGAGGGGGAGGGGGTTGGTATTTCTACCGATTACTCTACTATTATCTAATTATCTAAACTAAGGTGGTGGTAGTCTATGTCTAATTATTGTGTGCTCGTATGATAGTTTAAAGATGTGTTTACATAGGTTTTACTACTCCTTAATTATCTCCTATTGATGGTTGAATTGTCACGTCCTTATTCTTAACGCGTTGTGTTTTCTAAGGTCATAAGGTGTGCATTCCCTAACTCTTTGAAGTCACCTTTAAGTGTAGTAAACGAAATCCACTAAGTCATTCATAAACTAACTTTGAGGTTATCTTTAGATTTAGTAAACGAAATCCACTAAGTCATTCATAAACTATAAAAGATTTATCAAGTATTAAACACAACGATAGCCTAGTCGCACTCCTAAGCCAATTACAATTAAGATAAGAGACAACCTAACAATAATTAACAACTAGGTTTCATATTCCCTAAGCAAACACACAAGTAAATTAGCCGGACATGGAGAACATGCAAGCATACACACAAATAATCAAAGACATAATTGAATTGATGAAGTAAACACTTATCTTGATGTAAGATAGGGGTTGGAACCCTAAAATACTGCACAAGACAGCCTTGGTTTGGTTTTAGGTTTTACTCCCAAAAGACTACTCTCTAATACTGAAAAATTTGGATTCTATATATAATATTACCTATGCGACGGCGTCACCTTATGTTTTGTGACGCCGTCGTGTCGCCGTCATTAGGGTTTCTTCTTGGCCACGTTAACCTTGCGACGGCGTCACCTTATGCCTGTGACGCCGTCCTCTTCAGCTTCTGACGCCGTCTGGGTCGCATCTAGGCCGTCTGAGTAGCGACGGCCTGCTCTTCCATAACCTGACGCCGTCCCTCGAAAACATGCAATTTCACTTCTGAGCCGTCGCAAAATCCTCCGACGGCGTCGCAGTTAAGCAGTGACGCCGTCGCCTTCTGTTTTCAGCAGCTTTGAGTGTCTCGATTCTGACTTTGGCCATTTTCTTGGTATATTCGCGCCTTTTCGTCCAAATAAGTGCCATTCCAGCATTTTGCCTTCAAGAGACCTAAAAAGTGAAAAGGAACGATATTAAGCAATAACGGATACAAATGTGATCAAATAAGGGCTAAAACGACCCCTCAAAATGGTACCTTTTAAAACCTTATCAAATATCCCTACACTTGTTATTTGCTTGTCCTCAAGCAAATGTGCTTTTAGCCAATTAATTTATAAGTTAGGGGTCATGAAGCATTGATTCAAAACGGTCCACAACACATATAAGCCCCGCAAAAGTCATAAGAAGCACGGAAATTACATACTAGCACCTCACATGGGGTGTTTGGATACTCACATCTCTCTCGGGTGTATATGAAATATAACAAATGGGAAATGGAAGATAAACACTCATTAACCGGTTCTAGTACATAGATTACCATAGGCTTGAGAATAGATCAAACCTCCATCGCTTTGGCGTAAGCACCTAGGAAAGACTATCAAAGAGGTCTTTTAAAGGGTTGTAACGTTAGGCTTACGGTAGGGAAATAAAGGGTTTGGTGGGATAGGCTATGTAGTGGTGGAAAGTCAAAAATCTCTATGTTAAATGCATACGAAGAATGGCGTTGCTAAGCCAAGGCTCGACACTCTAAAAATCTAGGTAACGGAAATAAACAAACATAAATTTAAAGGATAGATGTAGGATGGTAGCCCGTATGTTTTGTTTTTTTTTTCACTCTATTTTTTTTCTATTTTTTTTTTTGTTTTTGTTTTTTTTTTTGTTTTTTTTAATACACTTTTACTCTACCATCCTCTACGGTAACATCAAAATGATAGGGATTTATAGGCACATCCCTACACTTGAGTTTTTATTACTCTAACACTAATTTGACCCGAATTGAAAAGATCAAAACACTTGGGGTACATTATTATGCAAACAAAGAGAATTTGAATTTAACGTTCCCTTCCCGTCATTTCATAAACTTTAACTTTTCCCATGAATCCCAATCGTCCCAAAACTGTATACAAAGGATATGACTCGACTTAGCAACTCATGCAAGCAACCGGATAATTGAACTAAGGGTTTAGGGTGATAACAAAAATTTGCACTAAAAGTGAGTGCATAAAGGGTAGGCTAAGGCGATTTGGGTGTATATTTGGCGGTGGGGTGTAAACAATGCTCTTCATTGATATTCCGGAAAAACCGAAACATCACGAGAACCGCGAAAAGGATAGGCTCTGAGGGGTTAACTAGGGGTATCGTGTACTAAATTTGAGTACAACGCAAAGGGTGTGGGGGAATTACTCAACCGATGTGGAAGAAGTAATTATATTATGGGTATCAAACAAGGGTTATCCTAATGCCTCTTATCATTTAGTTATTCCTAACTACACAAGTGTAGTCTCACTAGCGATCTCGGAATGCATCACAAAACAAGTTCTAGAATCTAATATACTACCGGTTCGCACTCTAAGCATTAAAGATGAATGCTTTAAATTCCTACTAATCTAAGGGCGATCCTCATATTTTTGGTGGAATTTAGGTGGTAAAGGGTTTGTGTGCTAGTCATGCAACTTCCTATCCGTGAGACGCTTTTGTTAAGACTAATGGCCCACTCCTATATGTCATGAAAAATTTTAAATTTGGTGCCAAAATTACCCTAACCGACATTTTCTCATGGTTTATTACACAAATACAATTAGACAAAGCAAATAATCAAGGATAAGCATAGTTTCAAAGCTCCCGTTTTATTTTTCCTCCCTACACTTAAACTGAACATTGTCCCGAATGTTCCCCGAAAGTATCAAAGTTATGATAATGGAAGGTAATTAAAAATGAAAGAAACTAATACTCCCCTGATTAGGTCGGTAGGATCCGTGTAAAGTGGTGGTTAAATCCTTTCCAAGAAGAATTATTGCGTGAAAAGCTCCTTCCAATCTTGTGTAACTTCTTCTTGACAAACTAAACCTGCACACTTGAAGAAAACAAACGAAACCTTCGCGTAAAATCGGCGGTAATAATATATATAAGACTCGATTTAAACTAGGATATAATGCTTGTGGAATGGATGTTTACAGAATTTCTGGAAAATTAAGACCTGGAAAATTCCAAAATTTATAAGTAGCTCAGAAAACGAGAAAAAAGTAATCTGATGTTTTACTCCTTCGACGCCGTCGTTGCAATCCTGACGCCGTCAGGTTATCCTGACAAAAACCGGTCTGCGATTTTCTGGAAAAAATTCTGGAAAATTTACATCTTTAGAATCTGGAAAAATTTCTGCAAAACATCCATTATGACTCGATACAAGCATTTGACTCGAACAAACACACAAATATATCTTTTAATTAATTGTAATTCTCAAGTTTACGTTTATTTTGAAAACGTGTGTAATCCTCCCTACACTTATCCTTTATGTAAAATACCTTTATATGCAATTAAGACAAGGTTAAAAACAAAATAAAGCATTTTTACAAATTTAAACATGAGAATAAGCAATCAATAAAAGATATATGACACACAAATGAAAATGAAAAACAAATACACATGGGTTGCCTCCCAAGAAGCGCTTGTTTTTGTTCGAGTCATGAGCCTAACTCTACCCTTATTTAACGGATAAAGGGGAGGTTTTCCCTACACTTAAGTTTAAGTGCGGGTGATAGTAGCGATACACACCCTTAGGGTGGAAATTTGCTGCGTGAGGAGAGGGTGATGGGTGATTTATATGCTCAAAGGAGTGTGCTCCATTCATTATAACCTTACCTAATTCTATTCGTGTAGCGGGTGAATCAAATCTCTCTCCTAAAAATGGATCATCTTCTATCAACTTCAAAAGATTCTTAGTTACGGATCCATCTTGACCTAATAAACCCGGTTTAAACCCATAATGTTTCTTGTTATCAAGCATGAATGGGTGATATAAGTGTGTAAGGTCATGGGTTACTCCTATATTAGCTTCCACTCTACATGGCCTAGAGTCTACCACCTTTATCAAGCAACTACCCGGACTATCTATTTTGATGGGTGGATTGGGGCCTAATTCAATTCCAAGATTCACATCTAAAGACGGAAAATTTGTTAAGGTTTTTGGTTAAGGCTCCGGTTCATCAAAATTAGGAACTTCCCTAGGACTAAGAGAGAGGTCATGACAACAAGCATCTAAACCTACATTCTCTAGTGGCGTTTGGTCCAAAGGTTCTCTATCAATCGGGGTTCCTATAGTCTCTTCTACTTCTTCCGGGTAAGTTATAGGCGATGTGTGTTCTTCAAGTGATGGTAGGGCTTGTGGGCTTGGAGTTTCCACCTCATTCTCCATTATATCTAGATCTCCTAAAAGTTCATGTGTTTTAGTATGATCTAACCCAAATACACTCCTAAGTATCTCAAATCCTTCTTTAGCCATTTCAAATTCTTGGTCCGATTCATAAGAATCATTCTCAAAAATTTGATCACTATGTTCTATTTGACTAAAGGATTCCTCACGCGTGTCATATGTTTTGGTGAAATCTATCCCACACATGCAACTAGGCAGTTCAACTATAACCATCTCACAATCTTGTTCGGGTTTAGGTTCCATGTTCTTAAAAACTAGGTCTTTTTGATCATGATGCCTAAGGTTGGATAAATCCTCCTTATCCATTTCCTCAAGTTGTGACAGCTGATGGTTTATGCTTAGGAGGATTTTCTCAAAAATTGTCCAGACGGTCTCACTAAAAGGAGTTGATTCTAACAATGATAGTTAAATAGAAGCCATACAAGCACAAAATTTATCAAACCCATCCAACCTTACACCCGTCTCCTTTTGGATATCTCTAAGATCACTCACAAATTCATTAGAACAATAAAAAGCAATCCAATCTGCGAAATTCAATTGTTCCTCATTTGTTAATGATTCAAATGCAACTTCACTTGCCATAGCGACAAATGAAAAGGGTTTTACGAACACTAACGCAAAGAAGGGGGATAGACTACAAAGAAGCTAAAAATGGGAGAAAAAAAAAGCTACTTGATAGGAATCAAGCAAGGAAACCTAAACAAGGTAGACTCCTAACTAGCTATTCTATTCCCCGGCAGTGGCGCCAAAAACTTGATAACGCTACACGCGTCGTTCGGGGTCAAAGGAACTTCCTTTTCGTCGAGCAAGTTTTTCAACACCCTAGGCAGTGAACCTAATCGTTGTAGTGTAGTATTAGGGTAAGCCACGGGTATTGATATCGTTCTCTAGGGAAATAGGAATGCTAGTGAGAAGTTACTACGCTAAGGTTGGGGTTGAGGGAGATTATTTTTTATCTTTTTTATGATTTTAGGAAATTGAAAGGTACGAATCTCGGGGTTTGGATTTGGGGGGGGGTTGGTATTTCTACCGATTACTCTACTATTATCTAATTATCTAAACTAAGGTGGTGGTAGTCTATGTCTAATTATTGTGTGCTCGTATGATAGTTTAAAGATGTGTTTACTTAGGTTTTACTACTCCTTAATTATCTCCTATTGATGGTTGAATTGTCACGTCCTTATTCTTAACGCGTTGTGTTTTCTAAGGTCATAAGGTGTGCATTCCCTAACTCTTTGAAGTCACCTTTAAGTGTAGTAAACGAAATCCACTAAGTCATTCATAAACTAACTTTGAGGTTATCTTTAGATTTAGTAAACGAAATCCACTAAGTCATTCATAAACTATAAAAGATTTATCAAGTATTAAACATAACGATAGCCTAGTCGCACTCCTAAGCCAATTACAATTAAGATAAGAGACAACCTAACAATAATTAACAACTAGGTTTCATATTCCTTAAGCAAACACACAAGTAAATTAGCCGGACATGGAGAACACGCAAGCATACACACAAACAATCAAAGACATAATTGAATTGATGAAGTAAACACTTATCTTGATGTAAGATAGGGTTTGGAACCCTAAAATACTGCACAAGACAGCCTTGGTTCGGCTTTAGGTTTTACTCCCAAAAGACTACTCTCTAATACTGAAAAATTCGGATTCTATATATAATATTACATATGCGACGGCGTCACCTTATGTTTTGTGACTCCGTCGTGTCGCCGTCATTAGGGTTTCGTCTTGGCCACGTTAACCTTGCGACGACGTCACCTTATGCCTGTGACGCCGTCCTCTTCAGCTTCTGACGCCGTCTGAGTAGCGACGGCCTACTCTTCCATAACCTGACGCCGTCCCTCGAAAACATGCAATTTCACTTTTGAGCCGTCGCAAAATCCTTCGACGGCGTCGCAGTTAAGCAGTGACGCCGTCGCCTTCTGTTTTCAGCAGCTTTGAGTGTCTCGATTCTGACTTTGGCCATTTTCTTCGTATATTCGCGCCTTTTCGTCCAAATAAGTGCCATTCTAGCATTTTGCCTTCAAGAGACCTAAAAAGTGAAAAGGAACGATATTAAGCAATAACGGATACAAAAGTGATCAAATAAGGGCTAAAACGACCCCTCAAAATGGTACCTTTTAAAACCTTATCAGGTTCCCTCCTAGTAAGGATCCGTCTAGGCAAATCTGAGGGATCCGTATTTGCTGATCAATTTCAGCAAAGGTGATATAACAAGTAATAATATCACATAAGTGAGATATGAATACAAAGTAGTCATATGCTCAACAAAATATCAAGTAGCATGTAATTTCATTTAATAAAACAAGAGTTATGATATACATGACTCAAAAAATAAGAAAATAGACAATACATAACTAGGAATTTCTAGACCAACTAACGCTTGATGCTAGGACACCACTAAAATTCTTCTAGCTCAAGTTTTGTTTAGGTTTGATCTCGTCGAAACGTTCGAGGAGATGATAGAACATGAAACGTTGGTCTTCTCGTACTTCATGTATCAAACTTTCAACATGTTGACAATGATAGCAATCTTTGTCATGGCTAGGTAGTGGTGGTGGATGAAATGAAATGGCTTGATTCGGAGGATAAAGTGAAGCGGCTTGTGGAGCTTCAAACGACGGAGGGATTGGTGGAGGTCCATTTGAGAATGGTTCGACCAAGAATGATGATGGTGGTAATGAAGTGTCAACTTCCATATGGTCAGGTGGTTGACTTTGATGATTTCTCATAATCCAAATGGGATTATATGATGGAAACGGCGAAAAGGAAGCCGGAGCAAGTGTTGACTCAACACCTTGATTTTGAACCATTATTCCTCCTAATGAGGAGAATGTTGTCGGCGGAAGCGGATGAGACGGCCTAGGAGGCAAATCCTCTAAATTGTAGAGGTGTGGTGATGATTGTGGGGTTGTGAATGAAATAGCTCTAGGAACCAATGGTGATGGTTTAGTGGAGATGACATTGTTTGGCCTAGGAGGTATGGTTGTGTTTTGCATAGGTATTTTTGTGGGTACTATCCTTTTAGGAATTGGTTTGATTAGATGATGAAGGATTCTATCATTTGTTGTCTTGACCGGAGATGATTCGGTTGAAGAGATTTCGTGTACAACACGAGCCCTTTTGATGGGTGGTTCTTTGGTGGAAAGGTTGTTACTTGGGGTTTTCCTCATGATGAGATGATTTCAAGAGGTTGTAATGGCTGAAGGTTAGGATGAGAGTGATGAATATGGAGGTCCTAACAAGTTGGTTTATAAACCAAGAGATTTGGCAAGTGCATTTAAGCCTAAAGCCACTAAGATTCATTAGAATGTGATGATTAACATGCACAAGAGTCAACTACAGAGGTTGTGCTGTTCTAGGAACTCATTTAAGATGAGATGGAGTGTTTGAGTTAGGAAGCTGAGTTGAAATGATTGTTTTAGCAAGATTTGTCCTAAACTGTCACCCGGATCCCACGGTTCCTTCCTCAGATGGATCCGTCTAGGCTAATCCTAGGGATCCGGCTATCAGCAGTTATGAAAGAGTGGAAAAGACGTTTCCAAGATCTAAGACCTACAATATCTTGAGTGTTTCAGTCTTCCTAAGTGTCTTAAATGAAGGGGTGCTTAGGTATTTGAAGGTAATGAGTGGTGTAGCTAATGATTGTCTTTTATGGAAGGAATTTGGAACTTTCAAGAGTACCAATGGATGAGCAAGGATGACACTAGAGATGAGAGTTTCAATTGAAGCTAAATGATCCTAGAGATCAGGTTGTGACTTAGGATTGTGATTTGGAAAATATCCTAAAGGCTTTTGAGATGAGAAAGCTAGAATTTGATCAACTTTGACCAATTTTGAGGTAAGGATGATTATGACCATAATTGAGAGACTTCCAATGTTTAGATATGAAGAATCATATGAAATATGATGTGTGAGTTTTGAGGGCGGAAGAGTGATAGATCAATAAATGTCCTTGAGTATGATCTAGGTGAATTGTGAGTAGAGAGGATCTACCTATCTTGATAAGGACTTAATTTTCCTTAAGACACTATGTTTAGCTTAGTGTGAGGTGTTCCATGTTTGAAATACAATGCTTGCAATTGTATTTTCTGTCTCACGGACCCCACGGTTCCCTAAAGGTAGGGATCCGTATAGTACAACTTTTGGGATCCGTCTATCTGCTAGGCAGAACCTTTACTAAAGGTATGCAATGATCTTGGCAATGCATTATATCTCAAGGATAGTCTAAATGAGTTCTAATACTAATATATCAAATGTAAGATGTTTTATTTCATGAAGGAAATTGGATTACATTGATAAAGCACGAGTAGAATAGAATTGATCCTATTTGAAATACTACTAAGTCCCTTGAGTGTTTTCACTAGGAGGACCACTATGCGATTGATGAGTGTTGGTGGAATCAAGAATGAAGAAAGTCTTCATGAGAGATATGTTTAGCGGTTCCATCATCTTGTTCACAAGTACGTACAATGGACTTTGAAATTGAGGATGGAAGTGCATAACATTATGATAGAGGCGTGTCAAGAACATTCCATAAGGGATGAGTTTATTCTTGGAGCCTTGAAGATTTGCAATTCGCCTTGCGAAGAAATAGGCGAGATTGTATGGTTGTTGTGTTAGCAAACAGTACAACATGTGAGCACAACAAGTGGGAAGAATTTCTCGATTTCCCCTAAGACTCCAAACATTTTCACGTAGAATGAGTGCAAGGGGTTTGTACTCTTCTCAGATGTCCCGTGTGAAGATAATGTTTGGATCGGAGTAATATGGTCGAGGTTTGCATATAATGCGATTTAAATCTTCCGGAGAAGGTATGTGTGAACAATATGGACTATTTTCTTCACCAAAGTTGAAGAGAGAATCAAGAGACCAATCTTCGGTGAAGGCACATTGTCCATGATTTAGAATCCGGAGGATATGAGCAAAATGCCCAAGGGTTAGAGTGAACTTTTGATTTTTGATATAAAACCAAAGAGATAGAGAGCGATCCTCGTTACGAACGAGTTCAACTTGACGGAAGAATTCCATTATGAACCTTGGACATATCTTCTCGTTGATTTCAAGAAGACATTCTAGTCCTATGGCTCGGAAGGAGGTATTGATACCTTCTTCGAATTTTACAGAGGTGTCTACAATACGTCCTTCATGGAAGTGACGGTTTTCGAGATTATTGAACCCACGGACATGATTGCCAGGCGTGTTGGGTTCAAGAGAGATGTTAGGAGTGTAGAAGCTAGTGAGTGAAAAATCAAACTCGTATTCATGCGTCATAGTGACACCTATAGGAAAGGAAATAGAAAAATGATGCTTGTGATCAAAGTATAATTATCTAACGTTTTTATTAGATTTTTATTAACAATGGTTTTTAACAACAAAGACACTTAACTCACTTATGGTTTTGACATTCTAGTGGAATACTACTTTTTAGAAAGATAGTGGTTTTTAATCTTTCATGAAAACTGTTTTTCCAGTAGGACGGATCCCACGGTTCCTTTACAAAAGGGATCCGGCTAGTATATCTTCCGGGATCCGTGGATCTGTAGTAACAGAAACATATTTGATAAAAACATAGGTTTTACAGTTTTTATACCACGAAATATGTTTTATCCTACATTTTCTTTTAGTAGGCATACATGACTTC
Source organism: Chrysanthemum makinoi (assembly GCA_910596185.1). NCBI lineage: Eukaryota > Viridiplantae > Streptophyta > Magnoliopsida > Asterales > Asteraceae > Chrysanthemum > Chrysanthemum makinoi. The sequence goes on from OU343220.1 coordinate 10,156,028, forward strand.
TAATGTATCACGAAAGAAAATAAAACATATAAATCAAAATAAGTGACAAACACATTATAAGAAATAACCTAGATAAACTAGATTATCAATAATATTGCATTTCAATACAAAGGATGATACAAAGGGTTGGGTATATGATCCCAATGTAGATTAACAACACAAAGTAAATGTCTCCATATGTGAACTTCACCATAGGGTACACAAGTGCGATGAGTGTTAAGGCGATGAGCATGAGTGCGATGTAAACCATGTTGATGACGGATCTTCTTGGTTTTGGTTGAGATGGAATGAGGAGAAAGATGAAGTTTTTGAAAGAGAGAAAATTTTTGAAATTGGAAGATTTGAAAAATTGATGGTTTGATAGGGTGGTTGACGGTGGGAGTATTTATGGGGAAGGAGGAATTTTGAGATTTGTGTTTTGTTTTATTAGAAGATATGATTTATGGATTAAGTGAGATAAAACACAATTTTTTTTATAAACCATGATTTCTAGACGGAGGAGTGACACGTATGTGAGAAAAAGCTTCCTAATGAAGCTACATGTAAAACATGTGTAAACACGAAATCTACTCAAATAAATACCTAACAAATAACACTTATTTAAACTAATATCATTTAGATATAAGTGAAAAGTCATACCTTGAATGCACTTAGGAATGTCTTTACAAAAGACACAACAAATGTCACTTAGACGATTCCCGCTCCTTTATGTTTAAGATACCTTCTTAAGGAAGGTATTCTTGTTACCAAGCGACTCCTAAGGCTTGGTGGGTATGAGCTTTGACTAATCAACATGACAAGGAAGATTAGTGTAATATGGAAAAGAAAATAAGAAAAATGTTGTTATCAAATCAACATCCAAACATATAGTTTTTGAAAAACATGGTGTTTGTTTTTATGAAAAACCTTCTTTGTAGTTTTCAATTAACTATGGACCGTATCAAGTTTTTAAAGTACAATATACTTCAAGAAACTTGGTAATGAAGCTCTGATACCAATTGTGGAAAACTAGAAGGGGGGTTGAATAGTTTTACCAATTAAAACTTCCTTTTAAACTATTTAGATTGACTTATGTCAATCTATTTGGTTGTGTGTGTTGGATGTTGATAAACAAGCATGTAAAAGATATGTAATGAAAGAAAAGAGTAAGAAGCACAAAACCACAACGCAAGTATTTATAGTGGTTCGGCTACAAGGTCACCTTCCTTGCCCTACTCCACTCCCCGAGTCACCTACTCGAGAGTTCGTAATCACTACACCAAGCTCCTTATGGCGGAGAAGCCTTCACAACGTCGCCTACTCTTTTTTCGGTACTAGGCTAACCACCGGGTTCTTTCACTCCAAGGTGAACCACTCCTACACAACGTCGCATACCCTTTATAAGGTACTAGGCTAAGCACCTAGTTCTTTCACACCTTAGGTGAACTACACCTTCACAACGTCGCCTACCCTTTATTAGGTACTTGGCTAAGCACCTAGTTCCATTGCAATGGAGGAACTACTACCACACTACACCAACGACTAATCCCAAAGGAGATCTACTCCTTTACAACATCATCAAGGACATCAATGTCCTTGGATCTAATACTAGTCTATCTTGTACATCGAAACACACCATATCTAATGTACATCTAAGGCACCTTTCACTAATGCCTTTGACTAGATCTACAAGACACCTTTCACTAATGTCTTGTGTCTTCACTTCTAAGCAGCTTTCACTAGTGCTTCTTTGTCTTGACTTCAAAGCACCTTTCACTAATGCTTCTTGGTCTTGACTTCTAAGCACCTACCACAAGTGCTTATCCTATAGACGATAGATACCCTTCACTAATATCTTCGTCTTGACACTTGATACATCTTTCACTAATGTCTTCAACACTACACTTCTTTGAAGAAAGAAAGGAATCATCAACAAGTAGACTTCAATAGCCTTGATGATGAGGAAGCATGGCAACTCATGGACCTGAGCTTGCTCGACTTCAAAGGTGGTGATCTTGCCTTTAAGAGGAACCTAAAAGATCACACAAAAATAAAACTACTAACATAGATCTCTTGGATCTAAGGTTAGTGAGATCTAACTCAGGGGAGAAAGTGTGTTAGAAAGAGGCTTGAAAGGGGTGAGAAATAATGAAGAAATTGCTCACTATTTATAGAGGAAAAATCCTACTGTTCCCCGGATCCCACGGATCCCTTCCACTTGGGATCCGGCTAGCACAAAGCTAGGGATCCGTGGAACGCTCCTCTTTACCCATGGGTATTTTTGGTTATGGGTCATGGGTCATGGGTTATGGGTTGATCCATGGTTTTCTTTCTAGATACAATGTACCTTAAGAATACATTGAACTTGGTTAAGTGGTATATATAAAACCATGGGTTATGGGTCAAAACCATTTGCTAGTTTTTATCTATTTAGTATATACTTATTTTTACCCATTTTAGTATATACTTGTTTTTACCCATTTTAGTATACTTAGCTTAAGTATGTGTTAACTCAATATGTAAACACTAGTTGTTGTACATATATATCTAAATCATAAAATCACTTATACTTGTTAAGCCAATATGTAAACACTAGTTGTTGTACATATATATATATCTTGATCATAAAATCACTTATACTTGTTTTAGTGTTTTATGTGAAAATGTGAATATGTTAGAAAACTATTATTTCAAACCATGTACGTATTTTATTTGTTTCGTTAATATTATTTTACGTTTGTTATCGACAAAACATTAGAAGATCGTAAAATATAAATAAACGTTTTTACGGCTTATTTGTATTAACAGGATTCATATGTGGAGAATAGATCCCTATTGCCGGTCATGTGCCTTGTGCACCCGCTATCCTTGACCCATTCATCGGGGTCTAGGTCGACCTTTAAGCACACCTAAAACAATAATAAACTCAAAAGTTTGGTCCCCATTTGTTCATGGGTCCATTAGTGTTAAACATTCCATTCATGTTAGACATGTATGGATAAGATGAGTATGCATTCCATGGAGCAAAGTTTTGAAAAGGAAAACCGTTTTGCATATTAGGGTTCCATCCCATTTGATGGTTACTTCTTGGATAAACGTTATTAGGTATCCTAGATGCATTATGTTTTGAAAAAGATGGTGCTTTGTTTCTTGCAAAAGTAGGATTATATTTTGGAGGTGGTTGTCTAGTGGTGACATGAGTTGGTTTCTTCCTATTAACGATAACGAACTCAGTTCTAGATGAAGAAGCTACGTTATTACCACTAGTTGTTACAGCAGATCCACGGATCCCTGTCTGTACACTAGCCGGTTCCCTTTTTAGGGGATCCGTGGGATCCGCCACAACAGTGGCTGGTTTTTCTAGTTCCTTAACAAATTTTGTTTTTTTAGTTTCACTAGTTGATGGATCAAGTTGTTGAATACCTAGACCCTTTTGGTTGTTACCGGTTTTAACACCATCGAGTATTGTATCTAAAGTGTTTGTACTCATTCTAGCAATTTTAGAATCTAGATGATCAACTAGTGTTTGAAGTTGAACGCAAAGTTCACATTCACCATTTGCTATTTTACCCTTTTCTAAACGTTTTAGTTTTGCTTTTAATTCTATGACTTCTTTATCTAAACGTTGATTTTGACTCTTTAAAAGCTTGTTTTTGTTAATTAGTTTTAAGCTAATATTGCATAGTTTGTCATATTCATTATGCAATGAGTCGTCATCAAGTGATGAACTACTATAGTATTCGTGACATACCTCGTCATTTGCCATGAGACAAATTTCTTCGTCCTCCTCGTCGCTCATTCCCCACGTGCCGCTCACGAACGCCTTTTGATCATCCCGTTTGGGACACTTACTAATAAAGTGGTTTGAGTCCCCACATTTAAAGCAAGTGCGATCATCCTTTGGCTTCTCGTCCTCTTTGCTTTTCCGAAAGCCTTTCTTATCGTCATACGGTTGTTTGACGTATCTTCCCTTTCTTCTAAAGAACTTTTTAAAGTCCCTTACCGCCATAGCGTACTCCTCGTCGTCACTACCCGAGGAGGAGTTCTCTTCATCGCTTGAAGCCTTTTTGGCTTTTAGGGCAAGAGATTTGTGTTTTTCTTTTACCTTTGAGGCTTCGGAGTCTTTAGCAAGAACAAGCTCATAGACTTTTAGATTGCCTATGAGTTCATCGAGGGTGAGAGTTGTCAAATCTTTTGACTCTTCGATCGCCGTCACCTTGGATCTCCACTTCGATGGAAGTGCCATTAGATATCTCCTAACATGGTTACGGCTAGAAATAGATTCATCAAGTGCTTGTAAAGATGTAATAATAGTATTAAAGTTAGCAAATGAATGATCTATAGTTTCCTCATCCGATATTGAAAATTGTTCATATTGTTGAACAAATAATTCAATTTTATTATTTTTAACTTGTTCGTTGCCATGATGAGTTACAACTAAAGAATTCCAAATTTCTTTAGAGGTTTTGAGCAAAGAAATTCTTTCGAATTCCTTTTTCGGTAAAGCATTATATAAAACCATTTTTGCTTCACTATTTTTAGAAAGCTTTTTCTTCAAATCATCATTTAGTTTGTCATGAGGTACGTTAACTACATTCCCTTTATCATATTTTGAGGTAGCCTCAAAATCGCCTTCAACAATAATGTACCAAAGATCAATATCTTTAGATTTCACATATGTTTCGAATCTATTTTTCCAATATATAAAACCATTAGTTTCAAGTAGTGGTGGTCGTTGCATAGATTGCCCTTCCTTATAATTTTCAGAACCCATAGTGATCGAAAAGTTTTCAAAATACAATTTTACTTTAAAACTTTTATAAACTTAGCTCTTGATGCCAATTGTGGAAAACTAGAAGGGGGGGGGGGTTGAATAGTTTTGCCGATTTTACGTTAGTTTCAAAAACTTTTAGATTCGTTAATATGTGAGATCTTATGGATGTAGAGAAAGTATAGATCTAATGATAAAGCAAGTAAATAAAGTAAAGCGAAGGGAAAGAAAAGACACAACCGATGTATAGTGGTTCGGCTACAAGGACACCTTCCTTGCCCTACTCCACTCCCCGAGTCACCTACTCAAGAGTTCAAGCACTATGTCAACAAACTCCTTCACTTGGCGGAGAAGCCTTCACAACGTTGCTTACACTTTTTCCGGTACAAAGCTAGATACCGAGTCCGTAGCACGGTGGACCAAACCAACACAACTATTACACAACAAATATGTGAAATATCAAATACAAGATCTTCGCTACAGAAATCTTGCGGAGTGACAAATCAATCAAGGACCCCTTGCTTGGATGACTTGTAGAATGCTCGTGATCTCGCCTTAGAGAAGGACCTATATGCGGCTCACAAATAGAAAGAAAGAAGAACAACTCTCTAGATCAAGTGATCTATATGTTAGAAGAGAATGAGAGTGTATGAGAGATTTAGTAAGAAGAGGGGTGAGTTAGAATGAAGAAATGACTCTTTATTTAAAGGCAAAAATCTTCACTGTTCCCCGGATCCCACGGATCCCTTCCACTTGGGATCCGTCTAGTGTAATCCTAGGGATCCGTGGAATGCTCCTCTTTGCCCATGGGTTTTTTGGTTATGGGTCATAGGTTATGGGTTGGTCCATGGGTTTTCTTTAGATTCAATGTATCTAAGTGTACATTGTATCTAGTCTACTTGGGTATGGATTAAGATCCATGGGTTATGGTCCATGGGTTATGGTTTTTACCCATCCTAATAAACTATTACAACAAATGCTTAATTACTACATTTTTGTATTTAAATGGCTATATGTAAATGCTTTACAAAAATAACATGTATCCTTATAATTATACTTAAGATAACATTATATTTGTTATCAACAAAACACAAAGAGATCGCAAAATATTAATAAACGTTTTTACGGTTTATTTGTATTAACAATATGATCTTGTACTAGTCGAGTCAAAACGGAAGCTTGTACTTGTTATAAGTATACATATCCGAATTACGTAGAATTAATGTCATGCATGATTATTGAAATTAAAATGTTGAATTGTAAATATAATGACTAAAAGGGCTAAATTAGTAAAATGGGTAAAAATGGCATATTTACACTTAAGACCCTACACTTTGTAATAATTACACTTTAGACCCTAAACTTGTGTAAATTGGTATAACTGATTCTTAAAGTCTATAAAACACTCACTTTACCTAATATGTCTTCAAATGCATCATAAATGGCTAAACTTACTAAATATAGAAACCTGCTATTTATGGAAAGTTACTAAAAGTGGAAACCTGCTAAAAATGGAAAGCGGTCTAAATGAGAAATTTGATCTTAATAAGCGCTATCTAATTCATATGTTCCGGACGGCGAGATTGATTCATCGTGTGACCGTACTTTCTATTTTGCTTGCTTCGAATGAGGTACAAATATTCTATCCCTTTTCAGTAGGGATTTCTCATGACTTTCTTATCCTTCGACTTTGTTTCGTTTATGATATTCCATTGCTATGATTTCTTTGCTATTGACCCTCTAATATTGAACCTCTGATATGGACCTTCTGATTATGAACTTATGTTATGAACTTTTGATATTGAACCATTGCTATTGACCCCTCTGTTACTGAACTATTGATACTGAACCACTGTTAGTGACCCCTCTGTTATTGAATCTCTGTTACTGAAACTTTGTTATTGAACCACTGTTACTGAACCTTTGATATTGAAATTTGATATTGGACTATTGTTATGAACCTCTGAATTGTGATCTACTGATATTGAACATCTGATTATGATGATTGATATATATTGCTACACTGTGGACCTTTGTTTGACCCTTCAGATTGATACCCGAGCCAAATACTGTAAACTAGTCATGGAGGTACCATGACCGTGTCATTGATGCACCAATGGCATGACTCTAGTGTGGTTGAGTGATGTTCCACACCGTCCCTATACTGTACTGATTATGCGCGCTTCATTGTTATTGTTATGGCCACTACTGTTTCTGCAGGGGCGTATGGATGCATCCTAGATTTGTACTGCATCATATCGATATATATACTATTCGGTGATGTGGTGCGTGTGTGCAGTACACCCCTCACATCGGGAGCTAGCTACTCAACGGTTACCGAGGTACCCTCCTATCGGTATTCCGAGGTCACCCCTCTGAATACGATGGTTACTATTGATTAATGGGCTGCTATTGCTACTACTGATATTACTGTATTGTATTGTGGCTCGGGATAGATTTCTGACAAACCTTACACTATTGATATATCTATATTGTACTTTTTGTATTCCCCAACGCACCATATTCTGTATTGATTGTCTGTTACTCGTACCCTTATGTGACTCATTCCACTACCATTCCATTCACGTACCGGGTTATTATATTATTATTGAATTTGATTATGTTGTTACATGTCGTATGTGATTACTGTTATCCTGCTACGATATGATTAATATGCGATTATATGATTCAATTGTTGTCATCTGAATATATGTTATCTTACTGTTATGTGAACCTTGATTGGTCTGGTGAAAATGTTTGAGTGTGACCAGTTGATTTATCTGTTTATTATGGATACCTCCATTTAAATTATGTTCATGGGCTATGATTATCCATTGGTGTCTTATTGCTAATTGTTGATCTGCCATGTTTATATTTCTGTTATGATACTGTTATGTTATTAACTGTGGGTTACTTGACTTGTGTGATTGCCATGCTCACTTTCTAATTACTTGCTTCCGCTAGCTTTTAGATTTCTGTTTGGCTTATATGTTGTCTGATTTCCTGATTTCTTGTATGCCTGTTGTATGTGCTTATATATATGTCGTCGATGCCTTGCTTTGCTTCGTTCTCCTTGTTATCTGTTCTCTCTGGATATCAGTATAATTGTGTTTCTGCAGGATCCTCATTGACTCATTGTTCTCATTTCGTTGCGACCTTGTTATCAGTTTTCTTATTTCATTTGTATCTTTGATTTCGTTTAGCTTTCGTTTTGTTATATCTGTTCACTGGGCTTTTTAAGCTCAGCCGCATTTTCTTTTCCTGCGGCAGGTATTTAGGTTTGAAGTTGGGCTTGATGGGCTGAGAGTTGGATTATTCGAGTAGACCGACCTTAGTTACCTTATCATTTTGGATTTAACTTGAAGAGTTATTGTTTTTAGATTTTATTTCGTTTTGGACATATTGGATTTTGTATTTTCTTGTAAGTCATTCGTTTATATGACTTGGTAATTTATTTTATAAGGCTTCCGTTTGCAAAATGTTAATTGTATGTTCTGATATGACACAAGAATGTGACACTTCTACCCTTGTCGGGTTGGGGTGTTACAATGGGATTTGTCGTAATGCGCTGGGGATTTTCAAAGACCACCTATGCATATTTCACGAACTAAATGATGGTCGTCCTTATGGCATTTAGGTTATGAAAAACTACAACATCAAGGAAACTTGGAAACTGCTGCCAGCTGATTGTGAGATGAAGGATCGTGTACACTATATGATTAAGGATTGTCTTCTATCCAGGAAAATGCCGTCTCACTTTTGTTGCGAAAATATGTTGATCCCAGTTGAGCAAACGATCCTTTATAGAAACTGACTTAAACAATGTTCTATTAAACACTACACTGAATATAATGTTTAATCTTAAGAAGAAGAACAACAGAATTCACTAAACACCTCAATTATATTAATAAAGAATACTCTGAATAGTATTAAGGTTTTACAACCTTGAAGTGTATCGACTTTAGATATATCAAAACACACGTATATCTAACTCTTTGATATATCAACCTAGGACCTCCTTTTATAGGCTAAGGAGTTCTTTACAATATACAATACATAACCTACAAGATAAATATATTTTCCATATTTATCTAATACAAAATATTAAACCGACTTAACAAACTAGCAGTGGTTACAATACATTAGCCGTGGTTACATAATACTACTAGCCGCGGTTTAACATAGCAGTGGATCCCTTTCTTCTAGCCGTGGTTTCTTTTGCTCTAGCAGTGGTTCCATACTTAGTGTAATTCCATTCAGTGGAACCTAAAACCCAACAATCCTCCCTTAAACTTGATATTTACCAACAAAAACATCAAGTTTCTTTTAAAGCCCATGCACTCTTCACTTGGAGGATGTATCCAAACACTTATCAGGATGTAACAACTTTTCAAATTTTCTCAAAGAACCTGTAAGCTTGATAATCAAAGGGTTTCTGCAACTTCAATCCACGAGGCTGCAACATCTGAGTAAGGACTTCTGGATAGTTATTCAATTTAGGATAATCACTTTCTCCACACATATGAATAACTTTTCCAGAAACAGTTAACACATGAACTCCACAAGACTGATATAAATACCAACTTGTAACACTGCCATTGAAGAGTCCATTCCATTCAGGTACATCATGAGTAGGTTCAAATATCATCTTCAGATTATAATAAACAATCCTCTCATGATAATCATCTTGTGCCACATCTCCAAATCTATCTTTTTATAACTTCCAGATGGCCATCAGATCATCTCTTTCCAAAAAGTAAAGCATTTGTGAAAACTTGACAAAACCTTAACTTTCACCATTGGCTCTCTCAAACTTCCAACATCCTCCACTTACAGTAAACTCAAAAGTATAAGAGATAATCTGATGATGACCTATAAGAGGTGTGTTACAACTAACCTCTGGTTCCTTTAAGCTTGACAATTTAGTGAGAACCATCAGTCTTTTCTTGTTTTCTTCAACCTCCTCTTCAGTTTCTGACTCAGATGTGTCATCCACAGCTTTAGACCTATTAGCCTTCCTCTTCAGTCTTCCTTGAGATTTTGTTTTTAGTGCCAAAGTGCCCTGTAGATCTGCAATCTTCTCAATCTTCACAAACAATTCATCAATCATTGGATTTGTTGTTTTAGTCCACTGTGGATCAAGCTTAACTTCCAACATCTTCCTGGCTACTTTCTTGGTCAGTGGATAGTCTTTATCAATGAACATAAATATCTTCTCCTTTGTAGTTTGAACAACATGTATTCTGCAAGCCTGATAAAGCATCCAGTCAATCACATCACAGTCTTCCAAGAAAGTGTCTTCAGTATTAGGTTGAAACAAATTCTTCACTGAAGTCCACACAATCCTTGCTAAACCTCCAGTTGGACCAAATTTTCCATATCTAAAATCCAAGACTTTCCATAACTGTTCCAAATCAATCTTAGAACTAAACCACAGTAAACTACCAAAATTATCATATTGAGCTTTAAGTCCATCTCCTCTGGTAATCTCAATCATCTCCTTGTTATTTACTGTAACAATTTGACAATCTTCAATAAGTTGAACTGATCTTAAAGGTGTAGGATTAATAGGTTTTTCCGGTTGATCCTTCACCACAAGATACCATTTCTTTCTTTCATCTTTCTCCTTTTCTTCATCCAACTTTTGCTTCTTAGAACTAGATTCTTCCTGAACATCAGTTTTTCTCTTTTGTTTATTCTTTAACCACTCAGCTTCTTTCTCAGAGTTCATAGAAAGAAAGTTCTCATTTCTTCTCATACATCTCTGATAAATCTCTTCAACCCTCTCATATGAACACTTTCTTAAATCATCACCAATATACATGTCCATGTTCCTGATAATCTTCATCATTGAATTTCTCATTTGACTCTTAGTAGGAGGTTTCTTCCTTTTAACTTGCTTTTTCTCTTGGCTTATCTTCCTTGCCCTTTCAGCCAACACCTTGGATCTCCCATCAATAGATAACTGTGCCCATTCTTGAGTAGTGTATTCAGTTCTTATTATTTCAGTGGCTTGAAGGACAAAATTGTTGATCATTCCATTCTGCTATCAATTACTGAGTAGCTATATTAGCTTCCTCTTCCTCTTGCTTTCTCTTCTCTTTAGCAGCAAATTCATCAGCTTGCAATTTCTTAGAAAACTCTTGATTATGTAAAATTTGCTCTTGCCTATTCTTGAACTTCAAAACTGGCTCAGCAATACCTTTCCCCTTTCCAATGTCTGGTAGAACCACTTTTGTCTTTGCAGGCTCACCAATCTTTAAACTCTTACCCAAGGGTTTAGGTCCAGTTGGTTTTAGAATAATGGGTACATGTGCAATAGTAGGTGCAGGGTTGGATAATGTTTTGCTTAAGTGAAGCAGGGTACCAGCAGCCTCCTTCTCCACTTCTTTAGACTTGGGTGGTGGTGTAACAGTGGTTGTAACACCGGTAGCAGTGGTTGTAATGGCTATAGATGTATCTGAAGCAACAGTGTTTAGAATTACCTCAGAAGTGGTTGCAGCAGTGGTTTGGTTTGAACTGGCAGTGGTTGCAGCAACATCAGCAGTGGTTGTTGCCTGCACCACTTCCTATATCTTTTCTTCAACAGAAACCTTTGAAGATTCAATCACAGCTACTTTACCATCTCTATCAGTCACCACATACTCATCTCCATGATCTCCACTCTCCAAATCCAAATTATAATCAAAATTCAAAGCCTCCCCTGAATCTATGCACTCACTCCTCCCCTGTTTGGTTACATCCTCCAAACTCACATCTTTTGAGGAGCTTGCCTTCTTGCCCTGTTTCCTAACTCTCTTTAATGCAGAAATCCCTGGTCTTCTTATTCTTTCCAAGACAGAAACCCTGTGCTTCAATCTTCGGATTTGTCCACCTTGAAATACTGCAAGTTCTTGAAGACCAGTGATTGTATTCACCATAGTGGTACATTTAGCCGTCAATTCATTAAATTTTTCAAGAATATCCTCACCACTTCGATCTGTGTAACCTGGTCCGAGAGGTGGATCCTTGGAAAAGTAATTTTGTACACTTTCAGTACCCGTCAATTCAGTTTCATGTCCCAAACTACCCTCATCACTTCGAGCTGTGTAACCTGCTCCGAGAGGTGAATCCTGGGGTGTAGAAAACACAAAGATCAGGCTTTGCCTGATCATCTATGCACCCTGTATAAGTCAGTTGGCTAGGGATTCCTCCACCTGTGTTGAGCTCAAGAGAACTCTCCACATTAGGAGTTGCCAGTGGTTGGGTCTTAATTATGTTCTCACTGCCCTGTCCAAAGATCTTAGCCTGAGACAGTAGTGAAAGCCCTTCCACTCATGTCACCTCTACTACATGTGACAGACTCATTAACAACACCACTAACACCAGCCTGAGGTAGCTTGGTGCCCTTTCTCCTTCTCCTAGTAAAAATCCTATGTGGTTTAGATGTGGAAATGAAAGGTTCAAAGAATGGGTTCAGGGGTAACAGCAGTGGGTCCAGATGTGGTAGCAGGGTTTTCAAAGATCAGAAGTGATTTGGATAGGTTGTGCCTCAGATACTTCTTCATTCTTAGGAATATCAGGCAAATTAAGCATATTGGGAAACAAAGGTGTAATATTACATGAGAAATTAGGATTTTGATGCCTCATGTGAGCAAACACCTTAGGAAGCATATGATGAACCTCATACGTCCTATTATGAGCAATAGGTTCTTCAATCTGACTCTCCACAATCAATTGAATAAACCTAGGATACAAGTAATACTTTCCTTTGTCCCTAATATTTTTCAGAAATCCATCAAAAATCATCCTAGACCAGTTGAATACCCTCCCTTCAGAAAGACAGATAATGGCAGTTGCAATTTTGGAGGAAACTCATCAAATCCTGTGGTCTTATTGCTCACACACATCAGCAAAGTGTGAATAAAAAATTTCCACTGAGGTGAAAACATACCTTTAAGAAATTTAATTTTGTCACCCCTTCTTTCATAACCCAGCCTTTCTAAACCTTCAAAAATGTCATCATTAGAAAGATTAACCACTCCAGCAGCATCCTCGAGCCTCAAAACACCTCTAATTACATCCTCAGTGACCAAAATCTCATTCTCATCCACAACAGTCCTAAGAACCTCTAACCCATCTCTTTCCTGTATTTCAAAGATTCCACCAAAATTGATGAACATAAGTTTTAAGAATTGTAGGTTCTACTGTTAACGCAAAGTGGATTGGACTGTGTTTAAGGAAATCAATCATCTCATGGAATCCTTCTGATTGATTGTTCTTGACCAAGTAAGCAACTAGGTTATGGGTTTTGGAATACAAAGCCGGCATTGTGATTTGTGATGGAATATGATGTGGGATTGTGAATTAAGCAGTTGGGAATGGTTAGGGTTTGTGTAAGGCACCAATATGGAAGTGATTTGAAGATTAATTAAATGATCCAGCAGTGATTTGGGGGAATAAATACGTTATCACTAAAGTTACAAAATAGCCCCTCAAGTTTCCATCGTCAACAAAAATACACTAGCAGTGGTTTGAAATACTCTGGCAGTGGATACATCACTAACACTCCAATCTTTTGACAAAGACTTCTGCAACAAAATCTAAGCCAAAAATAGTAATATCATGCATTAGTATGAATGATTACAAAAGATTCACATTTTTTTTTATTTTTTTTACTAAAACAGCCACAACAACAGCTCCAAAAAGCTCCAAAATATACAATAGCTTCTTCATACCTGCACATCACAAACACAAACCAGACACTTGAAACATTGTTGAGGTCAGCAGTGGTTAGACTAACAAGAAGTGATTTCAAAATTCCTACTGGTAATGGTTAACAACAATGCTAAGCACCCAGTCAAATGGTCAACTCCAAGTCATTAATCCGTCCACCAAAGTCAAAGACTTCATTTACTCCTCAACAACTGATACCTTCCCCACATTTACTTACTGATTTCTCACTTAACTCTATTAAAGAGTAAACCTCCCACATACCACACACATTTCTCACATACCCAAAAACCTTCTAAAAAAATACTTCAAAACCATCACCATGAGCAAGTCAAACCCTGTAGATCTCACATCAGACACTACCAAATCTTCCTCAGACAGTGTTTGGGAAGAGTTAGTTGCATCAGGTAGGGTTGACCAGGAAGATGTATCAAAGAAAAGATCTCACACTGTCATGAGCACAAATCCTTCACTTGCTGGACCTTCTTCCATTCAACCAATGCCACAACAAGCTATCATGAAGGAATCCAGTTCAGACTTAAGCTCCATTCCAAGTTATGTGTCTCCATATGAAGGCACATATGATGAAACTTCTTCAAGAGTCTTGGTTGTGCCTCCCCTTGCTGAGATCCCTCCACCAGAAGAACTTCTAGCACCACCTTTGCAAGCACTGCTGACAGCACCTCCAGCACCAGTGGGTCCCTCTTCTTCATCACCTCCCATAAGAGAGAGAGTGATAGGTCTAGCATGTCCCAAAGTGTGGGATGTTATTGGAGGACCAAGGGTTTAGAAGGAGATGCCTGAGTGGGCCATTGCAAGGAAGCAATATGTGGATGTTGTGAAGCTTCAGTCTTTAGATGGTTGTTTTAAGATGTTGTCTTTTGATGTACTTTGCTGGTATTCTGTTTGCCATGGTTGTAACATCTGCATCATTGTATGCAGTTCTTTATCTAAGAATAATAGAACCATGTTTTCCTTTTAAGTCCATTTCATTTTACTGGTGGTGATTTATTTCTTAGATCTGCAAAATAGTTAGTAGAAACACAAAGAAACAAACAGTGGATAGAACAAAACAAGCAATACTAAGATCAACTAATAACAGTACATAACTTTTACTAAAAAAATAGAGACTTAGAGATTTATCATTCCAATACTGACTACAAGGTACTGAAACCTCCCCACATTAAAAGCTTTAGTGAGAAGATCAGCAACATTGAAATCGGTATGGATCTTTACCATTTGAATTAACCTTTTCTCATTACAATCTCTAATAAAATGATGCCTTATCTCAATATGTTTAGTTCTAGAATGCAAAACAGGATTTTTAATAATGCATATTGTACTGTTATTATCAATGTAAATCTTAGTATGCATAAAATTGTACCCAAAGTCCAACAATTGATTCTGAATCCAAAGCACTTGACCACAATAACTAGCAGCAGCCACATACTCAGCTTCAGTGGTGGAATTGGCCACAATTGTTTGCTTTTTACACTGCCATGAGATTAGCCTGCTTCCCAAAAACTGACATCCTCCAGTAGTAG
Source organism: Chrysanthemum makinoi (assembly GCA_910596185.1). Classification (NCBI taxonomy): domain Eukaryota; kingdom Viridiplantae; phylum Streptophyta; class Magnoliopsida; order Asterales; family Asteraceae; genus Chrysanthemum; species Chrysanthemum makinoi. The sequence goes on from OU343220.1 coordinate 10,171,034, forward strand.
ACTTCCTATCCAAACTAGCACTAGCATAATCACTGTCTGTATAGGCCACCAAATCAAAAGGTGAATCTTTAGAATACCAAAGGCCCAATTTAGGATGACCTTTCAGATATCTAAGGATTCTCTTCACATCATTCATGTGTGCAGTGTTAGGTGTAACTTGGAATCTAGCACACACACATACTGAGAACATAGTATCTGGCCTAGATGCAGTGAGATACATCAGAGATCCAATCATGGATCTATACAACTTAACCTCAACCCTGGGACTTCCATCATCAGGTAGTAGTGGTTTCTGAGTCTCCGTAGGTGTACTTGCACTCTTGACATCCTAAAACCCAAATTTCTTCAAAACATCTGCTACATATTTGTATTGACTGATGAAGATACCATCAGTTCTCTGTTGAATCGGAAGCCCCAAGAAGAAAGTGAGTTCTTCCATGGAACTCATCTGAAACTTATCATGCATAAGTTTCTCAAAGTATTTGCACAGCTCCTTATTTGTTGAGCCAAAGATGATGTCATCAACATAAACCTGAACTAGCAATATATCATCCTTGTGCTTCCTTATGAACAAATTCTTGTCAATCAGTCCTCTCTTGAAACCATTGTCCATTAAATAAGTAGAAAGGCATTCATACCATGCCCTTGGAGCTTGATGCAACCCATACATAGCCTTCTTCACCCTGTAGACCTTATCAGGATGATCAGGATCTTCAAAACCAGGAGGTTGACAAACATAAACCTCCTCATCAATAGTTTCATACAGAAAAGCACTCTTCACATCCATTTGGAACACCACAAAATTCTTGAATGAAGCATAAGCTAAGAACAGTCTAATAGCCTCTATTCTAGCAACAGGGGCAAATACTTCATCATAATCCATACCTTCAGTTTGTGTGTATCCTTGAGCAACCAACCTTGACTTATTCCTGACCACAATACCCCTTTCATACCTTTTGTTTCTGAACACCCATTTTGTTCCAATAGCCCTCTTTCCATTAGGAAGATCAACCAATGTCCATACTTCTTGAAGCTTGAATTGTAACAGCTCCTCTTGCATTGATTCAATCCATCCTTCTTCATCTAAAGCTTCTTCAACTCTTTTGGGCTCCTTCTGAGACAAAAAGCAAGCAAACAAACAATTTTGCATGTCTTGATGACTGTTCCTTTTATGAAGTGACCTGGCAAAGAAACCTTGTTCAGAAAAGGTTTGATTTTTATGAGTCCTGCTTCTTGTTTGAACTGGTTTGTTCAAATTTCCAAGTATCTGATCTTTGGAATGATTCTTGTGAACTCTGGTGGTAGGAATTGGACTCTCTATGATGACTGTTTCTAAATTTGTAACATTTTCATCTTTGAAAAAGTCATCCATGTTTTCATCATCATCGGAGAGTATCTATTTCTTCCAAAGGAGGCATATCAGGATCAACTGGATACTCCTCATCACCAAATAGTGGCTTGGCAGTGTTTCCAAAGAAAGTACTGCCATCTGAACATGCAGCAGTGGATACAGATGAACTAGCAGTGGTAGAGTTTGGCTTAGCAGTGGTTTTCTTCTGCTTTTCAATTTCTTCTACCGACACTGAGTTATCTTTCAACAACTCTTCCTTATCTTGATGATGATCTCTCTTGCTTCCAGAATCTAAACCATCATCATCAGTGGGACTATTCTTTTCAGTGATGGGTGAGACAGGACTAGTTTTCCACTTCTCAATCAGATAGAACTCTTTTGAAGATTCATCTCCTTTAGGATCTGCTTCTGTATCAAAAAAATTTTGTGTACCTGCATCAATATTAGTGGATGTACCTGCATTAATAGGCTCATAATTCATTGATTTGGTTAGCATATCAATATTAAAAAGCCAATCTGGTCCTTTGGTCTCAACACTGGGAGATTCTTCATTGAACCTTACATGAAGGTTCTCTTCAACAATTCTAGTCCTCCTATTGTATACTCTGAAGGCCTTGCTATTGAAAGAATAACCTAGAAAGTATCCCACATCAGCTTTCTCCTCAAACTTGCCTAGATGGTTTATGGTATTCAAGATAGTAATAGGACACCCAAAAGGTTTTAGGAAATCTATCATGGGCTTCCTATTGTGCAATAATTCATATGGGGTCTTGTTATGAGGCTTCACTACCTTACTTCTATTATGCACATAACATGCAATGCCTACTGCTTCAGCCCAAAAGGTAGTGGGTAACTTAGATTCAGATAACATTGTTCTTGCAGTCTCAACTAGTGTCCTATTCTTTCTCCCAGCTACTCCATTTTGCTGAGGTGTCCTAGCAACACTAAACTGTCTCTATATACCCTTAGTGTCACACCCTCGCCAGAGGCGGAAACACGAGGTGTAACGGAAGGGAACATAAGCACAAGATAATAGAACATACCAACGTTAATATTTAAAAGAAAGAGTACACCATTACAATACCAGTTTAGCCGTCATCGGCAAATATATTACAAAGTTTAGATTCCAAAATATTTCGTTCTATTACATAACGATTTGTAGTGACAAGTGAAAACTTCATTATGCAAGACCTGATAGAAAAACTTACTAACGATCACCTGAAATGCATGAGAGAAAAACGGGTCAACTATGAAAATAGTTGGTGAGTATACACGTTTTGTAAAATAAGAAAAACTCATAAGAAATATTCAAAGCTTTCGGTCATCGAAAATAGTCCACAAAGCAAAGGCATTGTAAATCCACTCAGCCCAAGTTCGCCCATACAAAACTTGCAACCTGTGTGTTCACAACCCATTGCACAAAATATAGCGTCTAGTTTATGCTCATGCACACGTTGCCAAATGAGGTCACAAAGCAAAGTCATTGTAAATCCACTCGCCCAAGTTCGCCCATACAAAACTTGCAACCTGTGTGTTCACAACCCATTGCCAAAAGTAGTATGTATAATGGTCAAGTATAAGCGGTCATAATAGTTCACAATATAGTACCACTAATATAATAATTCAGGGATGCTCTAAACATGGGAGACTTTGCGGTGATGCTTCGAACAAGGGAGACTTTGTAGTGATGCTCCTGATAAAGCCAAATTATGCTGGGTGCCACTACCCAAAGTTATACTGGGTGCCTCTTCCCAAAGATATACTGGGTGCCTCTTCCCAAAGATACGCCCGAACACGGAGACTTTATAGTGATGCTTCGAACATAGGAGACTTTATAGTGATGCTCCGAACATAGGAGACTTTATAGTGATGCTCCGAACATGGGAGACTTTGGGACAAGGTCATAACATGTACGGTTCAATAAGTTCAAATAAGGCATTATTTCATAATTAAGTTCAAGGATTTGTTTCAAGTTCACAAGTTCTAGTCAAACTAGTTAATAAAAGTAGTAAACAATTTAGCTCAAGAACGGTTCATGCATTTCGCCCCAAAATATAGTAAAACGGTAAAAAAAGGGGTGTGATTACTCACTTGATGAATCGGTATGATGACAAGAGTGAGTACACCGAGGTATAGAGAAACTTTAATCTTGACCTATGATGAATGTTATGATACGTAATGAGTTATGATGTAATGATATGCATGCACTTCGTATGTTATTTATACCATTTGTGAGTTTTGAAAATAATACTTATCGTCGAAAAATACTCTTTTGACGCCTTGACCATTCTAAAATTACTTTACAAGTATTTACGTCAAAATGTCATCCTACGATAGTTTCTTAATGATTTATTGTGAAATTTTCACTTTTCGTCGTAAAACAATGTCGTCGGAAATTTCATGAAAGTGATAAAATGGCTTCGAAAAGCTAGTCGTAAAATGGTGTACGTCGAACGTTAGGAAACGAACTCGACGGTTTTGGAAAGCTTGTATCAAAATCTAGAAGTTTCAGTACATGAGTTTTCGTCATAGAGGTCTCGAATATAAAGATAATAGAGGTTAAGGATGGTGATTTTGTCTAAAATGTTGTGTAAAAAGTGAGTTTCGGCAAAGTTTAAGCGACCGTAATTAATTTATTACAACTCCGCTATACAAACGGTTGGTCGTTTTAGAAAATATGCTTGGTGATCTCGATTTTATTAGAAGACATTTCGTTACAAAAAGTTCTACATCCTAGTTAAAAACAGCCTTCAACATGGTCGTTTTAGTTACCGTAACACTTGTCTCGTAAAAATAATATAGTTTTTCTGAAAATAATAGTTACGGCAATTTTTATGAAAACGTGTATATCTTAGTCGTTTCAAATCCGTTTTCTACGTATTATACGTCCTTAGCTTCGTATCAAAGTATACTAATATATTTTTGATAAGTCGAAATAATTTATAAAGCTTAAGACTCGTTTTTGACTCGTACAAAACAAAAACATGTTGCTGAAATTTTCAGAAAATATATATTTCGTCGTCAAACTTGAAAAATTCATAACTTCTTCGTTATAACTCCGTTTTAATCCGTTCATGCGGCCACGGATTCGCTTTTAAAGTATATTTTCTAAATATCAAGGCCAAAAATTCGTGCCTACTGTCGGATTTTCCAGAAAATCCAAACAAGATCAGACCACTATATATACTTGTCGAAAATAGTTTTTCTCGTACTAAACCTATTCCAATCCCTTCAAATCAACTCCAAAGCTATTCTAATCCTACCATACACCTTCTTAGGGTGTCATGGGTTCCTAATCATCATCAAGACCAAAATATAACAAGGGAATAATTATAGGATGACTTTATATGTATAAAACTCTAAAAATCAATGAATAAATGGTATAATCAACACAAGTCTTGCATGTTTGCACAAAATATGAAGAAATAAATATGAAATGAAGATGAAAGATATAAAATGAAAGAAATATGCTTACAAGCTACTATGATGAGGTGCAAAGAACAAAGGTTTAACCTAAACACCCTAGGTTTTTATTTCAAAACCTTAATAAGAGTGTAATTCTAGATTGTAATAAACTTGATCTTGTAAAAATTTTGTGATCCCTTGTAACACTCTTGAAGAACCGGTTTGATGGAGGAAGAACCAAGGAGAGAAAAATAATTTTTACTACTTGAATTATTAGGAGATGAATGAATGAAATGGTTTACTTGGAGTATAGATATATCCCATTGAAAAAAACTTACCAACATTAAATGCATACTCCCCCCCATAGGGCCGGTTTTTAGGGGGAGGTGTTTCCCAATTATATTTTTTTTTTTATAAAATGTATTATGTATAAAATGTGTAAGTAAAATGTAGTTAAGTATAAGTTTGTTGTAACTTGTGTACACATTTGTGCAATAGGATAGTTTTAGCTAATAAATTTTAATTGGTCAAAGTAAAATATATTGAGTCATAAAAATTGTAAAAATATATTTCTTGCATAATTTGAGTGATATAATAATTATCGTGTAGTTTTTGAGAAAAATGTCGTAATAATATAAATATAACGATTTATATACAAAATAATTTATAACACTAGGTAAACTCAAAATATTGTTTTTATAAACTAAATGTAAGTATAAAAATATGTCGGGATCATTTTTGGAAGTATTGGATTAAATGTTCAAAATAATAACTTACGCGATAGCGTTTATTTAATATGAAATTATACGTTTAACGTGAAATGAAAATTCATGCATGAACTAATATGATGAATATTGAGTTTAAGAAATGACCGGAAATTGAGAATTGTGACACTTAGCCATACAGAACTTATTCATTACATCATTTTTAGACTCAGTTCCATTATCACATCTCCTTATGGTTTACTTGATTTTCTATCTTAGTAATGAAACTCTTGAGAATCTCACTAGTTTCACTCTTAGCAGCTAAAAAGTATACCCATGAAAATCTACTATAATCATCAGTAATAACTAGGCAATACTGCTTATGGTTCAAACTTTTAACAAAAGTGGGGCCAAATAAGTCCATATGAAGCATAAACAGTGGTTGTGTAATGGTGTTAACAGTCTTGGTCTTACAAGAGGCTCTATGTTGTTTTCCTTTCTGACAGGCCACACAAAGTTCTTTACATTCAAAAACCTTAGAAGGTAACCCTCTCACTAAGTTGCCCTTTACCAGTTTATTGATTGTTTTGAAATTAAGATAACCTAGCCTTCTATGCCATAATCTTGACTCATCAACTGATGCCTTAGCAAACAAACAAGTTAAGGACCTATTAGGAATTACATATTTCATGTTAAAGCAGTATATGTTTTCTTTCCTAGGTACCCTTAACTGTATATATTCTTCATCAGGCATTTTAAAATCAGGTGACAACACCACACACTCAGTTTCCCCAAAAAGTACCAGTTTTTCTTATCACACATTTGAGAAACACTGAATAAATTGTACTTCAGTACCTGTGCCAGATAAACCTTCTCAAAATCAAGCTTTCCTGTTCTGATAGTTCCTCTGCCAACTATTTTTCCTCCTTTTGGATCATTGCCAAATGCCACATGTCCACCATCATAAGCTTCAAAATCTTCAAGATTGCTCCCATCCCATGTCATGTGCCCAGAGCAACCACTATCAAAAATTCCTTTATCTTTTATCTCATCCTGTAGATTGCCCTGCACATGAATTTAAACAAGTTAGTTCCTTTTGTGGACCCAAGCCAATACTGACTTGGGTCTGCCCTGTGCATCAACATAATCAAATTTCTTCAGGTCCATTGATGCACTACTGCCATGATGTAAAACCTTGGTCTTTGGTTTCCATTGCCAGCTAGCTGAGGCCTTTACAGCATAGAAATGGTTTCCAACCACTGTGTCAGTAATCACCTTTGGTATAGTTAAAACATCTTTTGATTCAGAGGTGATATTCTGCTTAGTAGTGGAAACATTTTGCTTAGCAGTGTTTACATTTTGCTTAGCAGTGGTTGGAACCCATTTGGGTGCAGCAGTGATTATTGATTTGGATGTACCATTTTTCATTAGCACTGCTTTGGGAACCATATTTTTGTTTGGGTGAGGGATGTTTTTCTTTGAAAAGTTTTTATGATTTACCCTCCTCCAATGGTTCCAAACTTGTGGTTGGTTTTTATAACAATCTCTCTGTAGATGCTCAAAACTACCACTTTTAAAACAAGCCTTCTTAACACATTGAAACTCATCTCCTAGCCTGTTTGAAATTAAGCCATTGAAGTTTCTCTGATTACCCCTAGGTATGTATCTTTTCATCTGTTCCCTAGGTACCTCATTGTAGTCTACAACTTTTCTAGAAATTGGTGCTCCAAAAATAGGTACTAGGTTGGCTTGTGTAGAGTCAACAGTCTTAACTTTTTCTTTCTTATCAGGCTTTGTTGACTCAGACCTCTCATCCTCAGAATCTGACTCCCAATATTCAATGATTGGACCATTAGATGACTTATCAGAACCTATCTTAGGTGATTCAGACTTACTAATCTCACCTACTGGTTTGTTGAAACTAAATTCACTGCTAAATGACAATTCAGTTCCATTAGGTGCATGTTTCATGAGACTGGGTGGTGGCACATCATTGTATCCTATGCCAGACCCCTTTTTCATTAAGTTATTTAGTATTGGCTTTTGAACTAAATCAGAAGCAAACTGTGTTTTAACAACCCTAACTATATGTTTTTCTTTCTCTTCTAGGGCCTCCTGTTTCACACTTTCTGCTTCTTCAAGTTTCTGTTTAAGCATTTTGATTTCTCTATCCTTAAGATCGATTTCACCACCTAGTATGTTTATCTTATCAACATACTATAACTCACATTTGATACAAAACTTAAGTTTCTCTTCTACATTCTCAAGACCAACCTTATAGCCTAAGTTATCTAATGCAAGTCTATCAACCTCTTTTCTTAAACTTACATTAATTGCTTTAAGAGATTCTAAGTTATCTTGACAGGATTCAAAAGAACAAGTAGAACTTTTAGAATCATTAGATACCTCAGAATCTGAACCTAAAGATGAAGCATAGGCCATGAGAGCAAATTTATGCTCTTTTGAAGCTTCACTAGCAAGGAAGGCAGCATTGGGTCCTTCATCAATTTGATCACTCCAGTCATAATCACCAAGACCATCCTGAGCAACAAAAGCAGAAGAAGAAACATGCTCTTCAGTAGTCTTCTTGATGCCTTCTCCAATCCTCTTTGGAGCTCGACATTCCCTTGCAAAATGCCCCTTCTTCTTGCAGTTATAGCACTCCATCTTGCGTTTGTCAAACCCTACTCTTCTTTGACCATCATACTTGACTTGTCTACCAGTCCACCTCAAGAACTTCCTAGCTTGCAGTGTTAACATTGCCATTTGCCACTGAAGATTGATTTCATCAAGATCATCAGGATCAATTTGATCCAGATCCTGATTTAGCACAGTAACATTGGTTGTAAGATCAGCTAGGAAAGCACAGATGGCACCATCACAAACATTATCACTAACAGTGGTATTATTAGCAATAGCAGTGGATACTTCATAAGCAGCAGTGGAAACTTTCTGAGAATTCCTATGCCCTGTAGACACAAAAGCAATGTTCTGTGTTGATGAGGATGAGTCAGCTATGTTCTTTTCAGACTCATAAACTTTCAAGTTGTTGTAGAGATTGTCCAAAGTCATCTTTGTTCCTCCACACAACAAGATGCACAGCCCATTCAGGTGACAAACTTCGGATGAACTTGAGATTTATATCTTCTTGAGCAACTTTGTAGTCCACCAATTTCAGCTTGATCGGTTTCGCAGTCTGTTATAAGTGCCATTAAGTTTTTCTCCACCGAGTGCGTGAAGTTTTCAAGCCGATGCTTGAGCATGTTTTTCCTGGATTTCTTGGTAGCTTCATTACCAGCAAATCTTGTTTCAATGGCATCCATTAATTCCTTAGCAGTCTCATACTGTTCAAAATCCAATGCATACTCATTAGGTATTCCCATACTGAGAATACTATGAGCTTTAATCTCCAGCTTCCTTCTAGCCTTGTCAACCTCACTAACAATACTAATAGCCTTTCCATCATCGCCCTTCTTAGGAAGAGAATCACCATTATCAACGACATCCCAGATAGTATAGTCAATCATGCGAATGTATTGCCTCATTCGCATCCTCCATACTTGATACTCACCCTGCTTCAGCAAGGGCACCTTTGATGCAGTAACCATATGGGTTTCGTCAGACATCTTGAATAGCTTGAATTTGAACAAATCTGAGTAAATACGACTTCTTCTTGATTACAGTTTCTAGATCACAAGCTCTGATACCACTTGTTGATCCCAGTTGAGCAAACGATCCTTTATAGAAACTGACTTAAACAATGTTCTATTAAACACTACGCGGACTATAATGTTTAATCTTAAGAAGAAGAACAACAAAATTCACTTAACACCTCAATTATATTAATAACGAATACTCTGAATAGTATTAGGGTTTTACAACCTTGAAGTGTATCGACTTTAGATATATCAAAACACACGTATATCTAACTCTAACCTAGGACCTTCTTTTATAGGCTAAGGAGTCCTTTACAATATACAATACGTAACCTACAAGATAAATATCTTTTCCATATTTATCTAATACAAAATATTAAACCGACTTAACAAACTAGCAGTGGTTACAATACATTAGCCGTGGTTACATAATACTACTATCCGCGGTTTAACATAGTAGTGAATCCCTTTCTTCTAGCCGTGGTTTCTTTTGCTCTAGCAGTGGTTCCATACTTAGAGTCATTCCATTCAGTGGAACCTAAAACCCAACAAAATATATTCTTGTCAACAAGTGGAAAACATATTTGGTCTCCTCTCCTTATCATGCGAGACAAAGTGACGCAAACAAGAACAAGATGATTGTTAACGCTGGCAGCCGTAAGGTAGGTTCTGCTTGCTTATTATGTTGTTATTTCACAGTTTCTTCTCTTAATGCAGTATAGTACATACTTTAGAATTACTCTATTCCTGAAATTATGTGTATTTCTTCAATGGCTCAACATGTATGACACTTGTCCTATATCCCTAAAAATTACCTGCTTTATTTAATGGCATTTTTTTACAACTATCTCACAAGTGATAATAAGACTGGTTTTGAGACAATAAAGAGGAGCTTAATGATTGTTTCTAACACGTAAAAATAAGTCTGTTTAGTCTACAAGTTGTACCATGTTTTGAATTGGTTATTGATTTTTCATTTATAGTTTTCAAATACAATTCTAGGAGAGAGATTGGGGAAGTTTATACTATGAAAAATGGAGAGAAAAATGCATTTCATTTGGACCAAGATGGTGAGAGTGAGAGGAATAAGAGAAATATTATGTTACTCTACAAATGGTTCAAAGGTACAACTTAAGCTTATTTTACTCTACAAGTTTTAGTTTAGAATTTGCTATCTCACTCTATGTAAATTTTTGAAAAACACTTATGTAGGAAATCAAAGACATTAATGTACAACAACAATGAAACTCAATCCCGGCAGGGTGGGGGTGTAGGAAAGAAGAAGAGATCATGACTCGAAAAATCTGATGCATTGATGTAATTCTTATAAACGAAGAGGTCATGACTCGAGAAATCTGATGCAGAAAGAGGGAGAGTGTGGATAGAAGAAGAGATCGAGGGAAAAAAACATTTCATGATTTTCGAATAAGAGAGTCTTGTGTTAGTGTAATAAATTTGGGATTGTTTTACTGGATTGATTTTAATAGATGTTTTGAAAACTATATGTATCTGTCTCATTTTAAACTAATAATTTTTTTTGGTAACTATGGTTTCCGACCTTTTGGCAGACTAATACACGGGGTTTGAATTCACCGCCACATAGACTCATCTCGGGTAAATTAAAGCCCTCCTTTTTCAAGAGGTTGGCGTGTGTTTTAAACTAATAGTTAACTAGTTGTTTGAAGTCAAAAGAATATTCTGAAGATTGAAGCTGATATGAGAGTTTAGATAAAAGACACGAATAGAAAATGAAATAATGCGTGTATTAAACGCAAAAAAAAGAGGAATTTACGAAAATGAACTATAACTTCGCTTACTTAAATAGGTTCTCGCACAAGGTATTTACTGAAAATGAACTTTCCGCCAGTGAGGCCCGGGCGTGGTACAGATGTTAGGCGGCCCTTCCGGGCGCTGGCCCCGCTGGGCGTGGCTCTGGGCGTGGGAGGTGCTGCCATGGTGGGCTTGGCGAGACTGCTTGTTGGATGTTCATGGCATGAAGAAGAAGAAGAACCTATGTTCAAGGTGGATATATTACATCAACAAGTGTACACCAGCCATCCATATCGTAGGATAACACACACTGGTGGTGGGGTGCCGGAGGAGCTGCTAAGGCAGATGTTTGGAAGCAGTAAACAATAACATGAGTGTGAGAGAGAGAATGGAAAAGAGGAGTGTGAGAGAGATAATAGAAAAGGTGATAGTGACATATTTTGGTCACTTTGGTAAAATATAGGAAAAAAGTTCAGTTTCGTATTATGACTTGGGATATGGATTGTTTTGGTAATTTACTTCAAAAAAAACCCATTATCTGTTTCGAATATGTAAGTGGTATCCCAAACCCTCCATTTACAAGAGACAAGATTTTTCATCTGTTTGGAATATTATTACTAAATCCTTGATAAAATAAAGTGATTCACTTGTGGTTGTGGTGTTGAGGTTTTGAGACCATATTGTCTCACTCTGAGACAACATATCCATTCATATGAATAATTTGTTATTTTGGTATCTAAAGCTATTAAGTTGTCAAAGATTGAAACATTTTTTCCAATATATGATGTGCCATCAATGTAAAAACTACACACTTAGATTGAAACATTTTTTCCAATATATGATGTGCCATCAATGTAAAAACTACACACTTAGGTTGTAAGGTGTCCTTGCATCATTTCTAATCTTGAGTTATTACACAACCAGTCTAATAATCAATTTAGTTCGAGTAAAAAGATGCCATGAAGTTTAAATCAAAACATGATTAATTACGGTACAGATCTTAGTACACCTTTAAATCTTACCAATTAACGGGTGACCACAAAAAAAAAAGCAAACACTACACATTAGAGAAACAAGAATGTGCAAGCGAGGACTTTACCATAACATATGTATGGTAAAGTGGCGCTACAGGTGCAAAATTGCCTTTATTATGTAGTGGTACCATATGCTCTAAGACAAATAATTTTCTTGAAGAGCACTCCATTTTGTATGAACTTTACATGAGAACGACATTCTTAAAAACAAATCAAAACGATAGTTCTTGATAGAATTAATGTTAATATGCAACGTAGCGTGATTTATTAGTCCTAATAAGCACCATTACTGGATTGCTATTTTTATGAAAAGTCAACAATCAGAACAAAAGTTGAATACATGAGTAAAAAGGACATATATGTTTCCAAAGTATATTCATAAAAAAAAGTATTTCAATCACCGTGGTATAAAATTTTTCCCAGCAAAGTCCACAAGTGCCCCTGGAACAAGAACAAACAATGAGCAACACTTGCAATCACAGATGGTATACACTTATAGTTGTATACACTTACTAAAAGTTGACACTTGCAAATACAAAATACAACCGTACACCATCTGTCAACTTTTAGTAAGTGTCAACTGATATCTAAGCAATAAATCAAAGCAATCATAGATGGTATACACTTACTAACTTAGCTAAACAATTTTTACTAAAAGCGTTTTAAATTTGCACTAGAGAAGAGTATATATTGCATTACACAAAACAACCAAGTTACTTGCATGCAATTCAATTTTTCTGTAGTCTTGGTGCTTTAACATATTAGTTCTAATTTCTATGTAGTCTTAGATAAACCTTAAAAATGTTGAATATACCTAATATGGGTGTCCTATAGGGCGTCAATAACTCCCAGCCCACCTCCCTCGAGCAATCCTTCAACCAGAAAACCTACCACCAGCAAACCTACCACCATTGCTACTTTCTCCAGCACTGCTACTTTCTCCAGAAGCACTTCTTATGCCACCTCGAGCAACACCTATCAACAATGTTCAAAGTGATCTCAAAATAAATATAACGTCAAAATTAACCAATTGTTTTTAGTCAAAGAAACAACAAATAAATATATACCAGAATTTCTTCCACTAGAAACCAATCGGCGATTAGCCTGTTCATTTCTCCCTCCACCGACTCTGCGCATACCCCTCTTACCCTAAGACAACAAAAATGACATGTGACGTAATAGAGTCGCCATTTGAATCGACAGAAGCACCATGGTGAGATAAAGCTGTCTCAACAGAAGCCTGAGTCGCATAATGTAGAAAGGCATAGCTGAAAACAAACCAAAGTAACTTTGAGTTAAAAAGCTATTATAGCTACATTTACAAAAAGTAAAGCAAAGTATGTGTACATACCCCTTACACTTCCCCGCAGAATCCTTAATAGCCCTGAACTTTTTAGCAGGCCCACAATCTTTAAAGATAAGCTCCAACTGCAATATAAAAAACAATAGTACAATTATCTATAGAAAAACTAGGCCTGAAATTATTGAGTCTGGCTTTATAGACATACATCCTGATTCTTAACATCTTCCGGCAATCCGCTTACTTTAACAAAACTATTTTCAACAACATCTTCACGTGGCCGTAGTTGTTATTATAGATACTTAAGTTTGGTCATTAAGTCGATGGGCTCGTTGGTTTGATTGGTGCGTTGGTACGTTTGTTTATGCCCTTAAGTCATGTCATGTGTTCTATGCTTGATTTTGTTGCTCCTATTTTGATGTAGGACAAAATGCGCTTTTATTTAGAAGATAATGGTTGTGTGTGATGAGCCCTTTGTCAATAATGTTTTAGGGCAGCCGTTACAGGAAATCGTTCTTATGAAAGATGCAAAAGCTTCTTATGAAAGATGTAAGAACCCGTTGAAGAGAAAGACGAAAAGGGAGATACTTAGAGCTCTGGGTATCGTAACATATGCATCACGCCATCCGACGTGGCCCACCGCCATAGCGTCACCACCCATACCGAGATCCACCGACACCAACTCCAATTCCTAGGCTTGAGCCAAGAGATGATGATTTCTTGTTTTCTAATGTTTTTATTGTTTTTTAAGTTAAAATGGGTGTTTTGGTTGATTATACAGTGTGTGTGTGAGTGAGACGTTTTAGTTTTTCCTTTTGTAGGTCCAGGAAAGCAAGAATATGAAGATTAAAAAGGTAATTATGAAATTGGACTAAATAGTCATTGAGTTTTCAAGAATGAACTAATAAAAATGGTTTTACCAAAACTGTCTTTACATTATCTATGCATTATCCAAGTGGGTTCAACTTCTGCCTTTTCTATCTCAAGACACATTAATGCATGAAGGAGAGAGAGGTGTGCAGTACTTTTTGTTTGTTTCACTTCCAAGACACTACTAAATTCAGTTTTCAATTCATCTTTTAGATTATTTTGGAATTCTTGTCCTCTTTGACATTCTCTCTCTCACTTATTTTACAGAAGCAAACACCTTCATCAACAAGAACTTGAAACTTTCGCTCGAAAATGAAGTTTCGCCCAACTTTCGCCCAAAATTAGCCCAAAATTCGCCAACTACACCCAAAATTCGCCCAGTTGTTTCCCCAACTCTTCAAATTCGCCGAGAATATCGCCCAACTTTTCAAATTCGCCCAAAATTTCGCCCATTCGAAAAGTTCATTTTGGTAAACAATACACGCAAAGTTCACTTTGGTAAAACGGCAGTGGAAATGGTCCATTTAATAAATTTTCTCAAGGTTAAAAGCTTTTATTTATTTTTTATTGTAGTACAACCTTTTTAGTCCTTGTAACATTTTTTAATTTTTTTAGCAACTTTTGTTTTTTTTTATGTAATTTGTATTTTTATTTTAATGAATGAAAAATTAGTTGGATTGAAAAATAGAATAGAAAATAAAATGGTAGGTCACAAAAAAAATGTTTTGGCTTGAGCCATGAGGAAGGTGTGTGCGTAAAAATGAGTGTTTTTTGTTGTGACTTATGTAACACCTAAAAGGGGTCACGGCTTGAGCCATGACACCCGATGTTTTTACAAAAACTTTACGTAATTTCTTTTTTCAAAGAAAGTCCTATATTTTATATGTGCAATTACCTCCTAAACGGATGGTCTAAGATTATATATATATATAATTATTACGATGGCTTTCGCATTATTTATCTAGAATATTTAACTTTATAGTATTCTAAAAAAATGTCAGAAACTATATAATCTTTTATAGTGTTAGATAATATATACACTATGAGAAAAGTTCAAATGATTACTCTTATTTTGGTGCTTACCAAGGGATAAATCCTTACCATCCATCTAGTTTGATCTAATGGTGAGGATTAATCTAAGATTTAATAAGTCCATTTATTTATTATTTTTTTTTTTGTCTTTCTTATTTATTCACAATTCTTTTGTCTTTTATTTAACTTACGTTTTATTTAATTCATGTTTTTTTTATTCGCTTTCATACGTTTTAGTCTTTTTTCATACGTTTTCGTTTGTTTTCATACGTTTTCATCTATTTTCATACGTTTTCCTCCGTTTTCATCTGTTTTTGTTCGTTTTCATACGTTTTCGTCCGTTTTCATCTGTATTCATCCGCTTTCTTTCGTTTTCGTCTATTTTTCATACGTTTTGGTCCATTTTCATACGTATTTGTTCGTTTTCTTACGTTTTCTTCCGTTTCTGAATATTACAAGTGATTTGCAGTGATCTTCGAAATATCACTTGTGATATTCTGAATATCACTTGTGATTTTCATGTTACAAAACATTAGTTGAAAATCACTTGTGATATTTAGAAAATCACTTGTGGTATTTAGAATATCACTTGTGATATTCTGAATATCACAAAATATCATTTGTGATATTCAGAATATCATTTGTGATATTCAGAATGATATTCAGAATATCACAAAATATCGCTTGTGATATTCTGAATATCGCTTGCGATACTCAGAAACGTATGAAAACTTCTGAAAATGGCCGAAAACATTTAAAAATGGACGAAAACGTAAGAAAACGGACGAATATGTATGAAAATGGACGAAAACGTATGAAAGCGTAAAAACACGTATGAGAACGGACGAAAGCGTATGAAAAATGGACGAAAACGCAATAAAACGGATGAAAATGGACGAAAACGTATGAAAACGGACGAAAACGTATAAAAACAGACGAAAACAGGCGAAAACGTAAGAAAACCGACGAAAACGTATGAAAACAGACAAAAACCGTATGAAAGCGGAATAAAAACGTGAATTAAAAAAAAAAAAAAAAAATGAATAAATAAGTAAGACAAAAAAATAAAAAATAAAAACATGAACTTAAGGTGACATATTAAATTTTAAGTTAATCTATACCATTAGATCAACTTGTTGTGTTCCACTACTGAATATTTTATTTACTTAATTAATAGCATATGAATTTGAACACAGACCTTTAAAAAACAAAGTTGTGATCCAAAATTGTTGTGTAGTCTCTTTCTTATCGTTATAACATCTTGACATAATTAACTAATTTTGATGTAGACAATACTTATATTTGGCATAAATGGAATTGTTTTACATGCATGAATACAAACAATTTAAACATTACGTGGACCAAGCTCGTAAGATAATATTTCACAAAAGGTGTAGATTGGCGGGAACACGCTGATCCCGGGTGTTTTTTGCCACCAGTCATTGTCCACCCCACAAGGAATAGCTCCGGCAACTCTCCTGGCTTAGTGGGGCACCAACTGGAGTGAGCACGAGCCAAGACTCGGACCCCTGAGCTCTTATTACACAAAGTCTCTCCAAATAAGGCCCATATGTTTTGCGGAGGAGGGTACCTATATGAAGCAAATGCTAAGGATGAGACTTGAACTTGGGTTTATTGACTCAAGCACAAGTGCTTCAACTATTGGACTAATGCTCCATTGGTGCTCGTAAGATAATATATTATAGTAACACATTTTTATTTATTTTTTTAATTATAAAAACAAAAATTAAAAATATGTTAGTTTGTAACTTGAGTAAATTAGGAGATTATATCATCTAGTAACACTCAAATTTGGTAACTCGGTTCCATAAACCTTAAAAAATATATCCATTCATGTGTTAGTTTTTCGTAAATCTTAAGGAGGCCACAAAATAATCCCGATACTGGATGAGTGAAAGTGGGCTAGGTGCGTTGAGCTGGGCCAATAAACACAAACTAATGTGCGTGGGTTGGGCTTGAACAACGACCATATGATTGTATTTATACATAAAGTTTCGGCAAACGTATTAGCTATGTAGATTTCGAATGACGGAGATGGTTTTGTTTGATGTTGTCGAGGAAGTACTTTTAAGGTTGACTGTCAAAGATGTTCTCAGATGCAAAAGTGTTTGTAAGTCTTGGTATTCTTTGATTTCTAGTCCTTGTTTTGTTAAACTTCATCTTAAACATATTTGCAACAAAGATCACAAGGATAATAAACAACATGGAAACCGAAGAATTGCTATGACTAAAAGATATGTAGTTAGATGTAAAATTAGTAGGAATGCACATGGGCGTTATTTACCTGACGAGTGGGTATCCTACAATACCTTACAAATTGAAGGTTCTTCTAATGGCCTTGTATGCATATCTTCATATGATAATCGACTTGCTTTAACCAATCCTTCGACTCGAGAGTTTCGGAAACTGCATAAGCCACCAATACTTCCTAAAGATGTATCATATTTCCAACGTTACGGCTTTGGTTATGATTCATCCACTGATGTGTAACGTGCTTAACTAGAGTTCTCAATAACTGGTAGTTAATCACAACAATGGCAACAAGCGATTAGGAATCTATGGAATAGAAACAAGATCCGTAACCGAATGTTATTGATAAGAGTTGAATGATTACAATCAGTACAAACTCGAGAGAATTTGAGATAGGATACTGATTACAATTCTTGGCTAAAAATGAGAAAATGAACTGATGAAACTATTTATAGAGATGAAACTATTTATAGAGCTGGAAGGAGGATGGGAGGAAGGAGGATTTGCACGTGCTATTGTTGGTTAAGGGCGTGTTTGGGTTTGTTTAAACTAGTCACGTGCATAGCACGTGACTCTTCCATTTTGTCATATAACATTCCATCCCCCTTAAAAGATTCTTGACCTCAAGAATCAGGGTTATACGAAACCTTAAGCATCAGCTCCAACATCCCATATCAGCAACTCAAACCCAAACATTCCCACTCTCGGTCAACAAGTGTGCTAGCAATCCTCATTCTTACCCAAACAACCATAACTTCCTTTTTCCCTCTATCCTTTTGCCTCTTTACACCTCACCGATGTTGTATCCAAACCATCAGAACTCTCAAACAATCCCAAAAACAGCTCCTCCAAATTGCCAACACTAACCAAATAGTTTTCAACTTTATCCACACTCCTTTTGGTTACAACAGATTTGTTAGCTGTGAACCCATTTTCATCAACATCAAACAGCTCTTTCAACCCAACAGAAGCTTTGAATGACACCATGAACAACTCCTTATCAAACCCCTTGATCTCAACAAACCCGTTACTAAGAACACTATCGATCTATTAGCAAAGAACCAACACAAAAACACCGATAGTTCGAAAACCCATCCATTTCACCAACAACTGCAAGTGTTTGTTCCCTTTCACCAACTCCTCTTTGCCTCCCAACTACATCTAACTCATCAATGAACACCTTACAGGTTGCCAACGCACCACAGATTCCATCAAGCACCACATATTCCAGCCCATCTTTCTTTCTCAAGGGCCATTTCCAAATGTCGAAGTTCACCTTTTTGTACTTACATTCACATTTTGCGCCACCTACCTTCCTCCGCTTACACCATTTCCACCTATCAAACTTCCAAATTTTGCCCCTAAATTTGAATTTAATGTAACTTGCCTTTTTCATGTTAGGCCATTCCCACATACCACATCGTTCAACAACTTCCTTCATTTCTTTTGTTGACTCGGCAATTCCTCATTATGATGAATATTTTCTAAAATCTGTTGAACATCATACTCAAATGTAGCATCATCAATTCTTTTCTCAACTTCTTGGCCATCAGTAACAATTTGTCCCAACAACAGATCTCTTAAAATAATATCACTATCTTCATACTCATTTCGGTTTATCTCTACTTTGTCGAAGTTAAAGTTCTTATCACTCACATCGAATTTACCACAATCTGTTTGACATGCTTAGCCTCGAAGTTTGAATTCCCACTTCCACCTGAATCCATCTTCACATCTGATTTACCACAACCCAAATTCACCAAACTTATTACTTCCTTGTTCTTTATACTCTCTTCATCGTGACTCTGCAGGTCATCACATGTGGCACCTTCTTTTATATCACACACTTTACTTGAGTTATGCAACACATTTTCATCAAGATCAGTCAATTCCAAACACCCAATTTCCTTGCCCATGCCATTATCTTCACGTGACTCTTCCATTTCATTTTCTTTTGATTCATTTAACTTCTTTTTCATGAGATTGTAAGCAAATACTTGTAACGAAGCCAAACTACATGCATCCGAAAGGTCTTTGGGTTTAAAAATTCTAACCTTGTCTCTGATTTCAACAGTGCCCCACAAGTAAAAAGATCAGCTAGATACCAGTCCTCTACTTTTGTCAGAATCGAAGACCAATGTGAATTAAATGAATCATAATAATTGCTAACCGTACCATATTTTTCAAGAAATCTACTCATTGTCATTTCGACAAACACCTCATGTGCATCAATTTTACCCTTACTAGTTCCACCACTTCCTCCACAGTTGTTTCCCAAAAGCACATCACTATCACTATCCTTAACCATCGAATAACCCCCATCGCCCTCAAAATACAAACTTCCAACTGAATTTTGGATATCCTTTAACATTGTCATTTCATCAAACACTTGGCGGCTATCGTTTCTTTGACTCCCCACTAACCAACTATAACAGATTGTAACAATTTCTTGATTCAGTTCCAACAACTAACTAACTATAACAACTTTTCAACGGAACCAATGGCGATTACACAAGGTTTTGTTTTTTTTTTTTTTTTTTTAAATGCCAAGAATCAATGGCGGATTTGAGCTTTGGTGCTAGGAAAGAGCTCTGATACCACTTGTAACGTGCTTAACTAGAGTTCTCAATAACTGGTAGTTAATCACAACAATGGCAACAAGCGATTAGGAATCTATGGAATAGAAACAAGATCCGTAACCGAATGTTATTGATAAGAGTTGAATGATTACAATCAATACAAACTCGAGAGAATTTGAGATAGGATACTGATTACAATTCTTGGCTAAAAATGAGAAAATGAACTGATGAAACTATTTATAGAGATGAAACTATTTATAGAGCTGGAAGGAGGATGGGAGGAAGGAGGATTTGCACGTGCTATTGTTGGTTAAGGGCGTGTTTGGGTTTGTTTAAACTAGTCACGTGCATAGCACGTGACTCTTCCATTTTGTCATATAACATGATGATTACAAACTTGTTATGGCCATCAACCAAGGCTGTGATGGGACACTTGTTCAAATCTTATCTTTGAAGTCAAATGTTTGGAAAATTTTTGGACACGTCAATTATAGGAGGTTACTCTTGAACTATTCCAATGGAATTATGAGTATTAATCGGCCCATTAATAGCCTCATAATTATCCCCATTATAGCCGTTAGTGGTTACATGACCAATTAAACGTGGTCATAATGCAGTTGTAACTGTCATTTATCAAGACTTATATCAAGTACTTTCATAGTGCTATCAAGGATACACTGCCAGGAAACAAGATCGCTTCAGTGGAAACATCGCTTATCGCTGGAAACACCGCCTATCGCTGGAAACTACAAGCAAGACTTTCCACAAGCTTTCCACAAGCAGTACTTTCACCAGCAGTACTTTCCACAAGCAGTACTTTCTACTAGCACTAACAATACAAACCACTATTAGAGTCAGGGTGTTCATGGACCTTATGGGTGTACACTCCGCACCTCCTAACCCATTACAAGGTGTGAACTAATCCCACAAGTGCACTAAATTTTCCAACAATCCTCCCCAAATTTAGTTCACTTCCTTTGCATGAAAAATAAACATCAAGCAAAACATGTGCATAAACGAAAATGTCATGAGGATTGAATTTCCATCTTAGTAAATTACACGTTCAAATATTCGAGAATCAGGGTGTTCTAAGAATTGAACCCTTCAACCCATTTGAATACCTGAAGATAAAATACACACAAGTTTTCAAACACTTAAAAGCTCCTGACACTATACAAGCCATGTGTCCATATCCAAATTCATAAATGTTGTAAAAGCTAAAAGTCCAAAGCTTCTTGAAGCGGAAAAACTTCAACATTGACATAGGTGGTTCCTCTTTATTCATGCTCCTGCCAAGCATTTTTTCAAAGATAATTAACCATTGAGAAGTAAAGACTTCATTCTCCTTTCAGCAGGTTCTGAGCACAACCTTGGGATGTAAAATAAAACATGTGCTCCATCCATCTAATGTTCAGCTTTCCACATTTAACTCAGCTCCTAAGTTTCCTAAGGAGGGAGTTGGGTGTCCTAGTATTCAG
Source organism: Chrysanthemum makinoi (assembly GCA_910596185.1). Lineage (NCBI taxonomy): Eukaryota > Viridiplantae > Streptophyta > Magnoliopsida > Asterales > Asteraceae > Chrysanthemum > Chrysanthemum makinoi. Next base: position 10,192,484 of record OU343220.1, read on the forward strand.
TGACTAAGTTGGACTTAAACCCATCCCTTTAGCAGACTTTATAACAAGTCTCTAGCCAAACCCTTCGTCAAGTGATCAGCTAAGTTCTATTGAGATCTAACAAACTCTATAGATACCACCCCATTCATGATAAGCTCACGAATCATGCTATGCCTGACACCTAAGTGTCTAGACTTACCAATGTACATCTGGCTATAAGCCCTAGCCAATGTAGCTGCACTATCACACCGGATAGAAATGGGTGCTATAGGTTTAGGCCACAATGGAATCTCAAGAAGCAAGTTTGTCAACCATTCAGCTTCTTTACCATATTGCTAAAGCCACAAATTCAGATTCCATTGTTGAACTGGTGATGCAAGTTTGTTTCTTGGATGCCCAAGAAATTGCACCTCCACAAAGTAGGAATACCCACCACCGGTAGACTAATTGTCTTCTGTTATTGATCCAACTTGCATCGCTGTAACCTTCCAACACTAATGGATAACTAGTATATGAGAGACTATAATCCATAGTTCTCTTCAAATACTTCAAGACCCTCTGAATCGCTTGCTGATGAGCACTAGGGTTACTAGTATACATGCTCAATTTTCCCACGCAAAACCAATATCGTTTTGTACAAGTCATGGCATACATCGACACCAATTACCCTAGAATACTCAAGTTGAGATACGCCTTGCCATGATTAGGCATCGCCTTCTCACAAGTATCCATAGGTGTACTCACTCGAGTACAATCAAAGTAATTGAATTTCCTCAACACCTTCTCAATATAATGAGACCGAGAGATAGAAATTCTTTTACTTTCATGTTTAATCCTTATACCAAGGATAACATCAGCCTCCCCATGTCTTTCATGGAGAACCTTGATGACAAAAATTCCTTTGTCAGGTCAACCCGATTTTGGTCGCCAAAGATCAACATGTCATCAACATATAGACAAATGATGACTCCTTTACCAGATTCATCAAATTTGCTATATACACATTTGTCATCTTGGTTAAGAACATAACCACTAGACAAAACCACTTCATCAAATTTTTGATGCCATTGCTTAGGTGCCCGCTTAAGTCCATAAAGAGACTTAATCAGTTTACACACCTTGTTTTCATTGCTAGGCATGATGAAGCCCTGAGGTTGGTTCATATAAACCTCCTCTTCTAATTCACCATTCAAGAAAGTTGTCTTCACATCCATCTGATGAATAATCAGATTGTGAATAGATGCCATAGCAATAAGCAGTCTTATGGTATCGATCACGAGCCACAGGGCATAAGTATCAAAATAGTCTATTCCCGACTTTTGTTTAAAGCCCTGAATAACTAGTCTAGCCTTGAACTTTTCAATAGTTCCATCTACCTTCATTTTCCTTTTGAAAATCCATTTGCAACCCATAGGTTTGCAACCTGATGGTAGATCAACCAACACCCAAGTGTTATTGCCCATGATGGAATCCATCTCATCATTGATTGCTTCTTTCCGTAAAGCAATGTCACGGGACTTCATTGCTTCTTCAAATGTTTTGGGGTCATCCTCAACAATGAAGCAATAGGAGTATTGGTATGAGACCTCATCCCTGGTTCCTTCAACTAAGTATAGTTGAAACTCGGTCCAAATGACTTTGGAGACTGACTCTTTTGCTCTTCCCGAGCACAGGTTCAGTTGTTGAACCACAACCTCATCGTGACCACGATGGTTCATCATCAGGGACCTCAGATACACCAGTGTCATGAGTTCCATTAGGAATCCTCTGACTTGGCCTAGGGACTTATGAGAATCTATTCTCATTAGGAATCCTCTGACTTGGCCTAGAAACATGTTCATTAGGTTCAATAACATAGAACCTAAAAGCCTTGGAATGCTCAAGATATCCAACAAAGATGCAGTCAATGCCTCTTTCACCCAAAGTCTTTTGCTTTGGATCAGGGAGTCTTACAACAGCCCTACAACCCCAGACCCTGATATAGTTCTGGTTGGGTTTCCTTTTAGTCCAGAGTTCATAAGGAGTAACCTTGTTCCTTTTTTTGGGAACCTTATTTAATAAATAGCAAGTTGTTTACATAGCTTCACCCTAGAACCCTTGACTCAGTCCTGAATAAGAAAACATGGAATTAACAATCTCCTTCAAAGACTGCTTTTTCCTTTCGAAATACCATTTTTGAGGAGTATAAGGGGCCGTCGTTTCATGGATTATTCCAACAGACTGAAAGTACTGAGTATCCATGTACTCACCTCCCCTATTAGTCCTTAATCTTTTGATCAAAGACCTAAGTTGTAATTCAACTTCAGTTTTAAACACTTTGAATTTATCTAATGCTTCATCCTTGGTATGTAACAAACAAACATAACAAAACCTAGAAGCATCATCAATAAATGTCACAAAGTACTTCTTGTTCCCCAAAGAGGGAATGGCATGCAAATCACACAGATCACTGTGTACAAGCTCCAAGAGCTTAGTCTCACGACTAACACCTTGAAAAGGTTTCTTGGTAATCTTGGTCAACATGCAAGTTTTACACTTTTCAGTGTCCATGTCAAAGGCTGGGATCAACCCATCCTTAGACATATCTTGCAACCTTTTATAATGAACATGACCAAGTCTAGCATGCCACAGGGTATAAACAGTCTGGTCAGTGGTGGTCACATAGGCTGAATTAACACCATCAGTGGAAATAAATACACTATCAGTGGTAATATTAAGCCTGAACATTTGATTACATAAATAACCAAAACCAATAAAACACCATGCTTAGAAAGCACAAATTTATCGACTCATAACTTGTTTATAACCATAATTATTCAAAATACTACTTGAAACCAAGTTCTTCCTCGATATCGTGAACATGAATAACATCAAACAAAGTTACAATCTTTCCTGAACTAAACCTAAGATCTACACAACCCCGACCATGCACCAAGGCTGTTGACTCATTTCCCATGTGAAGAATAGAACCATCATTCAATGACTCATAAGTCTTGAACCAGCTTCTATCTTTACACACATGAACTGTTGCACCTGAGTCAACCCACCACGCAACATCATCATCCTGCACATAAAAAGATTCAGATACATGTGTAACATAATAAATCTGAAAAGACTTATTAAACATATTCTGACCTTTCAAAGGAGTTGGCTGAACCACCACTCCCTGAACCATTAGTGCCTGATCCATTGGCTTTACCACCAATTTTAACACCCTTGCTGTAACACCCCAACCCGACCCGGGTCAAAATGTCACATTATGGTGTCATACAAAGCATATAAACGCAAGCAGAAGTCTTAAATAAAATGATAAGTCATATAAACGAATGACCTCAATTTCATAAACCAATATGTCCAAAACAAATGATCTTCAAAATGAGTCCAAAATGATAAGGTAACTAGGGTTAGTCCACTCAGATAATCCAACTCTCAGCCCATCCAAAGCCCATCTTCAAACCTAAAACCTGTCGCAGGAAAAGAAATGCGGCTGAGCTTAAAAAGCCCAAAGGAACAGATATAACAAAACGAAAGCTAAACAATATCAGAAATACGAAACGAAACAAAGGAACAATAACAAGATCGCAACGGAAAGGAATCAATGAGTCAAAGAGGGTCCTGCAGAATACAATAATACAGATATCCAAAAAGAACATATAACAAGGAGAACTAAGCAAAGCAAAATATCTATGACAATCATACAAACACATACAAACCAGGCATACAAGTACTGAAACATAAGCTAGCATAGCAGACGTCTTATCCACACAACATATACAGCATACAATCAATTTAGGAAATCAAAAGACATACAAGTCAACAGAAATCTAAAGGCAAGCGGAAGCAAATTAATTAGTAAGTGAGCATGGCAATCATACATGTCAAAAACCCTTAATTGAAACATAACCATCATCATAATAGCGGAAGTACTAATAGTAGTCAACACACGGCAGTCACACGTAACAAGTAGGAATACGATATAATTGAATGAATTAAAGACATAGCAGGAAACTAAACAAATTAACAAGCGAGACATCACAAGTTGAACCATTTACCCAGATCAAAACGTAGCATAAACAGAAATGCAAACATGGCAGGTCAACAACAATCAGATAAAGATATTATCGGATAGTCAAAGTCCACGAGATTAACAGAACAAAGTACACATAATAAACAGACAAAACTATCGATTACACATTAACATGATCATCAGACAATTCAGAGGTTCACATAACAAAGGAGATCACATATCATCAGATGAAAACAGGTAACTCAAATAACCGCATATTAATCACATCATAATAGGATAATCAGTAGTCACATAAAACATAAATAGCGTAAACAAATCAAATAATCATATAATAACCCGGTACATGAATGGAATGATAGTCTGAAGTGACGGAATAAGAGTAAGAGATCAAAGTCATACGAATTAGATAATCATAAGGAGTCAAACGAATCATAGGGAATATTGCCACGAGCGCATAACCTAACGTCCAGCATGACACATGAAGGACACTACATACATACATAACCGTCAATTCATAGGTGTACAAGGAGGGGAGACCTCTCAAGTACCATAAGTGCGAGAGGGGTGCAAGGCACGCACAACCAAACGCCATATACATATCATAATATCATAAGCCTAGGATGCATCCATACGCCCCCCACATAAACATATCATATATGTACCCTGCTCACATGACAGGTATACACATACATCATAATGGCCAAGAGATCTCATAACATACATACATAAATGGGGACGCCGTGGACTAATCACACCGCCACAGATAGTGTCATGCCATCGGTGCCATCAATGACATGGTCATGGTACCTCCATGACTAGTTAACTCGGGCAACATAAGAAACAAAGCATAAGAAACATAATCATAACACACCATATCATATCATATGGACGAAAGGAAATCATAATCATAGTGAACGAATGTCATAACGAATCGAATCATATCAATAGGGGTCTCAAACAGATAACATATCGAACGAATAACTAATCGTATATCAAATCAAAGAATCATACGAAAACGAATCATATCAAATGGATTATAACAAATCAAAGCAAGGAGAAAACGAATTGAGTCATATCAAAGGATCATATAAGAATTCATATCAAAAGGATCATAGTAAAAGAAATCATAGCAATATCATAAACGAAGCAAAGTCAAGGATCGGAAAGTCATGAGAAATCCCTACTGGAAAGGGATAGAATATATGTACCTTAACGCCAATGAAAAGAAAGCAACGAATGAATGAACCCGAAAACACAACGTCACGTCTCCTTCAACTAATCTACACGGATTACGGTTCGAATAATACTTATTAGCTCATTTAACGTCATAATGGATTTATTGTTTATATGAATCGTATTAATATTTTTAAAGTTATTAAGCGTATTCTCACATTTAGTAATGGACCGAATTAAAATACTTTAGGGTAATAATCATTAATTTGCCAAACTTAGGGGTTACAACTGATAAATGGTAAACTTAAAGGTTTAATATGATAAATATTCTATCTGAGGACTTTATATGTCAATTTATAAAATTCAAGGTTTTGCATGAAACATTTACCAAATATTAAGGTTCAATTTATAAGTAACTTAAATATATAAAATATAACCCAAGTGCATGCCATCTATTCATTTTTCTTTTCTATATGACTAGACAATCCATAGATGGTACAAGATTAGGTCGATGCATATGAGCAGGTCCATTTCAATTCATGCTTATTTCACATTCAATTCCTTATAGTTAGACACCTTTATATATTTTATTTACATCCAAATGTACGTTGGCTATTCTCAAAACCATATATATGTATAATATTACAAGTTTACTTATTTCAGTTATCAAAAAGGGTACAAAAATATACATCATAATAATTTAATTATGTCAAAACAATGACCATTTATTTTATTTCGTAAGATTGAAAAAGACAGGACTTAGTTTTGAATCTCAAAACTTGCTCAGGTCACTTTACACGACCCGCTTTCGTTTCAAATCGTAAGAAGACGCAACCAAATATATTAATACAAAACGTTTTCATGTTGTTTTAAAGGATCACTTCCGTTAAAGATCATGTAACTATAGTACTCAAACATGTTGTTTTCGAAATATTTGCATAAATTCTATGACAATACCCATGTTAAACTTGACAAACACATTCATAAGTCTTGTCATCTTCTTCATTAAAATTAAACCCATATCATCTTTGAACCTTTTCCAAATTTCTTTTACTCCATTTAAGATACTAAATCTCATGCATAAATATTGACGTAAAAAAAAATCATGCTTATGTCATTGACGTTAAATCTCATCCATTAATAATGGTAATTTCAAGTTATGATTCTACTATATATCATGTTACAATATACTAAGATTTAATAAAAATACTTATGTGTATAGTGCATGATTATTGTAGTAACTTATAGTTTAGATATACCTGAGGCCAAACAAGGACAGATTTAGTAGGACTGAAACCAAATTAGAATTCCACACGAACACGAACAGCTAAACGTTACCCAAAATTCACACGTATACGAATAGATGAATCCAAAAACTCAAGCCATATCACGAACTACAACGCACCGCGAACCAAAATAATTAACCTGAACACGAACCGTCAACCCGAGCAGTTTCAAAACTCGAATAACCTCGGCGTGAACCGTACACGAATTCAGATTTTAATGAACACTTAAATCGCTAGGTTTTATTTGCAGCGGCAGTTTTGGTTTTGTGTAGGGATATTGTGAATGAATTATGATAGGGCATTGCGTATATATGGACGTTGGCAACCAATACTCACACACTCATTTTATTTTATTTTATTTTTTTATCATGCAACGAGTGGGAGGATATAGATTAATTATGTGGGATCTGGTCATTATTCAAAAAGAAAGAAAAGCTTTGATATCTATTAAAATGATGCGTCCTTTTTTTTTCTTTTTCTTTTGAGTGTCATTATTAAAATGAGGCTTTTTCTTTTGAGTGAACCAACCAAAAGGAAGGAGTGTTTTTTTATTGTTAAAGATTTTAGGTATAGAGAGAAAGTGGGAAATTAGGCGGAGTGGGTTCAAATAAAATGCCGAAAATTAAGTGAGTAAATCAAGGAAAAGAAATCTTCCCTATTTAAAATATATTCAGTATCCTTTCCATCATTTGTGATGTACATTAAGGAAAATAAGAATGAGCCAACTTTTACATAACTTAGGTTAGGTTTTATATTATGAAATTTTTATTCATAACAAATATTTTAATACCGCTTATTTGTTTATCAACCTTAGGTTATATGTCCTATTATCACATAGCGTAATGACTAATTTATTTAATAAGGTTCATAGCATTTAGGGAAAATTCAAATTATATGAGAATTGCGGAAAACGGTTTTTAAGGTATTACACTTGCAGTCCCTTTTAATGTGACCAGTCTTGCCACATTTCCAATGTTAGCAGCAGAAATGAGGAAGCAGAAATGAGCCAGTCAACTCTTGGTCAAACGGCTAACTAACTTTCCCTCCAAATCTATCCCTTTAAATATCTGTTATCTTCTCACATTTCAGTTCAGTTGTTAATTGTTTCTCTCTCAAATTCTCTCTCAATTCCATTGTATCATTCCATTCAATCATTGTAACATTTCACCACATAATTCCAATAACAATCATTTGCTTACAATTTCGAATCAAGTTCTTAAGTTTGTTGATTCCAGGTTGTTAGTGAAGGTTTGTTATGAACTCTATGATAACTGGTGTGTAACAAGTGGTATCAGAGCCAGGTTTAAATAGCAAAAACTATAATTTAAATAGAAAACATCATTCTTCAACATCTATTTCCTGACTCTAATAATTGTAACAAAAACTTTCTGCAAAAACTCAAAAACTCAAAAACTCGCCGGAGAAGATGAGGCAAAGTGTCCAACACAAACTTTCTGCAAAGTACTTTGGGCCTTTTCAAGTACTCAAGAAAGTGGGAAATGTAGCCTACCAGTTGGAATTGCCTTCAACAGCTCAGATACACAATGTGTTTCATGTCTCTCAAATGAAGAAATGCAAGAAGGATGAAGCTATTATGGGAAGTTTCCCTGAGTGTAAAGATGATGGTTTGTTAGTGTTACTCCAAAGAGTGCTGGATAGGAAGCTTGTGAAGAAGCAAAACAGGCAGTGGTTTATCTTCTCATCCAAAGTGGTCTAATTGTTCATGGAGGATGCTACGGGAGTCCTACAAAGACATCCGAAGCGTTTCCCTCGAGTTTGTTATTGATCCTTGAGGACAAGGATATTGTGAAGGGAAGGGTAATGTTAGCAGCAGAAATGAGGAAGCAGAAATGAGCCAGTCAACTCTTGGTCAAACGGCTAACTAACTTTCCCTCCAAATCTATCCCTTTAAATATCTGTTATCTTCTCACATTTCAGTTCAGTTGTTAATTGTTTCTCTCTCAAATTCTCTCTCAATTCCATTGTATCATTCCATTCAATCATTGTAACATTTCACCACATAATTCCAATAACAATCATTTGCTTACAATTTCGAATCAAGTTCTTAAGTTTGTTGATTCCAGGTTGTTAGTGAAGGTTTGTTATGAACTCTATGATAACTGGTGTGTAACATCCAACAAGTAGGTGTTGCCTTCTTGTTAGGATCTGCCCTTGTATTCTCATGATATTTGCGTTTGCCTTTGTTGTCATTGTACCCGGTGGAGTTGTTATGCTCCACCATATTGACAACAGATGGTCCAGTAGCATTGCTACTCTTTGGCTTGTCATTATCCTGCACCCTGAAAGAATCCTCAATGCGCAGATGACTGCCCAACTCAACCAGAGTTAATTCCTCTTTCTTATGTTTCAAGATATGCTTGAAATCTTTCCAAGAAGGAGGAAGTTTATCAATAACACAAGAGACTGAAATAGCCTCATCCATGTGCATATTGTGTTGTGTAAACCTTCCAAGTATTCCAAGAAGTTCATTGTATTGTTCCATAACTGATCTTGAATCAGTCATTTTGTAATTTGTGAAATTACTAACAAGGAACTTCTTACTTGATGCATCCTCAGCCATATATTTGGCATCCAAGGAATCCCACAGTTCTTTGGAAGATTCAGAGTTCGATAAATATCAAAGAGAATCGACATACCATTCAGAATAAGACCTCTGCATATGTAGTCATCATTCTCCCACTTGCTCCTCCTCCTGATTTGCTCCACCGTAGCATCATCTCCATCATCAGGAATTGGAGTAGTCAGCACATAGACCATACTCATGCTTGACAGCAAGAAGTGCATCTTCTTCTGCCACCTCCTAAAGTCCACCCCTTCAAACTTATCCAGCTTAGCAAAGTTTGAAGCCATATGTTTCATTGCAGCAGTTGCCATTGATTATCACTAAATAGTTTACTTTGATTGTTGGCGGATATCTCCCAGAACAGGGTTAAGATAATCAACTTCAGCAGTAATGCTCAACTGTTCAGCAGAAATAAACAAAGGTCAGTAGTAACAGATACCACTTGGTGGTTACCGAATATCACTTGGAATCATGTGATCACTTTCCAAAGTAAACTATTCGACCCTAATGCCTGGGTATCACGAATATCTACTTGGGATAAGACCAAATGTAGTTAGAGAACTAGGCACAATTCTATAACCCTTTCGCTAATAAGTGTTTACGTTTTCTGTGTGTTCTTCATTCATAAACAGATCTCCTATTTATAGGAGGTTACTCTTGAACTATTCCAATGGAATTATGAGTATTAATCGGCCCATTAATAGCCTCATAATTATCCCCATTATAGCCGTTAGTGGTTACATGACCAATTAAACGTGGTCATAATGCAGTTGTAACTGCCATTTATCAGTACTTATATAAGTACTTTCATAGTGCTATCAGTGGATACACTGCTTCAGTGGAAACAAGACTGCTTCAGTGGAAACACTGCTTATCAGTGGAAACACTGCCTATCAGTGGAAACTACAAGCAGTACTTTCCACAAGCAGTACTTTCCACAAGCAGTGCTTTCACCAGCAGTACTTTCCACAAGCAGTACTTTCTACTAGTACTAACAATACAAACCACTATTAGAGTCAGGGTGTTCATGGACCTTATGGGTGTACACTCCGTACCTCCTAACCCATTACAATGTGTGAACTAATCCCACAAGTGCACTAAATTTTCCAACAGAAATCTGATGCAAAAAGAGGCAGATGTGGAAAGAAGAGAACAAGGAACAAAAAAAATTCGAAAAGTTGCTTTTAAAATAAGAAAAATCTTGTGTTTGATAGTGTTTCCAAATTGTGATTGTTTTATCGAATCAATTTTAATAAATGTTTCAAAAACCGTATGTATTCAACTCATTTCAGAAGAACGATTCAATCATCTGATGACTAAAATCTCTTTTTGTTCCAACATTTGTGTTTTACTTGTCTCACTTTGAGACGAAATATTTCATTCATATGGATAACACAGTTATTTTGGCATCTAAAGTTATTAAGTTGGAAGTAGGGGATTTGATGATCAACCCGCAATTGCTCCAGCCAAACATAGCTTTTTTAAGGTACTCACTAGAGAGAAATTATGTTCCTCCCATGCCTCATCGAACGTCCACCAACTTAGCAAGTGACAATGCAGCCTCAACTAGGTATGCATAGAGGGGCACCAACAATCTTCTTCCCGGAAACTCCATTTGAAAATTATTCAAGGCCCTACCGTTATGAACTCATTGGAAAGTTTTCACAAGGGAGGTCATTAACGAAATTTTTCGGAAGTTATTGGCATTACAAGACTGATATTGTAGGTTAAATGGCTCCTCGTCACGTTTCATTTAATTTCAAATACGAAGCAGACATTGTTAAGTTTTTTTCTTAAAGTATTTTGTGGAAACGTAGAGGGGGGTGAATACGTTACCGTTTAAAATCGTTAGATCTTTTGTATCAAATCACTTATGAAGCTTATTATATGAAAGTATCAATTATTGTTTATGAATAATATAAATCATAGCAAACCAAGTTGTCACACAAGCATCATCATCAAACCACATCAAAAGCAATTATAAAAGTAAAGAGATAAAGAAAGGAAAGTGCAAACCGAACACGAGGATTTATAGTGGTTCGGTCACGGATCTCCTTTCCGCCCTACTCCACTCCCCGAGTACCCAACTCGAGAGTTACTTCACTAAATCAACAAGCTCCCTTCTCGGCGAAGAAAACCTTACAATCGCCGCTACACTTTTTCCGGTACAAAGCTAAATACCGGGTTCTAGTTCGAGGTAGAACCAACCTAACGCCGCCTATACAATATTTCCGACACTAAGCTAGATGTCGAGTTCTTTTCAAGGGTACAACCACTCCCACTATGTTTTATGGCCCAACATAACAAACCTTGTGTTTTATGGTACAAACACATAAACCATCTAATCTAGTTTGGTGAAAGTGTTGTGATGATGCAATGATGTTTACAATGATGATCCATGACATAAATGTCTAAAGGATATGAATGACTAATCTAAATGATCTTCTTAAATAAGAAGTCTTCAATCAATGAGGATATCAAGAGATCTTGAATCTTCATATGTTGATATGCTTTGGTGAATGAGGATGACTAGATCTCCAAGCTTTCCTTGGTTGATCAAAATGTAAAGTATGCTTACAACAAAGATGAATGTTAGAAGCATTATGATCATGTGATGATAAGGGTGATTAATGTATGTTACTACATGGTTATCTATAGATCTAAAAGATGAAAGAAAGATATAAAGAATGTGTGTTGGAAGGGATGGTTGAAATGAGAAGACAATGGGCTCTATTTATAGCCAAAAATGTAATCTAAAAAATAATACTTTATTAGATTTGATATCTTAGAATATCTTTCAAGATCTTACAAATCTAACCAAATATTGACCAAATCTTCTAAAGATATGATGATGCATGAAGTGATGTAAAATTATATTTTCATTTAGATTAAAATGTTCATGAAAATAAACTTGTAAAATGTATTATGTAACTAGTTTATAAAAAGTCTAATTGCCTTTTATAAAATAAAATATCTAGTTAGGTTCTTGTCAAAATAATATATATTTTGTCAAGTGTAAGTAAACTTTAGTACTTGTATGAATATTATAGTTAGTTTACTTGTACAAATAAAAGTATATATTTGTTAGACATTTTACAAAAGATGTATTTGTATAAAATACTTGTGAATGCAAGATGTAAAATGAGGTTCTAAATAGAATGGTTAACCTATTAAAATACTTAGTGACTCTAAACGTATTTTAAACATTCTAAATGATTTGTTAATGGGTTTGATCATAATGCCACATAACAAACATGTACGAACCTGTGTTGTAACATACGAGGACTTGAGACATCGAGATGTGTTGAATGTATGTTGAGACAAATGTGATTACAAGTAACTTGTACATTTTACGTTATGTATTACAAGTTACATGTTTGTCATCAATCAAAACAAACGAGACTGTATAGATTAAATATCATAATATTTGCACTAACAATCTCCCCCTTTTTGATGATGACAAAGATATGTAAACGTAATAGAAAGTAAAATGTAAAAAGTTACTTGCATCCTTACTACCTTTACATTACCTTCTCCGTTTACACTCTTCTCCCCCTTTTGTCGAAACAAAAAGGGCGTGTCCTTGGAGTTTAACTTCATTTCTCCCCAAAAAGGCGAGCTTGCATCATTCCTAGTGAAGTTAAATCGTCTACTTCAATCCGTTCCTTGTTAGGTAGCGGATCCATGGATCAAATTAAGAGGCTTAACCTACATCAAGGTTAGTTTTATGCAACAAAAATTATGAGAAATATATGAAGAAAAAAAAGCATAGCAATGTTAGCCTATTTTGTCCACTTTTTATCGAAGCACAAATGCTTGTTGAAAAGTGAGAATGATGATAAAAGCGTGCATGCTACCCCTTGACGGTTGCTCCCCCTTGTTTGAGGCGTCAGGGTATGATTAAAAACCTACAAAACAAATATTAGTGCAAAACTATATTCGTCATTGGACGAGTAAGTGATATACAACTAAGTGTATATAAGATGCATTCAATGAATTCTTGACGGAAGCTCCCCTTGCTCTAGGGCGTCAAGATGAACCTTCAAAATAAATATTAGTATAATAGAAGCTTTGTCTTTAGACAAATATGTCATATACAACTAAGTGTATAGACGATGCAATATGAGTGCTTAAAGGACATTCCTCCTTGTTCTAGGGTGTCAAGAAGCACCTAAGATAAAATAATTGATGAAAACTTCATCTTTAGATGAGTAAATTATATACAATCGAGTGTAAATGAGGATGAACCTACAATGAAAACCATTAGTGCAATATATTTCATCTTTTTCACAAAGAAAAATAAGATGTATATATGTGATAAATGATATAATCAAAGATCTCATGAAGTGTAGTATCCTAATTACAATCATAAGAAAAGTGAGAATATAATATGATAAAAACCTACAAAATAGTTCCTATAAAGAAGATATGAAGTCTCCCACCGGGTGTGCCACTAGTGGTGCTAGTGTTGGTGTCGGTTTACTATTAGGATTCATGTGGTGATGGTAGATGACTCGAGATTTACAAAAGTAAGTTTTCACTAATCCATGGTGGTGATGATTTAGTGAAAGTGGTGATGGAGGGTGGTGGTGATTAGGTAGGAAGCTATTAAGGAGTTAGAAACTCATATGTATAGCAAATATAAAAAATATAGACTCATGCAATCCTTTCGGCATGTCAAGTGACCAAAGCTAAGAGAAAAAAAAATATGAATGGACATTGCATTTCAATGATGGATAAAGGTTATGATTTGAATGATTTATTGATGCTAACAACCTATTGTTTTGAGCAAGTTCTCATATGCTTCAACACAAGAGTAATCAATAATGCGTTCTATCTAAGAATATATAAAAGTGATAACATGAAGATAAATTCGTTCATTGATTGACACGAATTATAAAAATGACCTATGTAGTATTAGCATGGTTTTGACCGACATGGATGATTATCACTTTGAAAAGAAGTGAAGACAATATGGAAAATACTAATAATAATAATGGGTACCTATATGAGGATGATAATGACATCATATAAGTGAGAGTTGAATGGACCAACGTGTTAGAAATGGCTGTTTTGATTAATATATCATTTGCACTGACAATGACATGCATGATATATGTCAAGCGAGAAAAGGATAAGATCCTATGATGGTGTTCTAGATAGTGAAGTTGTAAGGTGCTAGGTTAAGGAAAATCCTAGATTCGTTGATTGTGGAGATGAAGAAGTTTGTAAAACACATGATGCGTTTTTCACTTGATGAGGTATTGGTGCAAACTTGTGATATAAGGTTAAAAGGTTGAACTAGTTGTGGTTTCGTGAACCGGTTTTAGCTAAGTGGTGTTTGCCTATGTGTTGGTATTTTAGAGTCTAAGAGACATAAAATTTGACAAAAGACAATTATGTGAATGGATTTCTCTCCCCCTTAATTGGCGGACATCCAACATAATGTGTATCAAATAAGGAATGACAACAAAATGTTTAGGAGGTTATTCGGGTTAATGAAAGAGATGAGCTTAGTGATGAACTTCATCCTTAAAGTTACATACCTCTTCTCGATTACTACGAGATGATCGTTTGATGAGGCATGTGGTTTCCTAATAGGAAGTGAAGAGGATTAGAGTATTGTTATAACTAAATAATGATGGAGGCAATTTTTGGAAAGCGGAAGCAAAAATGAGATTTGGAAAGAGGTCGGTTGAAAGACAAAAATGCAAAGCCAACCCTCTAGAACTTAATTTTATATGCTTTTGAACTATATGCAAGTGTAGGGGTCCCATAAAGCATAGTACTAATCTACGTAGTAATAAAGAGGATTATGCAAAATGAGCATATAAAGGTTAGAACCAAGTGAGATAACAAATAATTTGCCATCAACCTACAAAACAAATTTGTCAGTGACAAAAGATGTTAACATGATAGAAATCAAATGATAACGTATTATATAAGCACAAACAACACATTGCACTTAGTAGACAAGAAATCACCACACAAGATAGCATCAAAACAATCATATTATGCAAGAATACGACTTTATTCAAGACATTTCATTATGAGATTGTTTTGTCGTTAGACTTAGACACTTAAGCATACTTGGATATACAATAATCTATGTGATTAATTTGTAAGATAAAAAGGCTTCTAAAAGTTTGTCATACCAAAACCACTTTGACAGATTATATGTGCACACGTAGCAAATAAATAGTGTGACAAGAAGCAAAAGAAACAAGATGAAAGATTCATGCAAACCATGTTTAAGACATAAAAATTTGGAGCATGTATCATTTGGATCGTACTACACATAGTTATAATGAATGCCAACTAATAGCTTTCAAATACAAATATATCAAATATCATGTATCAAAATGACATATTATGAGTTCATAAGTAACATGTTAATCATGCTAAAAATAATTCAAAAATAAGTATCATGCAAATAAAGTTTAGGTTTAAACGTTTAGTAGCATGAAACAAGAATACAAGCATTATAAAGATAAAACCGTACTAAGGTTTACACATTTGACTTGTTATCAAACACTAAGATAATGTCAAATCAACTTATCGTATTAAACAAGAACATGTAATCAACACATGTAAGTACAATGCAAGTGGTTTTACTAAGGTTTACACATTTGACTAGTTATCAAACACTAGGATAAATGTCAAATCAACTTATCATATCAAACAAGAACATATAATCAACACATGTAAGTGCAATGCAAGTGGTTTTAAAAGAAAAGTCATATATACTACTTGTTTGATTAGTATTCCTAAGGCGAGGCAAACTATCAATGTTTTAACACTTACTTTAGGCAAGTATAGGAAAACAGATTTTTCAAGTTGGAGAATGAATATGAGACTATTACTAGCGGTGCTCAATTAAGGCTAAACACGACCATTTTTACGGGTGATTCCACATACCCAACTTCTCTCCAGGAAGCAATTCAACCATTAGGTCAAATTGAGTTTCTAGTGCAATAGGTTCTCAAGTAGTCATTCTCATGTTAGAAAGATGGGAATTCCTACTTTTGCCTATTAAAGTGCATAAAAGATGATAGTTTACCAATACTTGGCTTAATGTGACACAACTAATATGCAATATAACTAAGGTGATGAAGATGTCATGTTATACACATGAATTTTATCAATGGTGTGTTGATAAACAATATGTTTTAATCTTGTGTTTAGAATCTAAGGTTGTTCAAATTACATAGCTATGAAATGTATACTTTAAATGTGATTTGATTATCTAAGACTAGGGAATGGAATATGTTAAATTAAGAACGTTCTCAAGAAAGCTCCTTTTTATTTAACAAGAATCTAAATAAGGTTACTAAATTCAATAGATCATGTGTATGTTCTAGAGATGTGTAGTTTTAACCTTGGATGTGCACAAGGTTTGAGCAAGGTTAGGTTATGATGTATGCTTGAAAGGAAATGGATACAAATAGTATCTTTCAACAACGCATGGGATAAATTTATCATGCTTATGAATATAAGTATGACAAGATGAATTGGATATGCTTGTTCATAGAACTTGTGGATGTTCGTTTCAAGATCATTTAGCCAATGAGGTGTAATGAAATCTCTTATAACCATTTATGTCGCAAGGAGAGAATGATGCATAGGATATACAATATCCTTTTAACAAGATGAATACTTAACGCATAATTTCTTAGGCATAATGTTTTTCAAAACATCATGTTTTCCTAAATGAAGATATGAAGCCAAAGTGTTTGAATCGGATAGTCCCATCTAAATAAACTTGGTCTCAAGATTATATTCACTAGATGATGACAAGAGGAATTCACTCGAGTTTCTTATGTATACTCCTCAAGAGTCATTGTTGCTTGGGGTGTATGATGTTGGCTTTGAGATTGCATTTTAACATATGTTGTTAAAATGTTGATTTGAGGTTTAACGAAATTTATGCAGAAGTTTAACGACAAAGTATTACTAATACTTTGATAATTTGTGAAGGTAGTA
Source organism: Chrysanthemum makinoi (assembly GCA_910596185.1). Taxonomy (NCBI): domain Eukaryota; kingdom Viridiplantae; phylum Streptophyta; class Magnoliopsida; order Asterales; family Asteraceae; genus Chrysanthemum; species Chrysanthemum makinoi. The sequence goes on from OU343220.1 coordinate 10,209,516, forward strand.
CTACTTATACCTAGTGGAAATTGACAACAGTTACCAAAAGCACCATGCTTATTTGATAGTTGAGGTTCTAGCCATAATCAATTATCTAAGTCCTTATATGTGGGAAAGGATGGTTGAGTTTGTTCGAACGTGCATTTGATTCAGTACAAGTGTTTGACACAAGGGCTTTTTGAGCAATACACTCAACGAATTCAAATGATGGTAAGGATGGTGAATTGGTTGATCTAGGTGGTAGTTCTTCTAGTGTATCTAAATAAAGATGTGGTGATGTAGGGGTTTGTTGTGCTATGGGAGTACTTAGGTTTATTTTTCCATAGATGTTGAACACAAAAAGTACGGATACTAATTCTTATGGTTCATTGGTTGCTACAACTAATGGGTGAAGTGCTTGAAGTTTTGGTCATGTCTATGAAGCTTATCGACTGAGGTATAGGTTCACCTTGAAAGGGCACGTCTGATTTAAAGGATGCTCTTGGAAGTCCATGAGCAATACGCTTAATGGTGCCAAAAGATAGAAGAGGAATAGTAGGTGTCAAAGAGGGATAAGTAGCACAGTGGGTTGTTTGTTTTGGATAAGTGTTTGATTCATTTTAGGATTAGTGTTTCAACATGTGTTGTTAAAATACTTGGGTGTTGATATTTCGGATATGACTTTTAATGACTACAATCGTAAGTCGCATATACTTGAATATTTCAGATGAAATACTTAAGTTGTCAATCCTAATTTGTTGAGATTATAAAGCTTAGATTGAACTCATGGATAACAAGACTTGATAATATGTCTTTAACATATGTGTGAGTTATGACTCGATGTAAATACTTATCGTCTTGAAGGATGACACATTATTTTCATGTTAGCCAAGTGAGGCAATACATGTAGATACAAAACAATATCTATAGTCATATGATAGACTTGTGTATGATATCTTTGCAAATAATGAGTCCAGATTTGTTAGTCTCGGTAAGTCATCTACGTCATCCGCAAACGGGTGAGGAGATGTTGGTGGTGTTGCACAAAGTACAAGTTTTGGAGACTTTGGTTGTGAAGGTGTTTTGAATGGTTGTGAAGTAGTCATAATGATGGGTGATTTTGGTGGTGGGATTGGAGTACTTAAGTTTAGAAAGTTCACATCTTGAATGGGTGATGAGATGTTGAGAGGTAACGAGTCCGAGGATGAAGAGTTCAAGTTTAATGAAGCAACAAGATCGAATGCTAATTCTAGTGGTTTATTTGAGTTTGAGGATTTAGTCATTTTGACTTTGCTTTAAGAAATGCTAAGCTTAAGGAAAAGTAACAGTGTAGGTGTGAAAATGACCATCCTGAATGTGTCGATTTATGGAGCTAAGGATTCACGGAGAGATGTGTTTTATTTGAAGTTAATCCATACAAAGATGGTAGTTTCTAATGAGATGGAAGTGTCTAAGATCATGTCAAACATCCTAAGTTAATCCATTGAGGATGTGTTGAGTGAGATATGAAAGATATGCATTAACAAGTATCCTAGAAACGAGATTTGGTAAATTAGATTGCGGGATTTAGTTAAATTCAACAACTTACCAGAGGATCCACGGCACCATTTCTTTACACAAAGGAACCCTTAAATTGGTACCGCCTGGTCCTACTGCTGTACAGTATGGCGGTACCAAAATGCATAAATGACGGTACCAACATTTTGGTGCCGTCGATCCGTGGACACCGAAAAGTTCACAGACTCGTTTTTTAGGTGTCGGGGAGTTTTACGAAACCTGAAATTTTGCTTAAAACATGTGACATTAATTACTTCTAGTTAGGAAAAGTCGATAACACATATACAAACATAGTGGAGCATAGACTTTGACCCAGGGCTAACGATTTTCACATAAAAGTGAAAATGGGTAAAATTTGATAACACACTTGTGCTATCCACCTGCATAAACCGGTTAGCATACAACATTGTTTTAAGTCATACTATCATCCTACAAAGTAAAAACAAATAAATTACATCATACAACATTGTTTTTGTCCTTGTACCAAACACTCTCTTAAAACCTCCATTTTTCAAAGTACTTGACTAATTTACTTAGTACTCATTGCTAAGCGAGTCATGACATTTCATAAGTTATGCGAGATGTTAGTATAACCTATGCAAAGGAAGTGATCTAAGTCTATAAGTGATGGTAAAACAATTTTCCAACTAAGTGCACAAAATCTAGCAAATGTCCTATTGTGCATAAACAAGAAATCGTCAAGCAAGCGAATAAATAACATGGCAAGATTGACACTTATATTATGCAAACAAACAAGTGTAAACAACAATTTGAAAATAAGCAAGCAACATATATGCAAACAACATAAACAAGTGGTCATTTAACATAGCATAACAAGAAAAACACTTTTCGTCATTTTACGTTTAAGAATGACGATGTATACCAAGCTTAATTAGTTTCCTTTAAACATATTACCAAATTATTTAGTTTCAAAAGAAATTGTATCCAAGTTTCAAGAATACCAACTTAAATTACTTGATTCAAAAATTTTGAGTTTTTATGTTAAAGCGAAACTTAATATCTTAGATATACGGTAGTATTTGGTCTATTTCACCTATTTAAAATTAGACTCAGGCCATGAGAGTATTTTTAAATGAAAGTAGACTCAATTCCATTTAAAATGATAGGTGGTTCGACTCTTACGGACTTACGGTTAATAAGTTATGAATTTTTTAAGTTGGCCAAAAAACTGCGTACTGTGCAGACCAAGGAACCAAAAGTTTACAAGGAAGGAGCCATTTTTTTGGTTCCGCCCATCCGTGGTCTTCACGTAAAGTTGAAAAATGTACTTACTCATGGCTTAAAAAGTGTAGGACTTACTAGACTTGATAGAAAAAATATAATATACATATTTTGTTTATTATTTTTACTAATGTGACTTATCTAAACATTTAACAACAAAATTTCTAAGTATAATTAGCAAAACATTTTTCATATTATATTTCGCTTCAATGGTAATTTGATACATGGATCGTGCTCCATTTTAAAAACCATTTGTTTTGAAAATAAGAGCTACGAGGCTCTGGTACCAATTGTGGATACGTAGAGGGGGGTGAATACGTTACCGTTTAAAATCGTTAGATCTTTTGTATCAAATCACTAATGAAGCTTATTATATGAAAGTATCAATTATTGTTTATGAATAATATAAATCATAGCAAACCAAGTTGTCACACAAGCATCATCATCAAACCACATCAAAAGCAATTATAAAAGTAAAGAGATAAAGAAAGGAAAGTGCAAACCGAACACGAGGATTTATAGTGGTTCGGTCACGGATCTCCTTTCCGCCCTACTCCACTCCCCGAGTACCCAACTCGAGAGTTACTTCACTAAATCAACAAGCTCCCTTCTCGGCGGAGAAAACCTTACAATCGCCGCTTACACTTTTTCTGGTACAAAGCTAAATACCGGTTCTAGTTCGAGGTAGAACCAACCTAACGTCGCCTATACAATATTTCTGACACTAAGCTAGATGTCGAGTTCTTTTCAAGGGTACAACCACTCCCACTATGTTTTATGGCCCAACATAACAAACCTTGTGTTTTATGGTACAAACACATAAACCATCTAATCTAGTTTGGTGAAAGTGTTGTGATGATGCAATGATGTTTACAATGATGATCCATGACATAAATGTCTAAAGGATATGAATGACTAATCTAAATGATCTTCTTAAATAAGAAGTCTTCAATCAATGAGGATATCAAGAGATCTTGAATCTTCATATGTTGATATGCTTTGGTGAATGAGGATGACTAGATCTCCAAGCTTTCCTTGGTTGATCAAAATGTAAAGTATGCTTACAACAAAGATGAATGTTAGAAGCATTATGATCATGTGATGATAAGGGTGATTAATGTATGTTACTACATGGTTATCTATAGATCTAAAAGATGAAATAAAGATATAAAGAATGTGTGTTGGAAGGGATGGTTGAAATGAGAAGACAATGGGCTCTATTTATAGCCAAAAATGTAATCTAAAAAATAATACTTTATTAGATTTGATATCTTAGAATATCTTTCAAGATCTTACAAATCTAACCAAATCTTCTAAAGATATGATGATGCATGAAGTGATGTAAAATTATATTTTCATTTAGATTAAAATGTTCATGAAAATAAACTTGTAAAATGTATTATGTAACTAGTTTATAAAAAGTCTAATTGCCTTTTATAAAATAAAATATCTAGTTAGGTTCTTGTCAAAATAATATATATTTTGTCAAGTGTAAGTAAACTTTAGTACTTGTATGAATATTATAGTTAGTTTACTTGTACAAATAAAAGTATATATTTGTTAGACATTTTACAAAAGATGTATTTGTATAAAATACTTGTGAATGCAAGATGTAAAATGAGGTTCGAAATAGAATGGTTAACCTATTAAAATACTTAGTGACTCTAAACGTATTTTAAACATTCTAAATGATTTGTTAATGGGTTTGATCATAATGCCACATAACAAACATGTACGAACCTGTGTTGTAACATACGAGGACTTGAGACATCGAGATGTGTTGAATGTATGTTGAGACAAATGTGATTACAAGTAACTTGTACATTTTACGTTATGTATTACAAGTTACATGTTTGTCATCAATCAAAACAAACGAGACTGTATAGATTAAATATCATAATATTTGCACTAACATATTTGGTATATAAATCAGCAGCATTATTTAGGCAACCACAACTAGAGTAAAAAGATGCCTTTAGAGCATGGAGTATCACAACGAGGGTTGCTCGCCACTCCCATGTGGCACCCTCGCCGGATCTCGCCGCCCTCCGTCACCATACCATCTCCCTTCGCCACAAGCCCCTTCGCCACTACAACGACACACTAGAAGACAAACCAAATTCAATTTAAACGTTTGAAATACGATCGTTTTAATTCAAACGGTTAGTTAGTTATGAGGGTGGGTGGGGCCCAAATGAAGAGGTTTGAGTTAGTTGTGATTGTGGGGTATTTTTAAGTGAGTGTGTTGGAGTGATGTAGAGGTGATGTGGCACAAGTGGGGCCCAAATGAAGAGGTTTGAGTGTGCCATGACACTCCATGCTCTTAGGGGGGAGGGAGTGGTACCCTAGTACCCGAATTGCCACATCACCTCTATCCAATAAAAACCCTTCAACTCAAAACTACCCAATTCTACCCTAACACTACCCTAAGTGGAGGGAGTGGTACCCGATCCTACCCAATTCTACCCTAACCCCATAAAAAACACATACACTCACACACACAACCCTTGGCTTCACACTACACCGATCGGGCTTGGAACCCGATTTAGTACCCGAAATGCGCTACCCGAGTAACACGGGGTGGTGTTACCGATCGGGTTAGGGTACCCGATCCCCTACCCGATCACCACTCCCTCCCCCCTTAGGTGCTGATTTGATTCAAAAGAATTGGAAAGAGCAAATTGAAAGAGGGGTTTAAGTTAGGCTTGTTGTTTTTTAGTGTGGAAAAGAAAGATTCTTGAGAATCTGCGCACAAAAAAATGAGTTTATTAATTTTCTAGGAAAAACCAAAAGGTGAAAAGTATAAATTTAAGAGTAAAACACACCGTTGGCTCTAAACTTGGAAAAATACATTACCCGGGGACAAAAGTTGGCTTTTGCGTCGCCGTGAGTCCAAAGGCAAACAGTGTCACCCTTGTGTCAATCAGGTCCTTTAGGGCTAAGCAAACCACCCGAACAGACCGACCGAGACCGACCCGGACCGACCACATTCTATCCGGTCATCAGTCTCGGTTTTTAGGCTAATTCGGTCTCGGTCTTGGTCGGTCCGGTCCGGACCACAAACCGACTATTTTGCCGAGTTGGATCGGACCGGACCACATTCGGTATGGTCCTCGGTCTCGGCTTTTGGGCTAATTCGGTCTCGGTCTTGGTCGGTCAGGTCCGGGACCGATGCTCAGCTACCAAACTTCATTTTACGTTTTGCAAGAGGGCATAATAGACATTTCCACTTTTGTTTATTATTTTGGGAGTAAAGTCCAAAATACATCACTGTGGTTTGTCCCGTGTCTCGCTTTACATCCTCGTGGCTGTTTTTTTGGCACAAAATCCCTCAGTTAGTAAATTTGGCACAAAACCATCCATCCGTTACTAAAGTCAGACAATGAGGACTAACGGTGCAAATTATTTCTTCGTTATCTCCTAACGGAGGAGAAAATATTTGCAACGTTAATCCTAAGGACTAACGGTGCATTTTTTTCAGAAATAAATTGCATCGTTAGTCCTGAGGATGTAAAACGAGACACGGGACAAAACACATGGATGTATTTTGGACTCTTTGGAAATTAAATTAAAAGGTGGCAACAAGGCTCGAACTCGGGTCTAGAGGGCCGAAAATGAACGCTCCAACCACTGGACTAAGTGTCGAGTGGTGTAATATACCAAAACAAATTTTATTTAACCTACTTATTTTGTGATTATATAGTATTTTAACCGATTTAAGTTTCGGTCGGCCGGTTTATTGTGATTCGGGCCGGTTCTTGGGGCGGGGTCAGATCCATTGGACTCGTTTTTTCGTGCTCTTTCTTTTGGTATCACCGGAGATTCATTAGAATTTCATTTGGACTTCTATAAATATATACGTGCCCGAAATTTTTGTACATGTTTTTACGTTTTCGTCCGTTTTTATACATTTTTTTTTCGTTTTTTTACATTTCATATGTTTTTTACGTTTTCGACATTTATTTTACGTTTTCGTCCGTTTTTTATGTTTTTGTCCATTTTTTTCCTTTTCCGTCCGTTTTTATCCATTTTTAACGTAAAACCGTAAAAAAGGTCGAGTACGTATAAAAACGGACGTAAAACGTAAAAAATGGAAGAAAACATAAAATAACGAATGAAACGATAAAAAATGATGAAAACGTATGAGAACGTAAGAAAACGTATGAAAACATAAAAAACGGTCGAACACGTATAAAAACGGATGAGAACTTTAAAAACAGACAAAGACGTAAAAAAAGGACGAAAACGTAAAAAAAGGACGAAAACATATAAAACGAATGAAAATGGACGAAAAAAGATAAAACGTATGAGAACGTATGAAGACTGATAAAAACGGATGAAAACATTTAAAAAATAGTCGAAAACGGATAAAAATGGAGCAAAAATGTAAAATTTCGGACACGTATCGATCACGTATATATTTTTATCGAAGTCCAAATGAATCCCCAATGATACCAAAAGAAAGAGCACGAAAAAACGAGCCAAGCGGATCTGACCCCTTCCCAAAAACTGGCCCGGATCACCATAAATCGGCCGACCGAAACTTAAATCCGTTAATATACTATAAAATCAGAAAATAAATAGGTTAAATAAAATTTGTTTTCACTGGACACTTAGTCCAGTGGTTGGGGCGTTCATTTTCGGCCCTCTAGACCCGAGTTCGAGCCTTGTTGCCACCTTTTAATTATTTTCCAAAGAGTCCAAAATACATCCATGTGGTTTGTCCCGTGTCTCGTTTTACATCCTCGGGACTAACGATGCAATTTATTTCTGAAAAAAATGCACCGTTAGTCCCTAGGATTAACGTTGCAAATATTTTCTCCTCCGTTAGGAGATAACAGAGAAATAATTTGCACCGTTAGTCCTCATTGACTGACTTTACTAATGAAGGGATGGTTTTGTGCCAACTTTACCAATGGAGGGATGATTTTGTGCAAAAAAAAAAACACGAGGATGTAAAGCGAGACACGAGACAAACCACAGGGATGTATTGTGGACTTTACTCTTATTTTGGTGGTACATTTTCACCGCACTCACCCACACTTCCATCACTACCACCACCAACGCCACCATCATCTCAGTCACCTCCGCCACTATCATCATATTGAAACCCATATTCCGGCCACCACTTCCGGCTACCGCCCCTCATCTCCAACTACCATTTCCGGACACCATCATCGAGACATGATAATGTTGATAATACTCCAATTTTCTTAAAAGCACGAAAGCAATAATTATTAGTGAAGATATGAACATAAACAATAACAAAAGATGAGATTATTAAATATAATAGTTTAACTCACTTTTTTTTCTCTTTATGTTAGTGTTATAACTTATAAGTTGAATTTTGTTGATTGGAGGCCTTTATTTAGTTTTATGGGGAAAAGCAAAGAAGAAATAGTTGCCAACAAAGAAGGCTTAAACTTAAAATCACCAGTTGCACCAACTCTTTGAGCTTCAGCCTGAAACAATTGAGCAATTAAGTTTAATGCTAGATATGATGATCGAGAAAGTATTGGATACCCACATTGGCAAATTTGAGATTTTGATACAGGTTACTACGAAAACACGCATGTTGCACAACCAATTGGCTAATGGGGAGTGATTGGGGTTATATATGGATAACGCATTACTAATATTTACTCGATTAGGAAATGAGAATTCTTGCTAGGATGCCCACACATGTTAAGTTGTCTGGACTAAAGAGTTGGTTTGGTTTGTGGACGTTGAATGGACTGTCATACACTCATACTATATCGGCATACTGAATCTGCATGATTGAAACTAAATACAGTTGTGTAACAAATGTAGCGTGTACGTTGAATATTAGTTTGAGATGTGCTTGATCCACGTGATACATTTTTAGGAGGTAATTTGTAGTTTTAATCTGATTTTTATAGTTTCGTTTTAACTGACGAAGATTCATATGACTGGCCAAAAGAATCGAGATTTCCAAAGTGATACCAATGGTAAAAAGATACATTTTGTCCTTTTTGGTTTTGCCTCATAAAATGGAGTAGAACAATTATTCTTCTATTCGGCATTTTTGGTTTTTTATTAGATCAACATTTTGATTAATAAGCCATTTGATGGACCACATTTAGAGAACACACGTGATTTAATACTAGAATGACATTTTGATGAAGCGAGTACATTTAAAATGCATTTAAGAAAAATCTATATATTTTTCAAAATTAACACTATTATTTTTTTCTGCTTATTTTGTCATTTTCCTCTTTATTTTTACTAGCAGGGTACCCGTGTGATGCGGCGGCGGGTATCATATGACTATATTTTCTGACAATGTAATATTATGCGGCCATACTTTTATTAAACATTTAAATTACAAATAACAATAACTTTAGTTATGACCGTGAAAATAATCCATCTCATGTTAACCGAAGCTACCACAAACAAAATCTTGATTCTTTCCTTCAGTACAATCACCCTTCGTCAATTTTGGAGCCGACCGACCCAGTTCGACCCTCATGTTGCAATGGTGGCGACTTGGTCGGCGTAGCGACGACCGAACCAGTCAACCGACCACTACGGGCAGCCTAATGGCTTTATTTTTAGATGTTTGGCTTAGTAGTAGTTTGATTAGATTGTACATTGTGGTTAAATGGTTGTATATTTTAGTGAATGGGTAAATTAAATAGTGTATTAATTGTATGTGTTGAATAATGTTTTTTAGTTGTGTTTGTACTTCAAATACTTTGTACATTGTGTTTTATAAATTATACTTTTTATCAAATGGTGTTTTAAATATGAAATTAATTACAAATGTTGACCAGTCAATATGTGTAGGTGTTTATGCATAAAGTAATTGTACATATAGTTTAAATAGTTGTATTTGCTTAAAATCTATATATATAAATATTAAAAAATTAGAAGAGAGAGGGTTATCCTTCCATTATAAGTAGTATAGATAAGACTTGTTTATATATTTAGTAGGACACGGACTGCCGTAGCACTTTACCATAAAACTTTAAGCATGAGAAAATATCGCTCATATTTACACAAATTATATTGACAGTTGATATGAATTAAAATCTCATATACATATCTTATAATAAAACTTTAAGCATTCATTTTGACCTTTAGAGAACCAGGACATGCCATATTAGAGCTGGATTGAAGTTGTGGTTGGATCACTTGGAACTTATATTATAAGCCGAAAGTCGAAGCTTATATTTTTATAAAGTTATTTGGTAAATAAGTTAGATCTGTAACTCGTTAATGTAAAATCTTTTAAAAATACATAAAAATAAATTCATATATATTTTTAGTTTTTCGTGATAATCCGTTATATTTTAAAAAGAAATTTAACTAGCTATAAGCCCTCATAAACCCCTTTATGAGTTTGCTTGTGATTTATAAAGCATCTATAATCTTGTATGACAAATAAAACTTATTTTATAAACCAACTTATTCTAGAAGCTCATGTCTTAATAATAAACTTTGTGTGAAACATCACTATAAAGTACTCCCTCCGTCTCAAAATTATTGTCAGGAGACAAGAAACACACAATTTAATAAAAGTGGGACCACTTTAATTTCTAACCATTCAAAAGGAATCTTTCCCCACAAAGTTCCCTAGTTTTTACTATAAAAGGAAAATGGACAATTAATTTGAGACATCCAAAAAAGGAAATGTGGACTATTATTTTGAGACGGAGGGAGTAATACAATGACAATAGCAATTTTGTTAGTTACATAAATTATTGTCCATATAAACAGCATTAAGAATAACGTAGGGGTTATTTAGAAATTTACTAAAAGTTCAAGGGCTAAAATCTGAAATATGGGAAAAAAATATCACAAAATAGATGAGTCTGAGACTCGAACCCACTATTTACAAAGCCTGGTCGTTGGAATATAATGCAATATGCCAATATTGTTTAGATTAAATATAGGCTTTTTTTCTATATAACGATAATCTACTACGGTATCAATTAGTCGTAACTGTTAGGCTATTACATCAGCTTTCTTTCTTCGACGACCTGACGACGACCTATTTGCCACAGTGGTGACATGAGATATTTTATTTATTTATTTATTTTTTTAATTCAAATATTTTTAAAAACAAAATTAAACTTCATTAATAAAAATACTTAAACATTAATAATTAAAAACTTAAACTAATAAAACGTAAACATTACATTACTTATTAAAATCTGAAACTAATAATCTAAGTTGTGGCGTTCTTTGATTGCTGCCTTAAGTTGTTAAAGTTATTGTAGTTGTCGTGCGGGCATAGTTGGGTCGAGGGGTGTGTTGTAGAAAATAAATTCTTGTGTCTGGTATGATTGTGCTGTCAATGCAAGTTGCTGACGTTGGATCTCAAGTTTCTCCTTTTTGAACTCCTCGGCTCGCCTTGCCGTTGCCTCTGCAAGCTCCAACTCTTTTTGCTTCAACTTTAAGTATTCCTCTTCCATATTCTTATTTTTTTTCCTTACTTGAATGCTTGAACTTGAAAAAGTTCTTGGCCATCGTACTAACAAATGATTTAGGTGGCTCGGGTGCTTTCTTCTTGGCTGTGTCACGACCTAAAGGTCGTGATTCTCGAGTCTCGTCCTCTTCAGAATCATCCACGTCTTGGGGATTAAAAGGACCTCTTGTTGACCCCGAGGTGGTTTCCGAAGTCTTGGATTTCTTCCGACTATTCGTGGTGAAAGAAGGCATCTCAACAGTTTTCCAAGCAGAATGCTTCCTCAAAACTTTCCAACACTCCTTCAACGTAAACTCATGCTTGTGAATCACACGGTATTCGTTACAAGCCTTTTCATAGTCGTCTTCGTCATTCTCACCACTTCCTAATTCTTCTTGATATTATCCATAATTGCACAAAAGAAACCAACCCTAGAACGAATCCTACTCTTCCATTTGGTCGTGATGGAGTCGTAGGTTCTTTTTGAACCAGCTTTTTGTTCAAAGTACGATATCACCTCTTCCCAAAACCCATTCCGGTTGATAGCGTTCCCTCTAGCCGAATTTTCCGACACATGTATCCAAACTTTATAAAGCGCGACCTCTTCCTCTTTTGTCCATGCTTCGGGCTTTTTGTAAGCTACATTCTTGCCCTTCTCCTTTGTAGCCCGTTTTGAACCCTTCTTTGATTTGACGGGTGACGTCTCTTCGACATCGTCTTCAAGACGAATAGAACCGTGGTATGAACCGTGCCCCGAACCTTGGCCCATCGAAGCATCTTGAGTCGGGTATTGTTGAGACGTATAGTTTTGAGGAGGGTATTCCATAAAATCATCAAAATCCATATCAAGATTAACACCATGAAGCGGTGAAAACGATTGATTTGGTTGGGAAGATTGGGAGAAATCCATGTTAGGATGATATGACGACCTACTTGGTGATTGGTTTTGATTGATATTAGGACGACCCGGTGAGAAATATGAACGATTGACGTAAAATGGGTTTTGATTTTGGTTGGGTTGTGGTAGTCGTGTTTGATATTCAAAATCGGGTGCACGAAAACGAATACCCCGATTTTGTGGTGGTGTTACACCGGTTAATTCAAACGGTGGATCTGGTGAGAAATTCAAATTCGGGGAATTTTGGGGAAGTCGGGATCGTCGGTTTTTTGATGTAGGAGTCTTTTTTGATGACATGATGAATATTGATGAGAAGTTGTTTGAATTGCGTTTGAAATTGTGTGTTTAAAAATGTGTTTGAGGTTGGTATATATAATGTTTGCAAAAGTGGTAAAGTTTTTTTTTTTAGGGTAGGAAACTTTGTCAAAAAGTGAGATATATACTCGGTCGAAGATAAACAAGTTTGGGTAAAAAGCAGGTCAACATGTCTAGTCTGTTTAGTAAACCAATCGTGTTTGGGTTGAGTAAGTATTAAACAAGTCAATCCATAAACTCATTTAAGTATATGTAAGCCTCTAAAAATAAAATTTATAACTTGGACTTTATATTAAATTTGGGTTAAATGTATTTTGTTATGTACTTAATATGAATGAATTACGATTATAACTCATATATCATTGAAATTTACATATAGTTATTTGTATATTATGTCTATCATATTTTAGATAGTTATACCATTTTTGCATTTAAATGAGCTAAATCGACAAACCACTAATCTTATTTATCGCTTGACATATTTAATAAAGCATGTTAAACGTGTTATGGTATGGGTTAGGATTGAGTTTCTTCACACAATTAACAAATGGGTCGTGCTTGGGTAGAGGTCATGATAACCGCCAACCCAAATAGGTCAACCCGAACACGATTCGATTGCCACCACTACTTTTTACAAACATCTAGCAGGGTACCCGGGCGTTGCTACGACGGGCACCCTTTGATTAATCGGAGAAAAACAAAAAGAAGATGATCCCGGTCAGGCATATTTCACCCATTGTCGTGGGTTCCGGCTGGTCTTCCTCTATGCGCTTTCGAACGGCTTTTATTGGCTAGCCGAAATGGTGGTGACTGCGATTCCCGGTTCAACCCGTTGTTCTGGTCTGATTTTCAAACTACATGTACCATCAACTTGTTAGCATATAAATTGTATGTAGTTTTTTGTGTTTTATTAGTTTGTACAATGTGTATAGTAACATGTACGTTTCATTTTAAACGTGTTTTAAAAATAAAACTAATTAGGGTGTTTAATGGATGAATTGTGTTTGAATTTGTACAATGTGTATAGTAACATGTACGTTTCCTCTTACCCGACGCATGCAAATCTTTCAATACATGTATAAATATGATAATTGAGTTATTAGAAACACATGATATCAACGATATGAATTGTAGTCCATATAAGGATCTACAAATTCATTTAAAGATAACCGATGTATAATAAACACATAACTTGTATGAATTAGAATACTAAAAGTGCATTTTTCAAGATTTGGGTACCTTGCTTATTTTTTTTATAAGAGCCATACATCCCTGAGTTACTCGAATCAAGTGTTGAGAATTGGTACATGATAATTGTTATTGTTCAATGTATATATAAGATAAAAGTTGAACGATAACAGTTGTACTAGAGATCCAAAATATACAACGAGTTCTTATCTTTTAAGTTTTATTTTAACTTAATCTGTTTTTAACAATCTTTCAGAAGATGTTTCAAGAAGGGTTCAAGTCCATATTTTTGCTTACGAAAGTTAGATTATATTTATCTATTTAAGAACGATAATGCAAATTGTGATATCTCCTGAAAATATTTAGAAATTAAACCAAATCGAGCTATGCCAGATACTTTTTTATGATACTTTTGGGTTTGGTTTTAAGGGAATAATGTGAACTTGTTAATGATACATTTGGGTTTGGTTTTGACTTTTGAAGGAACTAGACGAGTACTCGCGCCTAGCGGTAGCGGTGTCTAGTTTCGACAAAATTTTAGCGGCGATTAAGTTTGTTTCAAAAATCAGTATTTTAAGCGTTAAGGAATCCAATTTGAATGATTATATTTAAATCCTGCCTTTGAAGATTGAATGGGCTAGGCAACATTTCAAATCAATGTATACTTTCCAAAGATACAACATCGCATTTAAGTTGAGATTACAAAGATAGCATTCAATGGTATGAGATTTCACATGTTCTACTTTTCACTTTTCCAATTGTTGACTATTTGACCATTTTCTTATTTTATTCAGTATAGATATAGATAAATGTGATGCGGACAACCAACTAAGCCCCACAAATGAAACAGAATCACCTCGAACTATAGTGGATACGATGTTGTTTGCAACGATGTCGTCGTGTAGCAAGTTTTAAGGTACTCAAAAAAAATCTCACAAATCCGAAAGCATCCGTATTTAAAACTTGTTGTAATCCATCTGTTTAAATTCAAAGGAAGGCTTATAAAATGAGCATAAATATAGTGGATTAATTAGGGTATGTTTGTGATATGGAGCAAATGAGTCAGTCAACGAAAGTCAACATATTGGTCAAACATCAAAGTCAACAACCCATTTAACCACTTTTCCCGCCCATCCATTTTGTAATCTCATTTGTATAAATAGATGCTAGTAAACACTTAGTGATTCATTCATGATATTGTAAACATTTCTCTTATGTAACAAACTCAACAAACTAATAACAAATCCTTTCTCAAGTTCGAATCTCTTATTCTTGTTCAAAGAGTTCCTGCTTTTGAATAGTTCTTCTTCATTTCAATTGATTTCTGGAAGAACATATTTGTAGTCTATCATTTGGTATCTAGAGCCTCTTTCCTGGCAAACCACAATCAAGATTGTTACACTGACTTTCTTGATTTCCGGTTGTCTTCTCCGGTCAAATTCCGACAATACACAAAGATTCCGGCAAGAAATTAGCCACCACTAATTTCACTGTTCTTTTTACATCTGATTAGTGTCAACCAATTGTACGATCACAAGACTAGCGAATCAGTTGCTTAAATCCTCTAGTTTTGAACAAGTTGATCAGAAGCAATTGGGTTGAGTAATCAAGAACAGCACCAATAGACATTCTTCCATTGTTGATGAGTGATAATGTGATTGGTATAATGGTGGAAACAAGAAATACTAGTAGAATTCAAGAACCTTCAATGGAGTCCCTTCAACAAACAGTCAATGAATTGCAAAGAATGATGCAAGAAATGAATACTGAGCTCATGAGGTTGGGATCTGGTGAAGGAACTAACAATGGGAATCAGAATCATGGAAGTTTTAATGGAGGTCAACAAATGCAGTTTACCAGAGTCTCCAAGATTTAGTTTCCAAGATTTGGGGGTGATGATGTGAGGGGATGGATATTCAGGTGTGAACAGTTCTTCCAGGTGGATAGGGTACAAGACAATTGTAAGGTAAATCTTGCTTCCATCCATTTACATGATTTAGCACTTATGTGGCATAAACAGTTTGTGAGATTTGTTGGTGATGATGTTGATTGGGAAGTATATAAAATGGCTATTGTTAAGAGATTTAGTAAAGAATATGATGACCCTTTGGGTGAGATCAAGAAACTAAGGCAAGTAGGATCCGTGCAGGATTACATTGATGCTTATGATACATTGTTGAGTAGAGTAGATATTCCTGATGAACAATCCATGAGTTTCTTTATGGCTGGATTACAAACTGAAATTGAGTTGGCAGTTAGAATGTTTAAGCCAAGTTCTTTAGCAGAATTGTATGGATTGTGTAAATTGGAAGAAGCTAAGACTGGAATTTTGAGACAGAAACAAAAAATGGCCATACTTCCCACACCAAGATTTCACAACACACATAATGTTACTAGCCCAAAACCTTTAGCCTTACCTGCTCCAAATGCCAGTTGGAGGAATAGGGCATCTACATCTCAAAACAACCCACAAAGGAAACAATTGACCCAAAAGGAGTTGGAGGAAAAAAAGAGCAAAGGGCTTGTGTTTTTACTGTGATCAAAAGTATGCCCCAAGACACAAGTGTAGTGGGCAAGTGTTTAGTTTGGAAGTGATTGCAGAAATGGATCATGAGGAGAAGGAGGAAACAGAGGAAGAGATTGTGTTTGAATGTTTAAATGAGGACATTCCATGGGAACCAGGTCCAGGAAGTGTAGAAACAATGAGTCCACAGATCTCATTGAATGCTATCACTGGAGTCAGTAGTTATCAGACCTTAAAATTCAAAGGGGATGTAGGCAAGCATGTGCTATGTATCCTTATTGATTGTGGAAGTACACACAATTTTTTGGATGTCAACACTGCCAAGAAGATTGGGTGTAAGATTACAAAAACTTGTCCCATGCAAGTGGCCATTGCAGGAAGGAACAGTCTTCTTAGTGAAACTATGTGTAAGGATTTTTCATGGACTCTGCAAGGTGAAACATTCACAACTTCAGTGATGTTATTACCATTGGGTGGGTGTGAAATGGTCCTAGGCATCCAATGGCTTTCAACTTTGGGTAACATATTGTCTAACTTCAAGGAGTTGAGAATGAGTTTTAAGTACAAAAACAAATTGATGACATTAAGAGGATCTACAAAAGCAACTCTCCAATGGATGCAAGGAAGAATTAGTCCTTTTTAGTGTTTTTCAATGGCTATGTGTGTCTATCCAGCTACTATGTTACAGGCTGAGCAAACTGGAACTGATAGTTCACTTCCTTTATTAACTCCATTGTTGCAAGAATTTGAAGATGTGTTTGCTGTTCCATCAAGTATCCCACCTAAAAGAAGCCATGATCACAGAATACCACTCAAAGAAGGAGCTCAACTTGTGAATATCAGACCTTACAGACACCCTCCTACACAGAAAGATGCAATAGAAGCTATAGTTAAGGAGCTTTTGGATTCTGGAGTAATTAGGCACATTCAAAGTTCTTACTCTTCTCCTATTGTCATGGTCAAGAAGAAGGATGGGTCTTGGAGGATGTGTATTGACTACAGACAACTCAATAAGTTGATAATCAAAGATAAGTTCCCTATTCCTTTGATAGATGAGTTGTGTGGATCTGCTATTTTTTCCAAATTTGACTTGAGGTAAGGTTATCACCAAATTAGGATGCATGACAGTGATGTTGCTAAGACAACCTTTAAAACTCATGAGGGACATTATGAGTTTCTAGTTATGCCATTTGGACTTACTAATGCTCCTTCTACTTTTCAATCCTTAATGAATACAGTCTTTAAACCTTATATGAGGAAGCTTACATTGGTCTTTTTTAATGACATATTGGTCTATAGTCCAATAAGGAATCACATATGGAACATTTGAGGTTGGTTCTACAGACAATGAGGGACCATCAATTGTATGCTAAGTTGAGTAAGTGTACTTTTGGGGTCACAAGGGTGGAATATCTAGGCCATATTCTTTCTGATAAGGGGGTAGCAACAGATCCAACCAAAGTGGAAGCAATGAGAAATTGGCCCAAACCTTTAAATTTGAAACAGTTGAGAGGTTTTTTGGGTTTGACTGGTTATTATAGGAGATTTATAAATAACTATGCTCTCATAAGTCAACCCCTTACAACTTTGTTAAAAAAGAATGCTTTTGTTTGGAATGCAAATGCTGAATCATCTTTTGAAGCACTCAAAGTAGCTATGTCACAAGCACCAGTATTGAAGTTGCCTAATTTCAATGAACCTTTTATAGTGGAAACTGATGCTTCAGGGGTGGGTATTGGAGCTATCTGACAACAAGGTGGCCATCCAGTTGCTTTCATGAGTAAATCCTTAGCACCCAAACATCACAGTTTATCTACCTATGAGAAGGAGTTTTTGGCAGTCATTCAAGCTTTAGACAAATTGAGGGGTTATTTGCTTGACAGACATTTCACTATCAAAACTGATCATTTTAGTTTGAAGTATTTGATGGATCAGAGGTTCACTACTCCAATTCAAAGAAAATGGCTTCCAAAATTAATGGGGTTTGACTATGACATTGTTTATAAGAAAGGTAGTGAGAATGTGCCTGCTGATGCTCTGTCAAGAGTGGTGCATAATGGTGAATTGTTGCAAATTACTTGTAGTACAGTCAGTAGTGAGTTGTATGGAAGAATTAAAGATGGTTGGAATAGTGACAAGGAGTTGCAAGCCATCATTGCCAAGTTACAAACCAATAGTACTTCTGCCAAACACTATACTTGGTCTGCAAATCAACTGTTGAGGAAAGGAAAATTGGTAATTGGAAAGGATAGTCAACTAAGGGAAGACCTGTTGAAGCATTTCCATACTGAAGGTCAAGGTGGACATTCAGGAGTGCAAGCTACTTTGAAGAGAATTAGTGCCCATGTGTATTGGAAGAAAATGAGGAAGGATGTCAAGACATTTGTAAGAACTTGCAGTGTTTGTCAAAGATTCAAACCTGAACTAGTACCTTATCCTGGGTTGCTACAACCTCTTCCTATTCCTACTCAAATTTGGACTGAAGTTTCTATGGATTTCATTGATGGGTTGCCTATGTCCAAAGGTAGATCAGTGATTATGGTGGTGGTAGACAGGTTGAGTAAGTACAGTCATTTCATTCCTCTTACTCATCCTGACACTGCAATAACTGTGGCACATGCTTTCTTGGATAACATTTACAAACTTCATGGGTTACCAAAGGTAATTGTGAGTGATAGAGATACCATTTTCCTAAGCAGATTTTGGAAAGAGTTGTTTAAGCTGTTACAAGTAAGTTTGCATATGAGCTCAGCCTACCATCCTCAAAGTGATGGTCAAACTGAAGTGGTTAATAGGTGTTTAGAATGTTATTTGAGGTGTATGAGTGGAGACAGACCCAAGGAATGGTTCAATTGGATTGCACTTACAGAATATTGGTATAACACTTCCTATCACACATCTATTGATACCACCCCTTTCCAGGTTGTGTATGGCCAAAAGCCACCAGCTCACATCACTTACAACTCAGGAGATAGTGCAGTGGAGACAGTGGATAGATCTTTGACTGCAAGAGAATCTGCTATACAAGTGTTGAAGTTTCATCTCAAAAGAACACAAGATAAGATGAAGATTATGGCAGATCAAAGAAGGACTGAAAGGGAGTTTAATGTGGGAGATTGGGGGTTCTTGAAATTGCAACCTTATAGACAGTCCACTCTAAGGAAAAGTAAGCATCACAAACTTTCTCCCAGATATTATGGTCCTTTCAAAGTTTTAACAAGGATTGGACAAGTTGCATACAAGCTAGATTTGCCTGCTGATACTCAAATACATCCTGTCTTCCATGTGTCTCAACTAAAAATATATAGAGGAGATACTCCATCTACATCTGGTACACTGCCTGTATGTGATTCAAATGGGGTAGTTTCCTTGGAGCCATATGCTGTATTGGATAGAAGGATGGCAAAGAAAGGCAATGTTGCAGCAGTCTATGTTTTGGTTCAATGGCTTAATGGTACTATGGAAGATGCAACATGGGAACTTTATGATGACATAGCTGCCAGATTTCCAAATTTTGATCTCAATGCTTAGTTACTTGTGGACAAGTAACATTTGAAGGGGAAGGCAATGATATGGAGCAAATGAGTCAGTCAACGAAAGTCAACATATTGGTCAAACATCAAAGTCAACAACCCATTTAACCACTTTTCCCGCCCATTCATTTTGTAATCTCATTTGTATAAATAGCTGCTAGTAAACACTTAGTGATTCATTCATGATATTGTAAACATTTCTCTTCTGTAACAAACTCAACAAACTAATAACAAATCCTTTCTCAAGTTCGAATCTCTTATTCGTGTTCAAAGAGTTCCTGATTTTGAATAGTTCTTCTTCATTTCAATTGATTTCTGGAAGAACATATTTGTAGTCTATCAGTTTGGCAAAACTAGTTGTAAGATGTATGTTGTAAGCTGTAAACTGTAAGCTGTAAGCTGTAAACTGCAAAGCTGTTAACATGAGCTACAAGTTGTATCTTTTTTTTAATAACAGTGTTTGGTAAATTAGCTGTTATATGTAATTATAAGATGTAAAATGACATAAAAGGACAAATATATAATTGTAAATAAATGTTTGAAGGGTATATTAGTAATTTAAAGTTTTAACAGCTCATAGACATTTAAAAAGCTTCATGAATCAGCTTTTTATTTTGGAGCTATTTGTTTGAAATAAAAGCTTGTAGGTAATGCATCCAAACGAAACTACTTAGTTTATAGGAGATTATTTTATAACAAAAAGTTAATAGCTCCTCTAAAAAGCCCCTGCCAAACAGGCCCTAAGATAGCAAAAGGTCATGTGTTATTATTACACTTACATGCCTTAATACATTAGGATGAGAACATATGCTTAAATGTAAGAATCACAACTAGCCAATAAGCTTAAGTGTAGATGAACACAACTTATCTCCATATGAATTACAGATGATAAATTGTGGCAAAAAAAATGCGTTTATTTTTAATGTGTATACAAACCAAAATTCATGCAATTACACGATAGAGACATTTACAAACAAATTGTAAAGAGACAATCTCAAATGGTTTTATATCCCACATTTATATAATATGTGCTTGTATTATATTAAATCAAATTAGTGAAAATAAATACTTACTATGTTTTGATGAAACTATCTCAATCTTTTCTCCCACATAGATCATTGTCAGAAACTTTTCCTACTTATATACGACTAGCAGGGTACACTCGCGTTGCAGCGGCGGGTACCCTGAAATAAAAAATTTCGATGAATAATGTATTTTAGTTTATTATGTTATTTTTAACAATAAATTTACGGATATCAAGAATTTCGTATAGCCCGTGCCCGTTCGGGCTCGAACCCGTTGTCCCGTGTCTGCTCGGGCTGAGCACGTTTGGTCCGCGCCCGTTCGTGCTCAAGCCCATTTGGCCCGTTACCCGTTCGGGCTTGAATATTTGTATAATGTGCTTTATTATTTGTAGTAGTGAAATTTAATGCAGGAATTGTGTTTAATTTGGTTGTACAATATGCTTAATAATTTGTATTTCTTATGTAAGGGGTGTTTTAATAACTGTATTAATTGTATTTATTGACCAGTTAAATAATTGACTACATTAAATAGCATTAATGTGGTGTTTTGTTGTACACTATGCTTCTTGTCTTGTATGTCTGAAAATTATGTGCATTAAAGTCATGGACGAAGCTTAATTAGGGCTAGGGTGGGCCTTGGCCCCTCCAAAATTATTGGTGCTTAATGTAATTTTTGAGTTTTTTAAGTGCTAATTTTTTGCATTTTATCTTTTGGCCCCTCCAAAATTATAAGATAACACTCTTGCCCCCCTAAGATTTATGCTCAAGCTCCGTCCCTGATTAAAGTGTTGTACACTATATTTCTTTTCTTGGAAGTAGTAGTCATTATAGTCATTAATAACATTGACCACTTTAATATCATTATTGTTGTAAGTCTGAAAATAAGTCTGAAAATTACATCATGCTTATTTTGTTGTACACTATGCTTATTTTGTTGTAAATCTGAAAATTGGTTGCAGCTATTGTACATTGTGCTTAAATGGTTGTAATTTTTGGTGAAAGGGTGTTTTTAATAGCATTAATGTTGTTTGATAGAATTTTGGTCTTAAAATGACACAACGCTTTATTTTGTTGTACAATATGCTTACTTTTTTGTAATTCTGAAAATTGGGTGCATTAAAGTGTTGTAAACCATGCTTAATTTCTTGTACGTCTTAAAATTAAGAGTGAGATGCATTCGTGCATTATAAGTAGTCTCGATAGTGCATATGCATTGTATGTCTTAAGGTTAGTATTATGCTTCAAACTTGATTTTGATACCTGATAAACATATAAATTTATCGAGCATGAAATATTATACGTTTGGAAAAATCATATCAATTCTTAAGTTTTTGGTAATTTGAGGTGGTAAAATAGGTGGTCGGGTCGGGTCACGGTTCTAGATGAGTTTGGGTTTAGACGGGTTCGGGTCTAAATAGGTCTTCTAAAAACATCGGTCTAGATGGTTTAGGTCCGGGTCAAGATGGGTTTTGGTGTCCGGTAAACATGATAAATTTATCGGGCATGAAACATAAGTCTGGAAAAATCATATCAATTCTTAAGTTTGTGGTAATTAGAGGTGGTAAAATAGGTGGGTTGGTCAGGTCATAGTTCTAGATGGGTCCAGGTCAAGATGCGTCTTTTAAAACATGGGTCCAAGTGTAGATGGGTTGGGTCTGGATCAAGATGAGTTTTGGTCGTAAGTTTTTCGTAAATGGTAATAAAGCTTTACTCTTCCTTTATTACGTATAAGGATTATTATAAGAATTGTTTGGTAACAAAGAGCTTTACATTTTCTTTGTAAGGATTAAGAATGAAGCCCCAATTTAGAATAATAATTAAGAGTGACAAAAACAATAAAACTGACACTACGACGATTTAAACTGAATCTCCTCCATGTCTCAAATTACAGCCGTTTTGAGACGATGTAGTGTTGCTGGGGATAGAGTACTCAATGAAAATTTTCAAATCAAAAGCATTGGTATTAGAATTCGATATCATCTATTTGAGTAACTCTAAAAGATAAAACAAACTTAGAGGTATTAGAACTCGATATCATCTATCTGAGTAACTCTAAAAATAAAACAAACTTAGAAAATAAGCAAAACTAATGTCGATTACAATAGCAAAATTTCATTTGTCGTATTAAAAAGAGAGAAAAACTGTGACAATTTGATTTTTGCTAATTTTAGAATAATTGAGATCCTATGCCAAAAAATAACATCACTATACCGTAGTAGATTATCGTTATAAAAAAAAAAAAAAAAAAAAAAAAAAAAGGCCTATATCTAATCTAAACAATATTGGCATATTGCATTATTATATACCAACGACCAGGCTTTGTAATGGGTTCGAGTCTCAGACTCATCTATTTTGTGATATTTTTTTTTCCCATATTTCAGATTTTAGCCCTTGAACTGTTAGTAAATTTCTAAATAACCCCGACGTTATTCTTAATGCTGTTTATATGAACAATAATTTATGTAACTAACAAAATTGCTATTGTCATTGTATTACTTTATAGTGATGTTTCACACAAAGTTTATTATTAAGACATGAGCTTCTAGAATAAGTTGGTTTATAAAATAAGTTTTATTTGTCATACAAGTTTATAGATTGAGATTTATATAGCAACTTTTAGGGAAAATGGTCTAAAAAGACATCCAACTTTCCATTTTTTTTCTTTTGTAGGCATCAAACTTTTAATTTTCCTATTGTAGCATCCAACTTTCTTAATTTTCCTATTGTAGGCCTGTAGCGCAAAAAAGTGAGATGACAATAGAAAAATTAAAGATGTTGGATGCCTACGAATATAAAGATTAAGGAAGTTTGATGCATACATTAGGATGATTAAGAAAGTTGGATGCTACAATAAGAAAATTAAGAAAGTTTGATGCCTAAAAAAGAAAAAGTGCCAAGTTGGATGTCTTTTTAGACCATTTTCCCTAAAACAATGTCATTGGATTGAGCTTTACAATAAAAATATAACATCAAATAAGTTGTCAAGGTGAATTATAGTTTGTTTGACAACATAAGTCAAGTTTCCAAAAGTCTTGTGTTTCCCTTAATTCATTCATGATGGCCCCTGCCAAAAGATAACAAAATTGGTTCTTCATTGTTCACTGACGAAATTAATTTGGTTCTTTCAGTCCACGAAAATCAAGGCTTAAAAGATCGAGGGCTTGAAGCTTTAGGTTTACTTGGTTTTAAAATTTTACGACTTAAAGGCTTAAAAAGTATAAACAAAAGAGGATCAAACATTTTAAGTATTTATTGGTTAATTGAGGCCTTACACAATTGAACTCTTAACATGATGGTAAAAAAACATGTGGCTAACTTTATACA
This sequence comes from Chrysanthemum makinoi, assembly GCA_910596185.1. NCBI lineage: Eukaryota > Viridiplantae > Streptophyta > Magnoliopsida > Asterales > Asteraceae > Chrysanthemum > Chrysanthemum makinoi. Next base: position 10,233,523 of record OU343220.1, read on the forward strand.
TATGCAAGTTCCACGAAAATCGAGGCTATAAAAGATTGAGGGCTTGAAGCTTTCGCTTACCTGATTTATCTTTGAGCCACCACTCCACACAATGTCAAAGAACTAATAATTCATCCCATTAAAAAAAAAAAAAAAAAAATCATGTAATTTAACTTTTCTTCTACTTTCTTTTAGAAATGCAGTTAAAAGACCTTTTTGGTCTACCAAGTCAATATGTACAACAAAACAAAAATATAACCAAGTATCATTTACTTTAAAATAAAGTATACATTTCATAAATTCTTTTTGGAAGATAAATATCCATCGATCTTATTTACCTTTTTAAGATATAAGTAAAAGATGTAAGTAGAATTGTAGGAAGGGGCAACAAATTCGAGTGTGTAACTGATCCCAAAAGTTGAACCACATGCAAATATATTGTACCTTACCATTACAAGATGGTCTCAAAACCTCCACAACAACCACAAGTGAATCACTTCATTTTATTATTATGACTTGAACATTGTTTGGGATTTTCCTTTTGGGTATTGACCTTATAATTAAGCCTTTTTGGTCACTTGACCAGCTGGTGCTCACATAAAGTCTCACATAGTTTAGGCACCTTACTTTAAAATCATACCCGCACTTCCTAGTAGAGCAGCTCGTATCCCCACCGTGATCACATATCATCGGGGATTTAGAAAGTAAGGCGCGAGATTTACAAAACAAAAAAAAACACATAATTAACACTCTCAAAAAAACATTTATCTTGTGTTTCAATCAATTAAAACATTTTTACATTTTTGATTAGTGAAAAATGTAGTTGATTGAAAATTTAAAGCTTTATATAACTTGAAAGTGAACATTTAGGTGTCGTTTGTTGAATCATATAAATGATGCAACATTTGACATGTCATATAGCTGAATCATACCTAAATGGCTATATAGAACAGGATATAAATATTGGATTAGAAAGTACAAAAATCAAATTTTTAACTTTCTTGATTTTTCCTTTGGAGTGGAATTTCAATATTAGCCTTTCCCTACCCTACAATATTAAAAGATGTCCATATAAAATTTGGAGCAAGCTGATTAATGCTTTGCTTGGAATTTTGTTTGCTAGGTACCAATTGGTGATGGCATGAAAATATGTCATACAAAAAGTGGGTTCTCAAGTGTCTGACCTGTTATTACAGAAGGTGCTTCAATCTGGGTTTTTAACCAAGTCACCCAAACAACACAAGTCTAGTAACAAACATGAAGCTACAATCTCAATACAAGACAAAAGCTAATTGTTCAACATAGTAAAAGACATGCTTATTTGCGGAGTGCACTAGTAGTTTTCAACATAGTAAAAATCTGATGATTCCATATTAGTTAGCTGCCAGCTTCTGCATTAACCTGGCACAAATGGGAAGAAAAAAAAAAGAGATCAGGGAGCCATAAACTAAAAAGGAACAAATACATATGCCTTCGATTTAATAAGATTTATATACATTTTCAAAACTGACAACATATAAAAACTGCAACCGCTGTTGTGTGTGTTCTGATTTGCAACCTACAGCTGTTACATGTAAATTTGACTGCATAAAACTAGTGCAGTATCCATATATTACCCATGTATACTTTTTTGTTCCAGTAAACAAGACTTAAAGCGAGGTTACATCATGGCATTACAGAATCTAGTCCCCAACAGTAGTCTACCACTAGCTATACCAACCCGTAACTGTTACTTACCACAATTACCTGTAACACGACAGATTTTACAAATATACCTAAATCCATATCAAACAAGCTACTAATATCCACAATTAGGCGATAACTTTAGTCCAAATTCTGCATTTGCACCTACATTTACTATTCTACTATTAACTTTCGACAATACTCAGCTATGGGGCCTTTTTAAGCCAACTATTAAGCTAGTGGACAAGCTCTAAAATCCAACACAAGCCAACACAGATCGAGATTGGACTAAGCGCTTTCTAAGAAACCAAAAATCACGCCATAACTCTAACAAATTAAGCAGATAATCAGCTTAGAATAAGCTGATTTGGACAGAAAAGTGGGCAAAGGGGAAGGTTCACAGCAGTCAAACAATCAATCAAATAGGCTCAATAGACCTAAAAAAGGGCAAACAGATAAAGAACACCCTATAAGCTATCTATAAAATCCAAAATAAGGCACTATGGGCTTATTATGAGCTTATTAGAGGATCTGGGGGATTTGATTTATGCAGACAGGGCAATTGGCCAAATTAGCACTTTTAAGCTAGGATTTAGGCCACCATATGAATAAGCAATGGCATGAAAAGTTAAAATAGATAATCTATAAGCTGCAAGGATCAATAAAAACTACTTTTTGTGAATTTTTGATTGAAAATGACCTCTAAAATGAGCTGAAAAAATGCCGACTCAGAAAGGTGTTTTTGGAAATTTTTAACTTGCCACAGACCTTGAAAACACAAATTTAAACACTAGACTCTTGGACACCAATTCAGAACTTAAACACAGACTCAAAGAGACCTAAATGACTCAATTAAATAAACCAAATAGGACCTAAACTACTCTATTCAATATAAGCTATGTAAAATTGTTTCAAATTATGAAATTTTGGAAATCCATACAAAAGCTAGGAAACTTTGTAAAAACACTCAAAATAACTTCAATACTACTAATATTACACTAATTAACTGTAGCACTATTTATTTTACAAATACACCTAAAAAAGAGTAGAACATACCTAATATGGGTGACCACTACCACGCTGTTCCTTCAACCTGCGAATGGGTCCAGAGCTTGATGACTGACCACTGCTGCTGCTGCTGCTCCTCATATCAACCCATGCCGACTCAACAATGATCACTTGGTCCCCAATAGCCGACCGGTGGCATGTCAACGCCATATCAGCTGAAGTTTTTGAATCATAATAGATGCTTGCTGATCTGAAATTAGAGAATTTGTCATTAGATAAAATTAGTAATATATCATAATTTAACAAAAATAAATAAATAAATAAACATACTTTATATATATGTAGCAGCAAATTGATCATTTTCAAAAAAAAACTTACAGGTTATTATTCTTAAAATCTTGAGAGAGATCAATTTTTGTAGGATCTCCAGCAACCTTAAAGTGATCCCGAACCTGCACAATACTTGTCCCTGGAGGTAGATTCTTAACAACAACAACAAAAACTCGGTCATCATTTAGCACTTCACCACCACGTGCCTTATCCTGCATTAACATTCACAATTAAACACAATTAAAGTTGAGAGAAATCTATCTTAAACAGTAACCGCCCAAACACAATTATATGTTACATACATTTGAATTTAAGCATTTTGGAAGTAGAAGTTTAAGCAATGGAGTATCTTACCTGTGGAATTTCGATTTTCATTCCAAATGCGCGGCTTTCCATCTGAAAGCAGTAAACAACCAAAATTAAGCCACAAAATATGATTATACAAATAAGGTATGTAAATATCAGATCACTAACACAAAGGTTCAAAGCAATTTTTTGGATGTGATCAAGTTTGGCTTCATCAGATAAACCTGTGACAGCAGCTAAGTCCTATAAAAATACAAAAATGGCATTAGTCTAACATTTAACAAATAATCCAAAAATAACCAGATCGTAATCAACCTTGTTGTTAAGCGACAAAATGCAAAGGCAGGTGTAAACTTCTGAGTCGGACAGCTTTTTTACAACTTCTTCATCAATTCCATGGTCTAGCACTGAATAAAGAAGAAGACAATGTCACAATCAAAACTATTACAATACTTGACAGAGAACAGGATGATAACTCAGAACTTGCAAAACACCTCTAACTAGTTATCACAAACAGCAAAACTGAATCATAAAAATAAAAAAGCTGATCATTCATCTTCGATTATTACACATAGTTTCATCAAAACACTTACATCATCATCTAAACTATACGGACAATAACTAGTTATAACAAACAGCAAAACTGAATCATAAAAATAAAAAAGCTGATCATTCATCTTCGATTATTACACATAGTTTCATCAAAACACTTACATCATCATCTAAACTATACGGACAATAACTAGTTATAACAAACAGCAAAACTGAATCATAAAAATAAAAAAGCTGATCATTCATCTTCGATTATTACACCTAGTTTCATCAAAACACTTACATCATCATCAAAACACTTACATCATCATCTAAACTATACGGACAATAACTAGTCATAACAAACAGCAAAACAGAATCATAAAAATAAAAAAAGAGGATCATTCATCTTCGATTATTACACCTAGTTTCATCAACGCTGACATCTAAACTGTAAGTATTTGTATATCGATCAAACATTCATCATCATCATGTCAAAAACAAACATCAAAACAGAATCATTAAAACAAGATGTTGATCATTCATCTTAATCACACATACAAACACACAACACATCACATCAGACACACACACACACACATCATTCATCTTCATCAGTCATCACACACACACAGACAAATCATTCATCTTCATCAGTCATCACACACACAGACAAATCATTCATCTTCATCAGTCATCACACACACAGACAAATCATTCATCTTCATCAGTCATCACACACACACACACACACATATATCACACACACACAGACAAATCATTCATCTTCATCTTCATCACACACTCACACACACAAACACATCATTAATATTCATCTTCATCAAACACACACACACACATTCACACACACACAGAGGAAATATCTACGATTATTACACCTAAATCTAAACTGCAAGTATTCGTATATCGATCAAACATTCATCATCATCATCCATGTCAAAACAGATTAAAATTCGATTATTACAACTAGTTTCATCAACGCTGACATATAAACTGCAATTATTCATATATCAATCAAACATTCATCATCTTCTCATCATGTCAAAACAGATTAAAATTCGATTATTACAACTAGTTTCATCAACGCTGACATCTAAACTGCAAGTATTCGTATATCGATCGAACATTCATCATCTTCATCATGTCATCACACACACAAACGGACACGTTATTCATCTTCATCTTCATCTAACACACACACACAGACAGACACATCATTCATCTTCATCTTCATCACACACACACACACTTCATTAATATTCATCTTCATCAAACACACACACATCACACACAGAGGAACATCTATGATTATTACACCTACATCTAAACTGCAAGTATTCGTCTATCGATCAAACATTCATCATCATCATGTCAGAACAGATTAAATATCATAATGAATAACTATTAAATCATCTAACAGAAGTAACAATTAAATATCAGAAAACTATACAATAATAATAATAAATAAACGAAAATCAAATAATATTTAAGCTCGCTAACGTCATCATGTGAATAACCGGAAACGATAACAAACAACAATATTACACTTTCGTCATCAAACAAACTATCTAAATGTAACAGACTAAAATTAAATAACTCACAATCTGTAATACATGGAGAGTGGTCTTCTCCATAAAGGAATTTGTTCATCATTTTTGGGAACTGTGTGTTTTTGTGTGTGTTTTGAAACGAGGGAAAAATGAAATTAGAGCGTTTGAAATTGTGAGAGAGGAGGGATATTTATGGGGGGAGAGGGTAGAAATGTAAATATAGTTTGGAAAGTTGTTAGTCGGTTATGCGGGAGTGTCGGGAATTTTTGTTACAATTTGATTTTTTATTTTATTTTTTTTCGTTTTTTTTCTACAATGTAGATAAAATTAATAAATAAATAAACCCCAACTTTTGGACACTGTTTTTGTTACACTTTACCAACAAAAAATATGTAAATAAAACAAGGAATGTCTAACCAATGCCCTAAGGGTTAAGATTTGTCTCTTGTGGTTTTTAGTTACAAAAATGGTCCTTATATTTGACATATAATTACATATTTGGATGAAGGACCCACATAAATAAGGACAAATCTTAACTAAGGGCATTGGTTAGACATTCCCATAAAACAATAACCAACAAAATATGTTAAATAAAAACTTTCAATAGTTGAGAAAAAAATATGTAACTTTCAATGGTTGAAAACAAATATGTAAATAAAACACCTTAAAAACAAATAAGATTTCATCTTGTAAAACATGTATTACTGTACAAATCAAAACCAAAAACATATATATATATCATATACTTTTTCATACCGAAAATGAAAAAGTATATCACCAAATGTACCATACAAAAAAGATATAAGATAATCAACTAGTGACTTGCTTGTCAACTGCACACACAGTGTCATGTTGTACAAGTTTTTTTTTATCATCTTTGTATCTCCTTCATTGGTTGGATACAAATCAAAATCACTAGCAACATCTCAAAAGAAATAAACCATTAACGCTAACAAAAACGAAATCGATTTTGAAATGTTTTTTTGTGACTTGAACTGAAGAAGAAGAGATGAGATGAGATTATGTTTGACGGCTACTCTTTCTCTCCTTATATGTAGCTTTTCCAATATACCCTAATGGGCTTTTTATCACCCAACTATGTTAAGCCCATTACTTTTATTACTGTATTATTTTGTACTACTCTACTCCATTGAGATAGATAGATAGATACCAAAGAAACATAACCATTTTAATACAGTATATAATATAACTACTAATAACATCACGTATATATATAAAATCTCTACATAGTTAAATTTAATGGCCTAGTAGGAATTTTTTGATAAATAAACTAACCATGTGAAAATTCATAACAGCATAGGCTGTGATAACTTGGGTTAAAGTTTCATTCAGTGTCACGTCAATATCACATCAGCTTTAACATTTTAACCAAAAAAAAAAAAAAAAAAAAATCTCCTTATCATAACTCAAATTTAACTCCACATTTTGAGCCCTACTTTTATCATAACTCAACTAAAAAAACCTGAGTTAAGCTTTAACACATTGGGCGGTATGATAACTAAAGCTTAACTCAAAATAAATAAATAAACAAATAAAACTAACGAACGTTAGGGGGTTAACATGCCCCTTAACGCATGGCCTTAACTCACATGGGTGGTATGGTAACTTAAGCCTTAACTCAAAAAAGTTAAGGTTTTACTCACTTGGTGAGTGACCATACCGAGTGCCCTAAAGGGTTATAAACTTATAATAAGCACTATTGTGTTCTTGAGGATAATTTAAACTTTGTTAGTGGTAATTAGAACTCCATGTAAGCTGAAAGGTTATGGATATAAATTAGTATGCGTATTATCGGACTCGAACTCGAGACTTCGTGATTGCACACATTACATATGAGAGTTGATGTTAAAATAATTAATATATATAAACGTTATTTTTTTAAGAGAGTTGATATAAACGTTATTTTTTTACGTATGAGAGTTGAAAAAAAAAAACTCTTTATCATAACTCAAACTTAACTCAACATTTTGAGCCCTACTTTTATCATAACTCAACTAAAAAAACCTGAGTTAAGCTTTAACACATCGGGCGATATGGTAACTAAAGCTTAACTCAAAATAAATAAATAAATAAATAAAACTAACGCACGTTAGGGGGTTAACGCATGGCCTTAACTCACATGGGTGGTATGGTAACTTAAGCCTTAACTCAAAAAAGTTAAGGTTTTACTCACTTGGTGAGTGACCATACCGAGTGCTCTAAGGGGTTATAAACTTATAATACGCACTACTGTGTTCTTGAGGAGAATTTAAACTTTGTTAGTGGTAATTAGAACTCCATGTAAGCTGAAAGGTTATGGATATAAATTAATCTGCGTATGACCGGACTCGAACTCGAGACTTCGGGATTGCACACATTACGTATGAGAGTTGATTTATAAAACACACTTGGACAAGCTTAAACTAACAAACACAAGTAAACATGAGACAAATTTTTTTATATATGCAAAACATATATAATCCAAACACAAAACATATATGTTTTATAAATCAAACACAAAACATACATCTTTTATATGTAAACATATATGTTTTTATACGTAAACATGTATGTTTAAAACGTAAACATCTATGTTTTATACGTTAACATCTATGTTTTAATGGTAAAACGTGAGACGACAACTTAATTAACAAACTGCTAACTTAAACCTAAATTGAGCAGGTACAGGTTGAAATGCATAGAGTATTGTTCTTTTTAGTTAATCATTATAGTCAAAAGAGATAGCATTACTAATTTAGAAACTAACTAACCATTATTCTTAATGCACACCAAAGAAGTAATTAAAGAAATTTTTAATTACTCGAAACACCTTACCCCTCTTAAGTCATCAATTTTTTTCCTTAAAGCATCACTTTTTATCCAATTCCAATTGGCAACAAGAGATATGTTATTTATTTGTGATTATTCATTTGAACAATATATCCTTCACCAAAAGTTTTCACATATTTGAAACCAAGTTGGAGAGATAAGGCACTTGATAAGGATTTAAAATGTACCATTTTGAGGGGTCATTTAAGCCCTTAATTGATCACTTTTGTATCTGTTATTACTTAATTTCGTTCCTTTTCATTTTTTAGGTTTCTTGAAGGCAAATTGTGGAATGACACTTATTCGGACGAAAAGGTGCGATTATACGAAGAAAATGGCCAAAGTCAAGAATCGAGACACTCAAGATGCTGGAACTGAAGGGGACGGCGTCACGACCAAAATGGCGACGCCGTCGTGCATATTTTGTGACGGCTCGGTAGCCAAATTGCTAAATATCAAGTGACGGCATCAGGTTTTAAAAGAGTAGGGCGTCGCAGCTCAGACGACCTAGATTTGATCTAGACGGCGTCAGAGATTGAAGGCGACGGCGTCACAGGCATAAGGTGACGCCGTCACAATGTTAACGTGGCCAAGACGAAAGCTTATTGACGGCGACCCGACGGCGTCACAAACTAAAGAGTGACGCCGTCGCGATTGTAACCTTATATATAGAAACCGAATTTTTTTGTTTTCAGAGTGTAGTTTTGTGGAGTAAAAACCTAAACCAAACCAAGGCTGTCATGTACAGTATTTTAGGGTTACATACCCTATCTTACATCAAGATAAGTGTTTTACTTCATTAATTCAATTATGTCTTCAATTTATTGTGTGTATGCTTGCATGTTTCCCATGTCCGGCTAATTTACTTGTGTGTTTGCTTAGGGAATATGAAACTTAGTTATTGAATATTGATTGGTTGTCTCTTATCTTAATTGTTAATGATCTAGTATTGCGATAGGTCATCCGTTGTGTAATTAATGCTTGATTAATCTTTGTGAACCTTAGCTTATAGTTACCTAGAGTCATTGTATGCTAAAACATCCAAAGAGTACCTTAGTGTTAAGTTTATAAATCCTAGAGATTTTGTAGGCAATAACCTTTGGTAGTTTCAAAGAGTTAGGGATAAACGCATACCCTACGACCTTAGACACACAACGCGATTAAGAATAAGGACGTGACAATTCAACCATCAATAGGAGATAACTAAGGAGTAATAAAACCTAAGTAAACACATATTTAAATCATCATACGAGCACACAATAATTAGACATAGACTACCCCTAGCTTAGATTAGATAATTAGATAAGTAGAGTAATCGGTAGAAATACCAACCCCCAAATCCAAACCCCGAGATTCGTACCTTTCCATTTCCTAAAAAACATAAAAAGATAAAAAATAATCTTCCTCAACCCCAACCTTAGCGTAGTAATTTCTCAACTAGCATTCCTATTCCCCTAGAGAACGATATCAATACCCGTGGCTTACCCTAATACTACACTACAACGATTAGGTTCACTACCTAGGGTGTTATAAAACTTGCTCGACGAAAAAGAAGTTCCTTTGACCCCGAACGCGCTGTGTAAGCGTTATTAGCACTCATGGAGGAGCCCATATGAAAGTTGTACATATAACATATACAGTAAAAAGACAATGGGCCAAGATCAAAAGTATATGCACAGAGTAAATAATCACAACTGATGGAAAAAAGAAATTCATAAATTCATAAAAAATTTAGTAGGAAATGCTGGTGAGGATAACATGCCTAACCTTTATTGCAGAACGTGACTCCTCTAAACTTGAAAGAAGCCCATGAAAAAGAAAAGGGTTATATTGTTCGGGGCCAGTCGCATCGAGACTGCACACATCCCAACCACTAGACGGGAACTTCCAAAATTGATGATACAACAGATATTTCTTTAGCTTTCTCGGTGTTTGCTGAATCTTCCTAACAATTACAACCACCGTAACATTAAATCATAGAATAAAGATGTACTGAGGAAATTGCTATAGATTTTAGACAACAAATATTAAAACAAGAAACACAATTCCCTCAAGTGAGTTTTTCCCAAAACCAAACATTAAAGGATATACCCAGAAAGTGGTCCTCTTCCTTTCAGATCTCAACCAGCAGCAGCAGCAACTTTACCGGCAACACAAGCCGGGGTAGCAGCCTTTTCCTTCCTGTTTCTGGTCGTTAACTATGATTAGGGTTATGGGAGAGAGACCCAAAGAGATAAAACTGAAACTGTATTTGAAAGGGTCGGCTATGGTAATGGTGGATCTGATCGGATCTAATTAGGGTATGGTGAAAACAACCCTTAAACACGGATCTGGAAACAACATGAAGGTGGCTATGGGGGTGGCTCTCAATTCCGGAATAGGGTTTGATTGTACCTAGTGAATTTTAGAGAAAAAAAACTGACTTGTAAAATAAGAAACCGTATTTGGCATGATTATAGGAAAATTTTGAATTATCAGTTAAAATAAATAAATAAATAAATAAAACTAACGAACGTTATGGGGTTAACGTGACCCTTAACGCATGGCCTTAACTCACATGGGTGGTATGGTAACTTAAGCCTTAACTCAAAAAAGTTAAGGTTTTACTCACTTGGTGAGTGACCATACCGAGTGCTCTAAAGGGTTATAAACTTATAATACGCACTACTGTGTTCTTGAGGATAATTTAAACTTTGTTAGTGGTAATTAGAACTCCATGTAAGCTGAAAGGTTATGGATATAAATTAATATGCGTATGACCGTACTCGAACTCGAGACTTCGGGATTGCACACATTACGTATGAGAGTTGATCTTAAAATAATTAATATATATAAACGTTATTATTATTAACTTTTTGTCACGAAATAAAACTTAACGATAGTTAATATTTAATGAGGTTAGGCTAACGGTCGTTAAATGTAAACTACAAGGACTAGAGATGAAATTAGTGGACAAGAAATATCTATAACTCCCTCTTGGGTCCTATGGCCGGTCGTGGGTCTTCAAGCCCAAGGGAGGATCTTGTCATGGTCACCAAGTTATTAGAAACCTACAAATACAAACCCCTTGTATTCATAAATCTTATCTTGGATCACCTAGAAACTTAATTTCTGTCTCCTCTCCTCTCCTCTTGGTTTGGCCGAACGTGTACCATCCCTCCCCAAGGGATTCGATTTTTCTAACTCCAAGAATCAAGTGTTTGGTTTTATTTGTGATTCAAGAACCTAGCTTTTCACATCAAATCGATATTAGTACGCGTGTACAAAAACGAAGGACAAATACAATTGTGTTTGTGGTAATCTTGGGTGTCAACTTTAATTGGGTCGAATTGCATAAACCCTAATTTAGGGTTTGTGTTTTTGTTCCTTGTTCTTGATATCGTGTGTTTCTTGAATTGCTAAAAGGTACGCACTTTCTTTTAATTCGGTTAATTAAATTACAAATATTATTCATATTACTTCCGCTGCATGCTTTGATGATGTTTACTTGTTTTCTATAATTGTTATGATTAGTAAAACCCAACAGTGGCATCACGAGCCGTTAATATGTTGTAATTAATTACTTAAACACATAAAAATTGAATCTTTGTGATTATTACATGCTTTTATTGGTTTCTAGGGTTTTGAAAATTGAAACCCTGATTATTTTATATATGGGTCGATTACCCTTTGATTTTTTAATTATGTTTTATTTTTTGTAAAACTTGTAGAAACCATAGGATTGCATGTATATTTTATGTGGTTTTAATGAATAATTGTTATGTGTCATGTATATGTGTATCTTGTGATTATAAGTGTTATGAGGAATCCATGGTGGAACATGCATGTTTTGCCATAGATTATTGTTTTGATTAATTGTTAAGTAAAATTCACATGTTAATTGGTTTGATAAATATAAAATTGGGAAAGACATCAATAAATCTAATAAAAAATTCGTTATGTGCAATATGGTATATTATTAACTTTGGCTTACGCAATCGACTTGTCGATGTATGTGGCTCACTTACCATAGTAGGTGAAAGCCCTAATTAATATATGCATGGTTTTACGCCTAGAATTGTTTATTAGGTTTTATCGAAATAATTATGCATGTGGCTAATTGTTTTGCATATGTTAATTGTTAAGTTATATGTATATTATTTGAGTTCCTTTTAATTTTATTAAAGTGTTTTTTTGTTATATTGTATGACACGTTAGTAAGAAAAAGGGGTTTTTGAGAATAGAAAACTAAATGGACTAAATAATGGCGAAATTTGATTTGTTTTCTAAGCATTAAATCTTGAACTTTTAATTGACTGATGCGACTGTACTAAATGGTTAGAACGGCTCACCCATTATAACAAACTGTGTGAGTGGTTTAAGGAGGGTTCGACATTAAATTGCGACTCTAAAGAAGAAGGGTTATTCATAATATGCTTCGCGCTGACCAGCTTCTCTGCCACTTTGTGAGTTGTATTTGGAGCTACCTAGTATAACTATTCTATGTATGAAGCATCTTAGTGCAAAGTTGTAAGTTTCTCAACGCATCGATTAAAACTTTGTAGAATTTAATCTTAGCAATTTAAAACTATGAGTAAGGTTTTGAAATTTTTTATGTTATAAAGATGTATGCATGCTTCTTCATACATAAGTTTTGATTACACATCAAAATTGTACCCTTTAAAATTTAAGTTTATGCCATCTAATGATATGAAATACTTGAAGTTGTAATTTACGTTATGTGAGACCTTGAACTAGATTACAATAACAAGGTGAATCTTTATGTTGTGTGAAACATCAGCTTAAATAATTTGCAGTTTCTAAATTAGACAACTTAATTAAGTTAGTTAGTGAGACCTATAACTTAAGGCATAAGATGGGATAAAACATGCTTACGTTTTGCATAATTGTTTGACAAATTTGTAAATCCCATATTTTATAGGAATTGAAAACTTGTTTGTCAATTATTGTTCTTCGACAATTACCTATTCTATACTTTCATCACTAGCAGATCAACTGATGATGTGGTGAAACTTTGATAATGAGGGTCCTAGATTCAAGGAAAATTCTATGGTTAATATGAATATTGACCTAAGGGTATTTTATTTTCTTGAAAGATTTAATTATCGAAAATACTAAAAATTGAATTTTGTTAATTCTTTTGATTGTATTAATGCAACATTAAACCGTAAACGTGGTTTGAGCTTTGGTAAATTGATCTAGTTCTGGTTCAAACAAATGTTTGATCAAGAAAAATTTACTAAAAAGACAAACATACACTTTTTTCCTTGGAAGAAAAGTGAGACTCAATCCTATTCCTTTTCATGATTGAGAAATGTATGATAGGAACATTAGAATTGTCTAAATTCTAATATATAACTCATAACAAACTTTAATAGTTAAGAAAATTGCATACCTTGTTTTCCATAAGAGATTTCATTACCCTCTGTTGGTGATTGAATTCTTATATGACATTTTGGTCAACTAGAAAACATGTATGACGTTTTATGAGTTATTAAATTAGAAGCTAGATTAATTACCACAAAATTGGTAAAAGACAAACTAGTATATTTTATCTAGTTGTTTTGCTTTGACCAATTAAAGGTGCTACACACCATTATGGGGATGGTAGACCTATTAAGGAAGAAATTGCATGCTCAATTTTTCAAGTTAATAGCATTGATAGATGATTCATCATCTACAGAGTAGAATACACTCTTTTAGTACCTAAGTAATTGTTACGAATGGTCTTTAAAAGGGGTAACAATGTAATAGCACGCTATTTTCACTGGTTAATGAAACACTTACAATGTTTTCAAATCCATTGGGAGTATTGTGTATTACTGAATAAGACATTATTGTAATGTTGTCTAATTCAGTGGGAGTTACAAGATTTATTATCTTGGTAGTAACTCAGATTATTTCTAGATTTTCTTGAAATAATACATTACGTTCAAAAATGTAGACATTAATATTCTCAAGGATAGTCATGAACGTTTCCTTGATAATTAAGTGCTCCTACATCTACTTGTAAATGCTTATATATATATGACACTATCATATTGCTCACATAAACAAACGAATATCATGTGTTTATCTACTATATGATGTTGTTCTATGCACAAGTGGGAGAAGTATTTATTGTGTGCAAAGGAACAACAAATACAAATACGATTAATGGATTCTCTTGAGGTAAAAGATTAACGTTCTAATAAGATTGTCTTGTTTAGAACATATGTCAAGATTATTACATAGACTACTTTTATGTCTTATGTCATTCTAATTATAGAAACACTTGAAGTTATATGTTAGGTTAAGTGGGATCTTGGCTAGATTGTAATCTCAAGGTAAATCTCCACTTGTTGTGAGATCGCATGGTTGCTTTTACAGTTTCTTAAGTTGGACACTTCATGGAATGACATAAATAAATAAAGTAATACTATCTTAAATATTTATGTATTTTTAAAATGACATAAATAGATAGAGTAGTATATTAACTTGAAAATAAATTAATTGAAACCACGATGTGGTGTTCATAATTACTTTAAATTATAAATGTTTATGTGTTTCTTTGTAAAGTCACAAACATGAAGTCTTTTCATTATTACAAGACATATAATATAAAGTAATACGTTAACTTATTATGTCTTCTTATTAAGATATAAAGTCATTGGTAAATGACTTATAACGTATAATGGAATTATAACTGTTTACGTTTTCTTGTTGAGACATAGACATGAAGTGACTTGATCAAAAGTACTTGTGTTATAAAGCATGCAATTGGCTTGGAATTTTATTTTACCATTAAGATGATTTAATTGGTAAATATGTAAGCCAAAAGGAATATGTTTATCTTATATATTGTTAGATTGTCTTACAATATTAATTCTAATGAAATATTGTATGTATATGAAATGTTCAGTTAGAAGAATCAAACATTTGTTATATTGTTTGATTCAAGATAACTATATCCTTTTTTGTTCCAAAAGTTATCAAGGTTAGAAATTGGGCATTGATTGGATATACTTAATAAAACTCAAAACCTAGAAGATTAATAAGACACCATTTTAGTATGGAATGTGATGAATCACATTGAGTCTTATTTTGAAGTTCTGATTTGTTAAAACTACTTATGGAGTAGGTTATTAACGAACAAGATTCACGCATTGTTAATGTGATTTGTAATATCCCAAAAGAAAACAATTTAGTGTTGTTCTAATTGCTAAAGTATTTATAGATAGTCTTTATATTACAAAAGTGGTATGTGCTAAAACACATATCATTTCTTTGTCAAAATAAACCCAAAATAACCAAGAAAGAGCCGTTTATTGCTAATATTTGCTGTTTTCTTGAGTTTATGCATGTGCAGTTACAGATATATCAAAACACGCAAAAGAAAGCCAAATCAGACAAAAACCCGAGCACGAGAGATAAAGAGTGCTAAAGCTGAGCCGGAAGGTCAGAAGTGAGCATTTGTGAAGATTTCTATGCTGAGAGGATGATTTATGAAAGATTTGATCAACTTTGAAGAAATGCCAGAATCAGTCCCTCAAGTTTTAGCATTTGGCAAAAATTACCCCCGAAGATTCAGAATTGGCAAATTTATTCCTTGGTGTATTTTGAAGTTACAAAAAAGACCCTTGGAAGAACTTTTCAGAAATTACACTATTGGTCCTTTAAATGTCAGAATTTACATAAATGACCCTTGTGTTTATATCAGGGGTACAATACTAGTCCTTATCCAATCTAATAACACCTTGGCCCAATTCTTCAAGCCCAAAGCTATCCAAGCTCATAAGCCCAGGTCAACCTAAGCTAAAACCCGGTCAACACTTCCATTTTTACCCACCCGTTAATACCATTTACCCATATCCAAGTCAACCGGTCAACTCAAGTTAAAATAACTTGAACCCTTTCATTCATTTTGGCCTGGTCATATCCACATGTGAACCCCTCTCTTATCCTGGTCAAGATAGTCAAAACGCAATAAAAAACTAATTTACCTTTTACCCGCGCCTTTTTGTTCTTCCCCTTTTCACCTAGCCCAGAACACTATAAACCCTAATTTACCCCCGAGTCCAATTGAGCATAATCACTATAATTAAGGGCAAATTGGTACTTCATCCTGACACACACTGACACATGGATGCCACGCTGGCAAACTGTGTGTCATTGTACCCATTCCTTGATTCTGATTGGAGGAAAGGACGTGGCTAAGTTGATCTATGTTAGTGTGTATTCGCCCAGTAGCAGGGTAAGACAATCAAAGGCAGCAACAATACCACTAGGTGGTTACCGGATATCACTTGGAATCGTGTGATCACTTCCCAAAGTAAACTATTCGACCCTAATGCCTGGGTATCACAAATATCTACTTGGGATAAGACCAAATGTTTGTTAGTGATTTAGGCACAAATCAATAACCCTTTTGCTTAGAAGTGTTAATTGTTTTCTGTATCTCCTTTCATGCATGAACAAATATCCTATTTATAGGAAAATACTCTTAGCTAGTCAAATGGAATTATGAGAATTAATCGGCCCATTAATTGCCTCATAATTATCCCCATTATAGTCGTTAGTGGTTACATGACCAATTAAATGTGGTCATTATGCAGTTGAAACTGCCACTTGAATAGGTCAATGCCCGTTACAAGTAGTACTTTAACACTAGCAGTACTTTCATACCACTAGCAGTACTTTCATAACACTAGCAGTGGAAACATAGCACTAGCAGTGGAAACACTGCCTATCCACACTAACTTAGCACTAGCAGTGGAAACACTGCCTATCAGTACCAACTTAGCACTAGCAGTGGAAACACTACCTGTCAGTATTAATGTTACACTATCAATATTAACTTAGTACCATCAGTACCAACGACTATTAGAGTCAGGGTGTTTAGGGACCTTATGGGTGTACACTCCGTACCTCCTGACCCATTACCAGGTGTGAACTAATCCTACAAGTGCACTAAATTTTCTAACAATCCTCCCCAAATTTAGTTCACTTCCTTTGCATGAAAAACAAACATTAAACAAAACATGTGCATAAACGAAAATGTCCTGAGGATTGAATTTTCATCTTAGTAAATTACACGTTCAAATATTCGAGAATCAGGGTGTTCTAAGAATTGAACCCTTCAACCCATTTGAATACCTGAAGATAAAATACACACAAGCTTTCAAACACTTAAAAGCTCCTGACACTATACAAGCCATGTGTCCATATCCAAATTCATAAATGTTGTAAAAGCTAAAAGTCCAAAAGCTTCCTGAAGCGGCAAAACTTCAACATTTACAAAGGTGGTTCCTCTTTATTCATGCTCCTGCCAAGCACTTTTTCAAAGAAAATTAACCATTAAGAAGTAAAGACTTCATCCTCCTTTCAGCAGGTTCTGAGCACATCCTTGGGATGTAAATAAAACATGTGCTCCAGTCCACTGAATGTTCAGCTTTCCACATTGAACTCAGCTCCTAAGTTTCCTCAGGAGGGAGTTGGGTGTCCTAGCATTTAGTGACTAAGTTGGACTTAAACCCATCCCTTTAGCAGACTTTATAACCAAGTCTCTAGCCAGACCCTTCGTCAAGTGATCAACTAAGTTTTGTTGAGATCTAACAAACTCTATAGATACCACCCCATTCATGATAAGATCACGAATCATGCTATGTCTGACACCTAAGTGTCTAGACTTCCCATTGTACATCTGGCTATAAGCCTTTGCCAATGTAGCTGCACTATCACAACGGATAGAAATAGGTGCTATAGGTTTAGGCCACAATGGAATCTCAAGAAGCAAGTTTTTTAACCATTCAGCTTCTTTACCAGTAGCTGCTAAAGCTACAAATTCAGATTCCATTATTGAACTGGTGATGCAAGTTTGCTTCTTGGATGCCCAAGAAATTGCACCTCCACCAAGTAGGAATACCCAGCCACTGGTAGACGAATTGTCTTAAGTGTTACTGATCCAACTTGCATCAGTGTATCCTTCCAACACTGATGGATAACCAGTATATGAGAGACTATAATCTATAGTTCTCTTCAAATACTTCATTACCCTCTGAACTGGTTGCCAGTGATGAGCACTAGGATTACTAGTATACCTGCTCAATTTTCCCACTGCAAAACCAATACCAGGCCTTGTACAAGTCATGGCATACATCAGGCAGCCAATTACCCTAGAATACTCAAGTTGAGATACAACCTTGCCATGATTAGGCATTAGCTTCCTTCAAGTATCCATAGGTGTACTCACTGGAGTACAATCAAAGTAATTGAATTTCCTCAGCACCTTCTCAATATAATGAGACTGAGAGATAGAAATTCTTTTACTTTCATGTTTAATCCTTATGCCAAGGATAACATCAGCCGCCCCCATGTCCTTCATGGAGAACCTTGATGACAAAAATTCCTTTGTCAGGTCAACCTGATTTTGGTCAGTGCCAAAGATCAGCATGTCATCAACATATAGACAAATGATGACTCCTTTACCAGAATCATCAAATTTGATATATACACATTTGTCAGCTTGGTTAAGAACATAACCACTAGACAAAACCACTTCATCAAATTTTTGATGCCATTGCTTAGGTGCCTGCTTCAGTCCATACAGAGACTTAATCAGTTTACACACCTTGTTTTCATTGCCAGGCATGATGAAGCCCTGAGGTTGGTTCATATAAACCTCCTCTTCCAATTCACCATTCAAGTAAGCTATTTTCACATCCATCTGATGAATAACCAGATTGTGAATAGATGCCAAAGCAATCAACAGTCTTATGGTACTGATACGAGCCATAGGGGAATAAGTATCAAAATAGTATATTCCTGACTTTTGTTTAAAGGCCTGAATGACTAATCTAGCCTTGAACTTTTCAATAGTTCCATCTACCTTCATTTTCCTTTTGAAAATCCATTTGAAACCCAGAGGCTTTCAACCTGGTGGTAGATCAACCAACACCCAAGTGTTGTTGCCCATGATGGAATCCATCTCATCATTGATTGCTTCTTTCCATAAAGTAATGTCCTGGGACTTCATTGCTTCTTCAAATGTTGTTTGGATCATCCTCAACAATGAAGCAATAGGAGTATTAGTCTGAGACCTCATCCCTGGTTCCTTCAATTAAGTATAATTGAAACTCAGGTCCAAATGACTTTGGAGTCCTGACCCTTTTGCTCTTTTTGAGCACAGGTTCAGGTTGCTGAAGCACAACCTCATCAGGGACTACTGATGGTTCATCATCAGAGACCTCTGATACACCAGTTTCATGAGTTCCATTAGGAATCCTCTGACTTGGTCTAGGGACTAATGAGAATCTATTCTCATCAAAGTTTGCATCCCTTGATTCAATTATTGTGTTAACTGAAACATGTTCATTAGGTTCAATAACATAGAACCTAAAAGCCTTGGAATGCTCAGCATATCCAACAAAGATGCAGTCAATGCCTCTTTCACCCAAAGTCTTTTGCTTTGGACCACGGAGTCTTACAACAGCCCTACAACCCCAGACCCTAAGATAGTTCAGGTTGGGTTTCCTTTTAGTCCAAAGTTCATAAGGGGTAACCTTGTTCCTTTTGTTGGGAACCCTATTTAATAAATAGCAAGCTGTTAACATAGCTTCACCCCAGAACCCTTGACTCAGTCCAGAATAGGACAACATGGAATTAACCATCTCCTTCAGCACCCTGTTTTTCCTTTCAAAAATGCCATTTTGCTGAGGAGTATAAGGGGCAGTCGTTTCATGGATTATACCAACAGACTGAAAATACTTAGTATCCATGTACTCACCTCCCCTATCAGTCCTTAATCTTTTGATCAAAGACCAAAGTTGTAATTCAACTTCAGTTTTAAACACTTTGAATTTATCTAATGCTTCATCTTTGGTATGTAATAGATAGACATAACAAAACCTAGAAGCATCATCAATAAATGTCACAAAGTACTTCTTATTCCCCAAAGAGGAAGTGGCATGAAAATCACACAGGTCACTGTGTATAAGCTCTAAGAGCTTAGTCTCACGACTAACACCCTGAAAAGGTTTCTTGGTTATCTTGGTCAACATGAAAGTTTTACACTTTTCAGTGTCCATTTCAAAAGCTGGGATTAACCCATCCTTAGACATATCTTGCATCCTTTTATAGTGTACATGGCCAAGTCTAGCATGCCAAAGGGTAGAGTCAGTCTGGTCAGTGGTGGTCACAAAGGTTAAATTTACACTATCAGTGGCAATATTAAGTCTGAACATTTGATTACATAAATAACCAAAACCAATAAAAACACCACATTTAGAAAGCACAAATTTATCAGACTCAATAACTTGTTTATAACCATGATTATTCAAAATACTACTTGAAACCAAGTTCTTCCTGATATCAGGAACATGAATAACATCAAACAAAGTTACAATCTTTCCATAACTAAACCTAAGGTCTACACAACCACGGCCATGCACCAAGACTGTTGACTTATTTCCCATGTGAAGAATAGAACCATCATTCAGTGACTCATAAGTCTTGAACCAACTTCTATCTTTACATACATGAACTGTTGCACCAGAGTCAACCCACCACGCAACATCATCATCTACACATAATAAGATTCAGATACATATGTAACATAATAAATCTGAAAAGACTTATTAAACATATTCTGACCTTTCAGTAAGTTGGCTGAACCACCACTCCCTGAACCATTAGTGCCTGATCCATTGGCTTTACCACCAATTTTAACACCTTTGCGGTCCCTTTTAATGTGACCAGTCTTGCCACATTTCCAGCAAGTAGGTGTTGCCTTCTTGTTAGGATCTGCCCTTGTGTTATCATGATATTTGCGTTTGCCTTTATTGTCATTGTACCTGGTGGAGTTGTTATGCTCCACCATATTGACAATAGATGCACCAGAAGCATTGCTGCTCCTTGGCTTGTCATTATCCTGCCCCCTGAGAGATTCCTCAATGCGCAGATGACTGCCCAACTCAACTAGAGTTAACTCCTCCTTCTTATGTTTCAAGGTATGCTTGAAATCTTTCCAAGAAGGAGCCAGTTTGTCAATGACACAAGAGACTGAAATAGCCTCATCCATGTGCATTTTGTGTAGTGTAAACCTTCAAGTATTCCAAGAAGTTCATTGTATTGTTCCATAACTGGTCTTGAATCAGTCATTTTGTAATTTTTGAAATTACTAACAAGGATCTTCTTACTTGATGCATCCTCAGCCATATATTTGGCATCCAAGGAATCCCACAGTTCTTTGGATGATTCAAAGTTCTGATAAATATCAAACAGAGAATCAGACATACCATTTAGAATAAGACCTCTGCATATGTAGTCATCATTCTCCCATTTGCTCCTCCTCCTGATCTGCTCAACCGTAGCATCATCCCCATCATCAGGAATAGGAGTGGTTAGCACATACACCATACTCATGCTTGATAGCAGGAAGTGCATTTTCTTCTGCCATCTCCTAAAGTCCACCCCTTCAAACTTATCCAGCTTAGCAAAGTTTGAAGCCATGTGATTCATTGCAGCAGTTGCCATTTATTATCACAAAAATAGTATACTTTAATTGTTAATGTGTATTCGCCCAGTAGCAGGGTAAGACAATCAAAGGCAGCAACAATACCACTAGGTGGTTACCGGATATCACTTGAAATCGTGTGATCACTTTCCAAAGTAAACTATTCGACCCTAATGCCTGGGTATCACGAATATCTACTTGGGATAAGACCAAATGTTTGTTAGTGATTTAGGCACAAATCAATAACCCTTTTGCTTAGAAGATATCACTTGGAATCGTGTGATCACTTTCCAAAGTAAACTATTCGACCCTAATGTCTGGGTATCACGAATATCTACTTGGGATAAGACCAAATGTTTGTTAGTGATTTAGGCACAAATCAATAACCCTTTTGCTTAGAAGTGTTAACTATTTTCTGTATCTCCTTTCATGCATGAACAGATATCCTATTTATAGGAAAATACTCTTAGCTAGTCAAATGGAATTATGAGAATTAATCGGCCCATTAATTGCCTCATAATTATCCCTATTATAGCCGTTAGTGGTTACATGACCAATTAAACGTGGTCATTATGCAGTTGAAACTGCCACTTGAATAGTTCAATGCCCGTTACAAGCAGTACTTTAACACTAGCAATACTTTCATACCACTAGCAGTACTTTCATAACACTAGCAGTGGAAACATAGCACTAGCAGTGGAAACACTGCCTATCCGCACTAACTTAGCACTAGCAGTGGAAACACTGCCTATCAGTACCAACTTAGCACTAGCAGTGGAAACACTACCTATCAGTACTAATATTACACTATCAGTATTAACTTAGTACCATCAGTACCAACCACTATTAGAGTCAGGGTGTTCAGGGACCTTATGGGTGTACACTCCGTACCTCCTGACCCATTACCAGGTGTGAACTAATCCTACAAGTGCACTAAATTTTCTAACAATCTAAGGGCTTGGATTGAAGATGTGAGGTGGATAGGTAATCTAACGACTGCAAAAGCTCAAAAGAAAGCACAAGATGAAGCCTTCTGGATCCTTCTATCAAGCTCCTGCTTGCCTATAAAAGGCTCCTTCATTCACATTGTAATTCATGTAGTGTAGAGTAGTATCTGAGTAGGAAGTAGTAGATTTTAAAGTGTTTTCAAATTCTTAGTTAAAATCCAATCATTGTATTTCATTTGTATTTTTCTTATTAATAAAAGTAAATTTTAGTTGTTCACAATTTGTGCTTTTAATTCTGTTGTTATCATTTATTTTAATCTCATCTCAATAGTTTCAGCTTATTCACAATTAAATTTAGCTTAAATGTTTTCCTAAACCAAAATCTAAAAAAAAAGAGAAAAATCATAAAAATAAAAATAAATAGTAAATCTGTTTTAAGATCAATTTTAGTTGTTATTATTGATATTTTAAGCTTTTATAAACTTCCATATAGCTTTTCAAGTGCTTAAAACCTATCTACTCAGATTCTACATTCATCATACAAAATAGTCAATAAAAGTCAAAGTTGCAGAAATCATAGTAGAATGGGTTGAATTGCTGTTATGGATGTTGAAATGGGTTGAGTTTGGATCTGAGTTGGGTTGATATCAGTAGGATAGTAGTTCATTGATCAATTGCTTAGCAAGCCATTGTGGCTGGACTACTGTGAGTATCACTTCTGTTCTCATTTTAAATCAATAGATTAGATAGCTTTATTTGTTGTTAATCTTGTTTAATTGTTCATAGTTTAGTTATTTTTAATTGTAATAATTGTTAATCTCAGTTGTAGAATAGTTCTGCATACCTTGAGTCTCATCTGCATAATTTGATTGGTTGTTCATATGATAGTTAAAGTTGATTATATTGCATGATTTAGGTGTAACATCATTATTTGAATCTGTTTTAGCAGTAGTGAAGGCTTAGATTTTAGGCTTTAATTGAGGAATTTGCAATTTTGTTTGTAACATATTGGATTTCACAAACACATCAAACCATGATCAATAAGAGGCGTATAATATTAGGTTTTAGAGAGAGAAATAGTTAGATGTTTGGGAACTTAGTGAGAGAAAGTGAAAGTATTATTATGACTTATGAGCTCCAACCCTCTACCTTGGGAGGTAGAGGGTATTTATAGTCTTACATAAAACGCCACCTACGGGCTGTGGATCAGGCATACAGTGGGTAAAGACCCGTCCGTCCTCCACGGTGTTACTTAACTACATACTACTTAACATTAAATAACTACGACTACGAGCTTTCTAATGATTACATATACTTGAGGTGACCGACACTTTAATAACTGGATTTACTAAATCCTAACAATCTCCCCCTAAGGGAGGTCACCTCAAAATACATTGAATACAAACAGATATTACATTAAGATTTTTCTTGGATTCATGTTAAAGTTCTTTGCTTTGTAGCCCGTAGTCATTGATTCTTCATTTATGCATGTTTGGTTAATCCAAGTGGAGGTCTTTAACTGATCCACGTGATAATGAGTTTGGAGCCAGCTTTGAGATCATCAGAAAACATAAATCTCTGACTCTTCCATTGTGGTGTTGGTATTATGTGAAGTTGTGACTTTTGGACCGACATGCTTACATTCTGGATCATGAAATATTTTCATCAGAGTAGCGGAAACTTTAAGTGATTCATGATATTTGCAGCAGCGTAGCAGAAGCATGGAATGAAAATATCAGAGTCGTTGATGCACTTGTCATGATTTCTTTAAAAATGAATGTGTTGTGTGAGCATGCGGCTATGGATTGACCTCTCCATTCTGATCAGCTGCAAACGTCGGGTATACCTGCATACAACAGTTAGCAATAAAACACACGAAAGTGTCTGTGATCACTTTCGTTGAATTGAGGTACACGGCCCTCGGTTCCCCGTTGATCAGTGCAAGTACTGCCTGTGATTAGGTATAATTCCGAAGAATCTCCTTGACAGGGTTTCGCAGCTGCTCTAGCTGTTCTCAAACCGGAACGTCTCAAAGAAGACAACACGTAGTGAGAGAACCAGCGAATTTTTGAGATTCGCTGATTGATGAAAAGAGATTTGAAAAACAATTGAGTATTGCTCAATAAAGTGTTTTTGCAATACACCGAAGGATTTTGAGAAAAATTAATTATCAATCATAAACACCTTTTATATTTGAAATATTAATACACCGTCGAGATGCTAAAGAAAAGAATTTTTAAGCACAACGACCGGTTTTTCAAAGGTATCCGTCAATCCATAACCTGAACCAGGATTGATTCAAAAATTTGAATCGCCCCATTGTTTCTATTCAGTTGTCACATGGTTGATGTATTGGATAGATCTCACATGCCACCTACCAAGAGCTTGTATGATGTTGTCTCTAGAATGCTTTCTATCTTCATTGTGAATATGTTTGCATATCACTCAGATGTTCTGGCAATACCACAAGGATACTGCGTAGGACTCTTAAGATATAATCTCTCTTTCCACATTGTGTGAAATAGAGAGTCTTCATTGACAGTGTCCTAAAGAGATTTATATGATGATCTCGTGGCTCTAGACTCAATTGTGCATATTTGGTTCCTATGCCGGAGACTAGGGAGAGGGTCTCCTTCTTCAATATCAACAATCTCTAAGAGAAAGTCGATAGATTATGTAGGTTCCCCGTGAGAATGAAACAAGTCCTTTTAAGAGGAACTTGAGTGGTTTGTGAAGTTGTAGTGCAGTCGTCCTTTGGGTCCATGACGTCTTGTCTTCAATACCGATGTTACCTTGGTAACCACCAGTAACATATGAATTGAACCCGGTTTCTGCCCTAAGGTTGAATTAATGGAGGGCTATTTATTTTCACCCTTTTCTCATTCAATTCTTTTTCATTCTTCAACCCCTTCAGTGCTTACCGAGACTTCATAACTAGAACCTTGTTGGGTTTATTCCAGTACTAGTTCAGTCTCAGTCCACACTCTTCCCATATCTCACTTTTCTCCTTTTTTATCATCATACCTAAGGACTCTACACTATCTAGTGGATTGTCCCTTGGTAGATCCCTCCGGATCTGGCGGGATCGTGGGAACGAATACCTAACCTAACCATCCTTATATCACCATACATAAAGTAAATTTGGTCGGTCTATTTGGTATTGTTCATCTGCCATTGGAACCAATTAAAAACCATTTGAAAATCAATCCAGATACTTGTGATATTTTATCAAAGCATTTTGTACCTGAATTGTTTTTGATATTTTTAGAAAAAGAGCTCCCCCTCAACATGTGCATCGAGTATTTGAAATCGTTTTGGCACACGGAGGCAAGAGGAAGGATTCACTTCTTTGATTACCATTTTCTAAAAGATCTCAACATGTTAGGATTTAGTAAATCCAGTTATTAAAGTGTCGGTCACCTCAAGTATATGTAATCGTTAGAAAGCTCGTAGTCGTAGATTATTATAAGTTAAGTAGTATTTAGTTTGCAACACCGTGGAGGACGGACTGGTCTTTACCCACTGTATGCCTGATCCACAGCCCGTAGGTGGCGAGTTATGTAAGAACTATAAATACTCTCTACCTCCCAAGGTAGAGAGTTGGAGCTCATAATGATACTTTTATTTTCTCTCACTAAGTTTCCAAACCTCTAACTCTTTCTCTCTCTAAAACCTATTATATACGCCTCTTTGATCATTGGTTTAGTGTGTTTGTGAAATCCAATATGTTACAAATGGTATCAAGAGCCATGGTTTGATCATCTTTCTTTCATATCCTTGGATTTCTAGTGGTTTTTAGATGGTTTTTGAGGTTGAAAAAGTTTAGTGGTTTTTGCATTATTTGGATCATTTCTAGTGTTAAAGTTTGAACTTTGGATGTACTTTTGTGTTTAGAATCATTGTAAGTGCTTGGGTGTTGATTTGGTAAGCTTGATTCACTGTGGTTGAGCTTGTTTTGGATTGAAAAGTGTGTTTTTTGAAGTTTTTCTAGCTAGCGACTTGGTTCTCGTAGTGTTTTTCATCGTAGCGACTTGCTTCAGTAAAAGGTAGCGAGTTGTAGTGTGAATTGTTAGCGATTTGGTCCTAGCGACTTGTCTATTGAGACAAGGCGACAAAAAGTACAACTTAGTGGATTCTCCACTACGGGTAGCGACTTGGTGAAGTTAGCGACTTGTACTCAATATTCTTAGCGACTTGGTGTTAGCGTTTTGGATCTTAGCGAGTTGCTCTTTAGCAACTTTACTGGTTAGCAATTTGGTACTCTTAGCGACTTGGACCTTAGCGAGTTGCTCTTTAGCGACTTGACTGTGTAGCGACATGGTACTTTAGCGACTTGTGTCCAGCGACTTGGGTCTTAGCAGCTTGATCTTAGCGACTTGGTTCAAGTATTCTTAGCGACTTGGTTGATTTCTTGTGTGTAATACGGTTTTCTCTTGATTTAGTAAAATCCCGTGAAAGAATCTATTTCCCGGTTTAATCATAGAGTTATAAAATCCCGTGTAATCTGTTAACATGTCTACCAACGTACCTACAATCATCTCCACTGTTGCTGAGGATGTTCAAGCAGCTGGCTCAGATACTCGTCCACCCATGCTTGACAGAACTGACTACGACTCTTGGCACAACGAATCAGATTGTACTGTCTTGGAAAGGAAAACGGAGTCAACATTCTCAAGTCTATTGATGAAGGACCTTATCAGATTGAGACTACAAGAGACTTAATTGATACAGCTGCAGATGGAACAATGATCTATGGAATAGACAGACCAAAGACGTATGATGAGCTCAATGATAAGGAGAAAAAGAGATTCGATGCTGATATCAGGGCTTCTAACATTATACTTCAGGGTCTTCCAAAAGATATCTACAAGCTTATCAATCACAACACTGAAGCCAAAGCAGTATGGGATAATGTCAATATGCTTCTCTCAGGTTCTGAATTAACCAAGGAAGACAGAGAATCACAACTGTATGATGAGTTTGAGCACTTCAAGATGAAACCAGATGAGAGTGTCTATGAGTACTACATGAGATTTCATAAGCTTGTGAATGACATGAGGAACATCAAGATGACTATGCCAAATATTCAACTGAACTCAAAGTTTGTGAACAACATGAATCCCGAATGGCACAAGTTTGTCACCTCTGTGAAGCTAACCAAAGGATTGAAGAATACAAACTATGAGCAACTGTATGCCTTCCTTCTTCAGAATGAGAGACATGCCATGTTTGAAAAAAGGATTCTTGATCAGTTCAAAACCAACCAGGGAGAAACTAACTCATCAAATGATTCAACAGCGTTCTACACCAATGTTGGAATTACCATCAAAGCTTCTCAAGTCATACCCACAGGAAATGGTAATCACAAACTCATTCCTGATCTGAGGTTCAAGCAACCGGATGCTGATGCTGCCGTGGGACATTTCATCAATCAACTGGCTCTTATGGTTAAACAGAACTTGACCCTTACACCTCATACTAACAGTCTTCACACTAACAATGAAATCAGAACTGCATACAATCTTCACAATCATGCTATGATCAGAGATGGGAGGGTTATGGTGCAACCAGTTCAACAAAGGCAGTATGAACAAGGAAGAGGTGGAGCTGGCAGAGGATTTGTGGCCAATCAGAATCAAGGAAGAAATGTCAATCAAGGACAAGCAAAGCCAATTAAGTGCTACAATTGTGGTGGTGAGGGACATATTGCTAGGAACTGCACATACCCAAAACGTCCACAGAATGCCGAGTACTTCAGAGACAAGATGTTGCTTGTTCAAGCTCAGGATAATGGTGCAGCTTTGGATGAAGAGGATTTATTGTTTCTTGCCGAGGGAAATGCCAGAACCTATAATGCTGATGTTGATGAACAGCCAATTCAGGAGTTAGGCAACAATCATCAAAAGGCATTTCAAGTAGCTGACAGTGATGCATTTGACTCTGATGTCGATGATGAACCTACTGCCCAAACAATCTTCATGGCTAGCATCTCACCTATGGTCTCTCCAAAAGTCTCTTCACCACAACAGGCTGGCCAATCCAAAGAATCAATCATCTCAGAGGTATTAAAACTATATGATGATTGTGATGAGCAAAAGATGCATAATAATGTACAATCTCTTGAAACTTATGAATCAGATATTGATGATGAGGGTAATAGCAATATTGTCCCATATGATCAATATGTGAAGCAAAGTGAAAGTGAGATTGTACCTAGTAATGCATCTTCCGCAGTCAATGATGATTATGTTTTTTATGAATACACTGCATGTGCCCCTGATGATTCTGTTATTTCTGAACTGAATACCTATAAAGAACAAGTAGCTATATATGAACAGCGGGCTAAGTTTGAGTTGATCACCTGTGAGCAGGAAATGGATGACCAAATGCGTACAATCATTAGAAAAAGTAATTTTAGAGAAGAAGTATTAAAACAAGAGTTAAACTCCTTGCAATAAAAGCTTTCTAAAACTGCTAAGCAAAAACATGAACTTCAAGAAAATGTGAAAATGCTTAAGCAAGAATTCAATGCTAAGGAATCAAAACTTTTGAATGATTTTTCTAATCTAAAAACTTTGAAAAACAAACTTGAAAATAAGTTGTACGTACAAGGGAATACCATTCAGACTGCTCACTTGATCACTAAGCATAGAGTCTTAAGCGATAAGCATAACATTCCCATTGTTGAGGAACCAAATCCAGAAGTCATTAAAAAGGCTAGAGCTGCGAATAAGGTACTTTATGATGGTAATGAAATCCTTAAGCCTAGGCAGAAACCTAGTTGCGCTGAGTGCACTGAGGAAGATAAGAAATCGGATGAAGTGACTAGGGAGAAAATGAATAAAAAGCTAGAAGATCCTGAGTGTAAAATGAATAGAATAACGATAAAACTCCATGATTACACTAAGGAAAATTGGATATCCTTAAACAAGTTTAAGCCTCAGACTCTATTAACCCCTAAACAAGTGTTCTGGAAAAAGGATATTGATATGCAAAAAGCTGAAAATCTTGTTGAAAAGAATCCCCCTTGTAGGAATTTTCCTAAAGCAACTGTGTATCCTCCTAATACATCAATGCATTTAGTTCCTAGATCTATTGCCACTAATAGCAAGACCTTAATCAGCCTATATGTTGTTTATCAGCTGTTTGTTGATTTTGAGAAAACATGTAAGAAGAGAATCACACCTACAGGGATAACTGAGGGGGAAAGGGGTTTTGAGCAAACCAAAGAATGTTATTTAACTGAGGTCATGCCTTTCTTTAAACAATTAAAAGGTCAATTTGAGAGCCTTCGAAAGGGGATAAATTCAGACATTAAAGAAATGGAAAAGGAATTTGATGCAGTGATAATTGTGGTCAATGATTATGAACGAGAACTTAAATATAATGAAGTTGAAAGGAAAAACTTGCATATCTTAAATTAGAACTTGATTTCGAGTTGTGTTGCTCAAGATGTGTTTTATACTGTTACTAAGCACTCAATTACTGCTTCTCGATTTCATGAATTATCTGTTGCTTTGAAAGTTTCCCATGATCGTGTCATCGAGCTTGAAAAGAAAAACTCATAACTAAACGAGAAAATTGATCAGGATGATCACGATAATTTGGTTAAACATCTTTCTAAACTTGAAGTTGAACATTTTGATTTACAATTAAAATATCAACATCTTAAGAAAAATGTCAAAACCTCAAACATCAAGACATCCCCAAATGTTCCTGAGTTTGATGCAGTTTTTCAGATAAACAAACGTGACGAACAGATTTAAGCTCATTGTAACACGATCAGAAAGTTGAAAGCCCAAATATCTCAATTAAAGGGTGAAAAGAACAATGTGACTGGCTCCCAAATGCCTCCTCCTTTAGATTCGCAGTACTCTCAAACTTTTCATCTTCAAAACTTGGTTAATGTGTTGCAAAAAGAAAACGTGAGTTTTCTAGAAGAAAATGAAAAAGTTAAACGACACTTTAAATAGTTATATGATTCAATGAAAGCCACTCGTGACAAAAACAACGAAAAAATAACTTCTTTACAAAAAGAAATTGAGAATATGAGGAGTCAGGAAAGAGGGAAACTGCCACTTGTCTTTAATGAGAATGTTGCATCAAAGTCATCCTCAGACTGCAAATATACTGTGACTGTTAAATACATTCCTCCTCATCTTAGGAACAATGAACTTGTGTTTAATAACTATTTTGCTCACCTTAAGGATAGTCTAGAATGTCTCCGTGAGATTGTGGAAGAGGATTTCATAAATAAGCCTCTTGATAGAGAAATTAGGTTTGCTTGCATTCAGGCCAAACGATCTCAGGAGCTACTAGAATGTTTAATTGCAACATGTCCTAAATCCTTAGGTGCGAAAGGAAAAGCTGTGATGCCTTGTTCTATGCCTAGTGCCAAGTATACAAACCATTCTATGCCCAGTTTTAAGAAAGTGAACACTAATATGCCTTCTAGTAGTTCAGATCCCTGCACGACTAGTTCAGGAGTGCAAAAAGTAGATCAACCAACTAATTTTCCCACAATTCCCTCTACAGGAGTAATCAGTGACATTAAAGCAAGCGTGTCAAAGCCTCCAGGAAATACCAAGCAAGATAGGACCTCGCAAGCTAAGAATGTGCATTGGAAGAGAGTAGAAGACCAACCTATGAACTTTAAGTTTGAGTTGAATAAAACGAATCGTGTTGATTCTAGTATTAGCCATAGGCGTACTGTAATTTATTTGAATTCTTATACTATCTGCAAACCTTGTAATGATGACTGCTTGAATTCTGTTACTAATCATGAATGTGGTGTGAATGTTTTGTCTAATGCTGTCAAATGCCCAGTTAAAATTGTTGATGTTAAAAATTTAGCTAAGAGGGCTAAAAGGCAAAGGCGAAAGAAAGTTAGAAAATAGTGGAAACCCACAGGAAGAACATTTAGTAAAATAGGTTATCAATGGATACCTTCTGGCCGTAAGGTTAATGAGTTCTGCTCTCAACTTGCTAAGACAATGCCCACTAGAAAATGGATGCCTACTGGTAGAACTATTCCCTTAAGAAGTGAACATACTTTGAATAGGTCGAATACAGACATTAGCACTGCATCTATTTCTGATGATTCCATTGTCTCTACTTCTGATGTGGGTGTTCCAATCACTGTTACTAACCAAGTGGAACCCATTATTGCATGGGGTTCCCAATTATCCAATTATCCATTCATGTATGTGTTCAACTACAGATCGTTCAAATCGTTCTGTGGTACCTGGACTCAGGCTGTTCCAAGCATATGACTGGAGATCGCTCGCTGCTCATGAACTTCGTGAGTAAATTCATCGGGACTGTTAGATTCGGGAACGACCAATTTGGAGCAATTATGGGTTATGGAGATTATGTGGTTGGTAAAAGTGTAATTTCCAGGGTATATTATGTGGAAGGTCTTGGTCATAACTTGTTCTCTGTTGGTCAATTCTGTGATTCCGTTCTTGAAGTAGCCTTTAGAAAACATACTTGTTTCGTTAGAGAACTTGATGGTGTGGAATTATTAAGAGGTACTCGTGGTTCTAACCTATACACCATCTCTATCGAAGACATGATGAAGTCTTCTCCAATCTGCTTGCTGTCAAAGGCTTCTAAAACAAAGTCATGGTTATGGCATCGTCGTCTCAATCACTTGAACTTCGGCACCATTAACAACCTTTCCAGAAAGGATCTTGTCAGAGGCTTACCTAGATTAAAATATGAAAAAGATCATCTTTGTTCAGCTTGCCAACTGGGAAAAAGCACAAAATATGCCCACAAACCAAAACCCACAAACTCTGTAATGGAAGTTCTTCATACCCTTCATATGGATTTGTGCGGACCAATGACAGTGCAAACGATAAATGGGAAGAAATACATTCTAGTAGTCGTTGATGACTACTCTCGATTTACTTGGGTAAAGTTTTTGAGGACAAAGGATGAAACTCCAGATGTCATCATCAAACTAATCAAACAGCTTCAGGTTCGACTCAACAATACAGTCAGAATTGCTCGAACTGACAATGGCACAAAGTTCGTTAACAAAGACTTAATTCAGTTTTATGAAAGTGTTGGAATCAGTCATCAAAGAAGTGTTCCACGAACTCCTCAACAGAACGGTGTAGTTGAAAGACGAAATTGAACTCTTGTGGAAGCCGCAAGAACAATGCTAATTTATTCAAAGGTTCCAATGTTTCTATGGGCTGAAGCCATTGCCACTGCTTGTTACACCAAAAATCGTTCCCTTATACGCACCTCTCATGGAAAAACTCCATATGAACTTGTCCATAAACGAAAACCAGATCTATCCTACCTTCGTGTGTTTGGTGCTTTGTGCTATCCAACGAATGACGGTCAAGATTTAGGTAAGTTAAGAGCTAAGGCGGACATTGTTGTTTTTGTAGGTTATGCATCAAACAAGAAGGGTTACTGAATCTACAACAAAAGAACTCGAGATATCATGGAAACTATTCACGTCACGTTCGATGAGCTGTCCAGGCAAATGGCTCCAGGACAATCCAGTTCTGGACCCGCATCTCAACCTTCATCAAGTAGTCCTATCAGTTCTACTCTTGTTTCTAATCCATCTCCAACAACTCCTTATGTACCTCCGTCAAAAGATGATTTAAAGAAATTGTTTGGTCCAATGTTTGATGAACACTATGAACCAAATGCTGATGAAATGTCAACTCCATCAACAGAGGCTGCTCCTATTCCTATGAATGAAGTCAACCCTTCAGTTTCAATATCATTAAGTCAAGAAGCGCCTGCTGCTGATCACTCTGTCTCATCAACAAATCATCAATCATCGAATGTACATAATGGAATTGTTTCTGGCACCCATGATGAAGTTAATCCCTTTGCTACTCCCGAAGATGCTCCATTCGAAAACATATTTGCTCCTGAATCATCATCAGAACCATCTTCATCAGGAGATATCGACTCTGCTACTTCAGTTCCTCAACAACAGCCACATGAACACCTCAGAAAATGGATACATGATCATGCATTGGACAACATCATTGGAAACCCCTCTCGTCCAATATCCACACGGAATCAACTTGCAACCGATGCTTATGGTGCTTCTTCAACTCCGTATTCTCTAAGATCAAACCAAAAGATGTTAAAACCGCCATGAATGAAGACAGCTGGCTCAATGCCATGCAAGAAGAAATTCATGAGTTTGATCGACTTGATGTATGGGAATTAGTACCTGCTCCAGATTGTGCTATGATCATTGCTCTAAAATGGATCTTCAAAGTGAAACTTGATGAGCATGGTGATGTTTTAAAGAACAAGTCGTATACGTCAGCCAACCTGAAGGCTTTGTGAATCCAGAGCATCCTACTCACGTCTATCGTTTGAAGAAGGCTCTTTACGGTTTAAAGCAAGCTCCAAGGGCATGGTATGATACGCTATCAAAGTTTCTTCTATCTACTGGATTCAGCAAAGGAGCAGTTGATCCAACATTGTTCACCAGGAAGTCAGGCAAACATTTAATTCACGTTCAAATATATGTTGATGATATTATCTTTGCCTCGACTGACCCTAATGAGTGTGACCATTTTTCAAATGAAATTGGTTCTAAATTTCAAATGTCAATGATGGGACAAATGTCATTTTTCTTGGGATTACAAATTTCACAAAGTCCCAGAGGCATTTTTATAAATCAATCTAAATATGCAAATGAGATTTTAAAGAAATTTGGATTTGATTCTAGTGACCCTGTTGACACTCCCATGATAGAGCGTACTAAACTAGATGAGGACCACTCAGGGATCATGGTAGACCAAACGAAATATCGTAGTATGATTGGATCCCTGATGTACCTCACAGCTAGTACACCAGACATCTTGTTCGCTGTTTGCATGTGTGCTAGATATCAGGCTAAGCCTACCAAAAAGCACCTTGAAGCGGTTAAATGGGTCTTTCGGTATCTCCAAGGAACCATCAACATGGGACTTTGGTACCCGAAGGACACCAGTATGTCTCTAACAGCCTATGCAGATGCTGATCATGCAGGGTGTCAAGATACACGTCGAAGTACGTCTGGAGGTGCTCAGTTTTTGGGTGATAAAATTGTGAGCTGGTCTTCAAAGAAGCAAATGAGTACTTCTATTTCCTCTATAGAGGCTGAATACATAGCCATGTCATCTTGTTGTGCTCAAATCCTATGGATGAGATCCCAATTATCTGACTATGGCTTTGAATTCAACAAAATCCCTCTGTACTGTGATAATGAAAGTGCTATTGCTCTCTCATGCAACAACGTACAACACTCAAGAGCAAAGCACAACGACATTCGACATCATTTCATCAGGGAGCAAGTAGAAAACAGTGTGGTGGAACTATACTTTGTGAGGACTGAATACCAGTTAGCAGACATCTTCACCAAAGCTCTTCCTAGAGAACGTTTTGAGTTTATCCTTCCACGACTTGGTCTTAAGAGCCTAAAAAAATAAATAAAATAAAATAAAATTTAATATCCAGAAAAATTCCAAAAAATATTGTCTTTTTGTCATGTTTTTTGCTCTGATTCGATAATATCTACGGTTTTTGTGCTGTCACTCAAAGAGTGACATGGAGCTTTAGATGTTTTTTCGAATGTTTAATAAAAAAATAAATCAAAAATCAAAATTTTTTTTAGAGAAAATGAAACAATGGTTTATTGTCATTTCAGGCAGTAACCCGTTTTTCAAAGAAAGAACAGAGCCATGCTTTATCTTGTTTTTCAAATCTCATGCTCTGATTCTATAAACAATTACTTACTATCTAATGAAAACTAATTGCTTTGTAAAATAACTCGGACTCTATTGTTGAAAATCATCTGGACTTAACGTTTGTCAAAATATCTATCTCTCAATCAACAACTTATGTCATTGATTGAGGGGGAGAATGATTTCAATAAAATTAAAAGGTTATTTGTCATACAATTGTTTTCAAAAGATAATCATGCATGTTTAATCAATGGAGTTTAAAGTCTCAAAATCTGATCCTTATCAGTTAAAATGTTTTTCATAATCAAGTCACAATTCTCCTCAAAAGCTTTCAAAATCAATTTAAATCTACAGAGATCACAAATCTCAAATGATTTGAAAATTATGATCGGGGGAGAATTTGTGATTTAAATTGGATGAAAACTGATAATTTGATAAATGGTTTCATATGTGCTTAGCAAGCCTTCATCCCCACATGTGCCAAACGATTTCAAATTTTCCATGCACATGTTGAGGGGGAGCATCTTTTTAAACCACAAAGAATCGAAACGTGATTGATTTGTCTCTAAGTGCAGGTTCCCTCTAGTATGTGCAAAACTCTTTCAAACCTCGAGGCACATAATGAGGGGGAGCAAACTTATGAAAATCTCATCCTTCCCTAATATGCTTTATCTACTTGTTTTGATCGGGGAAGTGATGTTGATATCTTTTAGAAAATGGTAATCAAAGAAGTTAATTCTTCCTCTTGCCTCCGTGTGCTAAAACAATTTCAAATACATGAAGCACCTGTTGAGGGGGAGCTCTTTCTCTAAAAATATCAAAAACAATTCAGGTACAAAATGCTTTGATAATATATCACAAGTATCTGGATTGATTTTCAAATGGTTTTCAATGGGTTCCAATGGCAGATGAACAATACCAAATAGACCGACCAACTTTACTTAATGTATGGTGATATAAGGATGATAAGGTTAGGTATTTGTTCCCATGATCCGCGGGAACCGGAGGGATCTACCCAGGGACAATCCACTAGTTAGTGTAGAAGTCCTTAGTTATGATGATGAAAAGGAGAAAAGTGAGATATGGGAAGAGTGCGGACTGAGACTGAGCTAGTACTGGAATAAACCCAACAAGGTTCTAGTTATGAAGTCTCGGTAAGCACTGAAGGGGTTGAAGAATGAAAAAGAATTAAATGTGAAAAAGGGTGAAAAGAAATAGCCCTCCATTTATTCAACCTTAGGGCAGAAACCGGGTTCAATTCATATGCTACTGGTGGTTACCAAGGTAACATCGGTATTGAAGACAAGACGTCATGGACCCAGTGACGCACTGCACTAAACTTCCCAAGCTACTCAAGTTCCTCTTAAAAGAACTTGTTTCATTCTCACGGGGATCCGACATAATCTATCGACTTTCTCTTAGAGATCGTTGATATTGAAGAAGGAGACCCTCTCCCTAGTCTCTGAAATAGGATCCAAATATGCACAATTGAGTCTAGAGCCACGAGATCATCAATAAATCTCATTAGGACACTTTCAATGAAGACTCTCTGTTTCACACAATGTGGAAAGAGAGATTATATCTAATGAGTCCTACGCATTATCCTTGTGGTATTTCCAGAACATCTGAGTGATGTGCAAACATATTCACAATGAAGATGGAAAGCCTTCTGGAGCCAACATCAAACAAGCTCCTGGTGGGTGGCATGTGAGATCTATCCAATAGATCAACCATGTGACAACTGAACAGAAACAATGGGGCGATTCAATCTTTTGAATCAATCCTGGTTCAGGTTATTCATTGACGGATACCTTTGAAAACCGGTCGTTGTGCTTAAAAACTCTTTTCTTTAGCACATCAATTATGTACAAATATTTCAAAATAAAAGGTCTTTATGATTGATAATTGATTTTCATTAAAACCTTCGTTGTATTGCAAAAACAATTTCTATTGAGCGATACACGATTGTTTTTCAAATCTCTTTTTATCAATCAGTGAATCTCAATTCTCTGGTTCACTCACTCCGTGTTGTCTTCTTTGAGACGTTCCAGTTTGAGAACGACTAGAGCATTTGCGAAACCCTGTCAAGGAAATTCTTCGAATTATACGATCACAGGCGTACTTGTATGATCAAGGGGAACTGTGGGCGTGTACCTCAATTCAACGAAAGTGATCAAAGACACTTTCGTGCATTTTATTGCTAACTGTTGTATGCATGTACGCCCGACGTTTGCAGCTGATCAGAATGAAGCGGTCAATCCATAGCCGCATGCTCACACAATATATTCATTTCTAAAGAAATCATGATAAGTGCATCAATGACTCTGATATTTTCACTCCATGCTTCCGCTACGCTGCTGCCAATATCATGAATCAACGAAAGCTTCCGCTACTCTGATGAGAATATATCATGATCCAGAATGTGAGCATGTCGGTCCAAATGTCACAACATCACATAATACCAACACCACAATGGAAGAGTCAGAGATGTATTATAGCTGATGATCTCAAAGCTGGCTTAAAACTCATTATCACGTGGATCAGTAAAAGACCTCCACTTGGATTAACCAAACATGCAACAATGATGAATCAATGACTACGAGTTTCAGTGCAAAGTACTACATCAAGAATGCAAGAACAATTTAAAATGTAATATCTGTTTGTATTCAATGTAAATTTTAATGTGTGTTTGAGGTGACCTCCCTTAGGGGGAGATTGTTAGGATTTAGTAAATCCAGTTATTAAAGTGTCGGACACCTCAAGTATATGTAACCGTTAGAAAGCTCATAGTCGTAGATTATTATAAGTTAAGTAGTATTTAGTTTGTAACACCGTGGAGGACGGACGGGTCTTTACCCACTGTATGCCTGATCCACAGCCCGTAGGTGGCGAGTTATGTAAGAACTATAAATACTCTCTACCTCCTATGGTAGAGAGTTGGAGCTCATAATAATACTTTCATTTTCTCTCACTAAGTTCCCAAACCTCTAACTCTTTCTCTCTCTAAAACCTATTATATACGCCTCTTTGATCATTGGTTTAGTGTGTTTGTGAAATCCAATATGTTACACAACATCACTTTCCTGATCAAAATAAGTACTTTTCATACTTTGTTAAGGATATTTTTGGAAAGGATGTGGTTTTCAAAAAAATTGCTCCCCCTCAATATGTGCATAGAGATTTGAAAGTGTTTTGCACATATTAGGGAAAATCTGCACATTGAAACAAATCAATCACGTTTCAATCCTTTTTGGTTTGAAATAGATGCTCCCCCTCAACATGTGCATGTAAAATTTGAAATCGTTTGGCACATGTGGGGAGGAGAACTTGTAAATTACAATAAAACCATTTATCGAATTATCAGTTTAAATACAATTTAAATCACAAATTCTCCCCCGATCACAATTATCAAATCATTTGAGATTTGTGATCTCTGGAGATTTAAATTGATTTTTGAAAGCTTTTGAGGAGAATTGTGACTTGCTTATGAAAACATTTAACCGATAAGGATCAAATATGAGACTTTAAACTCCAACGATTGAACATGCATGAGTATCTTTTGAAAACAATTGTATGACAAATAACCTTTTGATTTAATTGAAATCATTCTCCCCCTCAATCAATGACATAAGTTGTTGAGTGAGATATAGAGATTTTGATAAATGTTAAGTCCAGATGATTTTCAAAAATTGAGTCCGAGTTATTTTTCAAATCTATTAGTTTTCATTAGATAGCAAATATTTGTTTATAGAATCAGAGCATGAGATATGAAAAGCAAGATTAAGTATGACTCTGTTCTTTCTTTAAAAAACGAGTTATAGACTGAAATGACTATAAGCCTTTTCTTACATTCTCTCAAAAATATTTTTGATTTTATTTTTTATTTATTTTTTATTTTTTATTTTTTTTTATCATTCGAACAACATCTAAAGACCCGTGTCATTCTTTGAATGACAACACAAAGACCGTAGATGAAGTCGAATAAAGGAAAAGGGAAAAATATTTTTGGCTTTTTCAAAGATTTTCTGATTTTTTGTGGATTTTCTAATTTTATAGTTTTGTATTTTGGTTTTTTGAATAAATATATACAAGAGATAGATGAAGAAAAACCTTTTACTCATCTTCTTCCTCTTGAAGACGTTTGAGTGTTTCCGGTTGTAGACTCTTTAGACCAAGTCGTGGGAGGATAAACTCAAAATGTTCTCTAGGAAGGGCTTTGGTGAAGATGTCTGCTAACTGGTATTCAGTCCTTACAAAATAGAGTTCCACTACACCGTTCTCCACTTGCTCCCTGATGAAATGATGTCGAATGTCGATGTGCTTTGCTCTTGAGTGTTGTACGTTGTTGCATGAGAGATCAATGGCACTTTTGTTATCACAATACAGAGGGATTTTGTTGAATTCAAAGC
The DNA here is from genome assembly GCA_910596185.1 of Chrysanthemum makinoi. NCBI lineage: Eukaryota > Viridiplantae > Streptophyta > Magnoliopsida > Asterales > Asteraceae > Chrysanthemum > Chrysanthemum makinoi. The sequence continues at coordinate 10,273,324 of OU343220.1, forward strand.
CATAGTCAGATAATTGGGATCTCATCCATAGGATTTGAGCACAACAAGATGACATGGCTATGTACTCAGCCTCTGTAGAGGATATCGAAGTACTCATTTGTTTCTTAGAAGACCAGCTCACGAGCTTATCACCCAAAAACTGAGCACCTCCAGAAGTGCTTCGACGAGTATCTTGGCATCCTGCATGATCAGCATCTGCATAGGCTGTTAGTGACATACCGGTGTCCTTCGAGTACCAAAGTCCCATATTGATGGTTCCTTGGAGATACCGAAAGACCTGTTTAACCGCTTCAAGGTGCTTTTTGGTAGGCTTAGCCTGGTATCTAGCACACATGCATACAACGAACAGAATATCTGGCCTACTTGCTGTGAGGTACATCAGGGATCCAATCATACTACGATATTTATTTTGATCTACCATGATCCCTGAGTGGTCTTCATCCAGTTTAGTACGCTCAATCATGGGAGTGTCAACAGGGTCACAAGAATCAAATCCAAATTTCCTTAAAATCTCATTTGCATATTTAGATTGATTTATAAAAATGCCTTCGGGACTTTGTGAAATTTGTAATCCCAAGAAAAATGACATTTGTCCCATCATTGACATTTGAAATTTGGAACCCATTTCATTTGAGAAACGATCACATTCATTGGGGTCAGTCGAGGCAAAAATAATATCATCAACATAGATTTAAACGTGAATTAAATGTTTGCCTGACTTTATGGTGAATAATGTCGGATCAACTGCTCCTTTGCTGAATCCAGTGGATAGAATAAACTTTGATAGCGTATCATACCATGCCCTTGGAGCTTGCTTTAACCCGTAAAGAGCTTTCTTCAAGCGATAGACATGAGTAGGATGCTCTGGATTCACAAAACCTTCAGGTTGGCTGACGTATACGACTTCTTTAAGATCTCCATTAAGAAAAGCCGTCTTTACATCCATCTGATAGACTACCATATTCTCAATAGCAGCATTAGCCAGGAAGATTCTGATTGCCTCGATACGTGCAACTGGAGCAAATGATTCTTCAAATTCAATGCCTTCCTCTTGACGGTATCCTTTAGCAACCAATCGAGCCTTGTTCTTTAATACATCACCATGCTCATCGAGTTTTACTTTGAAGATCCACTTTAGAGCAATGATCATAGCACAATCAGGAGCAAGTACTAATTCCCATACATCTAGTCGATCAAACTCATGAATTTTTTCTTGCATGGCATTGAACCAGCTGTCTTCATTCATGGCAGTTTTAATGTCTTTTGGTTCGATCTTAGAGAGTACGGAGTTGAAGAAGCACCATAAGGCATCAGTTGCAAGTTGTTTACCAGTGGATACTGGACGAGAGAGGTTTCCAATGATGTTGTCCAATGGATGATCTTGAATCCATTTTCTGAGGTGTTCATGTGGTTGTTATTGAGGAACTGATGTAGCAGAGTCGATTTCTCCTGATGAAGATGGTTCAGATGATGGTTCAGGAGCAAATATGTTCTCCTGATGAAGATGGTTCAGATGATGGTGCCAGAAACAATTCCATGATGTACACTCGATGATTGATGATTTGTTGATGAGACAGAGTGATCAGCAACAGGCGCTTCTTGACTTAATGACATTGAAACTGAAGGGTTAACTTCATTAACAGGGATATGAGCAGCCTCTGTTGATGCAATTGACAGATCATTAGCATTTGGCTCATAATGTTCATCAAACATTGGATCAAACAATTTCTTCAAATCATCTTCTAAGGGTGGTACATAAGGAGTTGCTGGTGAGGGATTTAGTACAAAAGTAGAACTGATGGGACTACTCGATGAAGGTTGAGATGCGGGTCCAGAACTGGATTGTCCTGGAGCCATTTGCCCGGACAGCTAATCGAACGTGACGTGAATAGTTTCCATGATATCTCGAGTTCTTTTGTTGTAAATTCGGTAACCCTTCTTGTTTGATGCATAACCTACAAAAACTCCAATGTCCGCCTTAGCTCTTAACTTACCTAAATCTTGACCGTCATTCGTTGGATAGCACAACGCACCAAACACACGAAGGTAGGAGAGATCAAGTTTTCATTTATGGACAAGTTCATATGGAGTTTTTTCATGAGAAGTGTGTATAAGGGAACGATTTTGGGTGTAACAAGCAGTGGCAATGGCTTCAGCCCAGAGAAACATTGGAACCTTTGAGTAAATCAGCATTGTTCTTGCGGCTTCCACAAGAGTTCGATTTCGTCTTTTGTTAGGATTTAGTAAATCCAGTTATTAAAGTGTCGGTCACCTCAAGTATATGTAATCGTTATAAAGCTCGTAGTCGTAGTTATTTCATGTTAAGTAGTATTTAGTTAAGTATCACCGTGGAGGACGGACGGGTCTTTACCCACTGTATGCCTGATCCACAGCCCGTAGGTGGCGATTTGTGTAAGACTATAAATACCCTCTACCTCCCAAGGTAGAGGGTTGGAGCTCATAATAATACTTTCATTTTCTCTCACTAAGTTCCCAAACCTCTAACTCTTTGTCTCTCTAAAACCTTGAATTAAACGCCTACTTGTGATCATGGTTTGATGTGTTTGTGAAATCCAATATGTTACAAATGGTATCAAGAGCCATGGTTTGATCATCTCTCTTACATATCCTTGGATTTCTAGTGGTTTTATATGTTTTTTGAGTTTGAAAAAGTTTAGTGGTTTTTTCATCATTTGGATCATTTCTTGTGTTAAAGTTTGAATTTTGAGTGTACTTTTGTGTTTTGAATCATTTTAAGTGCTTGGGTTTGGATTTGGAAAGCTTGAATCACTGTGGTTGAGCTTGTTTTGGATTGAAAAGTGTTGTTTTTAAGTTTTTCTACCTAGCGACTTGATTCTCGGGGCTGTTTTCTTCATAGCGACTTGCTTTGTTAATTTCTAGCGAGTTGTTGTGTAAGTCGTAGCGACTTGATCTTAGCGACTTTTCTATTGAGACAAGCCGACAAATAGTACAACTTAGTGGAGGTGCCACTTTGGCTAGCGACTTGGTTGGGTTAGCGACTTGTCTTTATTGTTTCTAGCGACTTGTCCTTATTGTTCTTAGCGAGTTGAATCTTAGCGACTTGGATACTTAGCGAGTTGCTCTTTAGCGACTTGTCTGCTTAGCTATTTGGTGCTTTAGTGACTTGTGTTCAGCGACTTGGGTCTTAGCGACTTAAGCTTAGCGACTTGATTCACAGCGACTTGTGGTTTAGCGAGTTGCTATTTAGCGACTTGATTCACAGCGACTTGAGGTTTAGCGATTTACTACTTCGTGACTTGTTGCTTAGCGACTTGGTTCAAGGATTATAGCGACTTGGTTGATATTTGTTTCTAATACGGTTTTCTCTTGATTTAGTAAAATCCCGTGAAAGAATCTATTTCCCGGTTTAATCATAGAGTTATAAAATCCCGTGAAATCTGTAAACATGTCTACCAACGTGCCTACAATCATCTCTACTGTAGCTGAGGACGTTCAAGCAGCTGGTTCAGACACTCGTCCACCCATGCTTGACAGAACTGACTATGACAACGAATTAGGTTGTATTGTCTAGGAAAGGAGAATGAAGTCAACATTCTCAAGTCAATTGATGAAGGACCTTATCAGATTGAGACTACAAGAGACATGATTGATACTGCTGTAGATGGAACAATGATCTATGGAATGGACAGATCAAAGATGTATGATGAGCTCAGTGATAAGGAGAAAAAGAGATTCGATGCTGATATCAGGGCTTCAAACATTATACTTCAGGGTCTTCCAAAAGATATCTACAAGCTTATCAATTACAACACTGAAGCCAAAGCTGTTTGAGATAATGTCAAGATGCTTCTCTCGGGTTCTGAATTAACTAAGGAAGACAGAGAATCAAAACTGTATGATGAATTTGAGCACTTTAAGATGAAACCAGAAGAGAGTGTCTATGAATGTTACGTGAGATTTTACAAGCTTGTCAATGACATGAGGAATATCAAAATGACCATGCCAAATATTCAGCTGAACTCAAAGTTTGTGAACAACATGAATCCCGAATGGCATAAATTTGTCACCTCTGTGAAGCTAACCAAAGGTCTTAAAAAATCCAACTATGAGCAACTGTATGCCTTCCTGATTCAGAATGAGATACATGCCATGTTTGAGTGAGTGATTATTGATTAGTTCAAAGCTAAACAGGGAGAGACAAGTTCATCAAATGATTCAACAGCTTTTTACACCAATGTTGGGATTACCACCAAAGCTTCTCAAGTCATACCCACGGGTAATGGTAATCACAAACTCATTCCCGATCCGAGGTTCAAGCAACCAGATGCTGATGTTGTCATGGGACACTTCATCAATCAACTGGCTCTTATGGTTAAACAAAACTTGACCCTTACTCCTCACACTAACAGTCTTCATACAAACAATGAAATCATAACTGCATCCAACGTACACAATCATGATATTGTCAGAGATGGAAAGATTATGGTGCAACCAGGTCAAGGGAGGCAGTATGAACAGGGAAGAGGAGGAGTTAGAGTAGGGTATATGGCTAATCAGAATCGTGGAAGAAATGCCAATCAAGGACAAGCAAAGCCAATCAAATGCTACAACTGTGGTGGTGAAGGACATATTGCTAGGAACTGCACATCTCCAAAACGTCCACAGAATGCCGAGTACTTCAGAGACAAGATGTTGCTTGCTCAAGCTCAGGATAATGGTGCAGCATTGGATGAAGAGGAGTTGCTGTTTCTTGCAGAAGGAAATTCTATGACTTATGATGCTGATGTTGATGAGCAGCCAATTAAGGAAATAGGTCACAATCATCAAAATGCCTTTCAAGTTGCAGATTGTGATGCATTTGACTCTGATGTCGATGATGAACCTACTGCCCAAACAATCTTCATGGCTAGCATCTCACCTATGGTCTCTCCAAAGGTCTCTTCACCACAACAGGCTGGCTCATCCAAAGAATCAATCATCTCAGAGGTATTAAAACTATATGATGATTGTGATGAGCAAAAGATGCATAATAATGTACAATCTCTTGAAACTTATGAATCAGATATTGATGATGAGGGTAATAGCAATATTGTCCCATATGATCAATATGTGAAGCAAAGTGAAAGTGAGATTGTACCAAGTAATGTATCTTCTGCAGTCAATGATGACTATGTTTTTTATGAATACACTGCATGTGCCCCTGATGATTCTGTTATCTCTGAACTGAATGCCTATAAAGAACAAGTTGCTATTTATGAACAGCGTGCTAAGTTTGAGTTAACAACCCGTGAGCAGGAAATGGATGACCAAATGCGTACAATTATTAGAAAAAGTAATTTTAGAGAAGAAGTATTAAAACAAGAGTTAAACTCCTTACAAAAAAAGCTTTCTAAAACTGCTAAGCAAAAACAAGAACTTCAAGAAAATGTGAAAATGCTTAAGCAAGAATTCAATGCTAAGGAATCAAAACTTTTGAATGATTTTTCCAATCTAAAAACTTTGAAAACAAGCTTGAAAATAAGTTGTACGTACAAGGAAATACCATTCAAACTGCTCACTTGATCACTAAGCACAGAGTCTTAAGCGATAAGCATAGCATTCCCCTTGTTGAGGAACCTAATCCCGAGGTCGTTAAAAAGGCTAGAGCTGCTCATAAGTTTCTATATGATGGTAATGAGATTCTTAAGCCTAGGCAAACACCATCTTGTGTTGGAAGCACGGAAGAGGATAGGAAATTAAATGATGCCTCTAGTGAGAAAATGAATAAGAAGTTAGAAGATCCTGAGTGTAAAATGAATAATATAACAATCAAACCCCATGATTATACTAAAGAAACTTGGATCTCCCTGAACAGGTTCAAACCTCAAACTCAATTAACCCCAGAACAAATTTTTTGGAAGAAAGATATGGATAAGAAAAAAGCCAATGAATTTGTTGATACAAGCACTCCCCTTAGGAAAATGCCTGCAGCTACTGTGTATCCTCCAAATACACCAATGCATTTAGTTCCTAGATCTATTGCCACTAATAGCAAAACCTTAATCAGCCTATATGTTGTTTATCAACTATTCACTGATTTTGAAAAGACATGTAAGAAGAGAATCACACCTACATGGATAACTGAGGGGGAAAGGAGTTTTGAGCAAACTAAAGAATGTTATTTAACTGAGGTCATGCCTTTCTTCAAACAATTAAAAGGTCAATTTGAGAGTCTTCAAAAAGGAATAAACTCATATATTAAAGAAATGGAGATGGAATTTGATGCAATGATAGTTGAGGTCAATGATTATGAACATGAACTCAAATATAATGAAGTTGAAAGGAAAAACTTGCATATCTTAAATGAGAACTTGATTTCGAGTTTTGTTGCTCAAGATGTGTTTTATACTGTTACTAAGCATTCAATTACTGCTTCTCGATTTCGTGAATTATGTTAGGTCACCATATATGTAACACAAGCATCAAGATGTAGAAATAGAGAAGAAAGAAGATCGGATGAACAATAAACAAACACACACTCACGTAATACTAAACCGGTTATGCGTAGAGAGTGAAATGAAAGATAAATTGAACAACCAACCCTCAAGTGAGGGTTATTACATAGTATTTATAGGAGAGGGAACTAGAGCAACACTCCTAGTCCCTTCCTTTCTCCTATGGGCTTGGGTCTAGGCTTATGGGCCTTCTACATAAGCCCAAGGCTAATTACAAACATAAAGGCCATATTAAGCTAACTATTACATATGAATTACTAACACTTAAATTAAGGTTTAGGAGTGATTCCAACAATCTCCCCCTCAAGTGCTAGTGATGAATGAAGTGATAAACGATGTAGGTGCTGATGTAATAGTAGCTTTGACGTCTTCTGACATTCTTCTTTCTTGTGAGAAGAAGTGTCTTGATTTGAACAATCTCCCCAGTGTAGAGAAATTATTTCCTTTGAAGTATTCAGCTTTGACGTCTTCATTTACTTTGTTCTTTAGTTCTTTGTTCTTTGTGGTGAGAGTGATAGTATGGTGTGGTAGTCTGCATCAGGTCTGCTTCGCTGCTTCAGTGTCTCCACGTCATTCTCCAACATGCTCACACACTCTTTGACGTTGGATTTCAGTACTGATGAAGTTCTCTTAGTCTTTAAACTTTGTAGATTCTTTGACTTGACGAAGAATCATTCTGACTTTGTGTTGCCTTTTGAGTGAACTTCCATTAGTGATGATGTTGGTATGAGCATGTGAAGAATCTGCACGATCAGTCCGCTCCAGAGCTTCCATAAGAAGAAAACATAAGAAAGGTTAGTGCTAAGCAGATTCCAGCACTTACAAGTTTGAACTTTGAGAGTGTTAACAGCATAGTGTGAAAACACAACTCTAATTCTCACAAAGGCCGTTCCTGAACCGGAGTCCCACAAGTGAGATAACACGATGTACCAAAGTACACCTACGATTCAGATGAGTCGCTGAGGTACATCGAAGCATCACCTCACGACTGTAGACCGTTTGAGACCACTAAGCGTAATCCACGGGGAGTTACCAAAGTGCCCTGCTGTCAGGGCTGTTTGATGTTGACCCTGGCAGGAGTTTCCATTCAATCACTGAGGATCACAATTGTGAACCCCTCATAAATGTTCTCGACAGATTGCTAGGATCTGTGTAGGACTCGATAATGTACCACTGAAGTTCTTATTGTTGAACGACAAGTGATAAAATGTCAAGTGTACCTAAGAGATCTTTTGATGAATCACGTGGCTCTAGACTCAATAGTTCATTTTGGTTTTCCTGAGCAGAGACTAGGGAGAGGGTCTCCTTCTTCAATACCAGCTATCTCTAAGAGAAAGCCGATAGTTTATGTAGGTTCCCTGTGAGAGTGAAACAAGCTTCTTTTGGGAGAAACTTGAGTGGCTAAGAAGGTTTAGTGCATGCGTCACTGGGTCCATGATGACTTTTAATCTTCAATACCGGTGTCATCTAGTGATAACCAGTAGCATATGAATTGAACCCGGTGTTTGCCCTAAGTTGAATAATTTGGAGGGCTATTTCTTTTCACCCTTTTCTTTGCATTTCTTTTTAATTCTTCAACTCATTCTTTCTCCATTTCTCATTTTCTCCTTTTTATAATCATACCTAAGGACTTCTAGATTCTAACTATTAGATCCCTCCGGCTCTGGCGGATCATAGGACGGTTATTCCTAACCTTAATCACCTTATAACTCCATTGCCATAAAACCACTTTCATGAAAATCTCTCGAAGTATTTGTGAATGAAAAACATGTTTGAACACTTCAAGAGTTTTAGATTTTCAGAATTACTCCCCCTCCACATGTGCTTAAGAGTTTTGACAGAAATCTGCACAGTGAGGAAAGAGCGCGCACTTTTTGAATTGATCGACTCAAGATAGACAATTCCTTGCGAGACACGATTACGTTGCATAGTTAAAGAGGTACATTGTCAGTTTTTAGGTGACAACTAGCTCTAATATGCGAGACACGAGACGTTGATAGCCTGTGAGATCAATGCGAGGACGACCACCGACGAAACTTTCCAATGTTCTGAACTGGTCCCTTCAAAACAACCTTTCATCAATATGCTTGATGATTCTCTTTACATCCCGACGTTCCTGAGAATTCCATCTCGTTGGTGACCCGATGCCTTGTTGTATCGCCTTTAACCTATATGCTAGACCATCTCTGACATGCTTCAATGTTGAATCTCCAAACTTATGAAGCTATGTACACACCATCAAGCAGTTGCGGTGTAGTTCACTACGGTAGACTACACCAACAGGTTTGCTGATGAGAGTGAATTGAGGGAGATGGTTGATGTCGCGAAGTTCTAGCTGAGGTCTGGTGAAGTTGACACGGGTCTGATACGACTCAACAGCAAGTTGCAAATCTTCTACACGTTCCTGGATCACTATGCTTCTGATGAAGATCAGCAAGGACTTGATGTATTCACGTTGAATTTTAGTCGAGAACTGTCTCATTCTTCCCTGTACCTTGGCAAGATACAGATCTTCAATGTCGTTGAGAGACAAGTTCTGAAAGTCCGCCTCATAGAATTCATAGTCCCTTTCGTCTTGTCTTTTGACCACGATAGTCTTAAGGAAGGTGTAATCCCATTTAGACGAAAGGGTGACATGCTTAACAGCAACGATCCCTTGTTTACTATACACTTCATGTTGAGACCTTCGAACCTGGCAGCTTCTGTAGTAGATTCGTCGGCGTTCCGGCCAATGGTGAATCCCATACAGTGCATCGATGTCATACTCTTCCACTCTGTTGTTGAACATGTGGGTAGCCTTTTCCTCGATGGCTATGCAGTTGGAGTATATGGCTGCCGGGAACGGAAGTGTAAGTGATGTAGCGTATTTCTTTGTCATATCGCTACCGTGTAGAAGAAATTCCAGGTCATTGTTGAAGAAGTATCGAAATGGAATCGTAGGTTGATCTGGTTGACTGATGGTAGGTAGGGGTTTGGTCCAATCTGTGTAGTATGGAGCCTTGTCTCGTCTGGTGTAGTCGATGTTTGCTTCAGGGTTGAGCCAATCAATGTTGTTGGACATGGCTCGTGCTACATTTTCAAGGTGATATTCAACCTCAATATCACTTTCCGAGCTGTCTTTGAGTATTTGGAATGCTTCATTCTTTATTCGTTTCAACTCTGATTTCGTCATCTTCTTCACACGAAACTTTTGTTGCAGTAACTTTGCATGCTCCAACGTACTGCCTCCTACCATATCTTGGTCATCAGTTAATGCGGGTGTAGCAGCAACAAGTGTGGAAAACCATTCATATTCAGTGTCATCGTCGTCTAGCCATGAAACGACATCAACCTGAGTCGTCTTCTTCTTCTTCTTAGGCCTAGAGGAGGATGTTGGTTTCTTTGTTGTGCTGGGAGAGGTGGGTTGTTGTTGGGGCTCACGGACTTCCTCACCGTCACCACCCGTATACTCAAAGTGATCACCGGTTTTCTGAGTCAGGGGTGGTAACTCAGAATCCTGAGGTTTATCAGTAGAAGAACGAGGAGGAGGTCGTTGTTGAGCTGGAGTCCTTTGGGGTGGAGGTTTCATGGAAGATGATTCACCAGTTTTCTTCGGGCGTTTAGGCTCGTTGTCCTTATCCTTATCCTTGTCTTCATCGTCTCTTGGATGTTTCGGCCTTTCAGTTTCTTCTCTGCATGCTAATTTGAGTTGATATTCCAGCAGTGCTTCAAACAATTCACCTTCAGAAGAAGTAAATGTTGCAGATCGTTTAGACATTTGAGCTACGAGCCTGGCAACCAATTCAGGATCTGAGAATATTATGGGATCAACTGGGTTGATGTTGACATGCATTGGAGTTGATCTCACAGTTTGCTTGGCCAAATGTAATAGATTCGGATAGAGTTGTTTGGTAAACATCTCCTTTGTAACTCCAGGAACGATGTCAAGAAGGAACTTATGAGTGTATCCTTTGATCATCTCGTTCATTTCCCCTTGAAGATCACGTTTCATGTGCTTATGGACGTATTCCCTTTCAATCTTCATCTTGTCATTCTCGTCATGAAGCACCTGTGTCTGGTCGGCAAGAAAATTCAGCTTTTTGTAAAGCATGTCTTTCTTTCTGACCTGCTTGGCAGCTTTAACGATTCGAGTCTTTGCATGAGAAGTCCAAGAGGCAGTTGGCTTCTTTACTGATTTGGATGTTGATTTGGTTGATCTTTTTGATGGTGGCGGTGAAGAGTGAGAAGACGAATCTGATGATGATGAGACGTGAGGAGACTCGGGGTCCTTAGGTGGTTCAGAAGTTTCCTCCTTAGAACGTGCGGGACTATCTAGAAGAAAATGATCATAGGCGGTTTCTTCTTCATTTCCAGACTTAGCCTTATCATCAGTCTTGGAATCATCAGCAAAAGTTTTCTCAGTCTTTTCAGTTTATGGTTCCTCAATATCAAAGTTGATGGAGTCCTCAATCTGCCGTTGTTGTTTTTCGTGGGTGATGGTTGTACCAGTTCCCTTATCGGGTTGATTAACCGCATCAAGAACTGGTGTTGCTTGTGTACCACCACTTGAACCTCCAGGGCCACGAGTTTGATCTTTTACGAATGTTTCGGCAAGATGTTTAGGTCTGAGTTCCTTCAACTTCCTTTGATATTCTTTTTGCTCATCTATTGGTTCTTCTTCAGAGCTCTCCTTATCATGCTCAATCACTGGAGTTTTCCCTTTTCCTTTGTCAGCTGGAGGACTTGGAGGTTTGGTTACTGAAGGAGTAATATTGGTTGCAGTTTCAGAGTAGAAGATCTCTTCGTCAGACTCAGTACCCTCCGAGTCCTCATCAGTTAACTTTCTTTGCGGTTCAGGCTTGGGAATGGGAATAGGAATAGCTTCCTTAGAGGGAACTCTCCGTTGTGTCCAGGTTTCCTCTTGGGGAACTTCCTTTGACTCTCAGTGCTTGTAGCACTTCCTGCACTTCCTCTTCTGGTTTTCCTGGTAGGTGTGCCAGAAGATTTTTCATCGAGAAAACCAACTTTGTTCTCTTCCACAGCTACCAAATACCTTTTGTAAGAGTATAGTTGTTTGAGTTCATCAGAGAGAAGGTGATCCGGCAACACAGCACCTTGTTTCTTTGTTGTTGACTCCTTGAATCTGACTGTTAGAGTAGGTTCAGACAACATGTCGTGATTATCAGGGTCATTGATTCTCTTGGGGATATCAGGGTTATACCCAAGTGCTCTTTGGATCAACAGTTTTGTATATCTGATATAAGGGATTTTTGTGCCAAGCTTTTTGAGGAATGTCATCATATCGTCCCATATCAGAGCTTCAACTTCTATGTGCTTCGTGTTGATCAAAGCCCAAAAGATTTGTAGTTCCATGAGCTTGGGATGCTCATAGCCACTGTCACGACCAGAAACATATTTTGTGATGATGATGTAAAGGGTTCTCCAAGGCTGAGGAATATTCTTGAGATCCACGTGTGAATGCTTAGTGATTATTCCTGAAGCTTCGTCGTACCCAATATCAATCAAGATTTGCAGGACAGTCTCTTCAGTTGGTGCAGTAGAGTATTCAGTTGGTATGATGTCAGGAATGAGGAGGCAGCCCTTAAATCTGCAGGTGTGATGGTGACTTGTTTGTCATTGAGCGTCACCGTCACAGCGTTTTGTCCTTTGATCTTTTGCATTGTAGTCCATAACTGTTGAATGTAGATCTCAGGCACTGTAGCAGAATTGGAGAGCATATTCTGATAAGGATGATTCTTGAGAATATCCACAGCAATTAAGCAAGAAGACTCTGAGCAGGTGAGAGTTTCAAAGTCAACACGGAGGTTAGTCTTTACAATCTTCATTGGATAGCCATTAGGGAAGATATCAGCAATGGTGAGAAGATTTGGTGCATCCACATTCTGCATATGAGCGTCCATGTCTAGATCTAAAATACAGTTAGCCAAAAGAACCAACATATCGAAAGACATAATGTTAGTCAACAGATGGTTTTTATTGTCTAATTATTGAATGTGCTATGTCGATGATTGTTACGAGTCCAAAGCTACTTATTTGTCCAATAGTCCAATGACGTCGTGATAAGTTTTGTGAGTTAGTTAACTTTAAGTTTTAAAGTTCATGTTATCACTTATTTTTCACAACATATTAAACGTTTAAGCTTATTAGTGACATTATTGGATTCGTGACGTTATAATTTATTTATTTACAAGTTTGCACGCGTAACAATTCATAATGAAGGTTAAACAAGGCTTAGGCGTAGAAATGGTAGCTTATGCGTAAACAGAAATGATATACGCGTAAATGTAAGCTTATGCGTAGGATCCTCAACTTACGCGTAAGAAATATTACGCGTAGGAAAAGGGGAACCTTATGCGTAGAGCTTACGCGTAAGCGTATATAAAACCTTACGCGTATGGCTTACTCGTAAGAGTAGACCTTATACGTAGAGGTCACTGTTTACGCATATCCTTCACAGGATACGCGTAGTCCCTTATGTAGAACCTTACGCGTAAACGTTACGCGTAAGATTTCTCTTACGCATAACATGCTACGCGTAAGGTGATCCTTATGCGTAGATGTCTAACAACCTTGATTATGATTTTTACGGGTAGCAAACCTGAAATAACATCAATATTAACATTAACATTCATTCTATACTTTATTACTACTATTTTGTTGCACAGTTACTATAATGTTAACATGTGAAAGTAATGGTATTTTTAAAATGTTTGTGCAATCTGACAGAGTGACACACATCAAAACTAACAGTCAAGTTACACTAAGGTAATATAAGAGTGTCGTTCAGAATGTTTGTTTGCGGCCGACTCTCCATCAATTTTTTTTAACAGGAGTGTCACTTATTGAGGCTACAGATGCATTTTGAGTACAACAATAATAAGAAAAATATATATGCTTATTAAACTTAGGAGGTTTGGTTTGAGCTTATTATTTCGGCCTATGTGGTTTATCAAGAACACATGAACAAAACTAAACTTCCTTTTAAGTGTGAAACCTGAGAATACAATGTTAAACAAACTATTGAGAGTCAAATGGTTATACCCTTGAGCTGCTTCAGTAGTGGTGAACTCTACGTGTTCCCAGCCCAAGAATCGGTCATCTCTAATTGCAAAGTGGAGTTCAGTGATTTCACCAACATCTTTCAAGAAATCCCTCCTATAAATAACATGAAATTGCATGTCAAAAGCAGACAAAACCATCCTAACAACTAATTAACAATAGGCGTAACAATACTGATTGTCCCATACTGATTTGCTTTATCATGTGAAACCATATTTACCATTAATGCAGAGAGTTAGCACCTCTGGTTGACAGATCATGGAAGATGGATGTAAGTGGACTGCTGAAAGAAGAGTCGCTACCAGTATAATAAATTTTCTCATTGTGTTGTTACCACTTGCTGATTTGATGCCTGCTAGAGGTAATATTAGTGCTTTTAGGTAGTTTTAAGTCAATAAATGATGGCCTAAATGTGTACTTGTTAGACGATTGTTATAATGTACCATGTGAATTGTGAATGAGCGCGCTTTGATGGAACTAAACCTTAATGTACTATAGGGACTGGTTCCGTATTTGTAATTACGTGTACATTACCATTTTATGTGGAACAATTCATCTTGTGAGTATCCTTGCTTTGAATCAGGTCCCTTTCCCTCAGGTTAAGAGGCTAACAATCTTTAAACTTTATATGGTTGTTCTTAATTCATCCACTACTGTAGGTCTTTAAAAAAAATTCATAACAATTTTTCTCAGTATATCATATATTTGAAAGCTTTAGTAAACATTCGGAGAACTTATATCTACAGGCATATCAGTAACTTTATGTGTAGACATGCGATGTATTATTGCATTTGTTTATTATAATTATTAGGACATCTATAAATCATTGATGTTAGTATTATTTGTCGTGATACAATCAATCTTAATAGCGGAATAACTTTGTCCTCAGTAACATATTATATACTTATGAAAGAGCACTTACCAGCCTATGCATTTTCTGATATATCGATATGTTACCGAAGCTAACTCTTCTTGGTTGATAAATGTAAACACACAAAACTTAAACTTGAAGCTTTTTCAAGGATAAGAATCTACCTCTTTAAGGCCTGCTCCCACTATCGCGCTGGTTGGTGTCAACATTCCAAGCATGCCGGATCAACCTTTAGGCCCTTATCCTGTAATAACTATGGAGCACTAATTTACCATGAAACATGTCTTCAAAGCAAGGAGCTCGTATACTTCAGTGAAATTTACCATTAAAGTGCCTACAAACTATGTGCATCAACATTGCCCGGACAATCTGTATCGCATCACCAGCAAGAAAAAGAATTAATGAGCATATATCAGTTCGTTCAACCTTGTTTTTGTTTAATCCTCGGAAAAACAAATGTCTGGAAATCCTAGAATCATAGGCTCTTAGTAGAGTCGACCCATCGGACCAAGAAATATTAAAAAAAGAATAATATTAAAATAAAATAAAAAAGATAAAATAAAATAATGCTAATAACAGAAATACCATACAGGCATATCAGTAACTTTATGTGTAGACATGCGATGTATTATTGCAGATGTTTATTATAATTATTTGGACGTCTATAAATCATTGATGTTAGTATTATTTTTCGTGATACAATCAATCTTAATAGCGGAATAACTTTGTCCTCAGTAACATATTATATACTTATTAAATAGCACTTACCTGCCTATGCATTTTCTAATATATCGATATATTACCGAATCTAACTCTTCTTTTGTTGCTATCAGAAGAAGCCTCACTGATCCACTGAAAGTTCTGTACCACATTTCGGATGAGTAACTGCAATACTTACAAAGCAAAAAATTACCTATATAACTCAAGATATACCTAAAGTTGCACCATTTGTGTCACATTGAACCAAAATTATATAATACTTCGTTTGCGTCTTCAGCACTTCAAATGGTATTTTTCTCCATCTAACAGTAGATATTTTCCCACTTTCATTCGAACTTACATGCAATTTGTGAAGATTCTGCGAGAATTGGGACTTAAAGATAAACTATCAGTTTCTTCCGCGATGAAGATTCTTACCAGGCTTCAAAAGTGTTGTGGTTACCAGAGTCTTAATGTGAATGAACTCCATGCAGTGATGAATTTTCTTCAATTTTTTTATAATGAAACAATAGAGCAGCCAAGAGCACAGTAATATGAGATGTTGTGTTGAAAAAAAACCTCATTCACATGAACACAGCTAGATCTGCCATTTTAGAAAGAAGAAATATCAGGTAACGATGACAGAGGTCAGAATTTATGATTACAATAAGTAGACTTATAAGAACATCAAATGATACGTTTTATCTAATCCTTGTAACTCACTTTAATTTCTTTGTTTAGTGTCACGTGGTAATAATATACCCAATAAGAGATTGAGTATGTTAAATAGTGAGTCTGCTTTGATCTAAGTTTATCTGAAATTGGTTACAAAAGACTGTTAAGATCGTTAGGATCAACATTTTCTGCCAATTCAGTTTTCACTTAATGTTCTCTGTGTAGATAATGTCAGTCTTTAAAACGACCAGTTTCATCAAATTATACGATAAGTAGCCATTTTCTTGAAATTAAATCTTAGTTTTTCAGGATGGGTTTGAAGAGACATCTAAAATGGAGAATTTTAGGAATTGAAGCAGCGTTTACGTCTAACCTTTGATGAAACTGGTATGACAACTGAAAACTTTGTTTAGATTTATAAAATCTAAGAAATTGTTAAATAATAGTGAATAATTTGCGTTTATAAAATAGATGTATCGAGTAGTCCAATTTGGAATGGCCCGAGTCCTAGCTTTATAATTACAGGATGATAATGCGAGCTTGAGAAGGCAATAGAAACTCATAGCTAACATTTTGTCATTTACTCGATAATTTTGAGTCGATATGTGATTATGAGAGCATTCCTTAATTATGATTCCAAATTAATCTGATTTAGGGAAAGTTGTGCATATTATTTTCATGTTTAATAATTTTGTGTTTTTGTCTTGGTTTATTCTAATTTGTTGTTTCTGACAATTATATTATACAAGTTCGGTTAATTTGTTCTTTGATGTATATTGATGCAGGTTTTATGCACAAGGTAAAACTACAAGAACCGTCGAGTTGGCTAGCCTTTGTGATCTCACAATAGCCGAAACTATAGACAAGGTAATTAATCATGATATGTAAATTGTAATTAGTTTTTAGGTCACAGTTACATGACTACATTTATTTCTTTCCTAAATCATTGGTCTTTTATCGTGTTTGATAGGACTCAAAAGACGTTATAGTGACAACGATGAAGAGGAGAAGGAATGTGATGGATTTGGACCCTCTAATCAAGAACCAGAGGAAAATGGATATTCAAAGTGAGTTCTTCTGATTATGTGAAACAGCTCACAGGTGTATGTTTTTTATTATTTGTGAATGTATTGATGTGGGTATTATTTTCTTTGTACAGATGCTACTATTGTGGTGCAGCGGTTTATAACAAAAGAATCGGAGGGAGCGTTGGAACAATTAACTTGAAGACTGGTACTATCATGTCCTCTTTGCTTTGATTTCATTATTTTGTTAAGATAAATTTTGGTAAATGCTTATGTGTTTCTTATTAGGTACAGGATGAGGTGCAACGTGAATGAACAGTTTGGAATTTCTTCTTTCTAGGTGTCCTTGTGATTCACTTGAATAGTACGACGTCATTACAGCTTCATTTTTTGACACATATGCGTCGTACATATTTCACTGGCAATGGGATATCTGAGCTTAATAGTGCTGTTAGGAATTAGAAAATTCCATAGTGAAGAGTCGGTCACCCCAAATATTATCTAGCATAAGTTAGCTCGTAGACTTGTTGTTATTTACGTTATTATGTAGTTAATTAGTTAGTCAGTAGCGTAGAATAGTTTAGTGCAACACCGTGGAGGAAGGACGGGTCTTTACCCACTGTATACCTGATCCACAGGCCAATAGGAGGTCGTGTAAGTTGTAACTATAAATACCTCTTCCATCCATGGAAGGGGTGGAGCTTTTCAATCTAACCTTACAACTTTTGTGAACCAAGTCTCTAGCAAGAAAACACCCAACTCTCTACTTCTCTCTCTAATGGCAAACATGTATTTTGATCATCCAAGACCACCCGAATCATCAACACAATAAATAATATTCGATCCTACAAATGGTACCAGAGCCAAGGTTTTTGTGTGTTGATGATTTTATTTTCATTTTTGTTACATGGTTTTAACTGGTTCGTGAACTTTGTTGGTCGAAATATCTGTCGTCTGTTTATTATTTGTTTAACTGTTTTTAACATGTATTTGGTTTCATCTTTTGGTCAATACTTCATGGTTAAAAATGGTCTTTACATGTTTTTGGTCATTTGGTCTTGTACAGTCTTGAATACAATCTTGAATATCATATTGTGTTGGTCACCTGGTCTTATCTGTGTTATCAAAACTGGTCTTTGTCATGGGTCAAAACTGCTTTCACAACAACAGTCATACAATGAATCTCATATGTTTTTACATGGGTCAAAAGTAGTTTTTTTTATATACAAATTTATGGGTTTAGTATGAATATGGTCGGAAATACTTGGTCGGAAAACTCATCGGAAAAAGTACAAAATTCTTGCTAGCGACTTGTGTAACTGGAAAAAGGCTAGTGACTTGTCATTAACCTGTTTAGCGAGTTGGGTCACCTAGCGACTTGTATTTACAGTCGTAGCAACTTGTCAAGCATAATAGCGACTTGATTATTTGACTTTTGAGTCAAATAAAAGATCTTAGCGACTTAGTGCTAAAATGATAGCGAGTTGTTTGTAAGGCTAGCGACTTGACCTATTTAGCGAATTGACTTTGACCTAGCGACTTGTTACTTAACAAGTCGTAGCGACTTGCTTTGGAAAAAGTACTAGCGACTTGCTTTATAAAATATTTTGATTAGCAACTTGACTCAATGATTTTGGCTAGCGACTTACTACAGAAAATAAGAGATGAATAAGATTATGACTCAACCTTGACCACAACATACCATATTCCAACTATCATTCAGCATAACGACCTCAATTTCAAATACAAACCATCATCAGTCCATGTGTCCTAATCAAAACCAACATCTATCCTAGACCTAGACTCAACAAGACTCAACAACTCATACAACTTTCAACCTTCAACACGAAATAACATCACCAAATCATACAACCCTCAAGACTCAACAAGACTCTAACTGAAATGGAAAAACAACAAACGAGATCTCAGACTATCATTTTTCGTGTGCTACATAAGAACATCATGACTATCAAGAGTCACTTACACGAAGTTGATTTATCATCATTGATCTTGACTGACGAAGCGTAGCTTCTTATTTCTTTTCGAAGTCAATTGAAGAAATTTAACAACTTTGTTAATTTATTCAATTATTTCGTCAAAAGACCTCATACATAATCAAAACTAAGATATATACACCTACCTTGATGCCTTGGTTTGATCTTATGGAAGGTCTCAAACCTTCGTGCCATCACCTGTGGCGTTGATTTCGTCCCTCAACCAACCCTGTGGCGAGCATGAGTTGGTCAACCTAATGATGAGTTTAATCGGTGTCAGCTTGTTGTTGTCTTGTGAGCAAGCAGGTAAGTTTGTGTGTTGGGGGCAGTAATCGTAAGGGTATGGGAGTGATTAAGGATTATTTGTGAAATCTTTATGGTATGTAAATGATTTGGTAAGATGAACGGATGACATTATTTTGGGTTTGAAGAGAATCTGTGTTGATGTGAGTTAGGTTTAAAAAAGAGGCGTGTTTTTGTTTGAGTATAATTAGGGTTGAATGAGTATAAGTGGCCTTAAATAGTCTGGTGTATTAGGGTCAAGTGGTTTAGGTATTTTGATTGTGGCCATGGGCCGTGATACTTTAATCAGACGGGTGCTTCACTTGGGACTAGGGACTGAATTGATTGGCAATGGGCTTCTCAACCGGACTTTTATCATTGTATGATCTTTGGTCGTGATTCTTGTGCAAATATCAATGATACCACCTATTAAATTTACCATCTCTTGAATGTCAATGATTCCAGTGGTAAGCAATATATAGTAAATTGTCGTGATACGTGATTATACTCCAAAAATTTTATCAATAATTGGTGGTTTAATAAATTTTGGACTAAATTGGTATCTCGGTATCATAAATTTTCACGGAAAGATACATAAGATCACGGCTTGAGCTTAATTTTTGAGAAAAAGATTACCAAAGTCGGTGACCTCACTTGGGCTTTGGAGTTTGAATGGATAAATCACACTCTTCATTAGGAGGTTGATATACACTTTGTAGAATTTGTGTGATACTCTTTGGCCCATGAATTTTTAATGGCACGGGTATATATGTTGTGGCTAAACCGAACTTATTCTCCTATTGATCTTTGATGCAATAATGATGAGATGATTTATTGAGGAGGTAAATGATTATTATGATGGACTTTGTGGACAAATGAAACAATGTTTGGTCATTAACTTTCAACGAATGATACACTTGTTACGGCTAATGTTTGTATTTTATTTGGCTAAAAGGTCGAGATTTGATATTGAGATTTGTTGAGATGATGAGATATGGTTATGAGGATTAGTACTTTGGTGTATACATCTTCACGGATAATATTATGGGTTGGCTTGAATTGATTAAGGTTGACTACGGAGTTGTTTGTACGGTATCTCTTATTTGGTTTTGAAGTGAAGTTTTCCGGACGCGTTTACTTATTTCGTCTTCTTTCTTTCTACCCTTCCGCGAAGATGACTTGTTTGGGCTTTTATAGAGTGTGATAAAGACTTGGCCATTTAATTACGATTGTGATTTTTTCTCGCTTAACTCACAACGTAACTATCACTTCGGTGTCTCACTCAGTTGAGAATGTCAAGAGGTTTTGTACATTGGGTACACCGTTTCTTCTTCACAAGGATTAGTACAAGTTTAAGTAAGAAATCTGGGGAATTTTACTTCATGTTCAAGTTTTGCTATATCGGGTTTACTTCACCAGGTGGTCACGACATTAGCCGACAAAATGCGTGAATGATGTGTTTACCGAAGTGTTTACTGGATGGTTGTTGATGTTGATGATGTTGGATGATGAACCACTGATGAACCGCTGCATGTTCCCCTAAAACAGATATTCACTAAAACCAAAGTTGTCATAACACATTCAAGCTGACATTGTTTACGGTTTTTTCTTGATTTTGTAAAATCCCGCGAAAGAACCTATTTCTCGGTTTAAATCATAGACTTGTAAAATCCCGTGACAATGGAAACATCCTGGTAAGAGTAAAGTGCATTTCCGGATCTATCTTACGGTTTATTCTTGGTTTTGTAAAATCCCGCGAAAGAAACTATTTCTCGGTTTAAACCATAGAGTTGTAAAATCCGGTATTGATAGAACCATCTTGGAGAAGAGAAAGTGTAATTCTGGATCTTAATGTTGGTGCTACGGTTTCTGCTTCGAAGAAGGGATAAAAGAGTGTATTTCATGAAATTGGGTGTGTGTTTGGATTTTCGTCATGGCGGTTTGGTTACTTCAAAGTTTTACGGGGTTATGCTCATTAAACCATGGTCGGGATGAAACCATTATCAGAGTTCACTTAAAACGTCAAAGGAGGCTAGATTTGAGCTTTTAACCAAGAAAATGTGACAACGGAGTTAATTCACTATTATTTATTTGAGGTTGAAGTGAAATATCACGGGCAAGTGTACTTAGCATCTGAAGGTATCGGGGATGGTTGGATGAAGATTCTTCATGATCCTTGTCCGAGCTTATTATCAAAAATGAAGACTTGGAAATCTAGTTATTGTTGGGTGTCTTTTACCTTTTCTTTTACCACTTGGAGGAGTTGGGCTCTTACCACTACAAAATAACTATCACTTTAAGGAGTTACGTTGTAGTGCTCAGTGTCACATTCAATTGTGGATTTTCAAGAGGTAATGTACGTCTTATACTTGATGGTTGGTTGGTTGAAGAGTATAGAGTACATAGAGAGTACTTAGAGATGCTAATGGAAATCGGCACCGCTCTTTGTTTCATATGTGCAAGTTTAAGTCACGAGTTCGGGGTAGTTTACTTCAGAGTCAAATTCATTATATTGGGTTTTCTCCATCAGCTGTCACGACAAAGAGCCTACAGAATGATAATGGGGATGATTACATGTTTTGCTAAGAGAGTTGATAAGAGAGATATAATGACGTATGAACACAACAGTTCATGCCTCGTACTCCAAAGAAAAGAAAAGTGTACGCTTCAGTGCGCTTTATCTTCTGAAGAAGAGAAATCTTCTCATTTATGACCATTCTCATCAACATGCTTCATACTTTTTCCATGCGCTTCAGTCATCAAGTGAACCGGGCTTCTGTCAATTGTTATCTTATTCCACTTGCTCTTTTATAATGACGATGGCGACATCTTATGCTAATTTTGCGGGGGAGAAGTGTGAATAGACTACATTTGGATGATTTCACTTATTTAATCAAGAATGGCATTTCCGTATGCAATTCTTGAGGGGGAGAAGAAGTGTGATAATACTGCATGGTTGATTGATATATGAGAATATATGGTCATACGGCTCCTAACTCATGTAAGATCCGAGCTTCTTATTATCGGGTCATCTTCACATGGAGTTTTTCTTCTAAGAGCCGTTGGTTGACATCTTCACTCGGATTGATGAGTTTATCGACAAAGTACTTCCGGTTAATGCTTCACGTACACATCAACATGATGATTCTGAACAATCACTCTGTTCTTGTTTGATGTGATTGGTAGTTTGGTGTTACCATCTTATGTGTTCGTTGCAGCCTGATTGCTAATTTCCTTGATGAACATCTTTCTGTTCTTGTTTTATTGGGAGGGATTTTAGTTAAGGGGATTTGAAAGATGTAAGTTGATTGGGATGCTTCTTGGTGATGTTCTTGTTTTTGGTGAGTTGAAGATGTTAACTATCTATTCCCCAACTGGACAATCTTGAAGAAGGTCGAGTCTACAGTCTGTTCTACATTTTCTGCTGCATGTTAGAAGACTAAAGACGAATTGCATTTAACGATCTAAAGACTTCTTCTTAATCTGGGCATTTATCAAACAGATTGTCGGTTTAGGGGAGAGCACTAATTGGGGGAGGGTGAAATGTCAGATTTAATCCCCAATTAGATTTGCTCACATCGTTTCTTCAGCAAGTTGATTCTCACAAGATTTATCTGAGCTAATGATGTTCTTCTCAACAAATTTCAAGTATTTGGGCTGATAATATGTTGCTGATTCTGAAGTGTCAAAACCAGCAAGGGGGAAGGAGACACGTATCTAAACGCGAGTAAACTTGATGAACTTAATACTTCTAAGTAATTGAAGATATCCCGGGAAGACAAATGTTATTACCGCAGAGAAACTCAAGGTTTGACTCATGGCGAGTAAACTTGATGAACTTAATTCTTCTAAGTGATTGAAGATATCCCGGGAAAACAAATGTCATGACCGCAGAGAAACTCAAGGTTTTACTCATCAAGGCGTTTAGTGTTCTTATTCCAACTATGTGGGAGAAGAGATGTTAGAGAAAGTTTCTGAAGATAAAAGAGGTACACAAGTGCGTGATGATCTCGATGTTATCACAATCATCAGAGGAGAGAGAATTGTGTACATTGGGGGCGCTCAGCTGTTTCACTTGAGGGCTTAATCAGTGATTCATAGATATAATCACTTATTTCGGAGTTGACATCCGCAGAGATAATCAGTGACTTGGCCTGCTTCTTCAATGTTATCAGTTATTCCTTCCTTGGGTATTGGTATACTTCGGATACTTGAGCTTCATACACGATCATCAGGGAAGAAAAATGTGAACATGGGGAGGTGTTTTCATTCCCCTCATGATGTGTATTCGGGAGAGCTCTTGGGTATTGGTGTACTTCGGGTTCTTGAGCTTCATACACGATCATCCGGGAAGAAAAATGTGAACATGGGAAGGTGTTTTCATTCCCCTCATGATGTGTATTTGGGAGAGTTCTTGAGCATTATACAAAGAGACTGACTGCATCAATTCAACTACTTGGGGGAATTGTTCTCTTGACACCTTTTGGAATGGATTGCTTCAGACATCAGTGGAATGAAATTTGAGAAGAGTTATTTATGTGTGGGATGATACGTGGCTGTTCTTTTGGATGATATAACCTCGAACGAAGAATCACGGTGATTATTCTTAAAAAGAGCAGCAAGATCGATGATAATGGTGTGCTTCTTTGTGCACCTGGCTAATGGAAGCTTGAAAGAAAACTTTGAATCTGCTCAACATAAGGATTTTTGGTTTGGGGGGAAGCTGCCAAAGTCTCTCTTTCTCAAAGGCTCTTGTTCTATCTTCTATTCTGGAGCCTAGGAAGCTTTGGTGGTGGACGTTTAAGAGATAATGATTTCTATCTTCTTCAACGGGGCTGCTCGATATCCTTATCTCGGTACTCGTATCATCATCTTCTTAAATTATATCATCTACTCTATCTTTGTAAATATTTATCAAAAACAAAATACAAAAATATAAAACCAATAAAAAGAAAATATAAAAATATAAAACCTTCTAAAACCCATAAAAATCAGAAAATTTCACAAATTCCAAAAATATGTTTTCTAAAGACATGTCTTCTGGTATCGATAACATCTGCGGTCTTAGAAATGTCATTCAATAATGGCACGGGACCATAGATGAAGTTTGAGCAGGAGGTGTAAATATTCTTTTTCCATAACATGTCACAAACTATGGCTTACAGTTACTTCAGACTGTAACCCGTGCTTAAACAATGGCTTGCTATTATTTCTGATAGCAACCCGCTTTTTAAAGAAAGGAAAGTGTTGCGCTAAACCAATTTTTTTTTCAAATATTTCGTGCACTTATCCTAAAACTTAACAAGGAAAGTATGTTGAAGGACTGCTGTTCCTACTCAAATATTGTTCCTTCAAAAATTCTTCAGAAAAATATTTGTTTTAACAAAATGGTGGTTAATGATTTGCTATTAAATCAATCAGATTCAGAGTTTTCGTATAAAATTACATAAACTCAATCGATGACTTCAGCGCTTTTAAACTTTTCAGAAAATAAGTCATTGATTGATGGGAAGAACATTTTTCATATTTACATCATCTAACGGGCTTTCTTAATCATCCTACGTGCTTATCTGAAAAATATAATTGCCTATGTTGAAGGACTAGGTTTCTAGGATGTGACTGTTAGGTTTAGATGATTATTGATTGATGAACATTATTCCCATGCCTTATATGAACTGATTGATATATTGAATTGACTTTTATTAGTCGATTGCTGTTTGGGTGATGTCGACCACCATATATCTGTATGTGTGTTCACTAACGTATGCATGTATATTGGTATATAAAAGAATGTTCCCGATCCGGATCCCACAATTGAAGATGATTGGATGCCGAAAGGAAAGGGTAACTATTTCTTGGGTTGACAAATGAAGAAACAGAGCTTAATTGGACTTCTATGGAGAGTTGGCATAAATGCAACGTAAGAGGTCTCACTGCATCAGCAGATGGTTTTCTTCTAAGTGATTGAAGAAACGGAGCTTAATTTGACCTCAGTTGGCATTCAAAATGCAACGTAAGAAGAAGTCTCACTGCATCAGCAGATGGTTTTTCTTCCAAACCCTACAGCAACAAAAACGGAAGCTTCTCAACCACCTAACGTATCTTTGTGCAGGATTAATAGTGGATGATACCATTTTTCTAAAACTTTGAAAAATATTGTTTTTGAAAATGGAAAAATATTGTTTTGAAAATATATTGGACTAAATTTTGAAAATCACCGGACTTCATTTTATCAAAATTTAAGTCACTCAATTATCGACTTCGGTCATCGATTGAGGGGGAGAGTGATTTAATTTAAAATATTTTCAAACAATATATTTTCAAAAGAGTCCGTTTGTACGAAATTATGTGGTGATCTAAAGATTTAATGTTATGTCATGGTATGATTTTTCTTTTGAATCAAGGTCTTTCAAAATGAAAATTTTTCTGTTCTTGTTTGATTGTGAAATTGTTTTGTTTTACTCAAAAGATCTCTTAAAAACAATCATACCTGACACTAACAATCTTTAATGTCTAAATCTGTTCCTTATTAATCATTTTTCAAAATTAAATTTTGCCACGTCTTTCCCTAAAACTTTTCTAAATAATTTAAATCAGATGGGATCACAAATCTCAAATGGTTTGATATTTTTGATCAAGGGAGAGATCGTGATTTAAATCTCAAATCTGTTTTTATGGAATCGGTTTTAGTCCTTTATAGGCACTCCTGCCTCCATGTGCCAAACGATTTCAAATACACAATGCACATGTTGAGGAGGAGGATTTATCCAAAAACAAGATGAGTATTTAAACCAGGCCACATATTCTCCCATGTTTTCTAAACCTTATTAAATCACTTGGGATCCAAAATCTCGAAGGATTTGATATTTTTGATCGGGGGAGAATTTGTGATTTAATTATGAAATTTGATAAAAGGTGATCGTTTTGACTCAATTGTGCAGGCTGCTCTCTCATATGTGCTAAACGCTTTCGAATCTCGAAGCATATATTGAGGGGGAGCATTTTATAAAGTAAATAAACTGTCGGGGTGCAAATGCTTTTATGTTTTAATATAATGTGCCTTGATTGAGTTTTAAATGGTTTCTTAATGGCTTTTGTGATCGTAAATGTGCCTAAAAAAGAACTCTTGCCTCTATGTGATAAAATGATTTCAAATATCCTATGCACATATTGAGGGGGAGAATTTACCAAAGAAAATCAAACGGATTTTTTCAAGGAAATTGTGATCAAGAAATTATTTCAAATAAATTATTTCAAAGAACTCTTGCCTCCATGTGCTAAACAATTTCAATATACATAATGCACATGTTGAGGGGGAGCATTTCTAAATGATCAAAAACAATTAAGGTACAAAATGTTTTGATTTTATATCACAAGTACCTTGATTGGTTTTTCCAAATGATTTTTCAATTGGTTTCGAGAAGGAAATAACAATACCAAAAGACCGACCAATTTACTTTATGCATGGTGTTATAAGGATGGTTAGGTTAGGTATTCGTTCCCACGATCCGCCAGAACCGGAGGGATCTACCCAGGGACAATCCACTAGATAGTGTAGAGTTCTTAGGTATGATGAAAAAAAGGAGAAAAGTGAGATATGGGAAGAGTGCATACTGAGACTGAGCTAGTACTAGAATAAACCCAACAAGGTACTAGTTATGAAGTCTCGGTAAGCACTGAAGGGGTTGAAGAATGAAAAAGAATTGAATGGAAAAAGGGTGAAAAGAAATAGCCCTCCAATGTTTGGAACAAGGGTTTTGCATGAGATTGTGGTTAGTTTATTGGTTAAAAATCATTATTAGAATTTCATTTAGGTGCATTAGAGTTAATTAGGACATTCATTTGCATCCAAGTTCTCTAAAAGTCAAAAATCACTCTAAACCTGCTCTTATTTCTACATCAATTTAAATAAGATTGTCATAATTTGCATTAGGTCTCATAATTAGTTAACTTAGCTTATTTCAGTATCATTTTATCATAACTCATCATTTTTCATTCAAATTTAAGCAATCAAAACTCATTTTAGTCAAATGTCTAGTCTGTTTTAAAAGGCCAAATTACCACTTGAGATTTCTGGTTACTAAACTTTGTGGAATTTTAATTTCCAAATATATGGTCAAAACTCATTGAGATTTTGGATTCAGTAAGTCTGGTTGGTAGTTTATAACTAGCTAATTTTAGTTAAATTTTGTGGAATTTTTAAATCAATCTAATTTGATCTCAAACTTGGTCAGTTGGACTTAAAGTGCCCTGTGCACAGGTCTAAGTGTGAACAGGTTTGATTGCAGAGTCCACATTAGCTTCATTTTAGCTTGTTTTTGGCTCAAAATTGGGATATCAGCTCTTTGGTTGGTCATCCAGAGTATCCTAGTTCTGGTTTTCATCTTAGCTCATTAAATAAGCTTCTGCATAAGCTTAAAATAGCTCATTAGGCTTGTTTGGCTTATAATTAGAATTTGATCCTATCACTTGCAACTTGTATTTCTGAGGTTTAGATTACTAGTTTTAGGTGCATTACGTTTAGATTTAGTTTAAAATAGTTCCTTGTAGCTTCTGGTTCAATAATATAGCTTTTAGCTTATTATAGTTAGCTTATTAGCAAACAGTTTCACATTAGCTTATATTTCCAGCATATAAAATAGCTTTTATTATTTTTCTTAGATTTATAATAATATTTTAGAATTTTTCTGAAAATTTCATATTTTTCCAGTACTGTTTGCTATTTTTCTCATTTAAAATTTGTTTTTAATACTTTTTAATTAGCTTTAAATATAAATAAATTAGAAAAGGTTCCAAAAAAATATTATTTCGTTTTTCCTAGATTAAGAAAAATATAAAAAGCCAAAAAAATATTTTTCCCTATTTTGCTTAGTTAAAATAGTAATTTTTAGCAATTTAATTAGTTTAAATGAGTTTTTAAATCATAGAAATTAGAATATAATTCAGAAAAATACATATCCAATTTTCAAAAGTCTTTTTAGTTATTTTAGATTTTTGAAAAATAGTTTCATAATTTTCCCACTTGTTTTCATCTTTTTTAGTTATTTAGTTTTAATTTATAAATTAGAAATTAGTTCTTAATTCAAATAGAATAAGAAAAATTAGTTTTAAATCTTAGTAAATTTTCAAATATCATTTTTAGCTATAGAGTAATTTTAGATCATTTCTAGAACTTAGTTTAGAATTATTTGCGTTTTATTCGCGTTTCATTTAAATCGTAATTTGCATATTAGCGTAAATTTGTATAATTAGTGGTAATTTCTTCATTGCATTATAGATTTAGCTTCCTTAATTGCTTCCCTTTATTTTCCCTTGCTCCGTAGTTTAGAAAACATCAAATTATCCCCCTTTCCCATTCAAATCCCGATAATCCGACGTGAGTTGAAAATTCCATTCAACCCTCGTTCGGAACGATCCCGGTGCTCAAACCTAATACGTTTGAGTTACCCAAATACTACAAATCTCTATAATTGGTTTCCCGAGCGAATCAAAAAGCAAGTGGGAGTTTTGTTTAAATCTTGAAGAAATTAAATTACAATTACAAAACACATAATCTTCTAACACACACTAGTGAATAACATAATGAGGCTAAACATGTAAATGATAGACCTCAAGATGGTGGAATTCTCATTCATATATCCGTAAGGATTCTCAGATAATTAATTGATGTGTTGAGATATATGAGTTGCAGGATTATGGTAAACCTGTTAATCATGATGATGCATTTACCTAATATTGAATTGTGGTAAATTATTCATACTATGAATGTTAAGATGTTGTCCATAAAGATAATCAACTTTGAAAACTTGGTTTATCTTAATAAAGATGAGTTTCTTCAAAAGTAGGAAAACCCTAATGGTTTAAATATTTGTGTAGAAATCATATGGACAAAATATTGTACATATATTTAATGCATGACTTGTGACAAGATTATTAATCACACTTAAGCAATTAACTGTGATTGAATATTCTTTCCTTGGCACATTAAATATATAATGATTATAATTGTCATACTTATTTTCATTCATATGAAAAAAGACAATTGAATATTAAAACTATTTCTTGTGTGATTGCTTTGGCGAGGACGATAAGCAATCGAAAGGATTTTTTTGAATTCACATAATCTTTGGAAATGTACAAACGGCAAGAATCAATGAATGGATATATGCATGCATCTAGTAGATGATTCTTATGTTTAACTATTAAATTGAAGTTTTGATTTAAGATTAAAACAAGATAATTTCTAAGTATTCCTGAAAGCTAGTGGGAGTATTATGTTTATTTTCTTTAAATCTTATATGTTGTGGGTAGTAACATTCCATCTAAAACTAAATGTTAAGCTCTAGTTGGGAATGAAACTTCACTTGCAAGATTTAGAAAATTAGACATACAACCTTGAAGTATATGTAAACATGTGTGGTAAATAAATGGGTCTAATAGAACATGATATATCATTTGAAAAATAGATATGTAGAACATGAATGAAATCTTAGTTTGACACAAGGATTTTTCATGTACATCATGTTATTGTTGTATCATACTTGAATGCAAGATGATTTGACAACATTGATATCTAATGAAATTATTAGATAACTAGTGTAATGAATATTCTAATAGAATATGTTTGAATCTAGAATTACATTTCTCAGCCTGGAGTTGCTCTCAAAATTCTATGGATGAGCAATACAACAATTGTTGCGTAATTGTCATAGCTAACAAACTTGAAAGTTTGAAGGCATCAAACATTACACTATAGATATTGAAGTTTACGAAATTTTAAAGAGCATATTGTTGTTTGTATACAATGATGCTGGTTTAATTGAGATAACACTCAATACTAGCCATGGTAGGATTTCATCCTTGTTGATGGCCATGTGAACTAGTTGTGCTCAACTAAGAGCATAGTTGCATTATACAATAAAGAATAAGAATACTTTAAATTTTAAAATGTTTGAAAGTTTGATTGTCATAAATTGGTGGTTGAGGATGTCACACACTTTATGAAATATTATGTGATAATGTCAAGATATTTTGAATGCACACATACAAGAACTTCACTAGTTGAATTCTTGAAATAAGTATTCTCAAAATTCCAATAGATCAAAGTTAGTTGAAATTATGCCTTGTCAACAAGTATGATTGTCATTACTTAAGACATAATTCATTAACAAGTATTATCATGCATTGATCTATTTAGTATTTGGATAAGGGATGTTTTGAAAAAATATTATTTAAATAAAATAAAATATTGGTTATGTTTATTTTTCATTTTCTTAATATTATATCCTATATTTGCATGTTTAATCCGTGAATAACTTATGTTATTCTAAAAGTCCGTTGTCGATCAATGATGTGGGAATGTCATTGAATTAAGACAAATATGAGTTTTGGTAGAATATACTTAAAGTATATTGATGCTTGAGGCATCCCAAATTCACATGATATTCAATGAATTGAATATAGGACAGATCCCAACTTAACATGATTGTACTTTAAGGATTTTTGTCATTAAGTAAATCATGTATATTTGTCCTCAGACTTATGTAGTGCACTTGTGTGAAATAGTCTAACGCTATCCGTAAAAGGTGGTTATAAGGGCTATTTTCAGAAGTGTTGCAAAGTTCATGAGTTTTGCTTGTAGTCAATAGAATTTGCTCATTTGAATTTGTTTCAAAGCATAATACTGTTTGGGCCCCTCGTAGGATTGGCAAGATGTTTGTAAGGCATTATCCAAAATCAATCTGGAATACGTTTAGATGATTTGGTAATCTTGTTCAATCAGATATAACGAGAAACAAAATATTAACTTGTGAAACGACTCGATCCATATTCACAGTTAATGAAGTATTAGAAGTAAAAGGATAAGTAAAAATGATGAATCATTGAATGGTTTTTCAAGGAGACCATACTCGATTCGATCTGGGGGCATTGGCGTGTTAAGCTAGACTAAACCAATGTTATTACTATATTAAGTAATATCCAAGTGGGAGCTCAAAGGTTATGGATATAAATTAATATGCGTATGACCGGACTCGAACTCGAGACTTCGGGATTGCACACATTAAGTATGAGAGTAAAATAATTAATATATATAAACGTTATTATTATTAACTATTTGTCACGAAATAAAACTTAACCATAGTTAATATTTAACGAGGTTAGGCTAACGGTCGTTAAATGTAAACTACAAGGACTAGAGATGAAATTAGTGGACAAGAAAGATCTAGAACTCCCTCTTGGGTCCTATGGCCGGTCGTGTGTCTTCAAGCCCAAGGGAGGATCTTGTCTTAGTCACCAAGTTATTAGAAACCTACAAATACAAACCCCTTGTATTCATAAATATTATCTTGCATCACCTAGAAACTTAATTTCTTTCTCCTCTCCTCTCCTCTTGGTTTGGCCGATCGTGTACCATCCCTCCCCAAGGGATTCGATTTTTCCAACTCCAAGAAACAAGTGTTTGGTTTTATTTGTGATTCAAGAACCTAGCTTTTCACATCAAATCGATATTAGTACGTGTGTACAAGAACGAAGGACAAATACAATTGTGTTTGTGGTAATCCTGGGTGTCAACTTCAATTGGGTCGAATTGCATAAACCCTAATTTAGGGTTTGGGTTTTTGTTCCTTGTTCTTGATATCGTGTGTTTCTTGAATTGCTAAAAGGTACGCACTTTCTTTTAATTCGGTTAATGAAATTACAAATATTATTCCTATTACTTCTGCTGCATGCTTTGATGATGTTTACTTGTTTTCTATAATTGTTATGATTAGTAAAACCCAACATAAGCTAAATAAAATGTCAATGTCTTTTAAATAATAATAATAATAATAATAATAATAATAATAATAATAATAATAATAACAATGTTTACCGTGTTCTGCCTGCTCTAAGGTTTTTCCTGGAGATATTTATGGGGACCACGCTGTTTCGTGTGCGGGTATTGTTGGCATTAAACATCGGCACAACCTTGTGCGCGATGTTCTTGTTGATATATGCTCTCGGTCAGGGATCTCCGCTCGCAAGGAGGTGGATATTGGGCTTTTTGGAGATGGGGACAGATCCTTGCGACCGGCTGACATATTACTCTACTCTTGGGATAGTGGACGCGACGTATGTGTTGACCTTACGGGTTCGTCGCCTTTGACGCAATCCGGGTTGATTGATTTTATACCAGGGCGAGCGATCAGTGATGCTGCACAGCGTAAACGGGTCAAGTACGATGCTAAATGTGCGGATATTGGATATGGGTTTCTCCCCTTCTCTTTTTCTTCCTTTGGAGAACTTGCGAAAGATGCAGTCACCTTACTTAAGCGTATTCGACGATTCTCTATGACCCAGGACATTGGAGCGCGTGCATCAGTTCATATCTTTAATAGGATTGGTTTTACCATTGCTAGAGGTGTGGGGGCTCAGTTGGTTTCGAGGCTCCCCACTAATCTTTTGTAATCCTATGAGTTTTTAATAAAAGTGTGTTATAATAAAATAAAAAAAAAATAATAAAATAATGATAATAATAATAATAATAGTTACAAATGGCGTGAGCCATTCCATTGGCTCAAAACCAATGGCACAAAGGTCCGGTATGTTGGCACACGAATAACACGAAAAAAGGTGCATTTGGCTAACCAATAACACACTATATCGTGCACTCTTACTTGATGAACACTACTACGCCTCTAAAGTGATGGTAAAGGTGATGTGTTGAAAAACTGATGTCACACTAATGTGGAGGTGATAGCGGCCTTTACAAATTAAATATACAAAGTGATAGTCGGCCTTTACACACAACCTAACGTTGCTGAAGTTTTGAATGTTCGACATATCATAGTTTTTTAAAATATACAAATTAAATCATAGTTATATTTATTTAGGATTTACGAATTTCTTTATTTTAAGTTTTAATATACAAACAAAACTATGTTGTTATCTGGACACTTGGTTCACGCCGCGAAGGACCTTCACGGTAGTCATTGAACGGGTCGAAATCACTAGTCATCGACATCATGTACGGAGGTGGTTGGGGATAATATTGGTGTTGATGTGATGGAAGGTTCATCGGTGGAGGTTGAGGATAATAATGACCGCCTTGAGGACTCATTTGGGGATAGTAGGGAGATGGTTGTGATCGAACTTGCAGACGAACGGATTGTGATCGAGAGCCTCGTCCACGACCTTTGGATGAGGTTGAAACATTTTTTGCTTTCCTAGCATCCATCCTTTTTAAAAGAATAATAGTTGGAAGAAGAAGATGGGAATAATGTGATTTGAAATGGTGATTTAAAGTGTATATTTATAGGGGAAACTTTTTTTTTTTTCTTTTGGAAATAATAGTCAACGGCTATAATTTTGACCGGTGCCCAACGTTTTCCTTTGCACTTCTTCCCACACCGATGCGGCATCCATTACCGAATCCCATACCACACCACATCATGTCGGATGAGTGGCAATGGTCATGCCGTTCGGTTTCATCCCATACCGAGGGCATACCGAAGGTGATGCCACCACCCTAAGTGTTTGGTTGTCATGTGGGCTCCACAAATTAGGAATCAATCAATGAAACAATGTTAGATCTTATTCTTATGTATATTAATTGGTATAAAAAAATTGATATATTGCACACTTTTTTATGTGTGTCATACCGAGTTGAGATCTATGACAACCACCTGGTATCTAAAGAACAAATCACATGATCCTAACCGTCCATCATTTTTTCATCCAACGATAGAGATTAAATCTGAAAATAACATGCAAGGGCAAATGAGTAATTCAACCTCTCTCCATAAAAGCAAAAAATATTATCAATCATCTCATTTAAACAAACCACTTTCTCTCAAACCCACACAGATCGAACATTCTCTCTCATCACAAACAACCACCGGAAAATAGCAATAAAACCACCTCCGTAAAAACCGCCGTCGTTCACACACAATCACCAAAAAAATCACGTATGTGTTGTTCCGCCGCCGATCTGTCGATCTGTCGTCCTCCGCCATCCACCGTTGAACCTGATAACATATAAGTGTTCTATATTTTATTTGGTTAGTCATTTTTTCTATGAGCTGAGCTTAGTGATTTTATTATAAATTCAGTTTATTGCCTTTATCTCATATGTTTGCTAGTAATTGTAATGTGAATGGTTGAGTAGGTGGTTAGAAGGGTTTTGGTCTTGGTTGGAATAAATTTGATTAACGTGTTAGTAGTTATAAACAAATGTTTCGAGTGTGTGGTGATTCTTTTACTGATGACTTAAGAGGTGAATAACTGGGATAAGCGAGATGAGTAAGGAAGTTATAAACTGCCTATTTTGTTCTCAAGGAAGCATATAATCATAAGAAATTTGTTTTTATCCAAACATGTAAAAATGCTTAATTGCTTATATGATGCTGCGACTATTTATGAGATTGAAAATTTACCATTGTTTTAATAGTACTTAGTATTAGTTT
The DNA here is from genome assembly GCA_910596185.1 of Chrysanthemum makinoi. Classification (NCBI taxonomy): domain Eukaryota; kingdom Viridiplantae; phylum Streptophyta; class Magnoliopsida; order Asterales; family Asteraceae; genus Chrysanthemum; species Chrysanthemum makinoi. The sequence goes on from OU343220.1 coordinate 10,307,851, forward strand.
ATTTTTATAGAGTAGAAGTTGATTATAAGATTAAGGTTATATTTGCACTTGAAAGGTGTATATACTGGTCCAAAAACAATACACACTTGTAAAACACAATAACAAGTTTCTTATAATATAAATTTTGAAAATAAGTTAGGTTTGGCGCACCAAGGAGGTTGGTGACCTAGTCGGCTTGGGTTGGTATCGCGTTATTGGTTGGTTTTTATTTGTTGTAAACTTTGTTGCTTGTTGTAAAATCACATGTGATTTGAGGTAAATCACATGTGATTTGCATATCAACTTGCATAAATTACACGTGATTCTGTTTGTTATGAAAAAATGTAAATCACGTTTGATTTACGCTTTGTTTGTAAACTGAATCACATGTGATTCTATTTATAAAGAAGTAAATCACACGTGATTTACTCTTTGTTTGTATTAGCAGAATCACATGATTCTGCTTTGTTGTGTTTTGAAGGTAACAAGATTATTTTTTTGAATTATTTCTAGATCAATCAAACGCCGGAAATAAAGGTGGTGTGAAAGGAAAAACATAATGGAAGATAGAAGCCAATTCAGGTTAGGGTGGAGCCGAAAAAGAAACGTGGAATAGTGGAGAGAAGACTAAGACACATGCAAATGCAAAATAAATTTTGATTTGAATTTATTTTTCATTTTCTTTTTATGCAATCCTTTATACATTTTGTGAATTGGATTTATGAAATTCTCATCTACTTAAATACAAAACTTTTTACTAAATGCTCATTTTTAGTATTTGTATTATATTTGAATGTAAGACATAAGAGAGTACTCTAACATGTTATCAAATCAAGTATAAATCGCATGCAAATCACATGTGATTAGTGAGTAAATCACATGTGATTCGTGTGTTAACCACATGTGATTCACTTATATGAGGTGAAATCACATGTGATTTGAGGTAAATCACATGTGATTTGCATATCAACCTACGTAAAAATACAACGAAACCACAAAGAAGGCATATGACTTGAACTTGCCTTTTTTTATTTATCAACATAAGCAACTAAGATCAAAAAATTCATATAAATCAATAATCATCACTCTTACGCACATAAAGTACCTAAAGGCTAAAGCCTAATCATTCGGTGATAACGAACTCACAAAATCTTCTTCGGAATCTAACACATAAAGTACCTAATGAATTTCTTTGACACCTTCTTATGCTCATCACTTTCAAAATCTTCTTTGAATCTAATAACTTCTTTTTCCTCTGAATAGGCTTAGACTCAGCCTTCGGCTAGGCTTTTCTTCAACTTTTTAAGCAAGACTAAGCAAGACATGTAGTAATCACAAAATCACATGTGATTCGGAACAAATCACATGTGATTCGGAACAAATTACATGTCCTTTCTTAAATAGTTTCATAGTAAACGCAACATTCGGACAACAGAAAATCCCAACTGTCTATTCTATTTTTTATGCAGTGCTTTATACATGTTGTGAATTGGATTTATGAAATTCTCAATTACTTAAATACAAAACTTTTTTTACTAAATGCTCATTTCTAGTATTTGTATAATGTAAGATATAAGAGAGTACTCTAACATGTTATCAAATGTGATTCGTGTAAATTGCATGCAAATCACATGTGATTCATGTGTAAATCACATGTGATTCGTGTGTTAACCACAAGTGATTTGCCTTAAAAAATAATTTGAGGTAAAATCACATGTGATTTGAGGTAAATCACATGTGATTTGAGGTAAATCACATGTGATTTGCATATCAACCTGCGTAAAAATAAAACAAACAAAGCCACAAAGAAGTCAAATGGCTTGAACTTGCCTTTTTTTTTTCATTTATCATTTTTTTTAAAACAGGATCACCTAAGATCAACACATTCATATAAATCAATAATCATTACTTGTACGTACATAAAGTACCTAAAGCCTAATCATATAATAACATTTGGTGATAACGAACTCACAAGTTGAATATCCTAACACATAAAGTACCTAAAACCTAATCATCTACCCCTTGAATTTCTTTGAAACCTTATGCTCATCACTTTCAAAATCTTCTTTGTAATCTAATAACTTCCTTTTTCTCTAAATAGGCTTTGACTCAGCGTTCAACTAGGCTTTTCTCCAACTTTTTATGCTAGACCTGCAGTTAGTTACATACAAAAATGTAGTTAGTAACATGTAATTGTAAGTGATTACTCAGAGCTATATTACAAAATCACATGTGATTCAGAACAAATCACATGTGATTCAGAACAAATCACATGTGATCTGTCAAAAACCTCATGTTAACTTCTACAAGGTACCAAGTAAAGCACACTAGTGCACAAACCGAACCAGTAAATCCATTTATAAAGCGTTAAACTAAAACCGCATTAACTCATATATGAATTTGACCATATATCGAGGGATGCAATCTTATGCTCATCACTTTCAGAATCTTCTTTGTAATCTAATAACTTCCTTTTTCTCTAAATAGGCTTTGACTCAGCGTTCAGCTAGGCTTTTCTCCAACTTTCTTAAGCTAGACCTGCAGTTAGTTACATACAAAAATGTAGTTAGTAACATGTAATTGTAAGTGATTACTCAGAGCTATATTACAAAATCACATGTGATTTAGAACAAATCACATGTGATTCAGAACAAATCACATGTGATTCAGAACAAATCACATGTGATTCAAACAAATCACATGTCATTTCTTAAATACTTTCATAATAAACGCAACATTCGGACAACAGTGGTCAACCTCAACCGATTACGAGCTAGGCAGTCCAATCTACCTGGGGCCCACCTCAACCGATTACGAGCTAGGCAGTGGTCAACCGCCCTACTTGCGCCTAGTGCTTTTTGCAACCATGATAAATATACCTATTAACTCACTGAAGTTTGGTACATACCATTTTGGAGATTTTCTTGTAACACATGTGCCCGTACACTAATAGTAACCGTTCCAAGAAACTAAGTTGAGGCCCCGAGAAGTCACTTGCCATAACAGCCTGCACGGATGTGTAAAAAATAAACATGCGGTGTCAAATTCGAATTAATCATCAAGGATCGTTTGTATGCTTTTATTGTAAAATGAATTTAAGGGCCCTATATGAACTTACATCTGAATGTAAAAATTGATTTTTGATAACTCTAATGCTTACACAAAAAAAGTTACTGTACTATTTATACTTTTTTACAACACATATATTCCAACTAACTGAGTGTACCTGTATTCCCTCCATGCCACTAATCCCGAATCCAATGTGAGCTTCTTGGATCATGCCAACATCATTAGCTCCATCTCCAATCGCCAATGTTATCTTCCCCGTATATTTTTTCACCATCTATAATCTAAGTTTTTAAGCAAAAAACGCAAAGTTAGATATCTTGTAATTTGATTAGCAAAATTTCTAGTTATTTGGGCTATTAACCCCAAGATGAATGTAACATACCAAGGCTTTCTGTCTTGGCGAGACGCATACAACATATTCCTTCTGCTTAACAAAATCCAATGAAGCTTCTGTACTGTACGAGAAGCTGCAATCTTATACAAATGGTTGCGTAAGCAAAAAAGCATTCCAGGTTAATGAGTTACGTCGTGGAAAGACACACGCTGTATAACAATCCCATCATGTAGATCAAAGCTACCAATTCTATAAATAGATCAAATGAGTAAAATAAAATGCTAAAAAGAGAATGCGTCAAATGAGATGGCCTGATAGAAAATCCCATGATAGTTTTTAATGCATGCAATCTATTAAGTTGTCTGATGCAAAATTTTCGATAGTTATTCTACTGTAATAAAGTAATTATTGGTGTAAGTAATCCAAGTGTACCTCGGTCAATCCAACTCGGTTTGACTAATACTAGAAACTGACTCATTTTATCGATCTCTCTCTTTTACTAGACTGTCATGAAGTTTTATGCATTTAAGACGTGGCCGACCCCCAACTTGTGGACTTAAGTAGCATTAGAGTTATTTTGATTAAACTAGGAAAATGCTAGACAAGTAAAACTGTATACTACAAGAAAGATAATGGGTTCGTTGCGGCCCGTGTGCTCTTTTATGAACTATCAAGTAATAAAATGACTTACATTAAAAACAGTGGACATACCAGATTAAATGAACTAGATCAAAAGAGTACCATATTGATTAAGCTAAAACTTCTGAATTTATTAATTTCTTAGGTAATGGGGATGAGCATAGGAATCGAAGAACCGAAAATCAATATAGGCTATCCAAAGTTCCAGCGATAGCCGACCCAAAATCAAACCAAAATAAGTATCAGTAGTACCCAAAATACACTTCCCATCATAATTCACATCCACATGAGTAATAGGCGACCCAAGTCCCGAAAAAGCAGTTTTGGCTGGACTCATAGAGCTAACCGAATACAACCTAATCTTTCCATCAATGAACACTTGGATTGCAAGAAACAATGTCAGCCAACAATATCAGAAATCTAAACAGTGACCTAGGAAACTTAAGTAACGCAAGAAAGTTGTAAAGACAAAAGCATAAGGTTCAATGAACACTTAGATTACACTCTAAACATACAATTCACAACGTTTTAAGCAAAAAAATACAGAAAACTCATTCGCACATTTCGTCGAACGCCTGGTGTACGCGTATATAACACACCACATTTCCTTTAAGCAAACTTATTTTATATGGATTTGTTTATTTGTCGAGATAAAAAAAAATAAGCAACAAAACCTAAAAACCTAAATAAGCAACAAAATAAACAACATCTACTCTGATTATATACCAAATAAATATGAATAAAAAATCAAATATATACCAGAATCACCATTTCGAAGCTTATTTTGATCGAAAACTGACAATGAAGACGATTGGGGCAACGGATCACCTTTAGATAGTGATATTTCATCTCGTATGTCCATTATATAACGTTAATTTTGATCAATTTGGCATGAATAGCGGTTAGGGTTTGAATACGGTGGTTTTAGGTGGTTAGTGTGTGAAAATAGTGTGTGTGTGTGTGTGATGAGTGAAGAGTGAAGAGACCCTGAAGTTATTAAGATAGTAGAATTACCAAAATGCCCCTCCTTAAATAATTAAATTAAAATGTCAAATAATCTCAGCCATTGGATTGAAGTTGGATGAGTGGTTGAGATCAACCGGTTTGATCTTTAGCAAAAAATGGTTCTGCACCGAACTTTTGTCGTGTCATACCACTAATGTCTTTATCTCTCTCTTTTTTATATTAAAATTTAAATATAAAATTATTATTAAATAAATAAAAAACATTACTTTATATTAAATTATCATTTTTTTATATAAATAATTTATTTTCTCTTTCCTCATTTTTTTTCATTGTATACCAACTTCAAATCTCATTTTAAACCTATCATCATACCAAACGGGCCCTAAGTTGTGTATTGAATTTTTAATTTTGCTAAGTTGGGGTCTAAACTTACTAATCTTTGCTATCTTGTGTACTAAAAGGGTGATTAAGGTTTTATGTTAGAGTTATTTACATAAATCGTCCTTCTCGTTAGTACCAAGTTGCAAAACAAGTCCTAACGGTCGTCACATGAGTAGTTCCAAGTGGCGGCCGGTCAACGGTCTGGGTCGGGTCTGATCTGGGTTCGGGTCGGGTGCCACGTGGACCACTGAGATGGTGCCACATGGCAGTGAGTATAAAAACTCAAGTTGCATCTGCTGGGAGTCGAACCCAAGACCTCTCGTAAGAGAGGGAAGGGTGTCGCCTCTGTGCTAGAGCAGCCCTTCGATCACATATACGCAAATTATATTTTTATAGTAAAACTGATCAAATCCATATTTTTACTAAGGTTCAATTAACTTTAGGTCCGGGTCATTTAGGGTATGGTCAAGAGTATATGAAAATACCGACAGACTCGTTTTTTTGTACTCTTTCCAATGGTGTGCTCGGAGAATTTTGTCGACTTCATCTGAGCCTCGTAATACGCGTAAATGTCGTCGAACCTTATCCGAAAATCACCGTTTTTGTTTTGCTTTCAAAGCCTTGTACCTGCAATACATAATAACACACTCCAAATATATTTGCGATATAATTTAGCATATTTCTAATAACCATGAAAAGTTAACACTGATTTGTGTACAATGTGGAATATAAGCTAACTTCATATCTCATGGTTTTCATCAAAAAAGCGATACATACTCGTAACGTACTTGCTCATTACTCATGCAATTGTACTTTTTTAACCGACATATCATGCATATGCTCATTTTTATCTTCTAATTAAATCTATCATGTTAATTATTACTAAGTTCCAATAAACCTGTTAAGTTTCAGTGCAAGTGACCATTTCAAAGAAGAGGGAACATTGACCGAAAACTTATCTGAAGCGTCTATTACAATTTAATCTTGAATAAAAAGAAACAAAACATCCGAAGTTCAAGTAAAAATATTCACTAGCACTCTATAATTTAGTTGACACTACAATATAATAGGTTGCTGGTTTGATCAACATGGGATTAAAACCATTCGTTGCAAAGAATTAAGGGACGTAAATGTAATAACAATACATTTCGAACAATATTAGATCGACTTGTTTTGTACGTTTGTAGAAAACTCGTATGGGCAATAATGCCGCTGCAATCTTTAGTGTACATGTATTTAGCTTTTGTAGATGACATTGTATCTTCACTTGTGCATATTTCCAATACATCATCGATCGAAAAAAATTGAAAAAAGCTCTCTGTCAATAATGATAAGTGAAGTTTGAAGTCTCTTTGCAAAAATTTAAGACTACATGTAAGTTTTTTTTTTTTTTTTTGAAAATCAACATTCTATGTCCAATCGTATTATATTGACACAAATTATGTTTATGTGAAAACATAAATATTAACTTCAAGACATATTATTATGTTACCTGGAAATTATTTCACCCTTTAACCGATGTGGGAAAAATATGTTGAAATAGTGCGGTTTTATTGAAAAATGGTAATTAGTATCAAGCACTTGTTTATTTGCCCTTTAGGGGGGAAGGAGTGGTAACCTAATACCCAACACTACCCAAATTGCCACGTCACCTCTATCCAATAAAAACCCTCCAACTCAAAACTACCCAATTCTACCCTAACACTACCCAAAGTGGAGGGAGTGGTACCCAAACTACCCGTTGGAATGGCTTACTAGCCGTTGGAATCACTTTTCACCATGCAAACACATTCGGTTTCACAAGCCGAATGGCTAACCGAATTCCCTTACCCGATCGGCACGGGGCGGTGTTGCCGAAGAACCCGATCGGCACCGACCCCAATACCGAGCCCACTCCCTCCTCTCTTAAGGGGTTAAAATATATTTGCAATTTGCACGATATCAGTTTTTTAAATATGAGAGTTGTTAAACATAATTTTGCATCGAGTGAAAATCTAAAAGAGTAGCAAAATAGTAAGTTGAAAATAGAGTTCAGAGTACTTTCTAAACAGGGTAGTGGAGCCTCGTAAAGAAATTTGCACATCAGTTCTATGATTTATTGAAGAATAAGAAACGTGGTGATAATCGTGAGTCGAGTCCTTCTTTGTCCCATCCTCCTGGTTTTACTCCAGAGGTTCCGGAGAAACGTGATGAGAATGTAACCGATATTGGTGGTGTTGGTTTAATGGACAATAAATTAATAGACGTGTGTTAGGATTGAACTCGAGACCACGGGATTGCACACTTTGCGTATGAGAATTAAAGTTAATAAATAAATGTAATAGTTATATTTATTTATTAATTAAACGAAATAATTATAACGGACGTTAAGTAATTAAGTGTAATGGACTAACGGTCGTTAAATGTAATTGAAAAGGACTAGATATGGAATTAGAGATCGAGAAGGTTCTAGAATCCCTTTGGGAGTCCTAGGCCGATCGTTTAAGGGTTTCCATAACCCAATCCATAGCCAACTTGTTTACCAAGTTACTTTGGGTATAAATACAAAACCAATGGTGTTTGTAATTTATCTCTTGTACTCATTAAGCTAAACCTAAAAATAGTTTGTGTGTTTCTTGCTTAAATTCGGTCGACATGCACTCTTGGGTGTCGATCCAAAACCTTTTCCAACTCAAAGTTATTTGTTTAATTAAAACTAGCATTCCTTTAATTCGGTATAGTACGTGTGTACAAGAAAGTGGTACTAACACATTATTGTTAGTATTCTTGGATTGAATTACAAAATCGGTAAGGGGTAATTCACATAATCCTATAAACCCTAATTATGGTTCATCTCAATTGCTAGTTTGTGGATTTGATTCTTATTCGGCTAGAATCAAGAAAGGTACGCATATTCTTGTTTATGTTAATTAATTATTCATTAATCTTTCGTATACGCTTCCGCATGTTTCTTTGATGTTTTATGTGTTTTATATATGATTGTCCTGTTATATAATTCCAACAGGTGGTACTGATAGTAATATGATCAAGCAAGCCCCGGTGGAATTTAGTGCTAAGGTTATGAACGCTTCTCAAGACGTTCCAGTGGAGTCACATAGCGACGGGTCAGAATGTTGTTAATAATGGAGGCTCAGTTTTGGATGTTATGGAAGATATTATTCGAGTCGGTCAAGCAATGGGATATACAATGGAGGGTTGTGTGAAGGATTTAGAAAGTATCATCGGGCAGCAAGGAGAGGACAATGTTATTAGATGAATGCTTTATCTATTAATATTCAAGGTCTTGGTCACAAGACGAAAAAGGAGTGGGTAAAGGCGTTAACTAATTCGTATAAACTTAAGTCTTAGCGATTCCAGAGACTAAGATGACTAGAGTTTCTCATATGGACGTGAAGTTTTTGTGGGGAAGCTCCAACTACGATTACGTTTGTAGTGATTCTTTAGGAAGTTCGGGTGGTATTTTATGTATGTGGGAAGCGTCGATTTTTAAGAAGGATAATGTTACGATATCAGACAACTTCATTGCTATTTATGGAACGTGGTTACCTAACAATTCTAAGATTCTATTTGTTGTTATTTACGCTCCGCAACAAGCTTCGTGTAAAAGGAATCTGTGGGACTATATTTCGACTATATTAGGGCGCTGGAATGAAGAGGCAATCATTATGGGCGATTTTAATGAAGTTTGGTCTAGTGATGAACGTCGTGGGTCCTGTTTCAATCCTTACAGTGCCAAACACTTTGATCGGTTCATTTCTAATTCGGGTCTTGTCGATGTTACTTTGGAAGGTTATGCGTTTACATGGTCTCATCCTTCGACATCTAAAATGAGTAAACTTGACCATTTTCTTGTTTCCGATGGTATTTTCTCGCTCTTTCCTTCAATCACGGCTTTATGCCTTGATCGGCATTTATCGGATCATCTTCCAATTCTGCTTCGGGAAGTGCACTTGATTTTGGTCCAACTCCATTTTGGTTTTACCATTCCTGGTTCGATTTCGTCGGGTTCGATGACATGATCAAATTGTCATGGAAATCGTTCTCTCATTCGGATGTTAATGGGATGATACGCTTCAAGAAAAAATTACAAGACCTTAAGATCATCATTCGTCGTTGGGTTAAAGTTAAAAGATTGGAGTTGTCGTGTTCAAAAAATGATATTGTTACTGAATTGGGGGTGATCGACAAGGTTATGGATCGTGGGGAGATCGATGATGCTACTGTTCTTCGTCGGCTTGAATTGAAACATAAACTTCTCAACATCACTGAGATGGAAGCGAAAGATAGGTTTCAGAAATCTAAAGTCAAATGGGCGGTAGAGGGGGATGAGAATTCAAAGTTTTTCCACGACATTATAAATAAGAGGAGATCTCAATTAGCGATCTGTGGCTTTTTTGTAGATGGTCTTTGGCGAACCGACCCTGATATGATTAAAAACGCCTTATTTAAACATTTTGAAGCCTGTTTTAAAGAACCTGTCGCACATAGATTTAAACTCAATGTTCAGTTTCATAAGAAGTTGTTGCAAAGTCAAGCGGATGATTTAGAGAGAGGTGTGTCGCGTGATGAAATTCGGAGGGCCGTTTGGAACTGCGGTGACAATAAATCTCCTGGTCCCGATGGTTACACCTTCGAATTTTTTAAGAAATATTGGGACTTAGTAGGGTCTGATTTTTGTGATGCGGTCGAGTATTTTTTTTGTAAATGGTTCACTTTCCAAAAGATGTAACTCGTCTTTTGTTGCTCTTATTCCGAAGGTTATAGACGCAAAATTTGTTAACAATTTTCGTCCGATAAGTTTGATTGGGTGTGTATATAAAGTCGTTACTAAGGTTCTTGCCCACAGATTGGTCTCGGTCATCACGGATCTCGTTTCCGACACCCAATCTGCTTTTGTTGTTGGGAGACAAATCTTAGAAGGCCCTTTTATCCTTGATGAAATTTTACATTGGTGTAAAAGGAAGAAAAAACAAGCAATGTTCTTTAAAGTTGATTTTGCTAAGGCATACGACTCGGTTCGTTGGGATTATCTATTAGATGTCCTTGAGGCTTTTGGGTTTGGGAAAACTTGGTGTAATTGGATTCGGGGAACTCTCAGATCCGCTAAGGCGTCTATCTTGGTAAATGGGAGTCCTTCCAAAGAGTTCTCTTGTTATCGTGGGCTTAAACAAGGAGACCCCTTAGCCCCTTATCTTTTTATCTTAGTCATGGAATCCTTACATTTGTCTTTTAGTCGGGCGGTTGACGAGGGCTTGTTTAAAGGTATTCAAATGCCGGGATCGATCTCCATTTCTCACCTCTTCTATGCGGTTGACGTTATGTTCATAGGGGAGTGGTCTGATGGAAATTTAAAAGGTATCATAAACATTCTGAAGAGTTTTTTTCTAGCGTCTGGGCTACAAATCAATATTCTCAAAAGCCAACTATTGGGAGTGGGTGTTCCGTATTACGTGGTTGAACAGGCGGCTTGTTTCATTGGATGTTCCATTATGAATTAAAAAATTTGTTACTTAGGTGTGATGGTGGGAGAGTGCTCTTCTCGTCTCAAGGCTTGGGATGACATAATTCTTAAGCTTAGATCACGTCTTTCTAAGTGGAAGGTGAAAACTCTCTCGATAGGTGGCTGTCTAACACTTTTGAAATATGTTCTTGGTGCGTCGCCGATTTATACTATGTCTATTTTTAAAGTCCCTCGAGGCGTTTTGAAGATTATGGAGGCTATCCGCAGCCGTTTTTCCAATGGAGCGGATCAATCGGATAAAAAAATTACTTGGGTTGCTTGGGACAAGGTTTTAGCTTCCAAGAAACATGATGGTTTAGGAGTCTCGAGTTTTTTTGCTCTTAATCGTGCTCTCCTCATCAAGTGGGTATGGCGTTTTGTGTCTCAAGACGGTTCCCTTTGGTGTCAGGTTATCCGAGCTTTATATGGTTCTTCGGTTGGATCTCACCCGACTCACCTATCGTCTAACTGGTGCTCCATAGTGCGGGAATTACATAAGTTAAAAGAGAAAGGGTTTGATTTTTGGTCTCATTGTAAAAAGCGTATTGGGAATGGTAATGACACGCGCTTCTGGTCCGACTATTGGATTGGAGAAATGCCTTTCCGCGCTAAATTTCCTCGCTTGTTTGCTTTGGAGCTGGATAAAGAAGCCTCAGTAGTTGTTAAATTGAGTGCTCCTGTGGATAATTATTTCCGTAGAAGTGCTCGGGGTGGTCACGAACAACATCTGATGTCGGTCATGAATTCTATGCTGGATCCGGTGTCAGTATCGAATTCTTGCGCAATTTGGTTAGCATAATACTAACCTTAAGATATACAATGCATATGCACTATCGTATATAAGTAGGAAAAGTTTCTCATAGTGATCTATGTGGGACAAAAGATTTAGATAGTTTCATCAAAACATAGTAAGTATTTATTTTCACTAATTTGATTTAAAATAATAAAAGCACATATTATATAAATGTGGGATATAAAACCATTTGAGATTCTCTTTACAATTTGTTTGTAAATGTCTCTATCGTGTAGTTGCATGAGTTTTGGTTGTATCGTTTACACATTAAAAATAAACGCATTTTTTGGGCCACAATTTATCATCTGTAACTCGTATGGAGATAAGTTGTGATTCATCTATATATATACTACTTATAATAAATGAATGAGTTTCTCTTTTCGTGGTCTTAAAATTAAGACTTACAAAATACAAAACCTATTGTACAATACACAATACACTATTAATAACATTTCTCATCAATCTTAATTTTAAGACTTACAGTGTGTTTGGTAGCGAGCCTAAATAGAGCAATTAGCATAGTAGCATTTAGCGTTTTTGAAAAAAGCTTGTTTGGAATGATTAGCAGTTAGCATTTATAAGCAAAAAAAATGCTAAACGCTAAATGCTCTTTGAATAAGCATTTAGCATTTAGCATTTAGCATTATGTCATTTTACACAATAAAATTATGGCTACAGCTATTCTACCAAACACTTTTATAAATTAAACTGCTACTGCTAACTGCTACTACTAACTGCTTCTGCTAACTGCTACTACTAGTTTCACCAAACACACCCTTAAAACTAATGTACAAAATACAAAACACTATTAATGTGGTCATGATATATTTAATGTACACTACAAAATAAATGACATTTGCTCACTAAAGGAAGTGTGAGCAAAAGCTAAAAAAACAGTCACTAAATGCTAATTTATCTACTCCCACTAAAGAAAAAAAAGTAAGTAACAAAGGGATCACTAAAAGTTTTTTGTTACAAAAACTTTAGCGAGCAAAAGTTCCAAAAGAATTAGGGACTAAAATTTTTAGTCAGTAAAGGGTACATACTATTTTCTATCAAATCACTAAAATGACACAAATTTTAGCCAATTTCAGTAAGCAAAAACTGACTTTGCAATGTACAGACACATGTTGCATTTCGGGCACAAATACAAATTGCTTTCTCAAATGTGCATAAACATACTGCATTTCTCAAAAAAAAATAATAATAATAATTGCACAAATAAAAAACTGCATTTCTCAAGTTAAGTTTGAACACATCAATCTCTAAAACAATCTCAATCCCTAAAACAATCTCAAATATACGAAATAAGTTGTTGCCATTTTGCAATAAATGTTCTTGTGCAAGACCATCTATGGTAACTTGTGGTAGAATTTTGATATTTGAATGGTGCAGTGGTTACAATACGAAGGAAAACTGGAATAGAACTTCGTACAGTTACCCAAGCCTAGCTACAGTCTCTGTGACCTGCATTTACAAAAAAAAAAAAAAAAAAAAAAATGGTGTATCAGTGCCGTATATAAATTTTGAACTATGAAGAGCATGCTAGCAATGTAACGCACATGAGAAATAATACACATTTAACCAATAAGAAGTAGTTAACAGATAGTGAAGACTAATAACCAATAGCAATTACTGATGCATAAGTAAAGAGACGTTTATTCCAGATTCTAAAGTCCGCACGAACTACCAGATGATATTGATTCATTCACATCATATAATCTACAAATGTGAGTTTTTATAAAAAAATTCCTCTTATAGGACTACACTTCTTATTGAATGAGCACCTCTTTTTTGGGCTGTCACAGGCTCTCCGCAAGTTTCCAAAAGAAACTAGTTAAGTAGTGCCAAAACACAATGCAGGAGATACTATATCAATCGGCTAATCAACTAATTTCAAAAAAAGTAGGCTGAATCTTTTTTAACCAATGTTAAAACAATAAGCATCCAAATAAGCATCTAAACAGTTTAAACTACAATATTAATCCAAAACAGCTTATTTGCACTTACAAGAGAAACCAAATGATTACATTCTTCTTCGGTGAAAAACCCCTCGTACACAAAAGCCCTACAAAAACCAAACTTTAACATTAGAAAATCATATTAAACTCCAATAGTTGGAGCACAAATCATACGCTTATATTCCCATAAAACATACACATAGCGTTGGGAGTTAAATAACTTTAGTAACTTACGTGTGTCAACTTTGTCACCTCCCAAATATGTACCGCATGGTTTCCTGTAAAAGTAAAGACCACATAACTTGGTATAAATTCATTTTAGGATGTCCATATAATGCGGCTGAAAAGACTACTAAGAAACATGTATACTTTAGGTAAAAGCCAGAGGGACATACAAGTTATCAGAAAAATATACTTGAAATTCCATTTCTCTGGCAGAATCAAGAAGCCTTACTGCTTGATTATGACATGATTCACATCTGCAATCATAGGAACAAAACCTTAACATTCATCGTTATTGGCAATGCTACATTCACATCTATTTGATTATTTACCTGTGAAGATAATTCTCTACCAACATTTCAATTTCTTCATCCTCTTCTGCATAAAAGTAATAATAAACATGAGTTTGCCATATTTCACAAAAGACTGAAAGAGCATTACGAGTTATAAGTTATCACAAGGTCATTTTTAAAGATGGGAGCTCCCTCTCTCAATAATTATTTACCAAGTTTCACAAAAGACTGAAAGAGCATTACAAGTTATAAGCAGAATCAGTACCTGTCCTCTCTAGGACACCATCTTTAGCATTGCAAAGACGATCTTCTGGGGGACTCCGGGCACCGTTATTCTGCTTTATAGATTCCTAGAAATCAAAGTTCGTAAGCCACCTCATACTACCATGAAATTCCATACCCCGAAAAGGTGATCATTTTAATTCTTTTCTCATAATGCCCTTAATATTTACCAACCTCCCATTAAAACTAACATACAAAGAAAGAAAGATAACAGCAACAAAAAGATGCTCACCAGCCTAGAAGGTTTCAATTCATCATCAACAGGATTTCCCGTTGGAGTCATTCTTGAGCTAATTTTATGTTGCTCTGCAAAATGTCTTTGTTTAGCCTCGTCCTCGATTCTTCTTTGATATTCCAATGTCTCTTGAAGCTTATTTTCCTCAACCTCAAGCTCCATTTTTCTTCGTCTGGCTTCAACTTCCTGTTGATGGAGCACAACACCAGTTTCAGCATCACTGTCACTTGGTTGTTCATCTATCTCCGGTGGAGTGGAGGAACTGAGAAAAACAAACATCAGCATAACATAAGATGAGGGATAATAATTAAAATCATATCATGAATATTAACGCAAGATGAGAAAGAACATACGCCTTTGACACAGTGTTATGGGATGAAACATGTAGGTCACCCTGCACATGTTACACCATTGTCAGCATCATATATTGTTTTCTCAATCAATAGTCTTATACAGCACAGTAACAAATAAGAAACTAGAAATTATATCAAACCCTTGAATCCTTCAGTTGTCTGCGTTCCTTGTTCTTTCTTTTGTCCTTTAGGTTATCGTAAGAATACTTCGAAATATCGCCAGTCCTTTTTTTAGAATCTAAAGCAAGTTCTGCCAAAAGCTTCTCTGTGGCATCTTTCTCTACTAAATTCTCTATCTGTGCCTAAAAAAGATTAAAAAACTGAGCAAATATATTTGAACGTTCAAGGGTGTGTGTAGCATAGGTAATATGGTATCTCAAACTCTCAAAGAATGCCTAGCAAGTTGTCCACTAACCCGTAAATATAATTTTCCAAGAGGCACGACTATGAATCATGAACACATAAGGGACCTACTTTGGCTTCTAGCTGCTTTATTCCAGAAACATGCATGATCTGCGCATCAATTTTGCTAAGCTACATTACTAAAAAAGTGAGAAAAAGTATGCAGACTACAAATAACGTTTCTGCATAAGATAAATATATTCATTAATAAAAAATACCTCGACAGACAAGTGGTCTTTCTGTTTCTGGATTCTAACTTCAAGCAAATATCTAGCTGGTGGAGACAGTCATTCACCCTCCTACCATCTTCACTTAATTCTAAGTCACATATATGAGAATTCACTTAATTCTAAGCCTTGGTTTTCAGCATGAAAAGGGGCATACAGATCACGATAAAAAAACTCCCGATGAAATTGATAGATTATCATACATGATAGTGAAAAGAGGGTGACTTAAAAGCCATAACCAGTGTTTGTATACAGATTTAAATCGAAGAATAGACCGAGCAGGGATCCGAAAAAGGATTTCAGAATCTAAACAAGCTTCTCACCCGTCACCATCCTGTAATTGAAACACTTGTGATATTCAGAATCTAGAATTTTAATCGATTACAAATTTATTGTACCAACATGTAACGAAATTTAACACATGCAACTTTCTTTCAGTTGGCATAAAAGCTTATTATAATAAAAAATTCTACATATAAATGTTAACAAACAAAGAACAAAACAAAAAAGCGTGATGGCAGTCTGATACAAGGCAATAAGCATTAAAGAAACCAAATCATCAAATGTATATTGTTTGGATGCTTTTGCTCATGCCATTTTACTAATCACGTTCCATTATGTGAGATGTTTGTTGAGCAAATTCTAAATACTTAAAAAAAAGGTAACGAAATCTCATCAAATCCAAACTGTCATATGTAATAAACTACTTATTTTACCTATTAATATAACAAACTTTAATTCATCGACAGTGTATGTAAGTAGCATTCTGTAGCAGTTAACTTCGATGATGTGGTGGCGTGGAGCCTCACCATGTCAACGTTTTACCTGCTTTTGAAATAGAAAGCCACTTATATACATTGGCATATATACGAAGTATTAGCAGAGCAAATGAACGATACTACGTATTAGAGATGATTTTAGCATCACTAACTAAAACGTTAAAGGAATCATGATCTCTAAATGCAAAAAAGTTATCATAGATGAAATCTCCACAGCAAAGTCTAAGACACTAGTGGCAGACCTACCATTGGATACCAAGTCACCTAGCCCAAACTGAAATGCGCCATAATTCAGAAGAATCCAAATCGTCTGCAACATTTTATGCCTAGCTCCTTACACATTCATATTGCTTATTAACCTACCTAGTTTCATGGATCGAAAACATCCATCACAAAAACTTTTGTTAAGCAAACAATTATCTGTTTTTCATCTATAAACAATACGTTTCTCGTCTTCTAAAGCGGTAGCACATATCCGACTCTAATATTGACACACGACTTATCATGATCAAATAGAACCTACTCACTTCAACAACTAATTTCATAGAGAATTACATTACTAAACTTAGCAATTCAACCACTAATTAGTTATAATCAACAAAATAATAATTCATCCATTGATTTATAAACACATAATAACCTGTAAACAACTTATAGTATGATAAATTCTAAACTAGCACAAAAATCAAAATAAAATGTAAATGAATCGTTGTATTATACCTAACTTGGTGACGGTGAAGACGGTGACCAGATAGAGACAGATGTGGTGACGACGGTGCCGGAGTTAGGTTGTCAATAACGACGGTGGAGTTAAGGTGCCGGAGGTGGTGACGACGGTTGATAACAACGGTGGAGTTAGGGTTTCGGTGTGGATTTGGGAGGGATGAGTAACGAGGGATAAGTGTATTTGTTGTTTTATTTTTTTAATTATTTTGATCTGATGACTTTTACTCGTGGGCAAAAGTTTTAGTTTTTATTTTGATTTGGTGACTTTTAAAAGTTTTAGTAGGCACAAGTTTTAGTAAGCAAATGTCCTAAATTTTGTTGTGGTAGTCAATTAATTAATACAGTTATAAAAACACCCCGTATACAAGAAATACAAATTATCAAACATATTGTACAATCAACTTAAACACAATTCGTGCATTAAATATCACTATTACAAATAATAATGCAGATTATACAATATTCAAGCCTGAACGGCCAACATGCCAAATGAGCCCGAGCCCGAACGAGTACAGTCCAAACGGGGTCGAGCTCGAATATGACCAGGCGAAACAGGCTCGAGCCTGAACGGACACTGGCTAAACAAAATTCTTGATTCCCGTAAATTTGTTGTCAAAAAGAACATAATAAAATAAAATACATGATTCAGCGGAAAATTTTATTTCAAAATAGTCGCCGCCACAACGCGCGGGTACACTGCTAATCTACACTTAAGCTTATTGGCTAGTTGTGATTCTTACATTTAAGCATATGTTCTCATCCTAATGTATTAAGGCATGTAAGTGTAATAATGACACATGACCTTTTGCTATCTTAATCCACTATATTTATGCTCATTTTATAAGCTTTTTACTATCTTTTGAATTTAAACAGATGGATCACAACAAGTTTTAAATATAGATGCTTTCGGATTTGTGAGTTTTTTTTTTAGCACCTTAAAACTTGCTACACAACGACATCCTTGCAAACAACATCGAATCCACTATAATTCGAGGTGATTCTGTTTCATTTGTGGGGCTTAGTTGGTTGTCTGCATCACATATATTCCTTCAAAAGTCAAACCCAAACCCAAATGTATCATTAACAAGTTACGTGCCTCACATTATTCCCTTAAAACCAAACCCAAAAGTATCATAAACGTATCTGGCATAGTTCGATTTGGTTTAATTTCTAAATATTTTCAGGAGATATCGCATTTTGCATTATCGTTCTTAAATAGATAAATATAATCTAACTTTCGTAAGCAAAAATATGGACTCGAACCCTTCTTGAAACATCTTTTGAAAAATTGTTAAAAACACGTTAAGTTAGTTAAAATAAAACTTAAAAGATAAGAACTCGTTATATATTTTGGATCTCTTGTACAACTGTTATCGTTCAACTTTTATCTTATATATACATTGAACAATAACAATTATCATGTACCAATTCTCAACACTTGATTCGAGTAACTCAGGGATGTATGGTTCTTATAAAAAAGAATAATTAAGCTAGTACCCAAATGTTGAAAAATGCACTTTTAGTATTATAATTCATACAAGTTATGTGTTTATCTTTAAATGGATTTGTAGATGTACTACAATTCATATCGTTCATATCATGTGTTTCGAATAACTCAATTATCATATTTATACATGTATTGAAAGATTTACATGCGTCGGGTAAGAGGAAACGTATATGTTACTATACACATAGTACAAATTCAAACACAATTCATCCATTAAACACCTTAATTAGTGTTATTTTTAAAACACGTTTAAAATGAAACGTACATGTTACTATACACATTGTACAAACTAATAAAACACAAAAAACTACATACAATTTATATGCTAACAAATTGATGGTACATGTAGTTTGAAAATCAGACCAGAACAACGAGTTGAACCACGAATCGCAGTCACCACCGTTTAGGCTAGCCAATAAAAGCCGTTCGAAAGCGCATAGAGGAAGACCAGCCGGAACCCACGAAAACGGCTGAACTATGCCTGACCGGAATCATCTTCTTTTTTTTTCTCCGGTTAATCAAAGGGTACGCGTCGTAGCAACGCCCGGATTACCTGCTAGATGTTTGTAAAAAGTAGTGGTGGCAATCGAATCGTGTTCGGGTTGACCTATTTGGGTTGGCGGTTATCATGACCTCTACATAAGCACGACCCATTTGTTAATTGTTTCAAGAAACTCAATCCTAACTCATACCATTACACGTTTAACATGCTTAAGTAATTCGGTCAAGCGATAAATAAGGTTAGTGGTTTGTCGATTTAGCTCATTTAAATGCAAAAATGGTATAACTATCTAAAATATGATAGACATAATATACAAATAACTATATGTTAATTTCAATGACATATGAGTTATAATCGTAATTCACTCATATTAAGTACTCCCTCCGTCCAATAATAATTGTCCTCTTTGACTTTTTTTAGTATTTCTTGTTCAATTTTGACCATTAATATTTTTATTTGTGTTATATAATACTTGATAAAAGTTATATCAAATGAAAATACATTTAAAACCTAATCTATTCATATATTTTTCATCAAATATTATATTATATAAATACAAATATTTATGGTCAAAGTTGAATTAAAAATACTTAAAAAAGTCAAAGAGGACAATTATTATGGGACAGAGGTAGTACATAACAAAATACATTTAACCCAAATTTAATATAAAGTCCAAGTTATAAATTTTATTTTTAGAGGCTTACATATAGTTAAATGGGTTTATGGACTGACTTGTTTAATACTTACTAAACCCAAACACGATTGGTTTACTAAACGGACATGTTGACCTACTTTTTACCCAAACTTGTTTATCTTCAACTCAAACTTGTTCAGGTTCGTGTCATATTGAAAAGGGATGTACTATTCCCACCCTCCCTACTAGGGAGGGTTTGTACTTTTTATTCTTTTTGTCCCCCATTTGTTTCAGTACAACACAGTTTTTTGTCAGTTTCTGTTTCGTATTTCTAACAGTTTTAAGCGTTTGACTTGTTAAACTTTATATTTTATGTTCCGCATTTTCAGGTTTATAGTTTTTTGATATAAACAAAATTATAAAAAAAATAATAATAAAAACTATAAAAAAAATAATAATAGGGCTTTTGCATATATATTCTAACGAAAATTCAAAATTGCGTATATATATCCAAAGCATGCATAAAAACTATTGTATTATGCGAATAAAAAACTTGTACAAAGAATATATATGCAATTATTCACTTTAGGAGGGATATATATGCATTTTTGCCAAAAAAATAAAAAAAATGCAAAAAGGTAAAAGAGTGGGAATATAAGAACTAGAAGGTGGGAATATCTTGTCCCTATTGAAAATTGTCATTCTATAACATAAACATCTGCAATAAAGTCAATACAATGACAATATCAATTTTATCCTCACCAGCATTTCCTACTAAATTTTTTATGAATTTATGAATTTCTTTTTTCCATCAGTTGTGATTATTTACTCTGTGCATATACTTTTGATCTTTGCCCATTGTCTTTTTATTGTATATGTTATATGTACAACTTTCATATGGGCTCCTCCATGAGTGCTGATAACGCTTACACAACGCGTTCGGGGTTAAAGGAACTTCCTTTTCGTCGAGCAAGTTTTAAACACCCTAGGCAGTGAACCTAATCGTTGTAGTGTAGTATTAAGGTAAGCCACGGGTATTGATATCGTTCTCTAGGGGAATAGGAATGCTAGTTGAGAAATTACTACGCTAAGGTTGGGGTTGAGGAAGATTATTTTGTATCTTTTTATGTTTTTTAGGAAATGGAAATGTACGAATCTCGGGGTTTGGATTTGGGGGTTGGTATTTCTACCGATTACTCTACTTATCTAATTATCTAATCTAAGCTAGGGGTAGTCTATGTCTAATTATTGTGTGCTCGTATGATGATTTAAAGATGTGTTTACTTAGGTTTTATTACTTCTTAGTTATCTCCTATTGATGGTTGAATTGTCACTTCATTATTCTTAATGGCGTTGTGTGTCTAAGGTCGTAGGGTATGCGTTTATCCCTAACTCTTTGAAACTACCAAAGGTTATTGCCTACAAAATCTCTAGGATTTATAAACTTAACACTAAGGTACTCTTTGGATGTTTTAGCCTACAATGACTCTAAGTAACTATAAGCTAAGGTTCACAAAGATTAATCAATCATTAATTACACAACGGATGACCTATCGCAATACTAGATCATTAACAATTAAGATAAGAGACAACCAATCAATATTCAATAACTAAGTTTCATATTCCCTAAGCAAACACACAAGTAAATTAGCCGGATATGGGAAACATGCAAGCATACACACAATCAATTGAAGACATAATTGAATTAATGAAGTAAAACACTTATCTTGATGTAAGATAGGGTATGGAACCCTAAAATACTGTACATGACAGCCTTGGTTCGGTTTAGGTTTTTACTCCACAAAACTACACTCTGAAAACTAAAAAATTCGGTTTCTATATATAAGGTTACAATCGCGACGACGTCACTCTTTAGTTTGTGACGCCGTCGGGTCGCCGTCAATAAGCTTTCGTCTTGGCCACGTTAACATTGGGACGGTGTCACCTTATGCTGTGACGCGCCGCCTTCAATCTCGGACACGTCTGGATCAAATCTAGGTCGTCTGAGCTGCGACGCCCTACTCTTTTAAAACCTGATGCCGTCACTTGATATTTAGCAATTTGGCTACTGAGCCGTCACAAAATATGCACGACGGCGTCGCCATTTTGGTCGTGACGCCGTCCCCTTCTAAGTTGTGACGCCGTCCCCTTCAGTTCCAGCAGCTTGAGTGTCTCGATTCTTGACTTTAGCCATTTTCTTCGTATAATCGCACATTTTCGTCCGAATAAGTGTCATTCCAGCAATTTGCCTTCAAGAGACCTAAAAAGTGAAAATGAACGAAATTAAGTAATAACAGATACAAAAGTGATCAATTAAAGGATTAAATGACCCCTCAAGATGGTACATTTTAAATCCTCATCAAGTGCCTTATCTCTCCAACTTGGTTTCAAATATGTGGAAACTTTTGGTGAAGGATATATTGTTCAAATGAATAATCACAAATAAATAACATATCTCTTGTTGCCAATTGGACTTGGATAAAAAGTGATGCTTTAAGGAAAAAAATTGATGACTTAAGAGGGGTCAGGTGTTTCGAGTAATTAAAAATTTCTTTAATTACTTCTTTGGTGTGCATTAAGAATAATGGTTAATTAGTTTCTAAATTAGTAATGCTATCTCTTTTGACTATAATGATTAACTTAAAAGAACAATACTCTATGCATTTCAACCTGTACCTGCTCAATTTAGGTTTAAGTTAGCAGTTTGTTAATTAAGTTGTCGTCTCACGTTTTACCGTTAAAACATAGATGTTAACATATAAAACATAGATGTTTACGTTTTAAACATACATGTTTACGTATAAAAACATATATGTTTACATATAAAAGATGTATGTTTTGTGTTTGATTTATAAAACATATATGTTTTGTGTTTGGATTATATATGTTTTGCATATATAAAAAAATTTGTCTCATGTTTATTTGTGTTTGTTAGTTTAAGCTTATCCAAGTGTGTTTTATAAATCAACTCTCATACGTAATGTGTGCAATCCCGAAGTCTCGAGTTCGAGTCCGGTCATACGCGTATTAATTTATATCCATAACCTTTCAGCTTACATGGAGTTCTAATTACACTAACAAAGTTTAAATTCTCCTCAAGAACACAGTAGTGCGTATTATAAGTTTATAACCCCTTAGAGCACTCGGTATGGTCACTCACCAAGTGAGTAAAACCTTAACTTTTTTGAGTTAAGGCTTAAGTTACCATACCACCCATGTGAGTTAAGGCCATGCGTTAAGGGGCACGTTAACCCCCTAACGTGCGTTAGTTTTATTTATTTATTTATTTATTTTGAGTTAAGCTTTAGTTACCATATCGCCCGATGTGTTAAAGCTTAACTCAGGTTTTTTTAGTTGAGTTATGATAAAAGTAGGGCTCAAAATGTTGAGTTAAGTTTGAGTTATGATAAAGAGTTTTTTTTTTTTTTTTTTTTTTTTCAACTCTCATACGTAAAAAAATAACGTTTATATCAACTCTCTTAAAAAAATAACGTTTATATATATTAATTATTTTAACATCAACTCTCATATGTAATGTGTGCAATCACGAAGTCTCGAGTTCGAGTCCGATAATACGCATACTAATTTATAACCATAACCTTTCAGCTTACATGGAGTTCTAATTACCACTAACAAAGTTTAAATTATCCTCAAGAACACAATAGTGCTTATTATAAGTTTATAACCCTTTAGGGCACTCGGTATGGTCACTCACCAAGTGAGTAAAACCTTAACTTTTTTGAGTTAAGGCTTAAGTTACCATACCACCCATGTGAGTTAAGGCCATGCGTTAAGGGGCATGTTAACCCCCTAACGTTCGTTAGTTTTATTTGTTTATTTATTTATTTTGAGTTAAGCTTTAGTTATCATACCGCCCAATGTGTTAAAGCTTAACTCAGGTTTTTTTAGTTGAGTTATGATAAAAGTAGGGCTCAAAATGTGGAGTTAAATTTGAGTTATGATAAGGAGATTTTTTTTTTTTTTTTTTTTTGGTTAAAATGTTAAAGCTGATGTGATATTGACGCTATTGATGAATGAAACTTTAACCCAAGTTATCACGCATCTATGTTATGAATTTTCACATGGTTAGTTTATTTATCAAAAAATTCCTACTAGGCCATTAAATTTAACTATGTAGAGATTTTATATATATACGTGATGTTATTAGTAGTTATATTATATACTGTATTAAAATGGTTATGTTTCTTTGGTATCTATCTATCTATCTCAATGGAGTAGAGTAGTACAAAATAATACAGTAATAAAAGTAATGGGCTTAACATAGTTGGGTGATAAAAAGCCCATTAGGGTATATTGGAAAAGCTACATATAAGGAGAGAAAGAGTAGCCGTCAAACATAATCTCATCTCATCTCTTCTTCTTCAGTTCAAGTCACAAAAAAACATTTCAAAATCGATTTCGTTTTTGTTAGCGTTAATGGTTTATTTCTTTTGAGATGTTGCTAGTGATTTTGATTTGTATCCAACCAATGAAGGAGATACAAAGATGATAAAAAAAAACTTGTACAACATGACACTGTGTGTGCAGTTGACAAGCAAGTCACTAGTTGATTATCTTATATCTTTTTTGTATGGTACATTTGGTGATATACTTTTTCATTTTCGGTATGAAAAAGTATATGATATATATATATGTTTTTTGGTTTTTGATTTGTACAGTAATACATGTTTTACAAGATGAAATCTTATTTGTTTTTAAGGTGTTTTATTTACATATTTGTTTTCAACCATTGAAAGTTACATATTTTTTTCTCAACTATTGAAAGTTTTTATTTAACATATTTTGTTGGTTATTGTTTTATGGGAATGTCTAACCAATGCCCTTAGTTAAGATTTGTCCTTATTTATGTGGGTTCTTCATCCAAATATGTAATTATATGTCAAATATAAGGACCATTTTTTGTAACTAAAACCACAAGAGACAAATCTTAACCCTAGGCATTGGTTAGACATTCCTTGTTTTATTTACATATTTTTGTTGGTAAAGTGTAACAAAACAGTGTCCAAAGTTGGGGTTTATTTATTTATTAATTTTATCTACATTGTAGAAAAAAACGAAAAAAATAAAATAAAAAATCAAATTGTAACAAAAATTCCCGACACTCCCGCATAACCGACTAACAACTTTCCAAACTATATTTACATTTCTACCCTCTCCCCCCATAAATATCCCTCCTCTCTCACAATTTCAAACGCTCTAATTTCATTTTTCCCTCGTTTCAAAACACACACAAAAACACACAGTTCCCAAAAATGATGAACAAATTCCTTTATGGAGAAGACCACTCTCCATGTATTACAGATTGTGAGTTATTTAATTTTAGTCTGTTACATTTAGAAAGTTTGTTTGATGACGTAAGTGTAATATTGTTGTTTGTTATCGTTTCCGGTAATGACGTTAGCGAGCTTAAATATTATTTGATTTTCGTTTATTCATTATTATTATTATTATTATTATTATTATTATTAGTATTATTATTATTATTATTATTATTATTATTATTATTATTGTATAGTTTTCTGATATTTAATTGTTACTTCTGTCAGATGATTTAATAGTTATTCATTATGATATTTAATCTGTTCTGACATGATGATGATGAATGTTTGATCGATAGACGAATACTTGCAGTTTAGATGTAGGTGTAATAATCATAGATGTTCCTCTGTGTGTGATGTGTGTGTATATGTGTGTGTGTTTGATGAAGATGAATATTAATGAAGTGTGTGTGATGTGTGTGTGTGTGATGAAGATGAATATTAATGAAGTGTGTGTGATGTGTGTGTGTGTGATGAAGATGAAGATGAATGATGTGTCTGTCTGTGTGTGTGTGTGTGATGAAGATGAAGATGAATGATGTGTCTGTCTGTGTGTGTGTGTTAGATGAAGATGAAGATGAATAACGTGTCCGTTTGTGTGTGTGATGACATGATGAAGATGATGAATGTTCGATCGATATACGAATACTTGCAGTTTTGATGTCAGCGTTGATGAAACTAGTTGTAATAATCGAATTTTAATCTGTTTTGACATGATGAGAAGATGATGAATGTTTGATTGATATATGAATAATTGCAGTTTATATGTCAGCGTTGATGAAACTAGTTGTAATAATCGAATTTTAATCTGTTTTGACATGATGAAGATGATGCATGTTTGATTGATATATGAATAATTGCAGTTTATATGTCAGCGTTGATGAAACTAGTTGTAATAATCGAATTTTAATCTGTTTTGACATGATGAAGATGATGCATGTTTGGTTGATATATGAATAATTGCAGTTTATATGTCAGCGTTGATGAAACTAGTTGTGATAATCGAATTTTAATCTGTTTTGACATGGATGATGATGATGAATGTTTGATCGATATACGAATACTTGCAGTTTAGATGTCAGTGTTGATGAAACTAGGTGTAATAATCGAAGATGAATGATCAGCTTTTTTATTTTTATTATTCTGTTTTGCTGTTTGTTATGACTAGTTGTTGTCTGTATAGTTTAGATGATGATGATCATTACTGTTTGTTATACAAGTAATCATTTATTGTACCTACAGTTTAGATGATGTAATAATCTGTGTGTATGAGGAATAAATCCTTAGCGTTTAGTTTTAATGAGTTTGTTAGATTCATAGATGTATCCTATGATGTAAGTGCTACATGATGATTCAGAGGTGTTTTGATCTAACTGCTAATCCTAATAATTGGTGGTGTGTGTATGTGTGTGTGTGAGATGGAGATGAACAATAAGCATTTTGTTTTCATGATTATACTATGTTTAGAGGTGTTTTGCAAGTTCTGAGTTATCATCCTGTTCTCTGTCAAATATTATAATAGTTATTATTGTGACCTTGTCTTCTTCTTTATTCAGTGCTAGGCTATGGAATTGATGTAGAAGTTGTGAACAAGCTTATAGACTCAGAACTTCGCACCTGCCTTTGCATTTTGTCGCTAACCAACAAGGTTGATTACAATCTGGTTATTTTTGGATTATTTGTTAACTGTTAGACTAATGCCATTTTTGTATTGTTATAGGACTTAGCTGCCGTCACAGGTTTATCTGAAGAAGCAAAACTTGATCAAATCCAAAAAATTGCTTTGAACCTTTGTGTTAGTGATCTGATATTTACATACTTTATTTGTATAATCATATTTTGTGACATATTAAAATATTTTTGGTTGTTTACTATTTCAGATGGCAAGTGGCTCGTTGGGAAAGATTTCGGGAGCTCCAAAAGTAATATACTCCATTGCTTAAACTTCTATTTCCAAAATGATTATGTGACATATAATTTTGTTTGGGCATTTAATGTTTCATAAAGATTTCTCTTAACTTGTATTATCAAAATGCTTAAATTAAATTGTGTTTAATTGTGATTGTTGCCATATTGATTGTTAATACAGGATAAAGCACGTGGTGGTGAAGTGCTAAATGTTGATGAAGTTTTTGTTGTTGCTGTTAAGAATCTACCTCGAGGGACAAGTATTGTGCAGGTTCAGGATCACTTTAAAGCTGCTGGAGTTCCTACAAGAATTGTTCTCTCTGAAGATTTTAAGAATAATAACCTGTAAGTTTTTTGAAAATGATCAATTTGCTGCTACATATATATAAAGTATGGTTTATTTATTTATTTTTGTTAAATTATGATATATTAGTAATTTATCCAATGACAAATTGTTCTAATTTCAGATCAGCGCACATATACTATGATTCTAAATCTTCAGCTGATAAGGCGTTGATGTTCCACCGGTCGTTTATTGGGGAATGGGAGATTCTTGTAAAGTCAGCAAGGGCTGATATGAGGAGGAGCAGCAGCAGCAGCAGTGGTCAGTCATCAAGCTCTGGACCTATTCACAGGTTGAAGGATCAGCGTGGTAGTGGTCACCCATATTAGGTATTTTCTACTCTTTTTTAGGTGTATTTGTAAAATATGTAGTGCTACATTTAATTAGTTTAATATTAGTAGTATTGAAGTTATTTTGAGTGTTTTTACTAAGTTTCCTAGCTTTTGTATTGATTTCCAAAATTTCATAATTTGAAACAATTTTACATAGCTTATATTGAATAGAGTAGTTTAGGTCCAATTTGGTTTATTTATCTGAGTCATTTAGGTCTCTTTGAGTCCGTGCTGAATTGGTGTCCAAGAGTCAGCATTTTTTCAGCTCATTTTAGAGTGGTCTTTATCTGTTTGCCCTTTTTTAAGGTCTATTGAGCCTATTTGATTGCTTGTTTGTCTGCTGCAAACCTTACCCTTTGCCCCTTTTCTCACTGCTGCAAACCACTTATCTGTCCAAATCAGCTTATTCTAAGCTGATTATCTGCTTAATTTGTTGGAGTTATGGCCTGATTTTTGGTTCCTTAGAAAGCGCTTAGTCCATTCTTGATCTGTGTTGGCTTGTGTTGGATTTTAGAGCTTATCCACTAGCTTAAAAGTTAGCTTAAAAAGTCCCCAAAGCTGAGTATTGTTGAAAGTTAATAGTAGAATAGTAAATGTAGGTGCATATGCAGAATTTGGATATTAGTAGCTTGTTTGTTATGGATTTAGGTACCTTTGTAAAATCTGTCGTGTTTCAGGTAGTTGTGGTAAGTAACAGTTACGGGTTGGTATAGCTAGTGGTAGACTACTGTTAGGGACTAGATACTGTAATGCCATGATGTAACCTCGCTTTAAGTCTTGTTTATTGGAACAAAAAAGTATACATGGTAATATATGGATACTGCACTAGTTTTATGCAGTCAAATTTACATGGAACAGCTGTAGTATTTAACACTCTTGCAAATCAGAACACACATATGTTGTCAGTTTTGAATTTATATTTGTATGTATGGGCAATGGGTGATCATATTGTAACACAGGAAAATGTATATAAATCTTATTAAATCAAAGGCATATATATTTGTTTCTTTTTAATTTTATGGCTCCCTGACCTCTTTTTCTCCCAAATCTGCCAGGTTAATGCAGAAGCTGGCAACTAACAAATATGGAATCATCAGATTACAGGTTACAGGAATCATCTTTTACTATGTTGAACAATATGAAAAACTACTAGTGCACTCTGCAAATAAGCATGTCTTTTACTATGTTGAACAATTAGCTTTTGTCTTGTATTGAGATTGTAGCTTCATGTTTGTTACTAGACTTGTGTTGTTTGGGTGACTTGGTTAAAAACCCAGATTGAAGCACCTTCTGTAATAACAGGTCAGACATTTGAGAACCCACTTTTTGTATGACATATTTTCATGCCATCACCAATTAGTACCTAGCAAACAAAATTCCAAGCAAAGCATTAATCAGCTTGCTCCAAATTTTATATGGACATCTTTTAATATTGTAGGGTAGGGAAAGGCTAATATTGAAATTCCACTCAAAAGGAAAAATCAAGAAAGTTAAAAATTTGATTTTTGTACTTTCTAATCCAATATTTATATCCTGTTCTATATAGCCATTTAGGTATGATTCAGCTATATGACATGTCAAATGTTGCATCATTTATATGATTCAACAAACGACACCTAAATGTTCACTTTCAAGTTATATAAAGCTTTAAATTTTCAATCAACTACATTTTTCACTAATCAAATATGTAATTTTTTTTAATTGATTGAAACACAAGATAAATGTTTATTTGAGAGTGTTAATTATGTGTTTTTTTGTTTTGTAAATCTCGCACCTTACTTTCCAAATCCCCGCTTTATGTCTCTAATGATACGTGATCACGGTGGGGAGGCAACATCGGGTTCTGGCTGCTCTACTAGGAAGTGCGGGTATGACTTAAAAGTAAGGTGCCTAAACTACTAATCACTATAATAATATACTTGGTACAAGTATTGACAACATTTGAGACTTTATGTGAGCACCAGCTGGTCAATAAGGCTTAATTATAAGGTCAATGCTCAAAAGGAAAATCCCAAACAATGTACAAGTCATAATAATAAACTGGTTCTTCATTATTCACTTTCACTGACGAAATTAATTTGGTTCTTTCAGTCCACGAAAATCAAGGCTTAAAAGATTGAGGGCTTGAAGCTTTAGGTTTACTTGGTTTTAAAATTTTACGACTTAAAGGCTTAAAAAGTATAAACAAAAGAGGCTCAAACATTTTAAGTATTTATTGGTTAATTGAGGCCTTACACAATTGAACTCTTAACATGATGGTAAAAAAACATGTGGCGAACTTTATACATATGCAAATTCCACGAAAATCGAAGCTATAAAAGATTGAGGGCTTGAAGCTTTAGCTAACTTGATTTATCTTTGAGCCACCACTCCACGCAATGTCAAAGAACTATTAATACATCCCATTTAAAAAAAATAAAAAAAAATAAAAAAATCATGTAGTTTAACTAACTTTTCTTCTGCTTCCTTTTAGAAATACAATTAAAAGACCTTTTAATTGTATCATTTACTTTAAAATAAAGTATACATTTCATAAATTCTTTTTGGAAGATAAATATCCATCGATCTTATTTACCTTTTTAAGATATAAGTAAAAGATGTAAGTAGAATTGTAGGAAGGGGCAACAAATTCGAGTGTGTAACTGATCCCAAAAGTTGAACCACATGCAAATATATTTGCAATTTGTGGTTGTTGTGTTGAGGTTTTGAGACCATCTTGTAATGGTAAGGTACAATATATTCTTTGTTGTGATAAGGATAATAATTACAAAAAATCAACAAGTTGTGTATAAAGAAACTTCATTTCACAATTGAGTTTAAATCATATACTAAACAATTTTGTACCTTTTAATTGTTGAATAAAAGTTAATGTTTATTTCTTTGTTCTTAATGCATTCAATAATAACATTGGTATGCTTATATCTTTTTTTTGTTACTTACTATTTTTCAACGACAATTATAACTCCGTCATGCGATTGACTATTAACATGAGGCTAGGAACATGATCAATTACTTTAGAAAGAAAAGAAATTTAAGACTTTGCGGATTGGATATTAAGAATTGGAAACGGCACAATTGGTGGAAAGAACGACGGAGAAGCTACAGTTGATTTCCCTGATGATATGTTGATACCTAATTCAGACGACCATATTGGTACAATTATAAAACAAACCTACCAACAATTGGTCAAAAGCCTTTACAACCCAACATTTTTCCAAGAAAAAGCAATCCTCGCAACAACTCACGAGCTTGTGGATATGATCAAGGATCGAATGTTACAACTACTCCCAGTAGATGAAAAGACATACGACAGTTCTGACTCAGTTGGTATTATCGATATGGAAACAAATTTTAATGAGTCACTTTACACAACTAAATTCCTAAATAGCATTCGAATTACCGGGCTTCCACAACATTCTTTAAAATTAAAAATAGGTGCTCCTGTTATGTGCATGAGAAACATAGACCAAAGCGCGGGATTATGCAACGGAACTAGGCTTCAAGTACTAAGGATGGGTGTCAATATAATAGAAGCCAAGATTATATCAGGCAGAAGTGTAGGTAGAATTTGCGCAATACCAAGGATGGTCTTAAGCCCTTCTGATAATAAGATACCGTTTAAATTTAATCGTAGACAATTCCCAGTTGCATTGTGTTTTGCAATGACTATTAACAAAAGTCAAGGACAAACATTAACACAAGTAGGCTTGTTTCTACAATGGCCGGTTTTTTCTAACGGGCAACTATACGTAGCCATATCAAGTTTGAAAAGCAGAAAAT
The DNA here is from genome assembly GCA_910596185.1 of Chrysanthemum makinoi. NCBI lineage: Eukaryota > Viridiplantae > Streptophyta > Magnoliopsida > Asterales > Asteraceae > Chrysanthemum > Chrysanthemum makinoi. The sequence continues at coordinate 10,339,337 of OU343220.1, forward strand.
GATTAAAGATTTTATGTTGTGATAAAGACGGGAAATACGCAAAATCAACAACAAATGTTGTCAACAAAGAAGCTTTGTTTAGAATTTAAGTTAACTGTTATATCACTTTAATGCATTTTCATTATTTACAACTTTACAAACATACATAAAATTCATAATGTTGTAAAAATTATATATGTTGTGTTATTAACCATCCACGCAAACCATACAACTATTTATAATTCTTAACAAAAAAATAATAATAAAACCAACAACTAAAAACCAAAGAAACAATTGTTTTATAATATTGTTTGAAAATTCTAAAAAATGTATTTCAGTTATCAAAAAAACAACAAACAAATAATTATAAGTCATGCCTGCCCATTGGGCGGGCTTCGGAAACTAGTGTATATAATTGTTAATAAGCATTTTTGGTCCAACTAAGCAATTAATTGTTAATTTTCCGAATTTTATTATTTTTATTTGTAATTTTCGGATTTTTTTTTAAATATTTTTGAAAATTGTTTATAAAAAAGGTTCCTTGCAAGGATTGAACCTTGGTTGTTTTGTTAAATAACTTGTGTGTTTACCACTTAGGCAACAAGTTATTTTGATAATTATGTTGCATATTATAATCTATAAATGCAACCAATTATGTAGGAGAATCCCTGCAACTTAGGTTACCCTAATAAAACATATACGATTTTTTTTTCAATTCATTCATAATATATTTTTTTCTCAGAACCCTAATATCATATTCATTATCCTACACAGAATTGCAGGCAGCAAAAAACTAATCTACACAATCACATGCACACACATAACACATATGTCAATGCCAAGGTAAGGTTATCTCATGTGCCATGATGAATTATAAATTAGTTTCAAATGCTTTTATTGATTTTGATTTATGGTGTTTATAATCTGTAACTTTGTTACTTATTTATTTATTCAAATTGCAGAGATCTATTAATCCAAGATGTTTTTAACAAGGTAACAACAACAACCTACACATTTTCTAAGGATAATGAGTGTTATCATGATTTGGTTAAGTATTTGTTGATGGTTAGGCATAAGACCTAAGAACCTAAAGTGGAAACTGAGCTCATTTATGTGTATGCAAAGATTGACAATCTAAGCGAGATTGAGAAGTTCATTCTCATGCCAAACGTAGCTAACCTTCATAATGTTGGTGATTGTTTGTTTGATTAATCATTGTATGAAGCTGCTTAGTTATTATATAAAGACGTGTGAAGGTAAATCTCATGATGATTGCTATTTCGAAGACGATAATGTCTGTCACTACCAAGTTATGTGTTTCATATGATTTTTATATCAGTATAATCTCATCTCATTCATTTTGTTTTGTTGATACAGGTTAAAAAAATACACAGACGATAATGTCTGTCACTACCATGTTATGTGTTTCATATGATTTTTCTCATTCATTTTGTTTTGTTGATACAGGTTAAAAAAAATACACACGGCTCACTTTGGATGATCTTGCTTTAGCTCCATCATTTGCTCAAGTATGTATACACTAATAATATAATTTCATGTGCTTCACAAAGTCTATAAAACATATGATGGGACATTCTAAATATGTATTACATTATGGTTTGCCGGTCTGTTATCAGGGACGGTTTTCCAGTCCATTTGTGGGTATAGAGTGTGCAACATATGAAAATTCAAAAAGTGGAGAATATTAAATGTCTTCCGTGAGTATTCAAAAAAAGAAAAGATCATCTTTCTAAAGTTGTAAGGTAAAAGGATCATGAATTATGAACTGTTGCATTGACTAATTTGATACATGGCATAAACTTTAATCAGTTGTTGACTTTTACAGGTAATGTTGAATTCATCTCTTGCAGACGCTTTATGTTTTAGGAAATCGTAGGTGGAAAAAATGTGATATACCCACAACAAGGGACTGCTTTAACCTTGCTCTTCCTACCATGATGAAATAACTAAGTGAATGAACATATGATGGCTATGCTTGATGGTGAACAATATGTTTTTATAGTTATGATTCAGAAAATGATACAAACATTGATTTCAACTTTGATGAATCTATATGGACAACCTATTATGTGTTTGGGTGTCAACGAGGTCCGCTACTGATGGCAGGGAGTCCATAGATGAAAATCATGAGTTTGCAGGTATAAAGTGGTTAAAAGCCAAAGCGTTGACAAGATTTGATGATGCACAATGCCTGTACCATGAAGGTAAATACTCAAGCGACATCTGATATCACAGATTTGTAGTGACCGTTAAAATTTAAAATGATTCTAATTGGTGTAGATATGGATTTTCATGTTATAATTTATAGTCATTCGTATGTTACTAACTCATATTTTGTTTGCCGGTACCTTACATAGGTCCGAGCTTCGAGTGTAGAAATTGTAGTGGCAACGCAAGAAGATTTATTGATCATTTACAGCAGGAAACACGCCTCTCACACGGATTTCGTATGTTGTTCTGGATGAAGCAAATATAATGCTTGCTATGGGTCAACTGAATCTCATATGCTCTGTAGTTTGAAGTGTAAATTGAATCTCATATGATGTATTTATTTATCTTCAAGCTTATTATGATTTGTTTTAGTATCATGGCAAACATGTTAGAGAAAAAGCAATAACGGGTCGTGGTTTCAGCAGTGGTGGGGGACACAGTTCACTCGACTACCACACAGATGGTATATCCTATACTAATACTTACAGGCTTTATTAATTAATCTGCGAATTAATCTCTTAAATGTGTGTCAGTGAGTGAGGTTCACGACAGAAGCAATGATACTAAGGGCTCGTTTGGTTCGCAGAATGTTTTTGACGGAATTGGAATCTGTTTAAGGAATTGGAATGTGAAGGAATGGAATCCTTAGGATTTAAAATCTGACGGAATTGAAATTTGCAAATACTAGCGCATGTTTGGTTGGAAGAATGAAATGAGAAAAAAACAATTATATTAAAATATTTAAAATTTAATTTTAGTTTAAGATTAATAAACTAAATATTATTTAATAAATAAGTTACTTATCAAATTATAATAATAATTTTCTAAATAATATTATATAAACTAATACATTAAATAAATATTTTTTTTATATAAAATACAATTGTATCTTTCAAAGTATAAATTAATAAAGTAAGCTATAAATAAATTATATTTAATTTTAAATAAATAGTAATAATTTATAAATATAATAATAATAAATTTTTTTAAATAAATAATAATTTATATTCAATTTTAAATAAATAATAATTTTTAAATCTTAATAACGTGGTTGTTTATAAAAAAAAAATAATAATAACAATAATAATTAAGTGATCTTTTATAAAAAAAAATAATAATAAAAATAATAATAATAATAATAATAATAATAATAATAATAATAATAATAATAATAATAATAATAATAATAATAATAATAATGATGATAAAGATAATATGAATTCCATGAAATTGTAAACAATCCCTCTCATAGTGCCATGGAATGTTGAATTCCATATATATGGGATTTTGAAGGAATTTCATTCCATTCCGTTTGCCAACCAAACACAGTAAGGAATGGAATTCAGATTCCAAATTCTTTAAAATTTTCAACCAAACACGTTATGAAATGGAATTGAATTCCAATTCCACCAGAATCCTTAGGATTCCGCCGAACCAAACAGGCCCTAAGGATTGATTACAAAAAGATATGGTATCACAATAACATTACAATTTGAGACACTAATCTGGAGTCTATAAGTTTTAACTGTTATATTAACATTTTCAGCTACAAATGAGCAATGTCCACACCTACATTTCATTTAACTAGAGGTGATGTGTGTTAGCATTATAGGATGCACATATTTTTATGTCGTTAGAATGTGTACCTATTTGATCATCAAACAAATGTAGTTTGTGGGTAGTTTTGACTATTTACGATGGTGTGAATGCACCTAATTGCATACATAAATGAGACTTTTATAGTTGTCTGGTCACTCACTTGAGTAGCTTTCAGTGTCACATTCCCAAAAAATATAGTTTCGTATGCCTTTGGTTTCCTGTCAAATTACGTATTTGTCTATTATGAAAATTTAGTGATGCCATTCATTTGGGACAAAAAACATTCATTTATTAATCTCAACTGAAGCAGGAGGCTTCAAAAACTGAAACCACAAGACGACCCGATTCATATAGATAAACATTCCTGGAGAATTAATGGTAAGCATCATAAAAAGCATTTGAATAATTGCGAGTTGAGGGTTTTAAAATTGTTATTCGTGTCACACGTGTGCAAGTTTATGTTTTGGAACTGTTTCATATTTGTTAAGATGGTGCGTATAAATAGAATTGTGTTTAGAATCGGGTTCTTTCGCTGATAGTGTGCAGTTTTTACCGCTTATGGTGTTATGGTTCATGTTCGTCCTGATGACATTTTTGCTGTAATTGGTGTTGATGATGTAGGTTCAAGGCCGCGGGTGAGTTACTATCTAAAGACCAGGATTCATTTGAAGAGTTCATAATTCGTCTCATTTACAGGAAAGAATATGGTGAGTTCGTTTTTTTAAAGAAAATTACATGCATTTGAACGTACAAGTTTAGACAGACTTAGATAGATCTTTTATTAATGTTTGTTTAAACCAAATGTGTTTTCTGTGGGCTTGATACAAAAAAAAGTCGTTGTTAAAGGCATGTGTCCACTCTAGATGCATCATTGAAGAAAGACGTGTTCCTAATTGTCACATAAATTATATGTGTACGTGGTATTGGTGTTTGGAGTTCACTATGCATACTACAACAGAAGGAGACATGGGGACACAAATTTCAGGTACCCAATTAAGACATCCAGGTTAGTGACTAATAACTTGCATTATGTTCAGTTATTGATCCATTCATAAGCAAATGTGTCAACATTCCGCCTCTTGAATAATATACAAAATTATCACCACAGAAATCGGCCGCATCATTTGATTTTAAAATCAAGAAGTAATTATACTACTTTTTCTGCATCATCACTGAGATTAGCATGAAATAGCGGTAAACTGTCTTATTGGTGATTATATAGATATAGATCAGAGAGGGCGTAGGATATGAATTTAATAACAAAATGTATAGTTCATCATAGGATTTGTGTGGCACGTGCACCCCTAACGAACATGTAAGTCCTCCCCTGATGCCACTTGACCATATAGAACATATTATGAATCATCAACCATGTTGACTTTATAATGATATAAACTAACCAAAATTTCTTTGAAAAGTTGCGCATGTTATGTTAAAACATGTGTTTCTTAGAGCCCTCTCGTGGGATTGTACTTTAATTTATTATATATAACTGGATACAGGTTGTTTCTTATTCAGTTATATAATCACAAGTCATGCCCTATGGTTGCTTAGGTTTAATTCGTCCATTAGGTATTCAGTTAACATCTACATTTTTTACTCATGCCTTATACAGTTCAATAATCTCAACTAGGGGTACATGTACATGGTATGCAAGCTGCCAATTAATTCTCTTCGAAATAAGTTTAATCTAGCTTGAGGAAAAGAGTGAATACCTCATATGCTAACTGTATTTTTGTAAGTTACTTATCTGAGATATAATCATATAACTTTTAGTAGTAATTGGCGCCTAGGAGTTTGGTACTGTTGTGTTTGTTTCATAGTATCACTAAAACTTAGCTATTCAAGTGCAAGACTGTATACATATCTTGGTAATGTCAGTGATCAAATCGTGTGAATTTTTAGTAATATGCACAAACCATTGAAGATGGTCAAGATATAATAATATTTAACAGCACTAGGGAGAGAGTGTTATAAGTTATTTTAAGATCTCTGACCAGTGCCAAGTTTAGGGACTAATGTTGAAGTATTGCGAACATGTGTGGGCATATTATCTTTGATGTTTAATATCACGGTGTGAAACATTATTCATATTCTGTAGTAGTAGTTATTGACATTAATTAATGTCTTGTGGAAGCCTCGACTAGATTTAAGATATGATTAGAATAAGTAAATGAACAAAATTGCTCTTGATCTTAAATGTCGTCTCAACCAACAAAATCCGAGAGGAATAATTTCCTTGGTAAACTTCGATAACTTGGCGCATTTAAGGAGAGCCTGGTCGCCTGAAACACAAGCAGATAATTGGCAATGTAAGTGAGCCAATAGCTCTTATACAATCTTGAGTTGAAAACGCTTAATTATTTTAGCATGAATATATAAGGTTTTATTTTTACTTGCATATGGCGGGTTGTATTATCCTATACGTAAGAACAAAGTTGCTCAATGATTTGCGACCATCGTTCCACTTGAGCTTTGACTTTTGCTTCATATATGCCAAGATTCTATTCTTTGCTGGCCTTCATGGTCATGTATTAGTAATCATAGAATAAAATATGTATTAGTATAAAATAGTGTAGTATCGGGTCAAATTGGTTATAATCAACATTTTGGTTTTTTAATATATAAAAATATGTTGTTCAAGAATACTCTTCATTGTATAATACAAAATAAAAAACCATAAATAAAACCAAAAAAAATATTTGTTTTTAATAAATAAAAATAAATTATTCAAAAATTTAGAAAAACCCCACGCGACGCGAAGCATTATAACTTCTTATTTAAATACAATTATTGAAGAATGTGATGTCATAGTGGTTGTGCGCGTGTCGAGACCGAAGTTCATGATCGTAGATGGTGATTGTCATAAATGTTGTGTGGTGGCGTAATTAAAGAAGTATACATGTTAGATAGTTCTAATCATTGAAAAAAGCTTTGAAACACTATATACAATAACTAAATAAACATAATTAACAAAAACAAAATAATAATAATAAATGTTAATAATATTATCAAATGTAAATTAACAAAAACAACTAAAACCAAAGAAACAATTGTTTTATAATATTGTTTGACAATTCTAAAAAATGTATTTCAGTTAACAAAAAAAACAAACAAATAATTATAAAATATGCCCGCCCATTCGGCGGGCTTCTAAAAACTAGTATATATATATATATATATATATATATATATATATATATATATATATATATATATATATATATATATATATATATATATATATAGTGTAGGGTTATTTTCAGAATCAGAAAAAGGTCGAGAACTGCGAGAACCATTTTCAACCCTTAGATAAATAATCAATGGTTAAGATCATATGTGGCATAAATGTAATAAAGAGAAAGATTTGGAGTAGTTTATTAAGAGTCTTAGGGGTATTATTGGATTTTCATTTTAATTCTTTTCTATAACCGTCCTATTAATTTGGGATACTAAATATTAATTAGGTCAAAAGCAAGATCGTGCATTCTATGAGTTTTATGCCGCCTCCACTTTTTCAACTGCTTCAATTTACATTTTCATTCATCATCATGCTAAAGATAATATATGATATATAGGTAAGTTCTTGTATATAATAAAAAAATGGATGATTTTATGGTATATGTTTGACGTAGCTTTATTTTTTATTCAATATGTGATCCTTTTTGTTGACTACAATCTTTGTTTACGTGATTACACACTTATTGTTTGTAAAGTTTTTTTACATCAAATATATGGTTTTATAATATCAAGTCATGCTCATATTTTTGTTTTCATTTTCACGTCCACTATTTGATGAAGAAAAAGGATCCGATTTGAGATCTGTATTCATATAAATGAATTGTGATGGTTGATGTTGTATCATTTTGTTATTATTTTTCTATTGCAATAGTAGCAGCCACGCCGATCATTCGTGTATGTTTTCAATTTAAGATCTGTAACATGCCTTGTAATAATGTATTATAGTGTGTATGTTTGTGGCTTGAATTAATACTTATTGTTATAGACTTATAGTGATAAGATGATAGGAGAATTTTTTGGCGACACTAGTACATTAAAATGTTTTATAATGTATCAAGGGAGTATACATTAAAGAGAAGAGAACTGTTGTTATTTTTTACACATGTATCAACATGGAAACCATTTTTTATGTTTTGATTATTAAAAATCATATTTGGGACTCGCTCTAAAAATCATATTATATTATTATAGGAGTTATTGATCGATGTGATTGTGTTATATACTATATGCTATTGTTAAATGTTGTTAGTTCAAAATTTTGTTTTAAAATAGTCTTTATAGCTGTTACTTTTTATTGCTCTTATCGTCTCAGAGTGCATACGTGTTATTGAGAGTGCATATGTGTTTTTACAGTTTTTGGTGAATTTGAAACCTTCTATGCATATGTGTTTTTATAGTTTCACGCACTTGTTCCTTTTGTTTAATTTCAGTTGTTATGAAAGGATTGTGCATATGTGTTTTGTTAGTTGTTATGGTTAAATAATTCGTCTATTATTTATTTAAGGTTATAGGTACGAGTATGATGAGCAATATGAAGAGTGCACATACGTATATAAAAGGGCATATGGAAGAACTTAAATGCACATATGCATACAAAGAGATTAGGAGGGACCAATGAGGAAAAATACATGTGCATAAGGATTAAAAACACATGTGCACAAGGATTAAAAACACATGCGTAGATTTCATGGGTTCTTGAACCAGGCGAGAAATACATGTGCACGCTTAAAAGATGAATCAACTGTTAAAGACATTGTATTATGCACATATGCATGCTTCATATATTTGTTATAAAACATATTTTTGTAATATTTTTTATAAAGTATTGTTGTTTGTATAAAATTGCATAGATTTATTAATAAAGTTTTGTTGTTTGTATACATATTTATGTAATATTTTTTAAAGATACATGTGCAAATACAAAATATCTACACATAAGCGAAAAATACAATTGTCACATAATGTAAAACACATGTGCACACAATGTTCTTTTAAACAGGTAAAAAAAAAAAAAAAAAAAAAACTCCTAGAATTTAGGAAACTAAGAAAACGTTTTTTTGTGAAAAAAAATCAAAAAATAAAATAAAATAGTATTTTTACCATTATAACCTTTTGAATTATATAATAAATTTTAATATTAAAAAAAATTTGATTGATTGATGGCGGTTCTGGCAGTTCTCGCAATTTATTAGGTTCTAAAAATAACCTCACCATATATATATATATATATATATATAGAGTCCTTTTATTTTCAGAACCCACCTTATCTGCGAGAACTGCGAGAACCATTTATATACTCTTAATTATGCATAGTGTGCAAGTTATTAATGCAAAATGGCATTTTGGAAAATATCCATATTTTTTTTAAATATTAAACTTTTTTATTTAATCCAAAAGGGTATAATAGTAAAAAACAATTTTACTTTTAATTTAAATTTTTTTTTCACTAAATCCCGTTTTTTAATAGTTTTTTTTTTTTTCAAATTTAGTGCATATATGTTTTTAAGCCATCAAGTTTAGTGCATATATGTTTTTTTTTAAGATAACATATTTCTAGATTTAACGCTACAATATGTTTCACGAAATAGTTAGGTGTGTATAGGTTTTTTTATATAATGAAATTTATAACAAACCAAGAACATAAATGTGATACATAAACTTCGATATCAATTGAAATACAATTGAAAAACAAATTTCTAAAAAGCATAAATACATGAATCTAATCGATCTATACACATGAGCACTAATAATATTAAGCACAAATTGACATATTTTTACACTCATTGCTATTATCATTTTTAGAAGTTGAAAATATATGCACACGCGAAGCCGTCAACATTTTTTAAAAGTAGGACATATATGCACACTCGTATCCGTGAACACTCTTGTAATTACACCTGTTACAAAAAAAGTACAAAAATTAGCAACAATAATATTATTAAAATAGAATTGTGTTGAAATAAATATATGCAACTACTAAACATGTATGCACACTTGTTAAAATACATTCTTGTAATAATTGCGCCCGTTTTCTTTTTATTATTACACATGTATGCACACTTGTTAAAATACATATATGCAACTACTATAAGATCTACAAAACATTATTTATATGTTATTTTTTAAAATTGTGGTGAAACTATTAAACATACATTAAGTCTTTTAAAAAAAACAATAATTACACTTACTAAATAAACATGAATGTTCATGAGTACATGTATGTGTTAGGAAACATACTTTTGGCAAACACGAAGTCTTTCAAAAAATAATAATTACACTTACTAAATAAAAAACATACGTGTTTTTAAAATATACATGTTTTAAGCATTCCGTTTATAAGCAACTATTTTTTAAAACATACATGTTTTGAACATACATGTTTAAAAACATTATGTTCTCAAACATATATGGTTTTCATTAGTTAGATCCCACTTATTAAAACATATATGTTTTGACTATGTAAGTTTTGAACATACATGTTTTGAACATACATGTTTAAAAACATTATGTTCTCAAACATATATGGCTTTCATTAGTTAGATCCCACTTATTAAAACATATATGTTTTGACTATGTAAGTTTTGAACATACATGTTTTTTATAAAAAAAAATAAACCACTTTGTTTTGACCATCGTTACATACCCGATTATGTTGGAGCATATCAGGAGTGATCATGGGCTCAAGTAGAATCTTAGCCACCTAATATCAAAAACAAACTTTAATTAATCAATAAATGTTAGATGCATAAGCTTTTAGCTTAAAAAAAACTAACCTTCCAGGTATGTAGTACTGAGTGATTTGAGTGTTTATTTTTACAGATTTGAGTGTTTATTCACTTGAATAGTAACATACTAAACAACATACTTAATGTTTTGTTTTATCTCAAGATGGCAATAAAACAAGATGCTGAAACAATAAGAGAAATGATAAATCGTCATAATCATAATCCGACTAATCTTCCAATTGCATAGTTGTCATCAAATAAAATAATCATTAACCTAAATATGTGATTTTTTCATAGTCTTAAACGTATAACTACCACTTTCTGGTGTCAAGAATTCCAAATATATGGCTCCCTTTTTATTACAGTATATTGCTGGATAGAATATTGTTCATCTCTTTAGTTTCAACATATCTAGTGGTCCATTGATTATCCATTAAACAAAACTTATGTCCCACATATAATCAGATCTAACCATATACAACTATTTCTTTAACGATCCAAAACCAGATATGCATACAAAAATAATAATAATAATAATAAAAACGAATTAGTTACTGAATTTGAATATATCAAATTGAGATGGAAATGCAAAAATCAACAAACAAATCTTGAGCATGGTAACAACGAAGACGAATCCAATGTAATTTTAAAATAAAATTACCTATATGTCGACCAGTTAACGGAGACGAAAAGACGCGAGCATGGTAACAACACCTTGATCCGATCCTAGTATGCCGACGATTAGGGAAAAAGAAAATGAAGTCTGCAACCAAGATCTATAGGATCTTTAGAACCAAGATTCGGTGATTTATTTTTCCGACTACAAAAATGGGTGCTTTATTTCCGGCGGCAAAAAATGTAGAGATTAAGGGTGGCTAGGTTTTTTTAGGAGTGAAGGAAATACTTTTACAGATCTTGAATGAGGATTAAATGTAGGAGAGGTTTTATTTTAATCCTATATAAAATTACTTGAATACCCTTATACGAATTGTTAATTACATATTGTTTTTGTTTTATTTACAGAATTGCCACAGTAATTTTCATCCATTGATTGCTTTGATCAAAGGCTTATAATGGTTCTCGCAGTTCTCGCATTTAAACTAGGTTCGAAAATAAAGTTTCACTATATATATATATATATATATATATATATATATATATATATATATATATATCCTTTGCAATTTGTGGTTGTTGTGTTGAGGTTTTGAGACCATCTTGTAATGGTAAGGTACAATATATTTGCATGTGGTTCAACTTTTGGGATCAGTTACACACTCGAATTTGTTGCCCCTTCCTACAATTCTACTTACATCTTTTACTTATATCTTAAAAAGGTAAATAAGATCGATGGATATTTATCTTCCAAAAAGAATTTATGAAATGTATACTTTATTTGACCACATTGGGGTAGTCTGGTATAAGTAATAAATACTATTTTATTAAATGTATACTTTATTTGCAAAGGTAAATAAGATCGATGTAAACACACACAACCTATTGTTATAAGTAGTCTTGTGTTGTTTGGGTGACTTGGTTATTTGAAGCACTTTCAGTAATAACAGGTCAAACATTTGAGAACCCTTTTGAGCTTGTGGCATGAAAACCATGATTGTTTGAGAATCATTGCTGTTTTTTTTAAGCTTATGAAGAAATCACTTTCGCCACATATTGTCATGCTATTACCAATTGGTACCTAGCAAACAAAATTCCAAGCAAAGCATTAATGAGCTTGCTCCAAATTTTATATAAACTATTTATTTTTACTACCAACATGTAACCACTAATATTCATGAGAAAGTATTGATTATTACACATTTATATCGACAATGCAAATAGTCACAATACATACAAAAATACAATTATAGACCCAAAACAAACTCAAATTCCATAAACTAAGAAGTTAAAATCATTGTTTGGAAAGACCAAAAATAGAAAAGATAAAATGCAAATTAGGCGTTACATGATCACAAACCCAATCTTTAGAAGCCTTCCAATCGTTACTGCCTTCCAACACTGCTGCATTGTTTCCGGCCTTTTAAATACCTTCATAATTAACTTTCCAATGTTAATACAATAGAAAGTCATTCAACTTTATAAGAATTTTAAATGGAAAAAGAAGGTACCTCCTCAACATTAGAATTTGCGGGTGCCACCGGCCTCCTTGACTCTTGGTGGTTGGATTTCCACTCCTTCCGACTGCATACATCTTCTACTACGAATACACATTGTTAACGACATGTATATTTACATCAATGTTACAAAAAACAAAATAAGCTGATAAGAAACTTCTACGGCCAATTCCAAACACCCCTTAATTATAAAAATGCAATTAACTATCATTCTAAAAGGTAATAGAAGCACATATACAATTTGATGATAGTGGCATTCCAAATAGTACTGTTACAGTATTATAACCTACTGATATAGAAGTACATATACGGTAGTTGTGACGTAACAGTAATTGCTGTTAAACCTTTTACGTGCATTATTCATGGGTCCTGATTTGGGATACAGTAACAGTAATATTAGAGTGCAATTAACTATCACTTATAAGAGAAAAAAAGGTAATCTGAGCACTTTCTGATAAGCAGGTAGCCAGCTGATTTGGCAGATATTTTGATTTCCTTTCCTTAATCAATTTCCAAATCCAAATTCCCTCGACATATTAATCCGCTCATAGAGCAACGCGTTCTAGCTGCTACAAACTACGCCTGCGCAGGCTAAAACTTTATAAGCTGAAGATGTAAGCTCACGCGCAACCGGCTGAGCAGCAACAGGAGTGTAACAACCCGTATTTTCAGGCTACTTTTCATTTTTTTTGAAAATTTACTATTCACTTTCACTATTCATCCCGTAAAATTTTTATTTTAGTTTACTATCATGACAAGATAATTGAAACTCGACAAGTCGTCTTGACGACGTACATTGAATCCATACAGAACCGGTTTCACAAAACCGTGTCTGAGAATTACTTTAGGATTTAAACGTCATTCAGGCATCCCGATATATCCATAAAACACTATAAGCATTAGAAATATATATTTCTACCATTTTACGACAATTCCACAAGTTTTGGAATTTTACGTTTTTCAGTTATGCGTTTTACGCGAATTACGCTTTTTTGACCCGCGTTTCCAGCTTTAACAGCGTTTAAGCAACCCGATGGAACTTGTTAATACAAATAAACCGTAAAAACGTTTATTAATATTTTGCAATCTCTTTGTGTTTTGTTGATAACAAGTATAATGTTATCATAAGTAAAATTATAAGGATACATGTTGTTTTTGTAAACCATTTACATATAGTCATTTAATACAAATTGTTGTAATAAATCATTTGTTGTAATAGTTTATTAGGATGGGTAAAAATCAAAACCCATGGATCATATCCATAACCCATGGTATTGACCCATACCCATTTGACTAGATGCATTGCATCTATTAGGTACATTGTATCTAATGAAATACCCATGGACCAACCCATGACCCATGACCCATAACCAAAAAACCCATGGGCAAAGAGGAGCGTCCCACGGATCCCTAACTTTACACTAGACGGATCCCTTAAGGGAGGGATCCGTGGGATCCGAAGAACAGTGGCAAGTTTTGCCTATAAATAAAGAGCCATTTCTTCATTCTAACTCACCCCTCTTCTTACTAACTCTCTCATATACTCTCATTCTCTTCTAACAAAAGATCACTTGATCTAGAGAGTTATTCTTCTTTCTTTCTTTTGTGATTCTCATATAGGTCCTTCTCTAAGGCGAGATCACGAGCATTCTACAAGTCATCCAAGCAAGGGGTCCTTGATTGATTTGTTCCTCCACAAGATTTCTGTAGCAAAGATCTTGTATTTGATATTTCACATAGTTGTTGTGTAATAGTCGTGTTGGTTTGGTCCACCGTGTTACAGTAACACCCTAGGCAAATCCCACATCGGCTGTGGCCTGGAGAGATCTGGGCTCATAAGATAACATTCGCCTTTCAATGACACAACGCGTTTTGTGGTCTACTGCGGGTGGAGTTCTTAGGAACCTGCGTTAAGCGTGCTCATGTGAGAGTAGTAATGGCTTGGGTGACCTGCCGGGAAGTCTTCAAATGAGGCCACAAAAAAAACAAAGCCGTGAGCAAAGCGGACAATATTGTGGTCTAATAAGGCGGGGTGTTACAGGTGGTATCAGAGCCACTCCTAAGCCGTTCGGGATGGTGGGGCAAACCTCATCGAGGACGATGAGTCCCTAAGGGGGGGTGATTGTAACACCCTAGGCAAATCCCACATCGGCTGTGGCCTGGAGAGATCTGGGCTCATAAGATAACATTCGCCTTTCAATGACACAACGCGTTTTGTGGTCTACTGCGGGTGGAGTTCTTAGGAACTGGCAGTTAAGCGTGCTCATGTGAGAGTAGTACTGGCTTGGGTGACCTGCCGGAAAGTCTTCAAATGAGGCCACAAAAACAAAGCCGTGAGCCTGCGGGCAAAGCGAACAATATTGTGGTCTAAAAAAGGCGGGGTGTTACAGTTACGGACTCGGTATTTAGCTTTGTACCGGAAAAAGGTGTAAGCAACGTGTGAAGGCTTCTCCGCCAAGTTGAAGGAGTTTGTTGACATAGTGCTTGAACTCTCGAGTAGGTGACTCGGGGAGTGGAGTAGGGCAAGGAAGGTGTCCTTGTAGCCGAACCACTATAAATCGGTTGTGTCATTTCTATCCCTTACTTTACTTTATTTACTTACATTACCATTAGATCTATACTTTCTCTTCATCTACACGATTTCACATAATATCGAATCTAAAGTTTTTTAAAACTAACTTAAAATCGGCAAAACTATTCAACCCCCCCTTCTAGTTTTCCACAATTGGCATCAAGAGCTAAGTTTATAAAAGTTTTAAAGTAAACCGTATTTTAAAAACTTTTCGATCACTATTAGTTCTGAAAACTACAAGGAAGGGCAATCTATGCAACGACCACCACTACTTGAAACTAATGGTTTTATATATTGGAAAAATAGATTCGAAACGTATATGAAGTCTAAAGATATTGATGTTTGGTACATCATTGTTGAAGGCGATTTTGAAGCTACCTCAAAAGATGATAAAGGAAATTTAGTTAACACACCTCATGATAAACTCACCGATGATATTTAGAAAAAACTTTCTAAAAATAGTGAAGCTAAAATGGTTTTATATAATGCTTTACCCAAAAAAGGAATTTGAAAGAATTTCTATGCTTAAAACCTCTAAAGAAATTTGGAATTCTTTAGATGTAACTCATCAAGGTAATCAACAAGTTAAAAATAATAAAATTGATTTATTTGTTCAACAACATGAACAATTTTCAATATCGGATGAGGAAACTATAGATCATTCTTTTGCTAATTTTAATACTATTATTACATCTTTACAAGCACTTGATGAATCTCTCTCTAGTCGTAACCATGTTAGGAGATATCTAAGGGAAATTCCATCCAAGTGGAGATCTAAGGTGACGACAATCGAAGAGTCAAAAGATTTGACAATCTTCACCCTTGATGAACTCATAGGCAACTTAAAAGTCTATGAGCTTGTCCTTGCTAAAGATTCCGAAGTCTCAAAAGTGAAAGAGAAGCACAAATCTTTTAGGAATTAGAAATTCCAGGTATAAAAGAGTCGGTCACCTCAAGTATATGTAATCGTTAGAAAGCTCGTAGTCGTAGTTCTTTTAAGTTAAGTAGTATTTAGTTAAGTAACACCGTGGAGGACGGACGGGTCTTTACCCACTGTATGCCTGATCCACAGCCCGTTGTGTGGCGTTTTATTGTAAGACTATAAATACTCTCTACCTTCCAAGGTAGAGAGTTGGAGCTCATAATAAGAATTTTCTTTCTCTCACTAAAGTTCCCTAAACCTCTAACTTTCTCTCTCTAGAATTCCACTTATACGCCACCTCTTTGTTATGGTTTGATGTGTATGTGAAAACCAATATCTTACAATTGGTATCAAGAGCCATGGTTAGATCATATCTTGCACATCTTTGGATTTCTAGTGGTTTTTAGGTGGTCTTTGAGTTTGAAAAAGTTTAGTGGTTTGTGCATCATTTGGTTGATTTCTTGTGTTAAAGCTTGGATTTTGTTAGTACTTTTATGTTTAGAATCATCACAAGTGTTTAGGTTTTCATTTGGTAAGCTTGAATCATCTTGGTTGGGTTGTTTTTGGATTGAAAAGTGATGTTTGTGAAGTTTTCTTGCTAGCGACTTGACCTTCGGATTATTTTTCTTAGTAGCGACTTGCTTTACATTTTTGTAGCGAGTTGCAGTTTTTGGAGCTAAAGACTTAGGCTTAGCGACTAACAGTACAAGTAGTGGACTCTCCACTACGGGTAGCGACTTGGTGTTAGCGACTTGGTAAGTAGCGAGTTGCTATTTAGCGACTTGATTCTTTAGCGACTTGAATCTTAGCGAATTGCTGCCTAAATTTTGCTAGCGACTAGAGGCTTAGCGAGTTGCTATTTAGCGACTTGTCTTGTGTTTAGCGACTTGGGACTTTAGAGACTTGGTGGTATAGCGAATTAGTTGTTAGCGACTTGGTGCATTATCTTCTAGCGACTTGGGTGATTTTTTACGGTTTTCTCTTGATTCAGTAAAATCCCGTGAAAGAATCTATTTCCCGGTTTAATCATAGAGTTATAAAATCCCGTATAATCTGTTAACATGTCTACCAACGTTCCTACTATCATATCCTCTGTTGCAGAGGATGTTCAAGCTGCTGGCTCAGATACTCGTCCACCCATGCTTGACAGAACCGACTATGACTCTTGGGCTCAACGAATCAGATTGTACTGTCTTGGAAAAGAAAATGGGGTTAACATTCTCAAATCAATTGATGAAGGACCTTACCGAGTTGAGACTACTAGAGATGTACTTGATACTGCTGAAGATGGAACTCTGATTTACGGAATGGACAGACCAAAAATGTATGATGAGCTTGATGATAAGGAGAAAAAGAGATTCGATGCAGATATCCGAGCTTCCAACATTATACTACAAGGTCTACCTAAAGACATCTACAAGCTTATCAATCACAACACTGACGCTAAAGCTGTATGGGATAATGTCAAGATGCTTCTCTCTGGTTCTGAGCTAACTGTTGAAGACCGAGAATCGCAGCTGTATGATGAATTTGAGCACTTCAAGATGAAACCAGATGAGAGTGTCTATGAGTACTATGTGAGATTTCATAAGTTGGTGAATGACATGAGAAACATCAGAATGACTATGCCTAACATTCAGCTGAACTCAAAGTTTGTAAACAACATGAATCCCGAATGGCACAAATTTGTCACTTCATTGAAGCTCACTAAAGGATTGAAGAATACGAATTATGAGCAACTCTATGCCTTCCTTCTTCAAAATGAGAGGCATGCCATGTTTGAAAAGAGGATTCTTGATCAGTTCAAAGCTCAGGGAGAAGCAAGCTCAACAAATGATTCAACTGCCTTTTACTCAAATATTGGGATTACCACCAAAGCTTCTCAAGTTGTACCTTTGGGTAATGGTAATCATAAACTCATTCATGATCCAATGTTCAAACAAGCTGACGCTGATGCATGCATAGGAAACTTCATCAATCAACTAGCACTTATGATAAGTCAAAACATGAATTCTCACCCACAAACCAACAACAACCTCAGAACAGCATCTAACCCACACAATCAAGCTACTGTCAGAGATGGGAAGATTGTTGTGCAACCTGTTCAGGAAAGACAGTATGATCAGGGAAGAGGTGGAGCTGGTAGGGGTTATGCTGCAAATCAGAATCGGGGAAGAAATGGAAATCAAGGTCAAGCTAAGCCGATCAAATGCTATAACTGTGGTGGTGAGGGACACATTGCAAGGAACTGCACATCTCCAAAACGTCCACAGAATGCAGAGTACTTCAGGGATAAAATGTTGCTAGTGCAAGCTCAGGACAATGGTGCTGCTTTAGACGAAGAGGAGTTGTTGTTTCTCGCTGAGGGCAATGCCAAGACCTATGATGCAGATGTGGATGAGCAGCCAATTCAAGAGATAGGTCACAATCATCAGAATGCCTTTCAAGTAGCTGACTGTGATGCATACAACTCTGATGTTGATGATGGACCTACTGCGCAAACAATTTTCATGGCTAGCATTTCTCCAATGGTCTCTCCTAAGGTCTCTTCTTCACCACAAGCTGGACTATCCAAAGGCAAAATCATATCAGAGGTATTAAAACTATATGATGAAGTTGATGTGCAAAAGATACATAATGAAATACAATCAACTGAAACCATTGAGTCAGATATTGAGAATATGGGTAATATAAATGTTGTCCCATATGATCAATATGTGAAACAAAGTGAAAGTGTGATTGTGTCAAGTGATGTATCTTCTGCAGTCAATGATGATGTTGTTTGTGATGAATACACTGCATGTGCCCCTGATGATTCTGTTATCTCTGAACTTAATGCCTATAAAGAAAGAGTTGCTATTTATGAACAACGTGCTAAGTTTGAGTTAACCACTCGTGAGCAGGAAATGGACGACCAAATACGTACAGTCATTAGAAAAAGTAATTTTAGAGAAGAAGTATTAAAACAAGAGTTAAATTCCTTACAAGAAAAGCTTTCTAAAACTACTAAGCAAAAGCAAGAACTTCAAGAAAATGTCAATAAGCTTAAGCAGGAATTTAGTGTTAAGGAATCAAAACTTTTGAATGATTTTTCCAATCTAAAAACTTTGAAAAACAAACTTGAAAACAAGCTGTACGTACAAGGTAACACCATTCAGACTGCTCACATGATCACTAAGCATAGAGTTTATAGTGACAAGCATAGTATCCCAATTATTAAGGAATCCAATCCATAGTATGTTAAAAAAGCTAAAGAAGCACAAAAGGTGATCTATGATGGCAATGAGATCCTTAAGCCTAGACAAAAACCTAGTTGCGTTGAGAGCACTGAGGAAGATAAGCTATTAGAAGATGTCACTAAAAGGAAATTGGATGAAAAACTTAAGAACCCTTCCTGCATAAAGAAAAGAATCAGTTTTAAGGCACCAAACTACTCTAAGGAAAATTGGATTGCTTTTAACATGTTTAAGCCTCAAACGTTGTTAACACCAGAACAAGTGTACTGGAAAGAAGACTTAGAGAAACTAAAAGCAGAAAAAATTGTTGAAACAAACCCTCCCCTTAGGAAAATGCCTAAAGCAACTGTGTATCCTCCCAATACACCAATGCATCTAGTCCCTAGAACTATTGCCACTAAAAGCAAGACCTTAATCAGTCAATATGTTATTTTTCAACTACTTGTTGATTTTGAGAAAACTTGCAAGAAAAGGATCACACCCACTGGGATAACTGAAGGGGAAAGGGGTTTTGAACAAACAAAAGAATGCTATTTAACTGAGGTCATGCCTTTCTTTAAACTTCTAATAGATCACTTTGAGAGTCTTAAAAAGGGGATAGATACTGATATTAAGGAAATGGAAAAGGAATTTGATGCAATGATAGTGGAGGTTGGCGACTATGAGCAAGCTCTAAAATATAATGAGATTGAGAGGAAGAATTTGCATACACTAAATGAGAACCTGATTTCTGAATGTATTGCTCAAGATGTGTTCTACACTGCTACTAATTGTTCTATTACTGCTTCTCAATTTCATGAACTGTTTGTTGCTTTGAAAGTCTCCCATGATCGTGTCATTGAGCTTGAAATCAAAAACTCTAAATTAAATGAGAAAATTGATAAGGATGATCATGATAATTTGGTGAAACATCTTTCCAAACTAGAAGTTGATCATTTTGAGCTACAATTAAAATATCAACATCTTAAAGAAAATGTTAAAACCTCAAACATCAAGACATCCTCAGATGCTCCAGAGTTTGATGCAGTTTTTCAAATAAACAAACGTGATGAACAGATTCAAGCTCATTGTAACACGATCAGAAAACTGAAAGCCCAAATCGCTCAATTAAAGGGAGAAAAGAACAATGTGTCCGGTCCCCAAATGCCTCCTCCTTTAGATTCAAAACTTAGTAAATGCTTTACAAAAGGAAAATGAGAGTTTTCTTGAAGAAAATGAAAAGGTTAAACGACACTTCAATGAGCTATTTGAGTCGATAAAGGTCACACGTAACAAAAATAACGAAAAAGTAGCCTCGTTACAAAAGGAAATTGAGAATCCGAGGAGATTGGAAAAAGGGAAAATGCCACTTGTCTTTAATGAGAATGTGTCATCTAATTCATCTACTGATTGCAAATATACTGTGACTGTTAAATACATTCCTCCTCATCTCAGAAACAATGAAAGTGTGTTTCATGATTACTTTTATCATCTTAAGGATCATCTAGAATGTCTTCGCGAGATAGTAGAGGAAGATTACCTAAATAAACCACATGATAGTGAAGTTAGGTATGCTTGCCTATATGCCAAACGATCTCAAGAGATTTTAGAATGTTTAAGAGCAACATGCCCAAGATCCTTTTTGAAGAATGATAAAGTTCTGATGCCTTGTTCTATGCCCAATGCTAAGAAAGTGAACTTTAGTGTGCCTGCAAATAGCTCAAATCACAGTATTAAGAAAGTAAACACTAATGTGACTTCTAGTAGTTCAGATCCTTGCACATCTAGTTCAGGAATGCAAAAATTAGATCAACCAACTAATGTTCCCATAATTCCCTCTACAGGAGTAATCAGTGACATTAAGGCAAGCGGGTCAAAGCCTCCAGGCAATACCAAGAAAGATAGGACCTCGCAAGCTAATAATGTGCATTGGAAGAGAGTAGAAGACCAACCTAGGAACTTTAAGCTTGAGTTGAATAAAACGAATCGTGTTGATTCTAGTATTAGCCTTAGGCGTACTGTAATTAATTCGAATTCTGATACTATTTGCAAACCTTGTAATGATGATTGCTTGAATTCTGTTACTTATCATGAATGTGGTATGAATGCTTTGCCTAATGCTGTCGATTGTTCTGTGAAAAGTGTTAATGCTAAAAAACGTGCTAAGAAGGCTAAAAGGCAAAAACGAAAGAAAGTTAGAAAACAGTGGAAACTCACAGGAAGAACATTTAGCAAGATAGGCTATCAATGGATACCTGTTGGCAATAAGGTTAATCAGGCAATACCCACTAGAAAATGGATGCCTAGTGGTAGAACTATTCCCTTAAGAAGTGAACATACTTTAATTAGGGCAAATACAGACACTAGTAATACATCTATTCATAATGATTCCATTGCCTCAACTTCTGATATGGATGTTTCTATTTCTGATGTGGGTGTTCCAATCACTGTTACTAACCAAATGGAACCCATTCATGCATGGGTATCCCAATTATCCAGTTATCCATTCTTGTCTGTGTTCAACTGCAGATCGTTCAAATCGTTCTGTGGTACCTGGACTCAGGCTGTTCCAAGCATATGACTGGAGACCGGTCGCGGCTCATGAACTTCGTGAGCAAATTCATCGGGACAGTTAGATTCCGGAATGATCATTTCGGTGCAATTATGGGTTATGGAGATTATGTTGTTGGCAAAAGTGTTATCTCCAGGGTATATTATGTGGAAGGTCTTGGTCATAACCTGTTCTCTGTTGGTCAATTCTGCGATTCTGATCTAGAAGTAGCCTTTAGAAAACATACTTGTTTCGTTAGAGAACTTGATGGTAAAGAATTGTTAAGAGGAACTCGTGGTTCAAATCTTTACACCATCTCTATCGATGATATGATGAAGTCTTCTCCAATTTGCTTGTTGTCAAAGGCTTCTAAAACAAAGTCATGGTTATGGCATCGTCGTCTCAATCACTTGAACTTCGGCACCATCAATGATCTCTCAAGAAAGGACTTAGTTGTAGGTTTACCTAGTGTTAGGAATTAGAAAATTCCATGTTAAAGTGTCGGTCACCCCAATTATGATCTAGCATAAGTTAGCTCGTAGATGTGTCGTTATTTTCGTTGTTTAGTTGTTTATTAGTTATTTAGTAGCGTAGTTTAGTGTAGTGTAACACCGTGGAGGAAGGACGGGTCTTTACCCACTGTATCCCTGATCCACAGGCCGATAGGAGGTCGTGTATTTGTAAGTATAAATACCCCTTCCATCCATGGAAGGGGTGGTGCTTCATTTTCAATCTAATCTTTCCTTTGTGTAAACCTCTAGCAAGAACACCCTCTCTCTCTACTAACTCTCTAACTATGGCAAACATGTATTTTGATCATCCAAGACCACCCGAATCATCAACACAATAAATATTACGATCCTAAAATTGGTATCAGAGCCAAGGTTTTTTGTGTTGTGTTGATTTTTGTGGTTTTGATACATGTTCTCAACTGGTTTTTGCATTTTTCTGTGGTCGGAAAATTGGTGTTTATTATCATGGGTATACAATTTGTAACAAGTCTTGGTATCTTTTGATTGGTGCTAAACCGTCAAGTTTAATCACTCAAACTAGCCACTTGTGAATGACCAACCGTAATAAACTTAAAACAGCTCAAACACCAAATGCAATTAAGATCAGAGGAATATAGGGGGTTCCTGGGTCGTTAAGTCCCACGGAGGATGAATTGGTGTTAAACAACTTCAGATGTCGAATAATCACTAAGGATAGTGATCAGTAAGGATTTGGATGGATAATTATACCTAAAGAAAAGATTAATAAATTACAGCGACTTAAATGCAAATTAAAGGAAATTAAAAGTTAAAATATATTAAATAAACGCTATCACTATTTTTACAATGATGTTTTTGTGATTTTATAAAACAAAATATCTTAAATAAACTATTTTAACTAAAACGTAAACTTAAATTATCTAAAAACGTGATTTAAAATGAAAACGTACGTAAAGTATAAAAATTACGCGAGTGCGCAAGCAAAAACGTAAAATTTATGAAATAAAAGTCCTACGAATGTAAAAACAATTTTATTACGTACTATATGATAAAAGAAAATTTTAGAAAAAAGATTTATAATTTTTTTGACTTTTATATTTTTTATTATGAATTAAATAAAATTTTACACTAATTAAATGTTTAAAAATACTAAAACTATTTAGAAAAATCTGAATTTTTTTTATAAAATACTTTATACTAATACAAATGTATGAAAAATACAAAAGTTGAAAAAGCTATTATAAATAAGCTAGAAATAAGCTAAATATCTTGTATAAGCTTAAACTGACAAAGTGGGTTATATATTAAATATTGCAAATGAAAACTGAAAAAGACCCTAGGGCAGATGGTGTGTGTGTGGTGTGGTGAGCTGGGTGGCCGGGTTCAATCCCAAAGAATGACTTTTGCCAACTTTTTATTTTTTTGATTTTCTTTTTGCAACTTGTTAAGCTAACTGAAATAAGCACTTTTTATAACTGTGACTTTTTATGAAAACCAATAATAAGCTCTGTTTTGAGCTTATAATCTCAACAGTTAACAAAAGAAAATGGAAAAAGCACAAGGATAAGCTAAAGTGGCTAAAAAGCTAGAAATAAGCAAAAGTTTGAATGAAAATAAGCTAAGTAACTTTAAATAAACTAATTTAACAACTGAATAAGCAAAATGACTAAAATAAGCACTGAATAAGCACTAAATAAACACAAGCATGACTGGTTACACAGTGAACTTTTTAGTTTACTAGGCAGTTTCTAACTTATTTTTAAGCACTGAATTAAGCTACAAAATGAAAATAAGCAATTGAACTAACTAGTTGACCAACTTAGATTTCTAAAAAGCTAAGATTCTCACTGTGATATCCACAAATGAGCTTATAATGAGCTTATGCAAAAGCTTGAAAACACTTGACTAATTATTGGACTGAATAAAATGGACAAAACAAAAAGCTTATAGCAGACCTACTAAATAAGCCAAGAATGGAAAAATAAAAACTGGAATCTTGAGACAGCTAGGTGAGCTTCTCAAAAAGCTAAAGAGCACAAGCTTATACTCATTAATGAGCTCTGTAAGAGCTTGTGAAATGGGTATACAAATCTGTGCACAGGGCACTTTTCAGAAGAGGTGCTCAAAATAAGCTGAAAAATAAGGACTTTATAAGCTAATTAAAACTGATCTAGTATTTTTCTAATTTAGTTTAGCAGCTATATTTTAATATCCTAGAAGCTTATGAACTAACTCTTATTATTAAGCACACAATAAAATTCTAAGTTTTATTCAAAACGGTATTAAGAAATTTGACTTTTTGATTAACACTAAAAGTTGACTTTTATGAGTTTGTAATTGATCCTAAGCACTGATATTGATGTATTAAGGTGTGTTAAGACTAAATTGAGCAAGTATAACAACTTATTAACACAAAACCATAATCATAGAACTTAAAAATTCAACAGTGAACAAGACAGATATGATCAAAAGGATTTTTGACTTTTGATGAACCAAGACTGGTTTTTCTTGTGTTTATGAGCTAATTAAACCAAGTATGACACAGAACAATCAAAACCAAAGGACTGAACACACTCTAACACTGTTAACAAATCACAACCAAACAAGCCTTTATGAGAC
Organism: Chrysanthemum makinoi; assembly: GCA_910596185.1. Taxonomy (NCBI): domain Eukaryota; kingdom Viridiplantae; phylum Streptophyta; class Magnoliopsida; order Asterales; family Asteraceae; genus Chrysanthemum; species Chrysanthemum makinoi. The sequence goes on from OU343220.1 coordinate 10,364,395, forward strand.
TGTGTTGGTGTTTTTCAAAGCAAACCACAGATTCAGACCATGTACTAAATTAATAACCATATATTATCATAAACTGAAGCTAAATAAACATTAAACAGTAATGATAACAACATGAAACTAAGAAATCCTACTTATGTTAATTTAACTGTCAAAATGAAAATTTTATAAACTACAAATTAAAAAGAACAAGTTACTGGTTTTATTGATTAATTATGATTAACTATAACTAATAAACACAAGCATACCAAGATTTTAAGCTAAATAACACTTTAACAGTGAAATGAATAAAAATGGAACTAGGCTTACAAGATTGGATCCAAGTGAACAATGAGAACTGAGGCACACAAACATACCCTATAGCTTCCCAAGAAGCTTTATACCAAGGCCATCCACTATAAACCCTGCTCCAGCTTTCTTGTATCTTTCATCATAGATTTTTTATTTTTATCTAATTTATTTGGTATTTTTTTGTATTTTTGGTTTTTTTGCTTCTAACTGAATTTTATTGGTTTCTAATAGCTTAGATAAGCTATATAGGAGCTTATGTGGGCTTATCAGTCCAAGATAACAACTAGCAACAACATTTTAACATTCATGAGATTTTGAACATGGAAAATTTTGCATAAACTGAGAACTTGACTTAAAGCTAAAATTGAAGGTTACAAAAGTTTTATTGCACACTGAAAACGTGAAATACAAAGCTTGGAAATTAAAATATACACTGAAATTCAAAATTAAGCTAGAACGACATGAAAATTAAAGATTACACTAGATATTTCTTCACATAGCTTCCCACTTGTATTTATTGACCTCATTTGACCTTGTCGACATCTCTGAACAAATCCCACCTCAATCCAGCCATTGATTTAATCCAGATCATCACAATTGCCAAATGGCAATTTTGGCGCCATTTTTTCATTTGAGCAGGTTAATTCAATTAATGGGTCTTGGACTTTGTGGAGGTGTTAGGGGTTGGTAACCAGCTGTAGAAGTGAGGTGTAAAGGTGAAGAGGTGGAAAACAAGTGGTGAAAACCACTGGTTTTTGGGATGCATGGTGGGAGAGAGAAGCTACAAAGTGGAAGTGGTTTTTGGCGGGTTGACTATATTTGACCAGATATTAATATAGGGGGGTCCAAATTAGGGGGGTCACAGGACATTTGGCAGGGGGTTCTTTTGGGTTTTGGCAGGGTTCTAAATACAAAAGGGGTCTAATTGGTTTTAGTTAAGTACAAGGACCAAAGTTGTAATTCTGCCAAAGTTAAGGGACTGATCTTGAAAAGTTTCCAAAGCTCTCACAAGGACCATTCCTGCCATATGTGAATAGTACAAGGACCAATGATGATTATTTTCCATTTTTAAATGTCCAAGGACCATTTTTGTCATTTTTAAAAGTTGAGGGACTAAAGTTGTAATTTTGCAATTTTTGATTTCAAGGACTTGTTTTGACAACTTTATGAATCTCTAAGGACTTAAAATTATATTTTTATTTATTTTGATATACCAGGGACTGTTTTTGACAACTTTTTAAACTTGGGGGACTAAAACTGCCAATTATGCAAACTTGATACGTTTTTCACCAGATTTTGATATTTTTGCATTTAAAACACATAAAACACTTGTTTGTGATATTTTTATCATTTTGATGTGTTTCTGAGTGTTTTCAGATGTTTTTGGCATTCTAAACAGTATAAAAATGATGAGTACCGGCGGTTATGCCGAAACATAGAACATAAAAGGGAAATACTACGGCCATTATTTTGTTTTTGATATATACATTTTTTTTTTTTAAAGATTGATATATACAACAGCGGGGGGCAACTCCCCTACACTAGGGTGGTAGAAAGGGGTAAGAAGACAAAAACATGGGTGAAAACCCATATGGTGTGTGCTACTGTTTTTGATTCCCGAGTCACTAGCTTGACTCGATCCCCGCATTCATTGGTTCATGGGGAAAGTTTGTAGATCCGAGACAATCACGGGTGGAATGTCCTCTCCAAAGTAATGCTTCAATCGATGACCATTCACTTTAAAATTTGGACCATCGGGCTGAGATAACTCAATGGTGCCATAAGGATAAACCTTAGTGATAGTAAATGGGCCAGACCAACGGGACTTAAGCTTTCCCTAGAAAATCTTCAATCTTGAATTGAAAAGAAGGACTCGATCACCAACATTAAAAACGCGGTTCTTGATTTTAGAGTCATGAATCTTCTTTGTCTTTTGTTTATAGATCAAAGAGTTCTCGTAAGCTTGATCACGAAGTTCATTTAGTTCATTCATTTGAAATTTTCTGTGATCACCACCGTCTCAGATATCGAAGTTTGCATGTTTTAAGGCCCAGTAAGCCTTGTGCTCTAGCTCAATCGGAAGATGACATGCCTTTCCGTACACTAGCTTGTATGGAGTACACCCAATTGGTGTTTTATAAGCTGTACGAAAGGCCCAGAGTGCGTCATCCAGTTTATCCGACCAGGATGCACGATTTTCGCCTACTGTCCTTTCCAAAATTCTTTTAATACCACGGTTGGAGACTTCCACCTGCCCACTTGTTTGGGGGTGGTATGCAGTAGATAGACGGTGGGTAACACCATACTTTTGCATGACACGATCAAATTGGTCATTGCAAAAATGTGTACCACGATCACAGATTATAGCACGAGGAGTTCCAAACCTGGCAAAAAGAGATTTCAAAAATTTCACAACTACTCGGGCATCATTGGTAGGTAAAGCTTTTGCTTCAACCCATTTTGACAAATAGTTAACAGCCACGAGTATGTATTTGTTACCTCGAGAAGATGGAAATGGCCCCATAAAGTCAAAACCCCAGATGTCAAAGATCTCACAAACTTGAATGGCATTTTGCGGCTTTTCATTTCTTTGAGAGATATTTCCGTGACGTTGACAAGCGTCACAAGCTTTGAAAAAATCGTGGGCATCCTTATAGATAGTGGGCCAATAAAACCCGGAATCAAACACCTTTTTGGCGGTGTAGTTCGGACTATGATGGCCCCCAGTGGGTCCAGCATGGCAAGCTTTGAGAATGTCAAGAGCTTCTTGTCCATAAACACACCGTCGGATGACTTGATCCGCACATATTTTGAATAAGTAGGGGTCGTCCCAGAAGTAATGTTTAACATCTTTGAAGAATTTGTTCTTCTACTGGGTCGACATCCCTTTCACAATGAAGTTACCCGCATGGTAATTTGCGAAGTCAGCAAACCATGGGGTAGTAGAATTTCCACGAAAAGAAACCGCATTGAGTGTCTCGAGAGGAAATGTTTCATTTATTTCCTTTTTCTCGAAAACATCTTGGTGAGGGTTCTCTAATCGGGACAGATGATTAGCAGCTAGGTTCTCAGCTCCTTTTTTTTATCACGTATGATGATATCAAATTCCTGTAGGAGGAGAACCCAACGGAGCAATCTCGGCTTTGCATCTTGTTTTGCAAAGAGATATTTGAGAGCCGAGTGATCCGTATACACTACACATTTGGTCAAGATCAAATATGGCCGAAACTTCTCAAATACGGCTAATAGCTCTTTTTCTGTGGTGGTGTAATGAGTTTGAGCTTCAGTCATAGTCTTACTTGCGTAGTGGATAGGCTGAAAATGCTTGTTTCTACGTTGCCCCAGAACTGCACCGATAGCAAAATCACTTGCATCGCACATAAGCTCAAAAGGCAAGTCCCAGTCGGGAGCAACGAGAATGGGTGCTTCAGTAAGCTTTTCCTTCAATGTTTCAAAAGCTTCTATGCACTCAGGTGAGAAGATAAAAGGAGCATCTTTTTCAAGAAGATGAGTCATAGGCCGGGCGATTTTAGAAAAATCTTGTATGAATCTACGATAGAAACCGGCATGACCTAAAAAACTCCTAATACCTTTGACGGTAGTAGGATGAGGCAGTTTAGCAATAACATCGACTTTTTCTCTATCTACCTCAATCCCATTTTTTGAAATCTTATGGCCAAGGACTATGCCTTCTTTGACCATAAAGTGGCTTTTCTCCCAGTTTAGACAAAGATTGGTGTCTTCACACCGTTTGAGCATTTTATCTAAATGGGAGAGACATGTTTGAAACGAATCCCCAATGACCGAGAAGTCATCCATAAACACCTCCATTGTTTCCCCGATCATGTCGTGGAAAATAGCCATCATACATCGTTGGAACGTGCCAGGAGCATTACATAGGCCAAAAGGCATACGTCTGTAGGCAAAAGTTCCGTATGGGCAGGTGAATGTGGTTTTATCTTGATCCTTTGGATCAATGGGGATCTGAAAGTAACCCGAGAAAACATCAAGGAAACAATAGTATTCATTTCCTGCTAATCTCTCAAGCATTTGGTCCATAAAGGGTAGAGGAAAATGGTCTTTACGAGTGGCGTCATTCAACTTACGATAGTCAATGCAAACACGCCATCCCGTAACCAGCCGAGTTGGAATTAACTCGTTATCTTCATTTGTGACAACAGTTATGCCACCCTTTTTAGGAACACAATGAATTGGGCTAACCCAAGGACTATCTGAGATCGGGTAAATCAATCCTGCATCAAGAAGTTTGATAACCTCTTGTTTGATAACATCATGGATTTTTGGATTTACTCTTCTCTGATGTTGAACTGCTGGTTTGAAGTCATCCTCCATCAAGATTTTGTGAGTACAAAATTCAGGGTTGATACCCTTAATGTCGGAGAGTTTCCAAGCAATTGCTTGCTTGTGTGACTTCAAGATCTTTATGAGAGCAGCTTTTTCATCTTTACTCAAATCTCTAGCAATAATGATAGGTAATTTATCATCACCTTCAAGAAATGCATACTCGAGATGAGGCGGTAAGTCCTTAAGTTCGACTTCAGGAAATTCTTCAGTTTTATCAACTGACTTGACTTCCTTGTTATGAAGTTCGACAGGAGGGAGTGAAAATGATGATGGATCATCATTAAGCAGCTTCTCAATGAGAAGTATGTCCCCCTCGATGTCGATGGGAGCGTGATCAATTTCCCATGGAACAGAATCACTAGACAATTAAGCTTCAATCTCTTCCAAGATAAAGTCACTTTCCTCAAATGGGGTGAGAGAAGGAGTAGAATTGGCAATGATAGGTTGAGATGAATGAGTGAGATTATCACTCGAAGAATTATGATCATAACCAAGAACTTCTTGAGAGTACTCTTCTGAAGCAACATCAATGATATCTATTCGGTTAACCGACTCAGAATCATAATTTGCAGAGTACCTCGAAGTTTGATCAAGGTTAAAAGTGATAGCTTCATTACCAACACGTAATGTGATTTCTTGCTCAAATACATCAATGAGAGCACGGCCCGTTCTCAGGAATCCTCGACCAACAATGAGAGGAACCCGATGATCGGCATCAAAATCAACAACCACGAAGTCAGCTGGAAAATGGAACTTTCCTACTTTCACAAATACGCCCTCGGCAATGCCAAGAGGACGGGATATTGTACGATCTGCAAGCTCGAGAGTCATGCATGTAGGAGTAAGTTCCGGAAGAGAAAGTTTCTTCCATACTGAATAAGGCATCAGGTTGATGCTTGCACCAAGATCGGCTAAGGCAAAGCATTCAACCATTCCTGGAAATACACAAGGTAAGAGAAATTTTCTAGGATCTCCAAGCTTTTCTGGAAGCTTCTTCAGGATAACTGCAGAGCAGTTCTCGTTAAGAGGAGTTTTAGCCATTTCAAACAGCTTTTCCTTGTTGCTTAACATGTGTTTGAGAGTTGATGCAAACTTGGGCATCAACATGATAGCATCCGCAAAGCTTATGTCAAAGTGTAGTTCTTGGAAAATTTGAAAAAATTTATCCATTTGATGACTAGCTTTTTCACGGAGCTTTTGCTCATTCAAACGTGATGGGTAAGGAATAGAAGATTTGGATTTGGTATTTTCAACGGGAGCTACAGGTGGTTCAAAAACAACTCCTGGATTTGACTTGGGTTTCTGGACAACTTGAGGATGGACATCATTGGTTCCTCCGTTATTAACAGGAAGTTCCTTATCCTTTGTCGCCTCAGGTTCACTTTCCACTACCTTCGGGAGAGAAGAAGAAGAGGTAGTAGGAATAGCGGGTCCATTGTATGAAACACCACTTCTGGTTGTGATCGCCTTTGCATCGCCCCTCGGGTTAGCGATCGTGTTGCTCGGAAGTTTTCCTGAGCCCGAGGGTTGATCATTTAAAGACTTCTTGAGATCAGCGATCTGACTGACCAACAACCTGTTCATTTCATCTTGGGATTTCATGAACTGCTTCAATAACTCATCAGATGATGGTACTGGAGGATGTGGAGGGAAATTCTGAGGTCGGATGTTTTGATTATGACCTTGTTGTTGAAAATTCCCTTGATTAGGATTCACATTCCCCTGAAATTGATTCCCTCGATTGAAATTGTTTTGATTAAGGTTTCCTTGATGTTGGAAACCTTGATTGGGTCCAGGATAGAAATTACCTTGGTTTTGATAACCTTGGTTCATTCTAGGTTGATTCTGATTCCGGTTAGGATTCTGGTTAAAACCAGGTGGTGCCTGATAAGTGTTAGCACGGTAGTTTGGTTCATTTTGAGGACGGTATTGATTACCTCCCTGATGTGAAGTACCGGCTATAGCATTGGCTTCAAACGGACTACCATCGGTGGCAGGACAGTTGTAGTATGCATGAGGACCACCACAAGTAACACAAACTTCAACTTTCTTCACCTCACCATGTGATGGTGTTTGAGTGAAAGTGACTTTCTTTTAGTTAGCAAGAACCAAAGCCTGAACAATATCTGTGAGTTTGTCAATCTTAGCATCAGTGCTAGATGTACTCACGGGAGATGAAGTAGAAGGTCCAGCATTAGACCGAGTCGATATGTCTTTGTGCGGAAAGAACGGACGGGACTTGTTTTCAATGATTTGCAAGGCTTCTTTTGTGGTCTTGCTCAGGAAATTACCTCCCGCGGAGGCATTCAAAGAGTCTTGGTCAGCTTGTCTCAGACCATTATAGAAAGTATCCATCTGCATTAACTCGGTAAAACCATGATGCGGACACTTGCGGAGCAATTCTTTGTAACGATCCCATGCCTCCCCGAATGATTCATCAAATCTCTGAGAAAATTTCATTATCTCATTCTTAAGACTTGTAGTTCGGGATGGAGGATAAAATTCGTTAACAAACTTAGTGACTAGATCTTCCCATGTCTCAATGGAACGAGGGGGTTGTTTCTCAAGCCAATTCCGGGCCTGTCCCTCTAGAGAGAATGGGAACAGAAGAAGCTTAATGGCTTCATGTGGGACATTCTTGTATTTGATGGTAGATGCAATCTTGTTAAACCATCGAATGTGTGCATGAGGATCATTCCGCTCAAAACCATAGAATTGGCTTTGGGTTACCAGATTAAGCAACCCGGTTTTGAGCTCAAAAGTATCAGCCACAATGGCTGGGACAACAATGGCATCTCCGTAACCCTCGATGGGTGCTTGGAGAAGCTCATTCATTGGCTTGTCTTCTGCCATTTCGACAGGGGGTGGTGGTGGTAGACGTTCCTCCACGGTGAAGGAGCTGAACGTCCTCTACGTCTACGAGGAATCTTTCCAAGTTCTGAAAGTGGACTTGTAGAACTGTAAGAACGAGTGCGCATGCACTAAGTATAAAAATCAGTTTAAACAAATGCGAGGAAAAACGACAAGTGAACTTAACCAATAATCACAAACGAAATGGCTTCTTTGAAAAAGGTACACCAAATCACAAGGACACAAAGGCAAGTTTTAAATCTGTGGTTCGGGAACTTATTATGGTCACACCCCCAGTTAGTAGGTGTACTGCCTTGATTTGCGGTGGTTGATTTTTATGTATAAATTAAGTACCACTGAAAAGACGTAGGTAATGATTTGTGCAAAGGGTTTAAAAACTTTTGGAAAATATTTTTGGTATCGTCTCGTTTAACCAAATCGTATTTCTTTAAGAATTACCTTAAAAGAAACACAAGCTAGAAAACGTTATGATTGTTTTGTTGTTTTTATATTGTTTTTGGTGTTGTTAACACTTTAGGAAAAGTGTTAATGAACTTTTTGATATTTATTAACTTTACAAAAAACTGTTTACAAACGATGGTATATGTGCAAGTACGGGTCTGAAAAATGCTTAGAACACGCTTACAGCCTCCCCGGCAGCGGCGCCAAAATTTGATTGGTGCTAAACCGTCAAATTTAATCACTCAAACTAGCCACTTGTGAATGACCAACCGTAATAAACTTAAAACAGATCAAACACCAAATGCAATTAAGATCAGAGGAATATAGGGGGTTCCTGGGTCGTTAAGTCCCACGGAGGATGAATTGGTGTTAAACAACTTCAGATGTCGAATAATCACTAAGGATAGTGATCAGTAAGGATTTGGATGGATAATTATACCTAAAGAAAAGATTAATAAATTACAGCGACTTAAATGCAAATTAAAGGAAATTAAAAAGTTAAAATATATTAAATAAACGCTATCACTATTTTTACAATGATGTTTTTGTGATTTTATGAAACAAAATATCTTAAATAAACTATTTTAACTAAAACGTAAACTTAAATTATCTAAAAACGTGATTTAAAATGAAAACGTACGTAAAGTATAAAAATTACGCGAGTGCGCAAGCAAAAACGTAAAATTTATTAAATAAAAGTCCTACGAATGTAAAAACAATTTTATTACGTACTATATGATAAAAGAAAATTTTAGAAAAAAGATTTATAATTTTTTTGACTTTTATATTTTTTATTATGAATTAAATAAAATTTTACACTAATTAAATGTTTAAAAATACTAAAACTATTTAGAAAAATCTGAAACTTTTTTATAAAATACTTTATAATAATACAAATGTATGAAAAATACAAAAGTTGAAAAAGCTATTATAAATAAGCTAGAAATAAGCTAAATATCTCGTATAAGCTTAAACTGACAAAGTGGGTTATATATTAAATATTGCAAATGAAAACTGAAAAAGACCCTAGGGCAGATGGTGTGTGTGTGGTGTGGTGAGCTGGGTGGTCAGGGTTCGAATCCCAAAGAATGACTTTTTGCCAACTTTTTATTTTTTTGATTTTCTTTTTGCAACTTGTTAAGCTAACTGAAATAAGCACTTTTTATAACTGTGACTTTTTATGAAAACCAATAATAAGCTCTGTTTTGAGCTTATAATCTCAACAGTTAACAAAAGAAAATGGAAAAAGCACAAGGATAAGCTAAAGTGGCTAAAAAGCTAGAAATAAGCAAAAGTTTGAATGAAAATAAGCTAAGTAACTTTAAATAAACTAATTTAACAACTGAATAAGCAAAATGACTAAAATAAGCACTGAATAAGCACTAAATAAACACAAGCATGACTGGTTACACAGTGAACTTTTTAGTTTACTCGGTAGTGTCTAACTTATTTTTAAGCACTGAATTAAGCTACAAAATGAAAATAAGCAATTGAACTAACTAGTTGACCAACTTAGATTTCTAAAAAGCTAAGATTTTCACTGTGATATCCACAAATGAGCTTATAATGAGCTTATGCAAAAGCTTGAAAACACTTGACTAATTATTGGACTGAATAAAATGGACAAAACAAAAAGCTTATAGCAGACCTACTAAATAAGCCAAGAATGGAAAAATAAAAACTGGAATCTTGAGACAGCTAGGTGAGCTTCTCAAAAAGCTAAAGAGCACAAGCTTATACTCATTAATGAGCTCTGTAAGAGCTTGTGAAATGGGTATACAAATCTGTGCACAGGGCACTTTTTAGAAGAGGTGCTCAAAATAAGCTGAAAAATAAGGACTTTATAAGCTAATTAAAACTGATCTAGTATTTTTCTAATTTAGTTTAGCAGCTATATTTTAATATCCTAGAAGCTTATGAACTAACTCTTATTATTAAGCACACAATAAAATTCTAAGTTTTATTCAAAAACGGGTATTAAGAAATTTGACTTTTTGATTAACACTAAAAGTTGACTTTTATGAGTTTGTAATTGATCCTAAGCACTGATATTGATGTATTAAGGTGTGTTAAGACTAAATTGAGCAAGTATAACAACTTATTAACACAAAACCAGAATCATAGAACTTAAAAATTCAACAGTGAACAAGACAGATATGATCAAAAGGATTTTTGACTTTTGATGAACCAAGACTGGTTTTTATTGTGTTTATGAGCTAATTAAACTAAGTATGACACAGAACAAACAAAACCAAAGGACTGAACACACTCTAACACTGTTAACAAATCACAACCAAACAAGCCTTTATGAGACTGTGTTGGTGTTTTTCAAAGCAAACCACAGATTCAGACCATGTACTAAATTAATAACCATATATTATCATAAACTAAAGCTAAATAAACATTAAACAGTAATGATAACAACATGAAACTAAGAAATCCTACTTATGTTAATTTAACTGTCAAAATGAAAATTTTATAAACTACAAATTAAAAAGAACAAGTTACTGGTTTTATTGATTAATTATGATTAACTATAACTAATAAACACAAGCATACCAAGATTTTAAGCTAAATAACACTTTAACAGTGAAATGAATAAAAATGGAACTAGGCTTACAAGATTGGATCCAAGTGAACAATGAGAACTGAGGCACACAAACATACCCTATAGCTTCCCAAGAAGCTCTATACCAAGGCCATCCACTATAAACCCTGCTCCAGCTTTCTTGTATCTTTCATCATAGATTTTTTATTTTTATCTAATTTATTTGGTATTTTTTTGTATTTTTGGTTTTTTTGCTTCTAACTGAATTTTATTGGTTTCTAATAGCTTAGATAAGCTATATAGGAGCTTATGTGGGCTTATCAGTCCAAGATAACAACTAGCAACAACATTTTAACATTCATGAGATTTTGAACATGGAAAATTTTGCATAAACTGAGAACTTGACTTAAAGCTAAAATTGAAGGTTACAAAAGTTTTATTGCACACTGAAAACGTGAAATACAAAGCTTGGAAATTAAAATATACACTGAAATTCAAAATTAAGCTAGAACGACATGAAAATTAAAGATTACACTAGATATTTCTTCACATAGCTTCCCACTTGTATTTATTGACCTCATTTGACCTTGTCGACATCTCTGAACAAATCCCACCTCAATCCAGCCATTGATTTAATCCAGATCATCACAATTGCCAAATGGCAATTTTGGCGCCATTTTTTCATTTGAGCAGGTTAATTCAATTAATGGGTCTTGGACTTTGTGGAGGTGTTAGGGGTTGGTAACCAGCTGTAGAAGTGAGGTGTAAAGGTGAAGAGGTGGAAAACAAGTGGTGAAAACCACTGGTTTTTGGGATGCAGTGGTGGGAGAGGAGAAGCTACAGTGGAAGTGGTTTTTTGGCGGGTTGACTATTTTTGACCAAGTATTAATATGAAGGGGTCCAATTTAGGGGGGGTTCACAGGCATGGCAGGGGGTTCTTTTGGGTTTTGGCAGGGTTCTAAATACAAAAGGGGTTTAATTGGTTTTAGTTAAGTACAAGGACCAAAGATGTAATTCTGCCAAAGTTGAGGGACTGATCTTGATAATTTTCCAAAGCTCTCACAAGGACCATTCCTGCCATATGTGAATAGTACAAGGACCAATGATGATTATTTTCCAATTTTAAATGTCCAAGGACCATTTTTGTCATTTTTAAAAGTTGAGGGACTAAAGTTGTAATTTTGCAATTTTTGATTTCAAGGACTTGTTTTGACAACTTTATGAATCCCTAAGGACTTAAAATGATATTTTTCTTTATTTTGATATACCAGGGACTGTTTTTGACAACTTTTTAAACTTGGGGGACTAAAACTGCCAATTATGCAAACTTGATACGTTTTTCACCAGATTTTGATATTTTTGCATTTAAAGCACATAAAACACTTGTTTGTGATATTTTTATCATTTTGATGTGTTTCTGAGTGTTTTCAGATGTTTTTGGCATTCTAAACAGTATAAAAATGATGAGTATTTAGACACTCATCATCTTTATTGGTCAAAAAAGTCTTGGTCATGTTTAATCTGTCTTGTGTCATGTTTCTGTCCAAACAGTATGCGTTTATCATACATATGATTCTTTTTGGTACAAACTCTTGGAATACCATATGGGGTCAGTTTTTATAGTCATACATGATCAAAATGTGTAAACAAAATGCCTTTCTTATGCTGTTTTTCTTGGTCAAAATGAAGTCATAATGGGTCAAGGTAGCATTTTGCAAGTATTTTCTGGGTTAACATGAAGATGGCCGGAAAACAACGCCGGAATAAAGTGTCACAATCTTGCTAGCGACTTGTAATATTCTGTCCAGATTCATTGAATACAGTAGCGACTTGCCATTAAGTCATCTAGCGACTTGTGTTGAAAAAAAAATGTAGCGACTTGCCTGTTTTTTTTGTAACGAGTTGTTGACTATTGAGTCAACAACTGAAGCGAGTTGGCTTAGCGAGTTGGCTAGCGACTTGACCCGTAAACTAGCTACTTGCTTGAAAGTTTTGCTAGCAACTTGACTAATCTTAGCGACTTGACAAGTAAAGAAAAGAAGATGAAGAAAGATGTTATGCATAACTGACATAAAGACATGACTCACGACCACAAGACATTAACCAATACCAATACCAAAAGACTCGTCTCATGAAACTCAGTACAACTTTCATCAGTCCAAGACCTTTTGCATCAGTCCTATAACCAAAACTAACTCTAGTCGCAACTCATCTCGACCTCAGGTTTATTCAACCATCACCGATCCAAGAAAAGTGACACATGATCTCAGATTTCTTTACGGTTTGTGGCTAACCTTTTCAGATCCAAACTCCAAAACAAATAACCTAACAGTATTCGATCTCAGTCTTCATAACTCGTGTCTATCATAAGTTACATCAAGACATCCAAGAGTCTTAAGCACGAGTTAATCAAATCATCATCGATCTAGAGCTCTTCGTTATTTTCGACCTTAAAGAAATCATTGCAACAAATTGGTGAATCATTTCCTTGGGTCGTTATATGTATAATAAAAATGGAATCAACTCATATGATGTTACAATATTCGAACTATAAAGGAATGAGTGTAACAATTATGTTAACACATTTCCTTGGCTCGTTTATGACTCTACTACAACAACAATGGAACGAAAATGTACCGACCTTGATACCGTGACTAAAACCTTGAGCCATCCCTGTGGCTAGGTCATTCTTGAACGAAATTATTGATTGTGCTCATGTCTTATTGTGGGATGTGTTGCTCGGCTATAAGTGATTATCATGTTTAAGATGTTTGTACTAATTGAGAATGCGTCTTTAATTTTTGTTGTTGGGATTGACTGCGCTTTGGTGAAGGATGTTTGGAGAGGGAGGTGGACTATCTTGTGAGATTAGGGTTAAGATTGCTGTGTGTGTTTTAGTCAGAGATGGAGGCGAAGGATTTAAGATGTGAGAAATATTAGGGTTGAGTTGGTGTTAATATGCGTTTTATAACCCTAATTATTAGGACACCAGATTTGTTAGTGGGATTGCGTGAAAGGCTTATCTGGATCATGTGTTATTTTCATTTTGGGCCGTGGTTTGTATACTGGGCCGAACGTGTTTAATTTGCTGGAATTTTGTTGGGCCGTGGTTTGTTTATGGCTATGTTGTGTAAGAATTGTGTCTTTAGTTATGTGATATTATGGGATTTATGCTGGACACATAAGTGAGGTAGAATGGGCATGTGAATGTGATTTTCGTTGTGTATTAAATCAAAAACTTGATCACAATTTGTACTAATTTAGGATTGAGTTATGTGGTAATTTTTGGGCTTCGGATTTTAATCACTTGAATCTGTTATCCACAGACTCGTACTCTTAATGGAAAGTAATGTTGTGAAATGGTTTTTTTAATTCGGATATACTACATGAGTTGGTGACATGTCCTTGTACTTTATGATTACTTGAACTTTAAGAGTGATTAATTCCGGATGGGCTTTTAATATCGGATGTGCTTATCTTATGTGGGATTAATTTGGATCCGGTGTACGTTTTGTATGACAATGAGACTTGTTAGGTGTTGTGACTTTATTTTATGCGATTTGATGATGAGTATTGATGATGAGATCTTATTTGATATGAGGTTTGGAAATTTGGTGTATGCATTTTCACGGAGGAATACGGGGTTGTTTGGTCGATATTTCTTATTTGAATTTGAAGTGAGGTTTTCCTGGCGCGTTTACTTATTTTGTCTTCTTTCTTTCTATCCTTTCGCGAAGATGACTTGTTTGGGCATTTATAGAGTGTGATAAAGACTTGGCTATTTTGGAACGGTTGTGATTCGTTCTCGGTTAACCCACAACGTAACTTTCACTTCGGTGTCTCACGCAGTTGAGGATATGTCAAGAGGTTTTGTACATTGGGTACACCGTTTCTTCTTCACAAGGATTAGTACAAGGTTAAGTAACAAATCTGGGAAATTCTACTTCATCATCAAGTTTGGTATATCGGGTTTACTTCTCCATGTGGTCATTACAATAGCCGACAGATTGCGTGATTGATGTGTTTTCCAAAGTGTTGATTGGATGGTTGATGATGTTGATGATGTTGGATAATGGACCGTTGATGAACCGCTGCATGTTCCCCTAAAACAGATATTCTCTGAAACCAAAGTCGTCGTAACACATTCAAGCTGACATTGTTTACGGTTTTGTCTTGATTTTGTAAAATCCCGCGAAAGAACCTATTTCTCGGTTTAAATCATAGACTTGTAAAATCCCGTGACAATGGAAACATCCTGGTATTAGTAAAGTGCATTTCCGGATCTATCTTACGGTTTATTCTTGGTTTTGTAAAATCCCGCGAAAGAAACTATTTCTCGGTTTAAACCATAGAGTTGTAAAATCCCGTAATGATGGAACCATCTTGGAGAAGAGAAAGTGTAATTCTGGATCTTTTGATGTTGGTGCCACGGTTTCTGCTTCGAAGAAGAGATAAAAGGGTGTACTTTATGAATTGGATGTGTGTTTGGATATTCGTCATGGCGGTTTGGTTACTTCAAAGTTTTACGGGGTTATACTCATTAAACCATGGTCGGGATGAAAACCATTATCATAGTTCACTTTAAACGTCAAAGGAGGCTAGAATTAAGTTTTGAACCAGAAGATGTGACAACGGGGTTAATTCGCTATTATTTATTTGAGGTTGAAGTGAAATATCACGGGCGAGTGTACTTAGTATCTGAAGGTATCGGGGATGGTTGGATGAAGATTCTTCATGATCCTTGTTCGATGCTTATTATCAAAAACGAAGACTTGGAAATCTAGTTATTGTTGGGTGTCTTTTACCTGTTCTTTTACCACTTGGGGGAATTGGGCTCATACCACCACAAAATAACTATCACTTTAAGGAGTTACGTTGTAGTGCTCAGTGTCACATTCAATTGTGGATTTTCAAGAGGTGATGTACGTCTATTACTTGATGGTTGGTTGGTTGAAGAGTATAGAGTACTTAGAGATTCAATGGAGCATGATTTCTCGGCACCGCTCTTTGTTACACATGTGCAAGTTTAAGTCACGAGTTCGGGTTAGTTTAATTCAGGGTCAAATTCATCATATTGGGTTATCTTCATCAGCTGTCAGGACAAAAAGCCTACTGAATGATAATGGTGATGATTACATGTTTTGCTAAGAGAGTTGAAAAGAGGGAGATTATGACGTCTGTTCACATCAGTTCAGGCCTCGTACTCTAAAGAAAAGAAAAGTGTACGTTTCAGTGCGCTTTATCTTCGAAAGAAGAGAATCCTTCTTATGACGTTTGAATACTTCAGTTCAAGCCTCGTACTTTAAAGAAAAGAAAGGTGTACGTGTCAGTGCGCTTTATCTTTGAAAGAAGAGAAATCTTTTTATTATGACCATTCTCATCAACATGCTTCATGCTTTTTCCATGCGCTTTCAAACATCAAGTGAACCGGGCTACTGTAGATTGTTTTCTGATTCCACTTTCTCAACTATAATGACGATGGCGACATCCTGTGCTAATTTTGCGGGGGAGAAGTGTGAATAGACTACCTTTGGATGATGTTCACTTATTTAGTCAAGAATGGCATCTCCGTATGCAATTCTTGAGGGGGAGAAGAAGTGTGAATTTTTTTTTTGCATTGTTGATTGACATTTGAGAATATAAATGGTCATACGGCTCTAAACTCATGTAAGAACCGAGCTTCTTCTTATCGGGTCATCTTTACATGGAGTTTTTCTCTTCTAAGAGCCGTTGGTTGACATCTTCACTCGGATTGATGAGTTTATCGACAAAGTGCTTCCGGTTAATGCTTCACGTATACATCAACATGATGATTCCGAACAATCTCTATGTTCTTGTTTGATGTGATTGGTAGTTTGGTGTTACCATATTGTGTGTTCATTGCGGCCTGATTGCTGATTTCCTTGATGAACATCTTTCTGTTCTTGTTTGATTGGGAGGGATTTTAGTTAAGGGGATTTGAAAGATGTAAGTTAATTGGGATGCTTTTTGGTGGGATGCTTTTTGGTGTGAGTTGAAGATGTTAATTATCTATTCCCCAACTGGACAATCTTGAAGAAGGTCGAGTCTACAGTCTGTTCTACATTTCTTGCTATATGTTAGAAGACCAAAGACGAGTTGCATTTTATGATCTAAAGACTTCTTCTTAATCTGGGCATTTATCAAACAGATTGTCAGTTTAGGGGAGAGCACTAATTGGGGGAGATTAATATGCCAAATTTAATCCCTAATTAGATTGGCTCACAATGTACTTCAGCAAGTTGATTTCCACAACAGTTCAAGTGTTCTTCTCAACAAATTTCTAGTATACGGGCTTACAATGAGTTGCTGATTCTGAAGTGTCAATACCAGCAAGGAGAAAGGAGACTCACATATAAACACAAAGCGAGTAAACTTGATGAACTTAACTCTTCTAAGTAACTGAAGACATCCCGGGAAGACAAATGTTAGTACCGCAGAGAAACTCAAGGTTTGACTCATGGCGAGTAAACTTGATGAGCTTAATACTTCTAAGTGATTGAAGATATCCCGGGAAAACAATTGTCATGACCGCAGAGAAACTCAAGGTTTTACTCATCAAGGCTTTTTGTGTTATTATTCCAACTACGTGGGGGAAGTGATGTCAGAGAAAGTTTCTGAAGATAACAGAGGTACACTAGTATGTGGTGATTTCGATGGTGTCGCAATGATCAGGGGAGAGAGATTGTGTACATTGGGGATGCTCAGCTGTTTCACTTGAGGGCTTAATCAGTGATTCAGAGATATAATCACTTATTCCGGAGTTGACATCCGCAGAGATTGTCATCCGCAGAGATAATCAGTGACTTGGCCTGCTTCTTCAATGTTATCAGTAATTCCTTCCTTGGGTATTGGTATACTTTGGATACTTGAGCTTCATACACGATCATCAGGGAAGAAGAATGTGAACATGGGAAGGTGTTCTTCATTCCCCTCATGATGTGTATTCGGGAGAGTTCTTGGATATTGGTGTACTTCGGGTTCTTGAGCTTCATACACGTTCATCAGGGAAAAAAAATTGTGAACATGGGGAGGTGTTTTCATTCCCCTCATGATGTGTATTTGGGAGAGTTCTTGAGCATTATAAAAAGAGGCTGACTGTTAAATCCAAGATCCGGACTCAACTAGAGTGTATAGTAACAACGATTGAATATGCACAGCGGAATAATAAGAACACAATCAAAGTTACCAACAAGGTTTTTCTTATACAAACAATGATCCACTATGGATCTTTACACCCTCTCTATCGAGGTTTTTCTTTAATGTTTTTATGGAAAAGTTCACTCAATACAATAGACCTAAGTTCCTTTTATAGACAAAGAACACTATTCCCTTTCTTGGGAAAAGAACAAGCATGCAAATAAATAAATGCAAACACATATAGACAAGCATGCACCTAGACAAGCATGCAACTAAGCATTTGTTTTGTCCCATACACATGCCCATGCTACCTTGGGCAGTACAATAATAAAGATGGGCTAATATATATAAATAATACAAATACCGCCTTTCTTACATGGATTCACACTATCAGCAGAATCACGATTTCGCTTACTACTTCAGCAGAAATATAACTTCAGCAGAATCCACTCTTTACTACATCAGCAGATTCCATAGCTTCACTACTTCAGCAGATACACGGCTTCACTACTTCAGCAGATTCCATGGCTTCAGTACTTTAGCTGCTTCACTACTTCAGTAGATTCCACGGCTTCAGTACTTCAGCAGATTCCACTGCTTCAGTACTTCAGCTGCTTCACTACTTCCCAGATTCCACGGCTTCAGTACTTCAGTAGACCTATATCTCCACTACTTCAGTAGAATAACTTCAGCATAGTTCCTACTTTTATATGTTTATAGTACTTCAAAGAAACTCTTCTTCAGCAGAATCCATTGTTTCTCGATCAGCAGAATCACTGTTTCACAAAATTCCCAACAATCCTCCCCTAAACTGGAATTTAAATAAGACTGATTGTAGAATCCAAGAGGATTGTATCATTTAAGTTCCAGTTTCCAGATCTTTTAAAAAGTTCAGAACTAGAGGATTGTACCAAAAAATGACAAAAATTTCCCAACAATCCTTCCCAACAATCTTTAAAACTGCAGAACTAGAGGATTGTACTCGAACATCAGCAGCAAAGAAACAAAATAATTACATCTCTATGATGACACAACTTTTGAAACACCAGATCTTTGCAGCAACAAATGACAACATGTACATCAAAACCTATAAGTTTCAGACTATTCTCATCACTTCCAGGTGTGTTAACTCCTGTGAGAGGTGAATCATTGAAAATAATGGGTTTGATGTCTCTTTACCAATAGCCATCACTACTGGAGTAGCCATATGTTTGAGTTCGAAAACTATGGTACACTGATAACCATCTGATTTATTGGCAAACCAGCAACCATATAAACGGATTTGATATGTCTTTACCTGTAGCCGTTTGCTCAGGACTAGCCAACCCTTTGATGGAATGTCGTCATCATCATGGTGAATTGATTACCATTTATGGATTTCCGCAGCCTTTACCACAAGCCATAATCTTGTGGGCTAGCCAACTCTTGTATCAGAAAGACATGGTGAGATGAAAACCATGAGTGGTGTAGTAATGAACCAACACCAAAACCTGCAAGCAAGAGAAGAAACTGAACACAGGCAGGTTAGAGTTTTTTTTTTTTTTATTATTTTTTTTTAATCAATATAAAATTAAGAAAGAATAAAAATAACCAAGACATGTACAAGATACCAACAAGCAGCAGCAGAAACCAAAGACAATTGTAGTGTCAGCAGAAACACTAAGCCTCCCCTCAGGCGTATGAGGATCCAAACAGCTGCAAAAATGGTTAGACTAAAAAAATTACAACAATAAGCCTCCCCTTAGGCTTATGCCTCCCCTCAATCAATGCACCTGACACAGACTTTTGTTCTTGGGTACCCAGAATGAACGTTTCCTTTGAGTTTTCCAAGAATAACATGTTGAGGGCTTAACAACATTTGCCACACTAACTCCACCATGTGCCTTGGTCATATGAGATACATAAGGTGTATATGACTGAAAATAAGAACTTTTAGGTCTATAGGGCATAAGCCTAGCCTTACTGTTCCACCAACCAGTAGTCACTGGTGAAGAATATCCTCCACCAGAGGGAACTGGAAAAGGCCTATGAAGCCATTAGCGAAACAGTGCATACACCTTTGGTTTACCAGTAGGAAATGGTTTACCCGCTTCTCACATGTGCGATTTGGGAACAAATGGAGGAATACTAGCAACATTAGTCCATGTGGGTCTAGAAGTCTTATGTCCAGAGGAAACACTCATCTTTTTCTCATGATAATCACAGTCTATAATAAGATGGAGTTTACTACCACACACAAAACAAGATTTCTTCTTAAATGACTTATTCTTAACACAACTTTGTTTATTACATTTAAACTTATCAAAAACAGTTCTAGAAGCAAAATTGTGTTTAAGAATAAGCAACGGCTTTGTTTTGAGCTCATCATCAGCTACTATGGACTTGGGTGTGGTCATGGGTGTGTGCTTAGGTGAGTCAGACTTCTCACTTGAATCACATGAGGCATAGTCAGTGGACTTTAGGTCTGATGACTTGTCACTTGTAGAACAAGAGACAGATTCATTAGTTTTGCTACTAAGGACTGGCAAGTCACTTGACTTTTTGCTATATAAATGGTGTGATCCATCAAAGTCATCTGGAATGGACAGGTCAATAGGCATGAATTCACCTCTAATAGGTCCACGTACAGCATGCAAATCACCTTCTTTTACAAAATTAGCTAATCCTGCAGTTGTAGATTTACGAGTGTCATCCCTAGCTTCTATTCCTACATATTTCTTAAAGCCTAAGCCTATAGGAGTATTAGGATTTTGACTAGCATAGATGTGACTAGCTAACTTGTTTCCATTCAACAACCATTCTTTATGCCTAGTAATTTCCTCATCTAGTTTCTCTTTTAGCACTAGGTTTTCAGAGACTACAGTAGCCTTTTCTTTCTCAGTGCGCTTTAAATCAATTCTAGCAAATTCTAGATCACTTTCTAGCACCCTAATCTTTTCATCATAAGCCACTTGATTCTTTTGAAACCACACCTTTTGTCTTTCTAAGGTTTTTAAAGCATGTTTATAAGCTTCATTGTCAACATATCATGCATTAAACTTAGGTTTCATATCATCATATGCTTCTTTTAGTTCATTATATCTCTCTTTACAACTATAATCACAAGTATGTACCTGAGAGATGCCCATGAAAGCAAATGGCAGACTAGCAAATCCTTCAAGATAACCTTCAAAGATCAACTTCCTTGCTCATCTTCTTGAAATCACCTTTTCACCAAACCTTGCTTTGAGAGCACTCCATATAAGACTTCCATCATCCATATGGCGAAAATCTGCTACATGATCAGCAGGAATAGATTTAAGCAAGATAGTTGCGGCCTTTGACTCTCTTTGTACAGCAATGTGTTCATCCGCAGTCGTTGGAGGACGAATAATGAAGTTACCATCACGATCATTTCCAACCCTTTTTAAACTGTTGCCATTTTGGATCACCTTCCAGATATTCATATCATTATTCTTGATCCAGTGTTCCATCTTCTTAGCCCAGACTTCGTACTCATCATTCATTAAATAAGGAAACATAACTTCATCCCTATTAATATCAAATTCTGCCATTCTAACAGTACCAAGATAGACACCAAACAGCAGTAAAGTTATGTGATAGCACGAATGTCAGCAGTAAAGTTCCAGCAAAAACCTTATGAGCTTCAGCAGAAACAATAAAATAGTGGGGACCAAAATTTCGTTGACCTTACGTAAACCTTCAGCAGAAACAAGTGAGAGACAATGCACTAAAGACGTGAAAACGAATATCACAAAGAGAAGTATCACGTGATCAATACCATTTGTGTCGGCAATAAATGTGCAATTGTGAGATCAAATGCAAGTGGGGACCAGTGTGTAAATTGTTAACCCACGTGATGACCTATTAATTCTTCAGCAGAAGCATACGTGACTTTTAAGCAAATTAAAAACAATATATTTCAACTGAAAGGGACCAGTCACCTTGCTGCAACTTTTGACCAATTAAAATATGTAACTTGTTAGACCAGACCACATAATCAAGGAATAACCAAATGACTCTTATTCCAAGCGGGGACCAGAGACAGCGAGCCAATCAAAAATCAAGACCATGATACTAACCATGAATCGCATACCACCCGATCATAGATGTATACAAAATAAACTCATGACAGAGACATCAAAAAGATAAGCCCCACGTTAACCAATGTGTGATACTTGAAATCAGATGAAACAATGACACTTTCAACGTGGGACCAAATATTCAAGACAAGATATCATGTACAATGAATTGCCCCATGTACATAATATTCCCACGTGAAATGATAGTATGTGAGTATGACACAACCAATAAAGCTAGCCCCACTAAGAATATCAATCAAAATTTATTCAACCTATAGTTTGACCACTGACCCACAACATGAACCAATCAAATAATAAGAATGAATGCAATGTACCTCATGCTTAGGCTGATGCTAATGGGAGGGGTTGCACCCCAACCAACCGACCCCTCAACCGAGTCTCCCTCCTTAGCTCAACCGGATGCAACCGAACTTCACCCCAACTTTTTCAATCTTTCGGTTGGCTACCCAACCATAACTTTCAATAGTACCCATTATGCTTTCTTTGTTAAAACTGAAAACTCACCACTACTAATCGACCTTATTTCTTTATGGAAAGCTGGAAAAGATTTTGTTCAAATAACACCAAAAAAATATATGAATCTTGAAATCAAGTTTTTAATTGATTAGTAAAAAATCAATCTTACATATGTTTGAAAGGCATGGCTGACGAAGGTGAAGAACGGGTGGTAATCAATGAAGATGAGGGTGGGTTGGTGGCGATGAACTTTTTTAGTTTGAAGGTAATCAATGATGAAGATGAGGGGAGTGGGATATGAGTAGCAGAGTAGGTAAGCAAATAAAAGAAGGGATAAGTATAAACTAGGGGATATATATATTGTTTAAGTTTTTTTTCCAATCACCCCTTAATATTCTTTAAGTTTTTTTTGGAAAAGATGGAATAGATGAAATTTCAGTTTTTTTTCTTTTTTTTTTTTTAAAAAAAAGTTACGGTCGCCATTGTGGTCACCACTAGCAAGTTATGGTCGGGTATTGTTTTGGAGAGAGAAAGCTGATGTGGCGCTGATGTGGCAGAGGGTGACCACAATATTTGTGGTTGCCATTAGCATTGGCCTTATGAAGTGTCAAATGGAACAAAATAATGAGGCTCAACTTCCGAAATTGGTCTTCATCAACCTGCTTCACGCCAATAAACTGATCCGAATAACAATCCCTTTATTTCTGCTGCTTCTTTTCTTTTTCACAGTGTGTCTGCTGCAGTTTTCTAGCCCTTACAACTTTCTGTCAGAGGCTCAGAACAACGATCCCTTCGGTGGAAACCTTCCTTGATATACCAAGAACTTCCAGTCCAAATTTTATGCCGATCCAACGGTTAACGAAAAAGTTATGACTGTTTCAAAAAAGTGCTGAAGTATCCTTACGAACCTTTTTCAGCAGACTTCTACAGCTTATAACTTTTGATTGGAAGCTCTGATTGACAATCCCTCCGGTGAAACTTTAGATTACAATATAGAGATGCACCAGAAAAAATTGTAGCTCGATCCAACGGTTCAAGAGAAAGTTATCGCTGTTGTAAAACAGCTCAGCAGAAAGACTACGAAAATTACTAACCACTTCGAGTTTTGAATCTTTTCTTCGAAAAACCTTGTAAACTCAAGATCAAGAGCCACCCGCTCTGATACCAATTGTTAAATCCAAGATCCGGACTCAACTAGAGTGTATAGTAACAACGATTGAATATGCACAGCGGAATAATAAGAACACAATCAAAGTTACCAACAAGGTTTTTCTTATACAAACAATGATCCTCTATGGATCTTTACACCCTCTCTATCGAGGTTTTTCTTTAATGTTTTTATGGAAAAGTTCACTCAATACAATAGACCTAAGTTTCTTTTATAGACAAGGAACACTATTCCTTTTCTTGGGAAAAGAACAAGCATGCAAATAAATAAATGCAAACACATATAGACTACGCATGCACCTAGACAAGCATGCAACTAAGCATTTGTTTTGTCCCATACACATGCCCATGCTACCTTGGGCAGTACAATAATAAAGATGGGCTAATATATATAAATAATACAGCGCCTGCCTTTCTTACGTGGATTCACACTATCTGCAGAATCACGATTTACGCTTTACTACTTCACAGAAATATAACTTCAGCAGAATCCACTCTTTACTACATCAGCAGATTCCATTGCTTCACTACTTCAGCAGATACACGGCTTCACTACTTTAGCAGAATCCATGGCTTCAGATTTCAACTGTTTCACTACTTCAGTAGATTCCACGGCTTCAGTACTTTAGCAGATTCCACTGCTTCAGTACTTCAGCTGCTTCACTACTTCAGCAGATTCCACGGCTTCAGTACTTCAGTAGACCTATATCTCCACTACTTCAGTAGAATAACTTCAGCATAGTTCCTACTTTTGTATGTTTATAGTACTTCAGCAGAAACTCTTCTTCAGCAGAATCCATTGTTTCTCGATCAGCAGAATCACTGTTTCACAGAATTCCCAACAAACCTGGTTCATTTTTTTACCATAATCACATGTTATGAACACTAGTGTTTTCTCAAGTAACGGAAAAATGACCATTTTACCCTTTTTCGGCGATTTTAACCAAAGTTCATTTTTGACCATAATCACATGTTATGAACACTAGTAATCGACGAGAACTTGTAAAAACTAGATACTTACTAAAAACATGATAAAACTTTATAATATAACAATCTTTATTCGAAACTAAACTTTCTTAAAGTCCATTTCAACCTCCGGGATTATGTTTTTCACACGTGAAAACCCTATTTTCACATATGAAACCAAATTGTAAATTGTGTTTACAAACCATATGACACTTATGATATATAAACAAAACATATGACTTATCTACTAAGTGCTATAATACTCGGGAGCTTCGTGTGAGGGGTTTCATTTGGGTAAACGGATCGACGAGTTGCTGGATTTATGAATTAAAGTGTCCTAGCTCCTCGAACGTTTACTACATGACCTCTGAATTGTGATGGCCCGAACGGTACTAAGATATATATAAACTAAACACGTTTTCACAACTAGACCATTTCTATAAACGACATACACAACTACCATGTACTACATCATGATCAATATAAAGAAGTATATAGGCTTATTATTACTTTTGCATCATTATTTCAAACCTAAGTCGCAACATCATATTCTAGGTTGCTCGTAGAGGTTCTCACGGCATATCCATCTTCCTCACTATACATTTGATATCATTAACTCACGGTGAGTTCATAGCCCCACTTTCTATTGCTTAATTGTTTTACAAACCCTTGGGGGATACATGCTATTTTTAAACTGAACACATTGCTTTGAAACTGTATGCTATATCTGAATGTATTATGTGCACTAAGTACCACTATTGCCAAATTAAGTCCCTATTATCATGAATCATTAATCACTTGCGGGTGAACGCGAATAATGTTGGTAGATCTATCGGGATTGACGAATCCCGTTTGTTTGACCAAGTCCGGTAAACAAACGCACTCTATTTGAAGAACCCTAGGTTATTGGCAAATTACCTATTAGGGACACTGTTTGACCAAGACCTGACAAACTATTATATCAATTTCTATTGACAAACTGTTAACGTTTTCGCTATCATGAGCTTAGTGCAATAATATCTGTTTTGTTTTCTAAACTATGAATGTGAGACTAATTACCTCACATTACGAATATTGTGTTCAACTGATTACCTAAACTCTTTGAATTCACCATCCTTTGTATTGACGATTTAAGCATGTATCTCAGGTCCATATTGTACGAGGCTGGCACGGAGGAACACGGATACTCAAGAAGGCTATAAATTTTATTATCATTTGAAAACCCATTTAATGTATTTTGTAAACTTGGAATCAGTTGGGACCTTTTTTTGTAAACTCTGATATTTATATAATTTGAATGATAAATGTTTTAAAATGACTCCATTAGAGTTCGTTTTCTATTGTTATAACTGTTGTGACATGAAGTAACACCCAGTTTGAATTCCGCTGCGTATCACAAAATTGGGGGTGTTACAAGGAGTCCTATCAGGGTCTTAGTTTCGCACTACAATGAAACATGTCAAACATGCTGGGAATAGCCAAAAGTGTACTTTAAATGCACAATCATAGAACGACTTTTGTATAGGATATGTGATTACCTAGTATCCTAATGTGTGATGAAAATGCAGTGTGCCTCCGTTTTAATGACATAAGACAGGTCTGGCGGGCTTAACAACGACAGCAAAGCCACATGTGGCGCAATATCAGTGACATACCTCATAACTAAAGGATCTTGTCCGCATCAAAACACAATTTCTTGAAGTACCTATTCTCTAAGCATCTTGTCTGCATCAGTTTATAACCGATATATTAAACAATCTCAAAGACTCTTGTAGGATTCAAACCCAAATTACTATGAAAAGCCCTATAAACTAAAAACGCCACACGGGATCAATAGCCACATATTTCTGATTACGTACCCTCCGCTCTGCTAACGAGCGTTACCGTCACTATGGTACTTAGTTTACCATTTGTACAAATGGTATGATATACCCTCCTAAAGGATGAAGCCTATGCCTTCGTCCTACACATAATGTTGGCATAAAGTCATTCACAATGGCTACCACATGGGAATCCGCCAACCTACACCCAAAGCACTCATACCGTCAAGGCCTCCGTCATGGTTCAGAGCCTGGCCTCCGTCACTGTTCGGAGCCCCCTTTGTCAAGGCCTCCGTCATGCTTCGGAGCCTGGCCTCTGTCACTGTTCAGAGCCTGGCCTCCGTCACAGTTTGGAGCCTGGCCTCCGACAGGTTCGAAGCCTGACCTCTGTCATGGTTCTCCACCTCAATACTTTCATGACATAATCAGCATGACTGATTCTCACACTGGAGGCGGTTCGCGGGGGCTTCCCCCCGTCCTCCGTCTAACGTAGTGTCTTCTATTTCTTATTTTCAGGTTATCTTGCACTCGGTATCACCAACATCACCCTTAAATCCGTCAATCACCATTGACGGCCTGATATGTGCATCTTTTTTTACAATCAGTGGCGCCATCCGTGGGACCCGCAAAAATAAGTCCCGTTTTCCAAGTCAAATAACCGTTTTCCATAAATAACGGTCGAATTCAACCGTAAGTCCCTAAATCCTTGTTACCACATGGTAGCACCACTGAAATCTCCACTTTTATCTCTAATCACGAGATTTTCCACCAACCACAAACTTTACCTTTACCATTTCAACAGCCTCTGTCGGGTTTAAACGGAGCAGTCTATGTTACGGCCTCTGTTATGTTCGAAGGAGCCTCTGTTTGGCTTCATTTAAAATGAAGGGTCAAAGTCAGTGACCTCTGTGGCCTCTGTCAAAACCTCTATTTGGGTTCAATTTAAGAAGGTTCAAAGTCAATAACCTTTATAAGAGCCTCCGTTGCAGACTCCGTAGCAGCCTCTGTTTGGGTTCATTTTATGAAGAAGGTTCAAACTCAACAACCATCGTAGGAGCTTATGTTCGGGTTCATTTTTAGAAGAAGGTTTAAAGTCAATAGCCTTCATAAGAGCCTCCTTTGCAGATTCCGTAGCAGCCTCTGTTTGGTTTCGTTTTATGAAGAAGGTTCAAACTCAATAACCTTCGTAGGAGCCTCTGTTCGGGTTCATTTTGAGAAGAAGGTTTAAAGTCAATAGCCTTCATAAGAGCCTCCGTTACAGACTCCGTAGCAGCCTCTGTTTGGGTTCATTTTATGAAGAAGGTTCAAACTCAACAACCTTCGTAGGAGCCTCTGTTCGGGTTCATTTTGAGAAGAAAGTTTAAAGTCAATAGCCTTCATAAGAGCCTCTATTGCAGTTTCCGTATCAACCTCTGTTATGGTCTGTTTTGGAGAGAAGGTTCAATAACCTTCGTAGGAGCCTCTGTTCGGGTTCATTTTGAGAAGAAGTCTCTGTTGCAGTCTTCGTCTTGGGTTTTCCTAAGAAGAAGGTTTGAAATCACTAGCCCTCTGTTCCAGTCTCTATGGCAACCTCTGTTTTAACCTTCGCACGGATTCATTTAAGAAATTGGGGCACATAATGGTACACTCAAGTTGGGCCAGAACCTTCCTTCGCAAAATGTTTACCACAAGGTGAACAAAGACCGTACATTAATGACGGAGGATACCCTTTGTCAATCTGGTATATTTTCTACGAAACTAATACGCTATATTGCCTCTGTTTCACTACTACAAATCAGATTATCTACATATGAAACTTTTGATGTTTATTAAGAGTACTATAAACCATCTTTTATTGAGCCTCTGCTTATGACACAATGATCATTAGAGATAGTACAAAATTGACAGAGGATACCCTATGTTCCTAGAACCTCTGTTAGAGCTTTCATGTTGTTTTTAGCATAAAACATAATCCACGCATGTTAAATACGTGATGTACGTAAATAAGCCTTAAGTAATTTTACACTAAGCTTTATTATGTCACTCGTGATGATAAGTCCACTGCTGACAAAGCCTCTTTTGACAAGGCATTTCACACAAGCTCTATTGAGATGACAGAGACTCACATCTGCGTATTATATATTAGCAAAATTTATCATGGAACTTATATACTATTATCATATATTTTGAGATGACGGAGCCTCACACATGTTGACATAAGTCTCTGTCGATATGACTACGGAGCATCACATATGCTGACATAAGCCTCTGTCGACACAACTACAGAGCATAGCCTCTGATTCATAGGTGTCTCCTTCGACACGATTACAGAGCTTCGGCTCTGTTCACATAATATATAGGTGTCTCTGTCGAGACGATTACAGAGCATAGCCTCTGTTCACATGATTTATGTGTGTCTATGTAGACACAATTATAGAGCCTCGACTCTGCAAGTATAGTTACATAACCTCATAGATGTAAAACTTACTTTATTTTGTTTAAAATCAATGTACTGAAAGCTTCTCATGGGAAAGCAAGCATTATTGGTAGTTATCTTAGTGTTCATTTCAAAATGATGTAATCATCTCTACCAATTCAATGATATAACATATTTTCCACAAATCTCTTGCTTCGTTTCTTAAACACAAAGATTTGTTCAGCCAAGTCGTTTATGAGTTTCAATGTCGAAAGGTATGGCATAAGGTATGACAGAAGCCTTATAAGATTACTAAAGCCTATCAACACATTCACATTAACTCTCCTAATAGTTTATAGTATCATAAACAAAGCTATAAAACTTAAAGGATTAAAGATAGAGTGGGTCGCGACCCTTTGTCAGTGATCAAAATTGGTTACAATATTCTTGGTGTTGTAATTTACACACAATGAGGTTATTACACCTTAGGTTGTGAAATTTAAGCGTCGAAAAAATGGCGTACGAGAAGTGTACAAGAGACATATATTTCCCTACTTGATTCCATTTAAACTAGGGCCTTAAACTTAGTACCTACATCATACGACCGAAGCCCCTTCAATATTTTCTTTGGCCGAAGCCACATACCACGCATAATAGTAAATTGTCCAAGGACTACTACTTTGCTTAAATGAAGTCCATAAGCTTCATATACATACAAAATATACGACTTTCTAGGTCTATATTACTTAAAGATTAATCCTTGTTTGATTTATCACAAGGAAGTATTTCTTTTAAGTCAAAAACATTACATTCAAAGTGTACGCATCAGTTTCGACCGAGGGGCTTGATGATATACCCTCCATTCAATTTGAAGGTCTCCCCTTCATACTCACTTCGGAGCTACATTTCGACATACTTGGAAAACCTCCAAAAATCTTCTTTGGCGTAAAACCATTCATCTTTGATATGGTTACCAGTTGGGAATTCGCCAATCGAAGGCCTAAGCCCTTCGGGGTATGCTCTTCGAAGATATTAATGCAAAGGTTTCATAAGACCAATTCAAACCCACATTCACAACCTTATCAAGGCTTTCCCGGCAAGATAGGGATCGTGGGACATTAACCAAGCGGTTACCTAAAATCATGGGACACCCCCATGATCCTCGCATCAGGTAGGTGAGCATGCCAGAGCCTAAGATTCGCGATAAAATGCCATTATGTCATGCATTATAAAACAAAGCCAAGTTTATACACAAACCTTGGTACCTTTCGACAACGCAACGTATGTACAAATAGGTTCTGATAAAACTCGCTTATAACTAAAAGCGAAAGTTATATGGCAAAACCTAATACACACGCTCCTTATATAACAAAGGGTTTATGGACTACTTAAGTCTAATCTCATGCCTCCTACGAAGTCATAACATCAGACTGGGGGGCTTAATGAGGTATCCACCATGATAGAGTCAAATGTGGACTATTAAAAACAAGTATAGCTACTTTTATATTTGATTTGACAAAAGCAATGATAAGTCTAAAGCCATGCACTCTTCGCATGCATAACATTAGACTGAGGGGCTTGATGACGTACCCTCCGCTCTGCTAACGAGCGTTACCGTCACTCTGGTACTAATACATTTCTACTCACCAACAATTGTTTTTCCTTTATCGTCTTCTTCAGATGGGGAGAGTATTCTCGCGCACAACCTGTTCATTTGCTATATTTCTAACAATGCAACATCTTTAGCTTCTAGTTTACGCCCAACTCTACATGTTTCACAAATGGCTTCATAAGCAAAACATAAAACCTTTACATCAATATAACGTAATGCAACCCATCATGACATAATTTACTTCTAACAGAGCATTTTACTTCTAAACCAAATGCATTCTCTCATCTCTGTTTCTGTCCCCTTGTTCCTGGACTCTCAATCCAAAGTCCAAACACCCAACAAGGAAATTAGACAATACAATATACCTGGTTGTAAGTGACTGAGAGGTATTTTCAGGACATGCCGAGCTCCTCATTAGTTATCTTTCTTCTCATCTTTTGTGCCTTCATTTCAAACTTTCCATTAAACTGAACAGCAGCTACAGCTAACACATATTAACTGCAATTTGTTACCTCTCGTTGTAACTTTTTAATCAATCGCTAACCCCATCAACGGAGCTATTTCTGGCCGCCAATAAAATTTCTTGTTATTCTTCCCCTGATCAAAATTTTGAAAAGTAATGAGTGAAACATATGTGGAAAATACAAAATGTATAAAGCAAAAAGGAAAGTCCAGAATCGTATTACAATAAACGCTGCGCTCTAAGGAAGATCAAGATGGATACTCGTATGAGTATAGTCTGACGCTAAAGATCAAGAAGGATACTACCAACCCTTAAAGACGTGACACCATCTTCAAAAGACCTGATTGGAGAATCCTGTAAATACAAAGAGTATAACTGTAAATCGACAAATCCCAAAGACCAATAACATACGGAATCAACACCCAAGAATACATGTTACCTGCATAATCTTTCACCTGGAATCCTCAATTCAGCCAAAAGGGTACTTTGTTAACCAAATACTTCATCTCTTTACAGACCCATTTATTAAACCTCGTTCCAAAGCTCTTTCATAAACTTTGTAACCAAAATTACCAAACAAATCCAACAAAACAAATAAACGGTCTTTCAGGGGGTGTTTGTGACTGCGTATCGAAGCCGCTCATCTCTTAAATAAGCAGTTTAGCATAAGCAACTCCACACAACGAACTATTAGCAATCTATTCATATTTTCTTATTTCACTCCAAAATAAGTACCTAAAATTAAAACTTCATAACAGTTGAATTTGCCTCATAATCAAAACTTACAATTAAGCCAAAGACCATTTAACTAAAAGCCCCATACACCGTGGAAGACGGTATTTGAACCCATAACCTGTGAAAGATGGTGTTGGGAGTTACTTTTTTTACCATTTAACTAAAAGCTACCAAAACCCCATAAAAATCTAGATTAAACCTGAAAAAAAAAAAAAAAAAAAAAGAGCTTACATCTAGATGCTATCTATTTATGGTACATAGGGCTGAGCAAATGACCTGAACTGACCGAACCGAACGCGACCGGACTGGACTGGACCGGACCGGACCGACCACATTCGGTCCGGTCCTCGGTCTCGGCTTTTGGGCTAATCCGGTCCTCGGTCCGGTCCGGACCACAAGCCGACTAATTTGGGCTAATTGGCCTTGTTGGACCGGACGGAGACAGGACCGACCACATTCGGTCCGGTCTCGGTCTAAGATTTTTGCCGAAATCGATCTCGGTCCGGTCCTGTCTTGGCCGGTCCGGTCCGGATTTAGACCGTAATCACCCCTAATGGTACATGTACAACATACACACACCTTGAATCTTATATCTCTAAAATCTTTTACACAAAACCCTTGAGTCTTCCTCATCTTGGTACCTCATTCTTCACCATCTTATTCATCGTCTCTGGTACGCATGTATGTCTATGTGTTGATGGTACCTTGGTGAAGATTATAGACCTCGCTATACTTACCTAAGGATTTTTTATTTTTCTTATTATTATTTTTTTTTTGGACCATACAACAGGGGGATCATTCGAATCAAAATAGCCCAAGAATTTTGGTGGGAAAATTCTCATAAAAAACGTCGCCGTTTTTTATGCTCTATTATATAATTATATAATAAAGTGAAGCCCACAAATGATAAAAAGAACTAGTGTGTTCATCGGTTCGGATATCGAATATTGGTGGAGGTAAAAGCCCCGGGATATAGCAAACTTGATCTGTTTCATTTAGCTTGTTGGTAAAGTTTAGAACCGCATGCTCTTCGTCATCTTAAAACCGAATTTTCACTTTGTACCCGTGTTGTTTCATCGTTTACCCACAGTGCTTGAATGGGTATGGTCACTTTCTATGTTATAGAAAAGTGTTGCCCACACAAATATTCAACAAAAATATATATCACATGAAGATGAAAGTTCAATGTAGAACAATAAATATCTAAAGAACAAAACACTCCATCTCAACCATCCATCTATTTTTGATCTGACGGAGTAGATTAAACCTTATTAAAAAATGGAGGGGCATTTTTGTAAATATACAACCCCACCTAACACACTCAAATTCATAAAGATAAAAAACGCAATCACGGCTTAAATCTGCTTAACGATGTAACATCCTTAGACCTCCGGTGCACCACCGTCTCCAACCAAATCTAGTAATATGACCTTGATTTGATCAGGCTTCACATACTGGCCTTCGTTGCTTTGCTGCAAAACCAAAAAAAGCAAATGCTAAAAAAAATCACACGAACGGTAAATATGTTTGATGGAGTGTTTAGATTTAATTAACGATATATGGATGTACCTGAGCTAGTAAATCGAGTTTGAACACATCAAAATTGGCGATCGTAGCATCTTGGATGGTTAAACCGAGATCTTCAGGAGTCTTCGAGATTAAATACAACAGATCCGGTTTGGGACTGCAAAAGATGTGTATATCCAATCTCAACAAACACTCAAACCCTCACAAATCTCAATAGTTTTTCTTTCTTAATTTTTCCGGCGAATTGGATATCACCTCCGGCGAGTGTAGCGTAGGCAGATCTGTAACAGTGGTTGACGAAATGAGAGTGTGAGGTTGGATCTTTACTAGACGTGATGAGTGATGACATGGCAGATGTAGAGTAGTAAGATAAAGAGAAACCACACAAGATTAGTGAAGGAAATTCTTGTTCCATAGCAGAAACCACACAATATGAGTGAAAGAATAGTAAGATAAAGAGCGCAGTTCATATTAGGGGTGCTCAAAAAATCTGAGAAACCGACGAACCGAGCCGATCCGTTCAATCCGAAACCATAGAAAACTGATAACCGAAAAAACCGAAACCGAGAAAAACCGAAACCGGAAAAACCTGCTTATCATGGTTCGGTTACGGTTTTTACTTTTAGTTATCCGCGGTTACCCTAATCGAACCGCCTATAATATACATGTAGGTTTCAACAAACCATTCTTAAAAATGTACAAGTATTAACTATCGTATTTCATTACTTTTATCGTATAACGCATTTCTACTTACCTAATGTGATCATTTACTAACGTCCATGGATTACATATGATTAAAGTGGTCGTACCTATAAACGTCAAATAAATATTATTAGTTATTTTGTTACATATGATAATTTGAATGTTTTTATTGCGACGGAAAAACATTAGTATGACTTCAATCTCTTCGAAGTTATTTAAATTTACTACAATGACATATTACGTTCTAGTTTATGTTATTCTTCGTCCGATTCAATTCGATTAATTTTTTAAAATGGTTAACAGTGACCCGAACCGCGGGTAACCGCTCATTTCGGGTACTCGCATGTCCGGTTACCCGCCTAGTACGGTTCGGTTTTGGATAATAAAATGAACTACCCGTCCCGCGATGGATAGTTAAAATCTCTAACCGAACCGAGCCGAACAGCCCCGTGAACACCCCTAGTTCATATGTACTTTTTGCAAGTCTTTATGTGTGGAGTGAGTTGAAATGGTCATATGTAAATACAAAGAAACCATATATGCGAAAGTTTGACCGAATATCAAACACTACACATTGGCATTCTCGTTTTGCCAAAAATGCCTTTAGTTATTGATGTGGATAAAGGTAATTAATAAGTCATCATCTGCCAAAAATGCCTATAGTTATTGACGAGTTATTTATACAGAATCTAATGGGATTTATACATAATCCAATGGGATTATACAGAATTTCATGGGATTTATACAAATCACAAGTGAATTTTTTTACGAATCCCGTGGGATTTTCCTGGACGGAAATTTTGAAAAAAAAAAAGTTCGTCTTTTTACGAATCCCGTGGGATTTTTTTACGAATCCCGTGAGATTTTTCTGGACGGAAATTTTGAAAAAAAAAATTCGTCTATTTTCGAATCCCGTGGGATTTTTTTACGAATCCCGTGGGATTTTTCTAGGACGTAAATTTCGAAAAAAAAGTTCGTCGAAAGTATATAAAAGTGCATATCTATAGAAAGATGATTTAATTTTCGTCGCGATGGTGTATTTTTCGTAGCTTGAAAATTTACCGTTTGCAAGATATGTTATTTTTTTAAAAAAGGTGAAAAATGGGTTTTTTATATTAAATGAGCTAAAATGCCAATTTTGATCTCTCTTTGTTATTTTTTGTTTCATTTCACCCATTAGATGAAAGGTGAATGGATGGTTGAGATTGACTTATTTATTCTTTAAAAGATACATGTTTTGCAAGGATATCCTCATCACATGATTCAACACAAGAAAATTGCAAAAAACTTTTCTTTAGTTTCCATATTAAGATCGAAATCTGATTTTATCAGAACGCTATAATGTACTACGAAAAAACTAGAAAGAAGTCAAGTTAGATAGTCTTTTGACAAACCAACCAATGAAATGTAGACAAAATGAATATACTCATTTGACTAAAAATACATATAGTTAACAATCACAAATTGATTAGACTATCAAACACAAGGCTCTCTTATTCGAAAAATTAACTCTTGTGAATCGTTTTTGTTCCTCGATCTCTCCCTCTTTCTGCATCAGATTTCTCGAGTTTGATCGTTTTTGTTCCTTGATCTCTCCCTCTTTCTGAATCGTTTATGATGATTACAGAGACATTTCCTGAGTGTTTTTCAGAAAATGAGACGGAGATAAATATATACTATATATATACTCAGTAAACTAGTAGAGTAAAATAAGCTTAAGTTAAACATTTGAACCGTTTTTTCTGCTCCTGCTCTTGCTCCTCGTTCGCTTTCTCTTCTTCCTCTCAGTCTCAACATCATCAGCTTTCTCTTTTTCCTCTCAATCTCAACATCATCAGCAGAATAAAATGCATTTTTCTCTCCATCTTTCAAAGTATAAGCTTCCTCAATCTCTCTCATTTGCTAGAATTGTATTTGAAAATTATAAATGATAAATCAATAACCAATTTGAAACATGGTACAAAACTACAAATGTAGAGTAAACGGGTAAGCGAATGAAAGACAATACAAGTAATCATCTAGTAGTAATAAAACAGGGAAATAATTCGCTCAACTGAGATAATGTTCAATTTACTTAGGATGCATGATAACTAGTGTAGATAAAGGACCTTAGAACAACATAACTAGTCACTGCCTTTTGGATCAGTTGAGTTTCCCAATTACAATAACCACCAAACTAGTCAATTCTAAATTATATACTAAATAGTATTAAGAGAAGAGATTCTGAAATAAGAATATACCTTAGAAATCCCCGCTTCAACAGTCCTCTTGTTCTTCTTTGCGTCACTTGGTCTCCCATGATTATTAACATAAGGAGATACAAGGGTTTGCACATAGATAGGAGACCAAATGTGTTTTCCACTCCCAGACAAAAATGTATCATCACAAGAATAGTATGACGGCATTTTCCGGGATAGAAGACAATTCTTAATCATATAGTGTACACGATCCTTCATCTCACAATCATTTGGCAACAGTTCCCAAGACTGTTTGACATTGTAGTTTTTCATAACCCAAATGCCATATGGGCGACCATCATTGCGTTGTTGAAATATGCATAGGTGGTCTTGGAAAATTCCCAGTTTGTTACGATAACTCGCATCATATCTTGTGTCTTCAGGTCGGGGAATTTCTCTAAATTCCTCTTTAGCTAAATCAAAACACACAATGAATTTTTTGTAGGTATCATTGGCATTATACATAAACCAGTGAAGTGCCCCATTGAATAAGATACCAGGCTCGCTATCATGGAAACTATAATTGACATGTCCAAAAAGTTTCCAAACATTTGACTTCAAAGATAAGATTTGAACAAGTGTCCCATCAGAACCACCTTGGTTGATGGCAAAAACAAGTTTGTAATCATCAGTGGATGAATCATAACCAAAGCCGTAACGTCGTGCGTACGAGATATTCTTAGGAAGTATTGGGGGCTTATGCAGTTTCCGAAACTCTCGAGTCGAAGGATTGGTTAAACAAATTCGATAACCATGTGAAGATATGCATACAAGGCCATTAGAAGAGCCTTCAATATCCAATGAATTGTAGGATCTCCACTCTTGAGGTATATAGCACGAATTATGTCCAAGCCTAATAACATATCTTCTAGTCATAGCAATTCTTCTGTTTCCATGTTGTTTGTTATCTTTATCCCCTTTTTTGCAAATATGTTTAAGATGAAGTTTAACAAAACAAGGACTAGAAATCATAGAATACCAAGACTTACAAACACTTTTGCATCGAAGAAGATCTTTGACAGTCAACCTTAAAAGCACTTCCTCTGCAACATCAACCAAAACCATATCTTCTTCTGTCATTCTATCCAACCCTAGATCTACATAGGTTTTTCCGAAACTCTATATACACACAACCATTTAGCTCGTTGTCAAGCCCAAACCCTACACATCACTGGCCCAACTCAACCCAACCCACCTAGCCCACGTCCACAAGGTTATTAGTAGTTTTGGGCTTCAGTGACAAGAACAATTTCATTTAAATACACTCTGCTTTCTATTGTATCTGAACTTATTATTATACCACTAGCAGGGGTACTCGCGCGTTGAGACGGCGGGCACCCTAATATTAAAATTTTTGACATATAATATATTACTATTATATTTTTATCGTGACAACAACTTTATAGAAAATAGATTTTTTGTTGTAATATCTTTAAGCAATAGTCTAATATTTCATATAAAAGTATTAGTGCACCCACATATAATCGCAACCAAAACAAATATTGATAACTCAAAAAATCATTTGCCTGATACCCAGTGCAACTCGTAGTACTCGGCCCAATATAATTTTTTTTAACAAACATTAATACAGACCTATTATTGCAAATAACCCTAAATTATACTAAGACTAATGTTGCCATATTTTCTTATTCACCAGCCACCTCTTATCTCCTTTCTCTCATCTCAATCTTATAAACTCACAAAAGTCACCATCTCATCTTTAGTAAATTTTAAAACCGAAAATCCCACCACCAAAATCCCCGCGTTATCTAATCCAAACGACAAATACAAACTTGTCACTGGTGATTCTCGTTTCTTGTCTTCATATCGAAATACAAACACAATAAGCACCATTTTATTTCTTATTTTTGACCCACGAAAAGGAAAAACAACAATTCCTTTGAATCTTGTTTGTGACTTGCAAACCAGGTAGGTGGTTTCAAATTTTGTTTTAAGAAACTTTTAAAGGAAAATAATATATACAAAGTTGCATAAAGTTTTTCCCTTTTCTTTACTTATGGTAAAAGAGAGCATAGACGTTTAGTTTGTTTTCTCCTACATCAAATCCATGACATCTAACTTTTTCAAACAAATTGTTATTTACTCCTTAGATTAGAAAATTGGTATTTGAATGATGAATTTCAAAGATAAATATTCGATTTGACATTTAATATGTACTTGCACTTTGCAAGTTGAATTTGATCCCTTATCCAATTCACATTTTTACGTGCATTTTTTTTTATACATGCATTATTTTGTACAAGTTATATAGCATATTTTACCACATTGTATTGCATACATGGTACCATTCATAAAAAATCACTTGCTTCGGTATTTCAATTTGAATTACTCTAGTTTTTTGTTATGTTTTGGTTAAAGTTGATCACCGTTCGGACTGAAACTGAACTTCCCCTGAACACAAGACCGGGGACCATATAGAAATTCTCGGTCCAGTTC